>VDFB02379711.1:157275878-157468146 GCA_007258455.2 Sequoia sempervirens | reverse complement strand
TTTTAAGCTATGGGCTATTGAGTATAATGATGACCTTTTGACTATTAAGAGTGAGTCTTTTCGAAGTGCTTTATTGTTATCAAACCGATGAAAATAGAAAAATGTGTTGTTCTTTTGAACATACACTATATGTTTAGATTACAGCTCTTAAAAAATCAATTGTCTACATTTTATTGTTGTGTATTTCAAAATCATTAAAATTTAAATAAAAGATCATCCTAAAAATTATAAAAAAACTTGGATGAAATAAAACTGAAAATATATGATTAGAGATTGGAAAACCACTAAGTTTTTTAGAAAATCTCTTTCCAAGAGAATTAGAAAACCCAAGACATCACTTAGTTACAAACACCTTTTGCAAAGAAGACATTTCTTGTATCATAATAGGAATATTTTTCTTCATCATAAAACATTCCTCCATAGGTTTCATGATTTCACTAGAGGTTACACTAATGATTATGTTGTAGAGCCCTTGAATTCACAAGCCTATATTCAGAGAAGATCTCTTTCACAGGAACCTAACCGTAGTCAACGTATTCATCAATCTTGCATCCCACAACTTGCCATAGATTACTCCACAAGACCTAATCAGTTCTTGCAGTAGACAAATCTTGGAAACATTAGGTTTGTCCTGCAAAAAACCAAGAGTTACCACCATACCTTATGACCATTTGGAAACCTATAGCTCCCATTCAACAACTAGGGCTAACCACACCAATCTTTCAACTAGGAAATGTACACATTAAAGGTACCCAAATTGACATCATAAGCAGTTTGAGAACATTCATTTTTGAGAAAAATGAGACACCCCATCAATTTATCATAACATCCATAGTCTTAGATGAAGAAGAAGAGAAAGCAGACATAGCAATTGGAAGACATATATTACCACCCCCTGCTTAGCAATAAAACATCGCTTCTACCACCTATTATAGAGCTTTTGCACATTATTCTAGCACTTCTACAGTTAAAAACAATGCTTTTTCCGCTTGTTTCGGTGCTTTTGTCACACATTATAGCGCTTCTATCAAACAATAGATAAAATTTGTCAGAGTCAGAAAATCAATGTCATAGTGCTTGTACAATCTGTTGGAGCACTTCTAAGCTGTGTTTTAGCATGGCAATGGTCAACAAAAACACTTTTTCCACCTATTTTAGTGCTTTTGATCAAACTCATAACGCTTTTGTCAAACATTACTAGTGTCATAATGACCAGTTTTTTAATTTTTCAGTGGTCCATTTTATAGTGCTTTTACTAGACCTTTTAGTGTTTCTACATTCTATTTCAGCACATATACCCTCTATATTAGCACTAACAAAAAACTAAAAAAAAGTGACCTTTTGGAAACATCTGTTAGATTGGTTGCCATCAGAAACTCAAGTTTTACCAGTAAGAAAAATTTCACAATTCAAATAGTGTTCAAAAAACTTGAAACAAGACAGGTTTTTACAAGTCAAATTGTTTTCAAACATAAACCCAAATCTTACAAAATACAAAGTGTCAAAGTATCACAATAAATCTATATTATTGAGTCAAGTTTCCTCATCAGGATTCTAACATCCTACAATCATGAGACAAAACTCAGTAATCATATTTTCAAACTTAGCCTCATCAATAGAATACATCATTCTATTTGGCTTCATTAAAATCAAGTTTGACACTAAATCAAAACATAGAAGATTCAAGTCTAGTGAAAAAAACCAAAAATTTGTATTCCAATCTTAACAAGGTTGCAAAGACAAAAACTCAAAGAGAAAGAAACTAAAGATCCAAACATGACTGAAGAAAACCCCTTTTACCAATTCCAACAACATGAAAACAACTAAATAACACAATAACACATACAACACGCTCAACAAGACCCAAATTTTCATAAATTTATGGAAAAGGTCTTAGAACAAGACATGGAGAAGTATCTCTTGATGTTAGTGAAGTTAGCCAAAAAACTACCAAAGGATTTTGACATGAATCAATTGAAAGAAACACCAAGAACAAACGAAACAAAACAACCCAACATACAAGATATAGATCAAGTGGTTGCTTTAACAACACAAATACATACTTTATAGGAACAAATTCAAAATATGCAGATGAGAACCACAAAAAATACTTATTAAAGGACATTTGTACTTACCCTTTTCATCCCATGTGTGGATATGATACCCTTCCCAAGACATTGTGAGTTTCCTAAATATGACAAATATAATGGAAAATCAGACTCGATTGACCATGTATGGGAATTTAGAACAATGAGCCTTAAGTTTGCACAAGAAGATACATACCTCATGAGGTTATTTCCTAGGAGTTTGAGGGCCCATTGTATGGAATGGTTCTCAAAATTACAACTAGGGATTTGATTCTTCAAAGAACTGATCAACAAATTCATTTCTCAATTCTCCTTCAACATAACACATGATGTAACCATAAAGGATATGTATGACCTGAAATAAAAAATGACAAGACATTTCTATCATTCTTACAATGTTGGAGAAAATTGTTCACTAGATATCCTTGATCTATAGTTGAAGAGGAGAAGATTGAATTATTTATCAACAACTTAAATGATCAAATGAGTTATAGACTCAAACTACAATGTCCCCCAACATTCAAAAAAGTAATCGAGAATGGGCTTAAAATTGAAGAAGTCCTAGTCAAACGAGGAGTGATTAAGCTCTACAGTGAAACATCCAACAACACAAATCACTATGGAAACAATGAAAAACCAAAATTTTGGCAAAAAAAGAATTCTGGAAGCAATGAAGCTATAACTAACAATACAAAACTAGTATTCAATTTGACAACATGAATCACCAAAGAAAATCAAAATGAAAACCAAAAAAAAATCAAAGCACTACTTAAAACAATAACACCAACAATGGGTAATCTTGACTGTCATATCAAAGAAAATCCAATTGAAAAATATTTACCCCATTAGGACAAACTTTGGAATCAATAATGAGAGAACTCATTGCAAATAGACTTATCAGTCTACCAGAGGCTTGAAATTGGGAGTCAAAGGTTAAACCATATTGGTGGAATGATGTAGATTATTGCAATTTTCATAAGAATAAGGAACACAACAAAATGACTGTATGCAACTAAAACATTTGATACAAGACTTGATCGAAGCAAAGAAGGTGTTTGTCAAGGGACATCAGACAAATAGTGATCACATCACATTTACCAATCTATTACCCAACTATGAAAAAGAAGAGTCTTCTTCAAGTGGTAAATGAAAAAGTATCAACTATGTCTATGACACCACTATTCTTTTCCTTTCTAAGGTTGAGAAAAATAACATTGATAATAAAATAGATGACCTAAACATAAATGAAATTGAATCCCTCAACATGACACCAAGCACAAACACATTAGAAAATAAAATCAATGTCATAAAGATCAGGGAAACACAAGACCATCAACAAATCAATATAATAATAAGGGGGAAGTCCAAGGTGATATTAAAAGGGGTTTCATAAAAAAAACTACCCCCACATCACATCAATGCAACATTGTGGACCAATTACAAAAGATACCCACACAAATATCCATTCTAGAACTTCTCAAAATTTCACCATCACATAAAGAAATTTTGGAACAAGCTCTAGTAGCTACAACGGTCCCCAATAATTTGGATGTTTGTCAATTCCAAGCTATGGTGTGACATCTTACCACACCTCATTGTTTATTGTTCTTTGAATAAAATGACATGTCTTTAATCACCCACACAGTGAAACCTTGCATATAGAGCTTCTAATCGATAAACACTTCATCAAGCATGTCTTAATAGATAGAGGATCTGGGTTAAATATTTGTACCTTGAAGTTGATTCATGCACTAGGCTATTTCGACAATGCCATTAACACCAGAAGAAAGATAACAATAAAGGCATATGATGAAGAGGAAAGGTCTTCCAAGGGGCTTATTTTACTTCTAATACAAGTAGGGACGATTGTCAAAAACATTGTTTGTCAAGTGTTAGACAAGGATCTAACATATAACATACTATTGGGTCATCCATGGATCCATGGAATGCAAGCAGTTCCTTTGACATACCATCAATGCCTAAAATTTCCAGAAAGCAGACAAGAGGTCACCATAACAGCTGACAACAATAATCCACAAACTTGAAACATGTTAAAAGAAAATCAAGATACTCTGGTACCCCACAATAGAGAAGTCAACAATTCCACTTCATCTAGTGGGGAAAGACAACCCAATTTCATATCTAAATGGATTGACAGGAAGGATTGGTTAAAAGAAACAATTGTTGCAGACACAAATATGTCAAACATTGAAGGTCCTATGAATGTGTTGTCACAACAATTTTCAAACAAGGTTCAATTAATGGACAAAGGCTTAGGATAATATTCTCTTGAGCAATTTTTGTGTCTATCACAATTACTACCATCACCAAAATAATATGGACAACCCATATCAAACACACCAAGTTCATCACAACCAATCACAACTCTAAATGAAAGGTTTATAAAAGTAGGTGCCCTTGAAGATGAGTTAGAGGAAAAATCAATTCTTAATTGGCTATACAAAGATGAGGAAGCCTCAACATCAGTGAATATCAACATCAAAATAGATCAGTATGGAAAAGGGAAGGCTATCTTAGAGAAAATGGGTTTTGAAGGCCAAGGACCAATTGGAAAGAGAAAGGATGGTATTATTGAACCTATTTAACCTCTAACATTGCAGCCTAAAGACAAAATAGGATTAGGCTATACAGGGGAATAAAAGGAAGAGGTAGCTCAAAAAATGGTAGAAAGGATTTTACAAATGAGAGATGGTTCCGACACATATTCCAATAAGTATGGATGGGATCATCTATCTGCTACATCCTATATTGACAAAAAAATTGATGTTATCCAAGCATATACACCCTTACGAGAGGAGGGAAACAGTTTAGGAAATAGACTATTTGTAATGGGATTAACAAATATTGATGACTCAAGTGAGGATGATTAGACATCAAGTGAGTTAGACCACTTGGAGGTGAGCTTACTATCATAGACCTTGACCTTGCTATTGAAAAATTTGACCACCTATCCATCAAAACACTTACAATATTTCAACCTGATGACTTCTTACCCTTAAGACATCTTGAACTTATTGACTAGGAAGCCACCAAACCTATTCATTTACCAATATTTTCAAATGATGATGCTATCATAAACTATCTTTGCAGTGATGAACATGATACGAGTTCTATCCATAACACTCATAATGATACTTCATAACAAGAGGGTGCAAAATCTTCTAGTTGCAAAAATGATAATAGGAAAAATAAATCTAATGGTGAAAACCTTTCTGAGGTAGCATTAGATTTTGAAAAGAAAAAATAAAGAATGTATCCAACAGTGAAATTTTTTTGAAGGCACTAAAGGATGGAATATTTGAGACCCTCCCATAGCATTACCATGATAGATCATCAGTACTGGTAGATCCACAATAGTCTATAAATTTGGGAACAATTGAAAAGACAAAGATCCTACATTTGGCTCGAGAGCTACCCCCACACTCGGTAGCACTCATCTATAAAAATAAAAAAAAAAATAAAAAAAAAAAGATCCTACATTTGGCAACATCCATGATAGAACAAAAGAAGCCTGCATTCACAAAATTATTTGAGGAGGGACACATAAATTTTGCATGGTCTTATTCTAACATGTCAAGATTAGATCTAGATCTCCTCATGCATTATCTATCGCTACCAAAAGGAATCAAACCAGTAAAAAAATTTGAGAAAGATGCATCCCCACATCGCCTTGATGGTTAAAGCTAAGCTAAAAAAATTGTTGGATGTGAGATTTATTAGGTCCATAGATTATGCAGAATGGATCTCAAATATTGTGCCAATATCAAAACCTAATAATAGCATTAGAATATGCATGGATTTTAGAGATTTAAACAAGGCATTCCCTAAGGATGATTTTCCTTTACCCAGCATTGACATAATTGTGGATCTAGTAGTGGGACATGCCATGCTATCTTTAATGGATGGATTCTTAGGGTATAATCAAATAAAAATAGCACCTGAAGATCAAGAAAAGACAACATTCACTTGTCCTTGGGGTACATTCTGTTGGAAAGTCATGCCCTTCGGGTTGAAAAACGCAGGTGTGACATATCAGTGGGAAATGACCGCTATTTTCCATGACATGATGCATACTTTCATGGAAGATTATGTGGATGAAATCTTAGAAAAATAATACACAAGGGAAGGACATCTAGAAATTCTAGATAAAATATTTACTAGGCTAGAAAATTTTAATGTTAGGTTGAACCCAAAGAAATGTGTGTTCGGGGTAACATCAACAAAACTCCTTGGTTACATAGTATCAGAAAAATGTATTGAAGTGGACCCAGCTAAGGTAAAAGAAATAATGGAGATGCTACCACCCAAAAATATCAATCAATTACGATCCCTACAAGGTAGGTTGCAATCCATCAGGAGATTTATCTCCCAGTTGGTAGATAAGAGTCACCCATTTAATCATCTACTTCATAAGAACGTTTCATTTAAATGGGATTAGAACTATGAAACAAATTTTAACCAAATTAAGCAATAATTGATGTCACCTCCAATACTCATGCCACCTATGATAGAGAGACCATTGTTATTGTATATTGCAATGACTGACATATCTTTAGAAGCTCTATTGGTATAGGAGGATTCTGAAGGAAAAGAACAAGCTATTTACTACATCAGTAGGACACTCAATGGATATGAAATAAATTACACAATTATAGAGAAAGCTTGTTTGGAAGTGGTATTTGCAACCTAGTAGTTGCAATAGTACATGTTGACTCATAGAATCAGGCTTGTAGCGAAAATAGATCCATTGAAATATCTACTTAGTAAGGCCGCTCTAATAGGGAGACTAGCAAAATGGGTCATGATCTTGACTGAATTTGACATCAAATATGTTGATAGGAGGGCCATCAAACGATAGGTAATAGCAGATCAATTGGTTGAAGCTCCATTATAGGATCATCATCCAATGAATATTGAATTTCTAGATGTAGACATCATGAATGTTACAACACAACAATGGAGGCTCTATTTTGATGGATCGTACACACAAATAGGGTCTGGTGCAAGAATTTTATTTGTCACACCTCAAGGGAACACCATTCCAAGATCTTATAGGCTAATGTTTCCATGTACCAACAATATAGATGAGTACGAATCATTGATAATCAGAATCAAGGTAGCTATTGAATGGAAAATCACAAAAAATTAAGTGTATGGGGACTTACAGCTTGTCATCTATCAGGTAAATGATGAGTATCAGACAAAGGATGAAAAACTCATGCCTTACAAGAAAATGATAGATGAACTTAAAAAGTAATTCATAGATATCAAGTTCGAACAAATACCAAGGGCAGAGAACAAGGCTATAGATGCCATGGTGACAATTTATTCTCTTTTTCAATTACAAGAAAAGCAAGGTCATTATGAATTTATGGTGGAACAAGTATCTAACCCTACATACGAAAATCCTGATTTGTAGACCATATGCCAAATAACTAACACTCAAGCCTCACAATATGGAGAGATCTATACTTACCTCAAGGATAATATCCTTCCCCTTGATCTCTCTAGAAACCAAAATTGAAACTTTATCCATCAATCTGTGTGACATACACTAATTGCTAACACCCTTTACCATCGAGGTCTAGATGGTACTCTTATTTGGTGTTTGGAACATCATGAATCTGGAACATCCTTACAAGAGGTCCATGAAGGTATTTGTGGAACCGATTCAAGTGGGCTAACCCTAGCTAAGAAACTCCTACGTTTAGGGTATTACTAGCCTAACATGGAGAAGGAGCCATATCAATATGTTAAAAAGTGTCAGAACTGTCAAATTCATGGTAATCTGATTCATGCGCTGACACAAGAGTTACAACCTTTCACATCAACTTTGCCCTTTTTTCAATGGGGACTAGAATTGGTAGGGAATGTAAATCTTTCCTCATCTAATGGACACAAAATCATAATCATAACAATAGAGTATTTCACAAAATGGTTAGAAGCAGTTCCTTTAACAACTATCACTAGAAAACATATCTCATCTTTCATACTAAACTATCTCATCTGTCGGTACCTGGTACGCTAATCCATTGTCACAAACAATGGTAGGCCTTTTAAAAATTAGGACATCCAAGAATTATGTGAACAATTCCATATCCAACATTTTTTCTCAACACCATACTATCCACAGGGAAATGGCCAAGCAAAGGCCTCAAATAAAACAATTCTAAAACTACTAAAGAAAATAGTAAATGATGTTGGACATGATTGGCATGTTCAGCTAAATCCTACACTATGGGCATACAAAATCAGCATCGGAACACCAATAGGAGCTACACCATATGCCTTGGTGTATGGATCAGAGGAAATTTTAGCCATTGAAGTAGAGATACCATCACTATGTGTCTCACTAAAGGGTATAACTACATATGAGGATTACACTGTCTCTTGGTACAGGCACTAGAATTACTGGATGAACATCGTCAACAAGAAGTCAATCACTTGAAGGCCTACCAACAAATAATGTCAAGGAGTTAAAATCACAGGGTAAAACTTAGAGTCTTTCAAGTTGGAGACTTGGTCCTAAAGGAAAACCCTAAGAATCAATAGGATAGAGAAAATAAAGGGAAGTTTGAACCTAATTAGCTAGGTCCCTTTGTAATCATATCTGTGTATGGATTAGGAGCATATAAATTGTCTACACCAGAAGGGGATTTGTTTGATGAACCTATCAACAGTATCCATCTTAGAAAATTCTATACTTGAAATCACTTATTGCATGAATTAGTTTCAAAAAATGGTTACCTTGATGAAAATCTAGCAAACAGGTGTCCTAGTGACAGAAAAATACAAAAAATATATTTGAAAAAGAGAAAAATACAAAAAAAAAAAGATTGAAAAGGTGCAATAAAAACATGTGAAAACTTGGACATAGGCACTATTTGTGATTTGAATAAGCTCTCTGTAAGGCCTCTCATTGCAAGTGACTAATACAACCTTAATTTGTTATATATTTCTCCTAAATAGATGGTTAAATATATATTACGAATGATATGAAGGTGACTGTCTAACAATGACCTTATAGTTTATTTTTGCTTATGTTATATCATTGTTATTTTACTTAATGAAGAGGTATGTGCATGGGAATTATGGTATGAGATTCAAACTTATAAGATGAATTTGAAATAAGATAATTGTTGTGTCAGAGTAATTAGCTATGTAAATGAATTGTGAATAAAGTTACAAAGATTCGGTTTGCAATTAATGTGGTTTATTATTATATCTAATTGTGCTTAATTATGTTGTGCAGGAAATTAAGTGAGTCGATGTGGTATTAACATTAAAGGAATCAAATATGCAAATAGGAGGATGGATAAATATTGGAATCATATCAGACATATCTTTGGGAAGTTCTAAGTGTAGCCCTATTTGACTTAGAAGGGTTTGAGGTTTGATTATTGATTGGGTGATCATGTTTGAGTAGATTTCAATTGTAGGTCATATGATGTGAGTTTGGTTGGGGTTGGAACCCTTGGTCAAGATCAAAATTCGTATGGATTCTTTTGTGGGTTTTAAAAAGGGATTATTGAGTCAATTTCCTTGGTTTCTGGACAAGAATAGACCCCTAGGACCTACACCTATAGGTTTGGAACCTTTTTGACATGTGAAATTGTCCTTGGAGTGTGAAAAGACCCCTCAAAAGTCCACATTCATGAATGTGACGAATTCAAAAAGTGTTGGGGCTTGGGAAGAGTGACTTGTCACTCTCAACTTCCCACTCCCCAAAAGTTCTTGGAATTGGCACAAGACTCACACATGTGTGAGCACTTGTGGGAAAGAGTGTAGGTTTGGAGGATTCCTATATATCTCAAGAAGATGGAAGATTTGGGCATTGCCCACTTCTCCTTTTGGAGAACTTTAGTGGAGATGGCAGAAAGAATGAGAAGAGGAGAGGAGTCCACCTCCTTGAGAAGAAAGTGTTCAAGATGGCTTGGCTTGGAGAAAGGATGGTTGAAAGAGTTCAATCCCTTCACCAAAAAAAGAAAGAAGATAAGTTCTTATTTCCATTTACTCTTGTGTATTTGTTGTAAGAATGTGGCATGTTGTATAGATCATGGTTGAACATAGAGATTAGGGAACCTAGATGCATGAAATTCAGAGCTATGTCATTATTGCTCCTTTGTAAGAATTTGAAAAGACTCCATTGATCATCTTGGAGCTGAAAGACTACCTTGCTCGGGGGTATGGCTAGAGCCCATGGGGCTCCATGATGCCATTATGGTAGGGTGGAGAGAAAGTCCCATTGATGTGTTATGTTTTCCCATTGACTAATTTGTATCAGCTTGATATGGTTTTAATAGGAATGTGTATACATTAGACCTCCAAATAAATAAATAAACTTCGATTCTAGTAGCAAATTTGAAAATTTAAGCCTTATTTCTTGGCATGTACTCTTTATAAATATTGAAGCAAGGTATGTTTAATAGCATGTTGAATTATCATATCCTTAACATGATGGTGATGTTGGAAGCTAGCATTGTACTCTTAGAAGAGATAAGCATAGTGACAAATCAATCTCAAGTTTCCCCAAGGGTTAAGTTATGCCTATTTGAGACATAGTTAACCAATTTAATGTCAAGTGACATCTACAACTAAATTATAAAAAAATAAAAATAAAAATAAAAAAATGATTTTTACTCAATAGAAATATATGTTAATAATGAAGATTTCATAAAACTGATGTATTCAATTTTTATATTGCAAAATTAATATAACTTTAGAAAAAATAATAATAATAATAAAGAAATAAAATAAAATATGTATGCCTTAAGTATTCTGGAAATAAAATAGAAAAAAATAAAATAAAAATAAATCTGGCTTAAAAGTTAGAACAATGTAGCAAGCAACAATGGAGATGATGGGTGGTGGTCATCAAAGGTGAGAGGATCCTTATATTGTGTTGTAGTTATGTTTCTAGTATCTTTCACTTCCATTTGTTGTGTACATCAACATTTTGTTATGAGCTAAATAGAAACATACTGCTGTCATAAAACCAAATAAGAAATTGGGTTTTCTTTAAACTCTGATGGCAAACAACTGAAGGAAACCAAATTAACTCAATTGCTGTCCAAACAAATACTCATGGGACATGGAAATAACGTTGTATTCCTGATATTTTGGTTGCAGAAGTAAATAGGAAGAAGACAAACAAGGGGTAAGTAAAACAATTAAACTATGATAACACAAAGATGAATAGATGATCGAATGAAAGAGATCTAAACTATATGTTATTGAAAATAAAACACATGGTGTTGATCAGATAATGCTGGGGTGTTGGGTGGCCATGCCAAGACCATTATGTGACTGTGAATGCATGTGTTTTTGGAAACCTCCTCCTTACTATTGCCAGTAGGAAAACAATGCTTCTGAAATTTCATAGAATATAAATTCCTAACCCTATTCAATGAACTTAATTGGTGTCTTCTCATGGCAGCTAATGCTTAAGTGATAAGCACAGAAACCTGGTTCAAAATCCCTTTCCACAATGAGAGTTGGAATTTTATGTTGTATCGAATTACTACCAGCCTCAAAGTCTCTGACTTCTTTGATATACCCATATGTTGTGCTAGCAACTAAGATAAATGAATGAGAATAAAAAGAATTAAATGTTAAGGCATAACCCACTAGGGACGATAGGTGAGAATCTACCTACCACAATGCAAATCAATTCAGGCTGTAGTGGTGAAAGCGACCTGCTCGCTGAGAACGCTGTCCAACCTTTCATAATTAATTAGACTGACATATAGCAGGTCGACAGTGAGTCAGAAAATAAAATAAAATAAAATGGAGGAGTTAGGGTAGGTTGGCGGCATGTCAGGAAAAATAAAATAAAATGAAGTTATGGCAGGTCGGCGGCATGTCAAGGAAACAAAATAAAAAAATGGAGGAGTTACCAGTCAAACTCAGAGCATTCAACATCCCTGTCGTGCGGGATGGCACCCTTCATTAGGCTTTCTGACTTGCTTTGCCAGAAGTGACAGTGCCACATACCCTCATCATTGATGGCAACATCCTTAATGGTTGGTCTGGGGTGGCATAAATGTTAGCAGTTTCATTGTACAGTAGTTGGCGAATTGTTAATTAAGTTAAATGGGCTGCAATCCAATCCTTGCTGGGATAACAATCACCCTACCTTCTGGCGCATACATTTAGCATCTAATTTGCCAGCAGCATGCATAGAACAACAGATAAAAAAAAAAATACAGCGAAGATTTTTATTGAGATTGAAATATTGTCATAACTCGCCCTTTTCAGCAGCTCCCCACCCCTCACTTCATTAATGACTGTGACAGTTATGTAAGCAACTGTCATTGCTGCACTTGATATCTTAATAATAATGCAAAGATTTTCCTCAAGAGATATCCGTATTAACAATGTTATTAATATGTCTATATTTTTTGTCATTTAAATAATATGATACGTCATAATAATGATGCAAGCAGATATCTCTATTAGTAAATAATAAACAGCCAAATATTGTTATGTTAATACCAAAGGATTATATAAATATAGAGACATTATAATTCATATATATAAATCGATAGACGAACATTATATAATATAAGATTTCCAGCAGCCAATAAAAAGGGCAGATTTCCATACGTTGAAAATGAATATTATGACAGATTTAAATAAATATTAGGACCATATAAGCTGCAGCTTAAACTATGTAATTTCATTCATTTAAAAGGTCCAATGGCAGCCAAATTAGAGGCCGAATCTACAATGTTGGAAGAGGAATTGCAAGAGTTTTTGAACAGCCATATTAATGGCTAAATGGCTACGCATAGAGGAGAGGAGTATAGTCTTAAGGGGCTGTAATTAATACATGTATATAAATATTGGAGAATAAAATTATGAGTGATGCTAAGATTTGTTAAGCAGCATTTTATATACACTCAGAGATACTCAGTTTGTTTGACATCATTTTAGTGAAAAGTGAAAGAATATATAGTATATTATATGAGAATAAATATTGCTATTAATATCAAGTGAAATTGATATCAAACAATTTTTATATTAATAAGAATATTCATTATATATGTTAGTAAAATAAATAAATAAATAAATAATAATAATAATAATAAAAGGGGAAAGAAAGATATATATATACTGTATGTACAATACATTAATATTAATGTTACTTTGATATTAATTTGACATTATAACACTTTACAGATAACAGTAGATATTAAATATATATATATATATATATATATATATATATATATATTGCTATGAAGACTTGTATGGTTAAGGTTAAATTTCTGATAGTAATATTTGCAATGATGCTCCTTTAAGGATACTCATGGATGTAAAGAATAAATTAGAAGTGAAGCTTCACAATGAGGATTAAGGTGCCTTCACCATTATATTTTGAGTTACTCTAATGTAACTATTAATTATGACAATTGTAAATTTAATATTAATGTTAAGATTCTATAGTGAGATTACATTTAGCATTAGTAACACATTAACAAGAATAAATTGATATTAATTTTGAGGAAGGCTCTTAATAGTGACATATTTAGGGATGACGATAATTATAAAATTTATACCAGAAGGGATAATGATATTGACCTTACCTCTAATATTTTATAATGGCAATAGGCATAAATATAGTAAATTGGTAATAGAATAGTCAACTTACTTAGAGATTAGTTAACCCTAAGATGATTAATTTAGGATTTAGGGATAAGAGTTTTAATTGCTATAACCCCTGAATATTATATTCTTCCAATTACTTGAAAAGTATAGATGTCAATACGAGGTTGATCCTTAGGCATTCCAATGTTACAAGGCTTCACCCTTCATGAATGAATTAGGCCAAGTTCTCTAGAAGTAGGTTTTCCCATTTCTTCATGTATAATAGTTTTGCTAGATCCATTTAAATAATCCATTAAATATTGCAATTTGACCAAGCCAGAATAGTATGTCACCTTAGTAAATGCGAGGACAAAGATGCAAACTTAATGATAAGTTTATTGGCAGTAAACCTAGTAATCATGCTATCTCCTCATGGCGGTTTCAGTTAGCTTAATTCTTGATTTAAAAAAAAAATTTTGTTGGGTTTTTCTAGTAAAATTTTTAGGGCATGACACTCTCCCATCTATTTGGACACATGTCATGGTCATTACTGTCACCGTCATCATTTTTATATCCATAATCATATCATATCACATAGTCATGTCTCACCATAGCTTGGGTGTAATATGTGAATCTCATTGGGGGCAATAAAACATCAAACTTAACCAAATGGACGAACAACGGGAGGACAAAAGTAGAAAAAAATGATCAAAACACAACCCAACATGAAACATCATTACCATCGGAAACACATCAAACATCCAAATCACATCAAAAAATCAAAAAACATGAATTTGTGTCAGTCAAACTACATGGTCTCTGCATGTATAACGTAGGAAAGTCTAATCATTGATCAACCCTTGAGGCCCCTAGAATAGGTCTTTGGTCAAAACTCTCAAAAACATAAAAACATTATAAAATCAAGATGGATGATCTAATCTGAATAATGATTGAACTACTTTAAGGAAATGTGGGATATGTTGAACTTTGATCATTGTTATCATATCTTTTGAGCAAGTCGATGATGTATTGAACTAGAGAAGCAAGGAAGGAGAATGATAATTTTCTTTATTTTCTATTTGTGAATTAATCATAATTGTTGTGTTAATTGTTGTGGGAAGTGCTCTACAAATTATCATGGATGACATTCCAATTCACATAGGAAAGGGGTTAATTCTTGTCTGTTTTACACAAGAAATTCTCAAGTCATCTTGGTTTAATTATACCTCGATGCTTGTGTTAGCTTGCAATGCCAAAAATCATGGAATTAGTGCTCAAGTCATCATTGGTTTACATTATACCATTTGATGCTTGTACTCACTTTCAACATTTTAAAATCTCAATGATGATACAAAGCACAAAAGTACTGTTAAAATGCCAATATTTTTGCATGTAGATTTGTGTGATTAAATTAGATTGCATTTCATAATAGTTTTTGCATCTACAAATATTTTGTTACTAAAGCTCATGAAGGATCTAAATTAAGTATCATCTTATCTCATAAAAGATTGAGTATACTTTACATTAACAAAAACATCATCATAATGATATAGATGCATCATCAAATTCATTGGTAAAAATTAGAAAGAATTTAAATCATCATTTCATAATTCACACATTTGAAACAAATCATTTGCATTCATCATATCATATTTTCCATATCACATAAAAAAAAAAAATTACATAAGGAAAACCTAAAAAACACAAATCTCTATCATTGCATTTTCAAACATCCATCAAACATTCACATATCATTTTAATCCATTCATTTATTAGATCACATCATTAATCCCTCATTCTTACATCACATATCATTAATCCATCATTCTTATATCACATATCATTTTAATCCATTCATTTATTCTATCACATATCATTTTAATCCATTCATTTATTATATCACATATTATTAATCCATCATTCTTATATCACATATCACTAATCCATTCATTTATTAGATCACATATCATTAATCCATCATTCTTACATCACATATTGTTAATCCATACATTTTATATATCATATATCATCAATCCATCATTCTTACATCACATATCATTAATCCATCATTCTTACATTGCATATCATATATAATTTTAAAATCATATCCATACATCATGCATCCATACATCATAACATATCATCATGAAATAAACAACATCCATAACATCATAATAAAAGAAACATCATACATGATAGAATATCATCATGAAATAGACAACATCCATAACATAATAATAAAAGAAACATCACATAGAATATAGAACATGAAAGTAAATGCATCCATCAAAAAATCATGTGGAACACATAATAGATCAAAATTTCCACTGCATATCATATAGATCAAAATAATAATGTCAAATATACAATGATGTATAAAAAGAGGAGAGATTAATCATAAAAAATTGGCTATAATCACATCTAAAACTAAGTGTTGTTGGCTCTAGACGGTGCTGACATCTCAGGACTGGTCCCTCTACCACCACTAGATGTATCAAGATCTCTAGGATCTCTCCACTGCATATCATATAGATCAAAGTGGAAAAGAGGAATCACATCTAAAACTAAGTGTTGTTGGCTCTAGACGGTGCTGACATCTCAGGAATGGTCCCTCTACCACCACTAGATGTATCAAGATCTCTAGGATCTCTCTGGGGAGTCTGTGTCACACCCGCACTGATAATCCTAGAATGAGTCCTGCCAGATCAAGATTGCCTGTAACTCACTCTCTGCTTAGAGGGGATAACATCATAATATCTCCCTCTATAGTACTCCACCTACCCACCAATACGAGCAACCTCTTACATATAATCTACCAGGGAGGTACCATCTACCGGTCTCTGTAATCTATTGGCTGTGGCCTAAGCACCCTCTACTACAAACCTAGTTGCATCCCTCTCAGCCGTCAAAGAAGTAATATAAGCTTGGGCTTCCCTTGTAGTCTTCCTAGATACATCCCTCCTGGTTGTTAATGCTTCAATCTATGACTAAGTTGTGGCTAACTAAGCCTACACTGATGCTAGAAACTCTTCATGCAACTAGGCCTATGCCTACATCTAAGCTTGGGTTTGCTCTAGTAAACCCTATGCCTAAATGAGCTTCTCTTGAATAGTCTCTAACTAAACCTAAAGGTCTGATATTTATAGCTACTCTAAAACATCCCCCATGACTACTTCTTATGAGGCATTATATCATCTGACAAAAAAAAAGGATTGGACCCACCTACAACATCTCCATTGCTCTCATCCTTGTTGCTCTCATTTCCGCTACTCTCATCCTCGCTGCTCTCATCTCTGCTATCCTCCTCCTTGCCAACATCCTCCTCCTCACCAATCTCCACCTTAGCATCATTAGCCTCCACCTTGACATCACCAACCTCCCGCTCAACCTCATCTCTCCTCTGCCTATGACCATCAATAACAATGACATCCTCCTCTATGGGTAATGGATTAGGCTCATATAGAATGGTAAGATGTGGAAATGGGTGCAAAGCCAAAAAATCAACATAGTCTACTGTAATTAGAGGCTCGATAATGTCTAGCTGAATGCCCCACTCAAATGGTTGTAAATCCTGATACTCTTGAATGGAAGCATCATATGAAAAAATAGGTCCCCAATCTACAGTATCTAACTATCATCAGGCATAATGGTCAATACCCTAGGAATACCTTGAACCATCCCATACTATCTATACACCTGTCTGATAAAAAATCTCTCCAATACATGATAGGTATGACCAATCAATAGCATGGATTGAAATAGAAATGGCAATTGCACATCATCATCATCCCAATGATCACAATCTAGATACGACCGCCAAGTCATAGACTCTATGTCATTAATCACTCTCCTCCAATACTCTAACTTACCCAGCTAGATTGAGTAAGGTGACCGACATATCTGAACATATAAGGTCTCATAGGTGGCCACTGTCTAACTAGAAATAGATGTGTGACAACTATGTGCTCCCATGCCCATACCTAAAGCAATGTGACACTAATAGATAAACTCCAACCTATAAGATACACAGCTGAATGTAAATCATGATATAAGTGGGCAAGCATACACATGCCCCAAGCAAATATGGTATCATGAATAGCCATACTCTCTAGAACTTAGCCCCAACCAACAGAGAATCCCTTAGACCTACAATTAGGACTAAGGAATCCTTCGATGAAACCAGTAAGCACTATAGGAAAAGTGGCATAATTGGATACCATCTCACACCAAGGAATCCACTCTCCAGCAATCCGATCATTTTGAAACACTCTATAGAGGGCATCAGTCCCACCTTGCTCTGTAGAATCATATACAACAATGTCACCAACAACTGGAATTTGTAGGATCCTCCAAACATCCTCTGGAGTGACTCTCATCTCAGTGGTAGGAAGGTGGAAGGTTTTGTGCTCTCTATGCCATATCTCTGCTAGCGCTATCAACAGACCGCAATTAATTCTAATTTGGGGCATGTGTAATAGAGAAGATAATCCACAATGATAAATAACTACCGTATCAGGATGATATAACTAAGGGATCAAATCAAAATTCTATGGGAATCAATCTCAAACTTGAAGGTTCCCCAATCACTCCTATCATCAGGAAATTTTCAAAATCAGTACACTTTTATTGAATCATTAAACATCAATTATCCTATCAAATCCAATTAGCTCTTAGCGAGACTTTTGATCAAATCATCAAGCATCATTGAACCACACTTATCATGAAGTCATATCATCAAGTATCATTGAACCTCACATATCATGAGGTCAAATCATCAAGTATCATTGAATCTTACCTATCATGAGGTCAATCATCAATGCATCAATTTGACCTCACCTATCATGAGGTTCATCAATCAAACTAAGATTATTCCTCACCTATCATGAGGATAATTATCATCAACTCAAACATCAAAACTTTCCTATCATGAGGTCGAACATCACCTATTTGATTAGGATAATAAATCATATCAAACCAATGAAGACACAATCGAAAATTGAAAAAATCAAGGACAAATTTTGACAAACTTTATCAATTTGATTTGAATATGCTAAAACAGGCATTCAAAGCACCAAATCATGACATGCACTATTGCAGGTGGTGAAAGTGCTATTTTATTAGTTCAACATGCTAAAACATTGGGTGAAAGTGCTAAAATATTCAACACGCTAAAACAGTTATCTGACACGCTAAAGTTTCTATCCAAAGTGCTAAAACTATCAAAGTGTTAATCTTATCACCTAAATGCTAAAATATGGTACTTATGTGCTAAAGTTTAAAAGCACTAAAACACTAAACCTGAGGGCCAAAACGAAAGCCTGACACACTAAAACTTTCAAAGCCCTACAACAAAAATTGAAAGTGCTAAAAGAATTCAAAAATTAAAAATATGTAAACTACACAAAAAATTAAATGCACGAAAAATAAGGGGAAAAAGGGTACGTAATGGAGGTCCATAGTCAGTCGGCCGTTGGTGATGTTGTACATGCTTGAACTAGTGGGTGAGATAGGGAATCAACATCTCGCTACAAGTGGCATAAAAATCTCTCTCACAAAGTTTTTAAAAGTCGAATGCACAAATGAGTGTGAAAAGGACCCTTTTGACCTTTATAGGTTATTAAAGGAGGGATTTTTGTGGGATTATTTAAATTTATTTTTGAGATTAATTCAAAAACATCCTAGCAAACTTTCTATATCAATTATTGAGAGATAAATTATTTCATCACTGAATATTCATCAAATCTACATCAAAATCATCAAAAAATATAAAAATTTGAAAAATTCCCAAAAATTCGAAAAAACCAAAACTTCAGAAATTTATCTCTTGAGGGGGCATATATCCATCAATCACCTGAAAATCATGTTTGGGGCACACTAATTTTTTTTTATCGATACTAGCAGTAGTAGCACAAAATTTTCTTTGAATCAATGCGTAAACATATCACTTCAAAGAGGAGCAAAATGTATACACCTAAAAATGGTCTGGAGAATATAATTAGTTAAATATAATTTATTTGATTAATTAATCTTAAATTCATCTACTTAGTAAATAAATATAAATATTTATTTATATTAAGTTCACTATTAATTCTTCTATTTTATCATATTCTTTTCCTCTTAATTAAATAAATAAAATTAAATACTTTTTTTTATTTAATTATTATCATTATTATTTTCTTCTATACTTTATCCATTAAATTTATCTTTGATTAAATTAAAAACTTCAATATTTTGTTTATTTAATTATTACATCATTCCAATCTTAATTAAATAAAGATATCCTAAAATCTTTTATTTAAATATCATATCCTTTCTATTTAATTTATTTAAAAAAATTCTATAGTTTATTAAATTATTTATTTCCCTTTTTGCTACTTTAAATAAAGGAATAAAGAAAATCCTTCTATTCACTCACCAATAAAATTAGGTTTTTCAAATCTAATTAATTCAACTGGCATTCATGGGCAAGATTCGAGGACAAACCTATAGGCAATCCTCTCATTTTTCTTCCTCTGATTTTTCCTATCATCTTGCCTAGTGTTTTCATGGGGAGGAACAATCCCCATGATCAGCTCAATTTTCTCAATCTCTCACCACTTAATTCTCTAGATTGAATCCTAGCCATTGTTGTACTGCCCCTGTGCAAAATGTACTGTCGTAAATCTATAAATACAACCTTTCTTCACAGGAAATGGATCTTGAATCTCTATGCAAACTTACTCTGCAACATTCATAGCATCAATTATCATTTAACATCAAGCAAAACATAGCAATAGAAATAGTAATAGCATCAGTATAATTAGAAGGAATACCATTAGTAGAATTTCATATCACGACAACATCATAGTTTTTACAATAGTTTTCATTTCATCAGATTTCATGCCAGATTATTTTATAGTACCATCATATCATTTAGCTTTCATTATCGATCATCATATCATTGTATTTAACATCACTCCATCCTTTGAATTGAAATTTTAAATAGTCATATTGCTTACCCAATCTGAGAGATTTTTGTGACTTGATAAATCTTTGGAGATAGGAGAAAATAAGATGCTTTAAAGCTTTCTTTGCTTTTAAATTAGTTTATTTGTTGATTAATCTTGATAAAATGTTTCATTAAGAAGTGTTTTAGTTTGTTCTTACATTATTACTTATTCAAACTTACAAGATCATCTCCAAGCATATTAGAATCATCTTCGTCACACCTACAACAGGAAGGTCTTGAATATAAACTTTGGCATTAGTGACCTAGTCTAAATGGAGAATCCTAAGAATCAAGCTGAAAGAGAGAAACCAAGAAAGTTTGAACCTAACTGGTTAGGACCCTACATTGTCACAAAAGCCTTTGGATTAGGACTGTATCAACTCTTTACTCTTGAAGGAGAACCATTGTTAGCACCTATCAACATTCTTCATTTGAAGAAGTTCTATGCATAGCTTTTGAGAGCCTTGTATTAATTATCAAAAATATTAAAAAATCAAAAATATCATTACCTTGGTGAAAACTTGGCAAACAAGCATCTTGGTCATGTCAAAAAAATTAGAAAATCAAGAAAATAGTAAAGAGAAATAAGTTGTCCAATAGTGAAAACCACTTTGGTGGTGCTTTGGATAAGTACCATGGTGAAAACCTAGAAAACAAGTTCCATGCATAGTTAACTCTGCTCCTTTGTCTACTATTATTCTAATATAACTTACTCGTACATACAAGTTATCCCTGTACATATCAAATCTTTCCCATCCATCGCCTATACATACCATTCATAATAAATGACAACCATTCCCATAACTTGGAACAATTGACATCAAGTGCATTTCATATCCCCTATCCCATCCTATTCATTACTAGTTGGTCTTATGCTCGACTAGGGGAAAGCACTTTACCTATGTCATACTTGGTTCTTACATTGGTTATCCTAAAGATGTAAAATCATCAAAAAATACAAAAAAAACATTACAAAATGTCCTGAGAAAATAAAAAAACATTAAAAAGACAAAAATATAAAAAAAGCCAAAAATCCAAAAATAGAGTCAGGGTCAGTCGCACTTGTTAGTCTTTGTCATTTGTTGAACTACATTGCCTCTACAACTGGACATAGGAAAGGCCATTTGCTGATGTATCCCTGAGGCATTAGGTCAGTGCTTTTAGGTTTGTCTATATAAAATGATGATTTAATCCATTTGTCTATAAGACAAGGTTATTGGTCATGTCGAACTATGAGGTCTTTACATGTATAATGTAGGAAAGGCCATCAATCAATGAGCCCCCGAGGCCACACTAGGTCAGTCCATTAGGGTTCATCACATGCACTACCACACACATTAGATATCTTCATACAAATCAAGCTTTTTACAATCATTCTTGTCAGTCAGAGTCTAGTGAAACTATGAGGTCTCTACATGTATAATGAAGGCAAGGCCATCAATCAATGAGCCCCTGAGGCCACACTAGGTCAGTCCTTTAGGGTTTTTCATCACACACAGTCAGTTGTCAGCACATCATATTAGGTCACACATCAAAAATATCAACAAGTCAACAATCTCATCAATTCAAATCAAACAAATTGTCAAAGCTACATCATCAAAACAAATCAACTTATGTATGCTACAAGATGTTTCCTTCCTAAAAAAGGATATCAACAAACAATCAACCTATGTCTTATTTAGGATGAGTCTTTCCTGAATATAGATATTATTAAACCAATCTATGACTTATACAATATGAGTCCTTCATGCATACAGACACTGTCAAATAATCATCATGCCGTTACATAGGTTATAACATCAATGACATCATATTCAATATCTTATACAATATGTGTCTTTTAGAAACCAAAATTTTGTTATGCCTTTATAGATGGTCATAACATCAAAAATAGACTCAACATCTTATCCAATATGTGTCTCTCCTGAAAGGAAGCTTTATCAATCAATCATATTATCAATAAAAAAAAATCAAATAAACATATCAAGTTTTGGAAAATATTTTATTAGCTTTTTGACTTTATGATTGGAATCATGTTACAAGCTTTCTCAAGGATGTCCCATGAAGGATTTAGAGAAGCAATGATGTATCAGTATTCCATTTTATTTGACTATTGTTTGTCGAATGTCTTTTATTTTGAGTCATGTTACTAGTTTCCTCAAGGATGTCCCATGAAGGATTTAGAGGATCGATGACATCTCATGAATCATCTTTTATTTTTTTTTCTATCAGTGGTTTTTCTTGAAAAAAAGATGAGTAATTATGCCTTTAGTATTAGTTAAGACAATCCTTGACTGTGACTTAGTTTTTAGCAGGTGGATGACCTTTTACACCTTGATCTATGTCATATCATGGTGTTTGTCTCTATTTCAATTAGTTACAACCCAATGATGATAAAGTGCAAATCCTTTTGTGATTAAAAAAATACCGAAGATTCCTAATACTAAAAACCATGTCTTTTTATTATTCATCTTCTTTTTGCACTAAAATTTCTTCTTTCTTGCATTATGACAGAGTCCTATGATACACAAAATATAAAACGTCTTGCATATGCATTCATGTTAGAAGCATCATGTAAAAATCATACATCATAAATCATACATATATCTTACATTTTGAAAACACAAAAAACATAGGCATCTATCATATCTAGGAAATCATGGCATAATAGGCATTCATTATCATAGATTACATAAAAAAGCCATTACATGCACATAAAAATTGTAAATATATGTATCTCATTTTATCCATCATCATAAAATATATAGCATCACATGTAGATATCATTGTATATATAAACATCATAGTGCATCTCATAATCATAAATTCCATACATAACATCCATTGATACCATAAGAAATCAATGCATACATCATCATATAGAATAAACATTACATCATAAGGTAGATATGATCATCCATAACATAGGAATATCATATAGAAAATGTGCATAAATAAAAGACTACATAATCATACATAGAACTGCATATCATGAGAATCACCACCAAAATCATATATACATATTGCTAAAAAAGTGTCACATCACAATGTCATAATGTATCAATAAATATGAAGCCCATAGGCTCTATGATCATAATACAATGTTGAGCAATAAATATCAATACATGTTCCTATTCGAAACTCCCACTGCTACCATGACCAAAATGTGAAGGTGAATGATGATGGGATCCTGATGACCTATGTACGAAAGAAGGCTTATCATATGGTCTAGATCTGCAAGGTCCCTCGACCCCCTCTATACTCACTATCCTGCTACGAGTCTTGTTATGAGATCTACCACTACGTTCCTGAGAAAAATTGGGAGCACATCTCTCAGGAGGAACTTCAGTCTCATATAAGTCCATGTAATATGAATCCATCTCCACAACTCTAACTAACTCCCATGCAAAAGAATTAGCTAGCCCACTACAAAATTCTCTGATCTTTGTAAACCACTACTCGGTCTCTTGTCTCTGAGCTATGGCCTAGTCTCTATCCATATAGGCCCTGTCCCTCTCCATTTGAAGAGCATCCCACTCTCACATCAATACCCTCATCCTCTCCTCTAGGGATGCAACTTGAGCACGCAAATTTACTGTATCTTCATCAAGATGACTTGTGTTATCCTACCAAGACCTCTCCATCCCATCATCCTCCAACTCCTCCAAAATCCTATCTCAGAGCTCACGCTCTTGATAATCCATCTCCTCCTCCTCATCATCATCATCTTGGTAACCAACAAGAAAACCAAGAGCATCTACCTCTACCTCCTCCCTATCCATCTCCCCCTCTACATGCTCCTCTGGAATGTCCTCCTTTGCTACATGCTCCTTTCCACCAACCTCCTCCACACCTTTGACAACCTCAAGCATTGAAACATCCTCTCCCTCCCTCTCCTCCTCATGGATGGGTGATAAAGGTAAGCCTTGTCCTCTATGACCCCATCTACCCCTACCACCACCCCTCTGACCACCTCTTCCTCCATCTCCACCATCCCCTCTACCACCTCCACCCCTCTAACCTCTTCCTCTACCATGTCTGCCTCATGACCCTTTCCATCATCTCTCTATAGGTGCATCCTGATTTGGATATGTTAGCGGTACTGGCTTGTGAATGGCCCACTAGTGATCATATTCCTCCATGGTGCTAGGATCTACTATGCTGCCTCTCCAACCCCACTGTACTGGCTGGAATCCATCAATATTTTCCTCTACAATGGCCACCAAAATCTCAAAACCCCATAGAGTCACCTCTCTCAATGATCACACATACTTAGCTCAACCTAAAGGCTCATCCTACATCTTTCCAAACTGTCTCACTGCTCTATTTGGTAAATGCCTCTCAATGATGTGTACATAGGAGACTATGCGTCCAATCAAGTACTATGTCTATCAACAGTATGCTAAATGCTTGTCCTCATGTGGCCACTATGTGAAATCCATGTATGGCCTACAAATGAACTACATAGTTGTATCAATAGCATGTCTAAAGTATCTAATTCCTTCAACATGATGTTGGTGTTCCCCCCGCATAATGGAAGGCATAAGGTGATCCTTGTTGCACATCAACTTTAGTAGGTGGATGAAAAATGGCTATGTGTTACCACACCCATACCATTAGGAGTGTGGTACCACAACTCATAGACTACTCCTCTCTATAGGAAATATCATGTAAATGGAAATATAACATAGCTAATAAATAGGGTCCCCAGGCATAAACCACTCACCTCTCTAACATCCCTACAAGCATCTCCCCCCATCCTATAGGGAATCCATGACCTCAATGGTCAGGAAGAACTATACCTCCAATAAATGTACACAATAGACAATCTAATCTCCTATATCTATGTGCCAAAACATGCCATCTAATCTCATAGTGGTCTATCCCTAGTTGTCTAATGTTCTAGTGAGGGTAATATGTGTACATATTTTCAAATCTCCTCTACGTATCATACATGAACCTAGTCGCTCTGATAGGTAATCTAAGAATCCTATACACCTCTAGAGCCACTGTCACCTCACCAATAGGTAGATGAAATGGTGATGTATTTGAATACCATAGCTCTCAAAACACAGTCAATAGTCCTCGGTTTGCTCGAATAGTAGGCATGAATGTCACATGATGTAAGCCCAAATTCCACAAAAACTATTTCTCCCCACTCCAAAAACTATCACGAAAGTTAAAAGTCAGTGGTCTCAACTCTTGGGTATAGATAGGATCCAGTAAAACATGCAATGGAATTATGCTCACCTCATGTCAAAATAAATAACCTATCCTAGTCCAATTTTTCATAATTCCCATCCATTCAAATGTGTTACAAAAAATCAAACGTGTTACAAATAGACAAATGCGTCATTTCCATATGCAAATGTAGTTCACAATGCAAATGCTTATATCTATAGCCACACCTAATCCATGACCATTACAACATACAAATGCATCTACAGAAAAAATGCGATGCAAATTACTCTATGTGTTACATTTAATTAGAAATGTGATGGAAGAAGACATATGCATTGAAAAAAAAGAAGAAGTGTTTATCTGCTAAACCACCTATGTTGGCCTATAACATGAAAATGCAAATGCGACATTCTGCATACACATGCATTGAAAATGCACGCATATGTTGTGCAACAGAGAAATGACGCGTGACAAAACATTGAAATAAATGCATTAAAATGTGTGAAAATTAAAAATTCAAAAAGCAATTTCAGACTACATACCGGGGGGGCTGCATTTGCAGGTCACCTAAACATCCAGATACAGTAGTCGCGATGATGTGAGTAAGGAATTGGAGACATTTATACCTAGGGTTTTGGGTGGCATTTCCTCCAACCTTTTCTATTGGCTCTATAAACTTCGAACTTCTATCAACCTGTACATGTACCCAACACCTCAAAATTCATTTATGTCAACTCCATTGCATTTTTGGCTATCAAATGGACTAATCGGGACTATTTCCATTTTTTTTGAAACTTTTCAAAAATTTGTCAATTTTTCTCAGGGGGCATACCTTCACCTATTTCACATTGGGGCATGACTGGGGCATGTTTTTGATCGATTTTCTTTGACACAACGCCGAAAATGACATTGTATCAAAGAGGGGGAAAATGTAGACATTGAAAGTTGGTCTAAGCCTGCGACTTCAATTTCTTCATAATTCACATTTCATAGTCATGATTAAATAATGTTAATTATTTAATTATTCTTTAAAGTCCTTTCTCATCTATTAATTAAATAAGTTTAATTATTTAATTAATTCACTTTAACATTTATTCATCTACTAATTAAATAATCTTAATTATTTAATTAATTCACATTATCTTTATTCTATCCTGATTAATTAAATAAACCCTCTTTATTTAATTATGTCATTAATTAACTTTACCCTTCTCAAATTAAATAAATTCTTATTTAATTTACCTTTATCGTATTTTCAACTATAATTAAATAAATACATTAATTATTTAATTATTCATTTAACCTTTTCTTCATACAATTAAATAAATGTTATTTATTTAATTAATCCTTAAATGTCAAATCTTGAATTAAATAAATCAATTAATTCATAAAAGTCTATTTTTAACACATTCCTCTATATTTAGATAAATGTTTAAGTTATCTAAGTATTCATTCCCACTTGACTCATGATCTATTTGAATCAATCAGTTATCTTCTGATTTAATGTTTGAGTGTCTTTCGCGAATAAACTCTCTATCATAACCAATCAGTCATCTAGTTCTAACTCATATGCATGTACATGCTTATTAATTAAATATCTTTATTTAATTAATTATATTTTGTGCCTATGTTCAAACATAAAGTTTCTTTTAATCTATCTTTATCTTTTTCATGCAAACATTATTCTTCTATTTTCAAATACCAAACTCTAAGATTAAATTAGTATTTAATCTTTATCTCTATTCTTAGGTTTTATCACTCATGTCATGACTAACAGTTATCATAATGCATGTTGAATCACTTGATCTCAATTTTTCATTTATCTTTTGATCCTAGCCTGCCATTTGAATGATCAATTTTCTATAAATTGATCTACCTTTCATCATTTTACTCCTCCCAAAATCTTATGACTTTTGGAAGCAATCAACTATTTGCTAAATCACTATCAATAGGATATACTTGCATAGAGAAATTTGAAGACAATTATAATCAAACGATTGAATGGAGAAGGACAATTGAGGTCATACATGGAACTACCTAGATATTGGTTGAGATTATTTATTTTATTTATGTTTTATCTTTCCTTTGTTCTTTGTTGTTTAGCTTAGATTATATTAGAGCTTTAATTGCATTGTTGTGTGCTTTGATCTTTTTTGTTTTCATGATGTTACATGGATGATGTCACATAGGATATTGTCTTTATAAATCCCAATGTTAAACACTACCCATGTTTCTCATTGACCAAAACTTGTTGACCCTTATTCAACCAAGATACTTTGTAAGGTGTGGGGTGTGGGATTAGCTTCATGTTTAAATTCTCTACCATATCTAAGGAAACCAAATTATCAGTAGACCATAAATCAACAACTACCTTACATACATTTCCATGTGATTTGCACGTGGTTCTAAACAATGTTTCCTTTGTGGAGTCTTTTTGACTATTGGCACCTTAATGAGTGTTCTTCTCATCATCAAAGACTAACCTATCTCTAGAGAAACATGTTGAGATGGTGAATTGACACTTTCATTATCTTCCTCATGCACAATTTGGGTTTTTTTTTCTCCTCCATGTGAACTTGAAGCTTGCTTTTCTGGGAACTTCCATGCTGGATGACCAAATTGGTTGCACTGATAACATCTGCCTAAGAATGTATTTGACCCTTTCCCTTGTCGACCAGATCTACCTTTTACACTAGTTCTTCTACCTCTAAAATTACTTTTGTTGGAAGTTGCTGAAATGTGGTTGTCATTGATGTCAACACTATTGGCATTAAGGTTGTATATGTCAAGGATATTGAGAAAATTGTAATAAAATAAGTTGCAGGTTGTCAGTGGTATAGTGAAGTTAAGTATGTTGTCTAGCTCAGTATATTCATGATAATATGTTGTGGATTAAAGGGTTTTTTTTCTAGTATATCTAGTTTATCCATGTTAAGTTTTAGAGATCCGCATGAAGATTTGATCAAGTTATGATTGTTTGTGTTTTGATAGTTTTTCTGTTGCTTCAGTTGGTGTTCCTAAAAGAAGATTACGTGATTTTAGTAACTTGAGTTATTTTGGATGCTTTTGTGGTGATTCATGATTCTTGTGGATGTTTCTAGATCATGCTCTATTTGTGTTGCATGTTTGCATTGATCGTTGTGCTCACGATTGGCGATTTTCTTTTGCGTGTTCATTTTTTTCATGTTCATGGCTGACAGGGTGATTATAGCATGTTGTGGATCTTTGAGGCATAATTGTTTAAAGTGTTTCATGTTTGAGGATGTTGTTTTGGGTCTTCGCTATGTTGTGGCTGACTTTGGTTGATTCACATTAATAATTAATTATGCTTTGGGCTGATAGTTTGTATACATTTTTTATTTTGTTAAAGCCAACATGGAGTTGATGTAATTCCTAGTTGCAGATATATATGAGTGATTGTTTATTCCATTTGAAGGTAAGAGATGTGCAAATAATGTCCTAATTATTCAAAGGAAGAAGTAGAGTGTGAATAAGAGTGAGCAGAGTGTGAAGAAGTGTTCATGTGCTTAACTAGAACTATAATCAGGCATTAGCAGATGCTATTTTCTCTATTCAAAATCTTGTGGATGTAATCCAAATGTTTCTGTAAGATAGTGTGTCTTCCTTTCCGTATTAAGCCTTGTTGTAATTAAGTAGTGAGCTCTAGGAAGTGTGCCTAAATGCATGTGCATGCATTCCCCATTCATATTTCTTTTATAATTTTAAAATAGTATAATCTTGTGGACTAACCTCCACTGTGGTTTTTTCCCTAACAGGGTTTCCACATAAAAAATCTTGGAGTTATGTGTGTTTCTGATGTGGTGGTGATTTATGCTTTCATTTTTATTTATTAGATATGAGAATAAGGTTAATAAGTTTAATAATTATAATCTCTAAGATAATTGATTCATCACCCTCTCAGTTGTCTTCCCTTGTGTTTCCAACAATTGGTATCAGAGCAGGTTCCTTGGAAGAATTTTAATAGCTTGAGGTGATTCGAGATGGCAGAATATAAGAATGATAGCCCCATATTCGATGAAACAAATTATTCTCTATGGAAGACACAAATGGAGTGTCATATGAGATAAATTGTGAACCCTCTTGGAACATTACATGGAATAGGTATATCATCCCATAGAATGTTCCTCCTATAGTTGCTGAGATTAAGGATGTCGAATACAATATTAGGGCTAAGGAAGCATTATTGAGTGCTTTGACTAATTCTGAGATGACAAATGTAATGGATTTGAAGAATGCTTATGAGATCTGAAAACATTTGGAAACTTTGTATGAAGGTCATACACATGTGAAGATTGCTAAGCTACAAAGTCTGAAAGGGAAATATGAAATGTTGAGAATGGATGATGATGAGAACATTACTTCTTTTATACAGAGAGTGAATGAACTTGTGTGTAGTATCAGATGTTTTGGTGGAACATTGGAAGAATTGGAAATTGTTTCTAAAGTGCTTAGATCCTTGCCTACTACATATAAATCCAAAGCTACATCTATTGAGGAGATTGAGACTGTAACAAATGTAACTCGAGATATGTTGATTGGTAAGCTTACTAATTTTGAGTTAAGTGATTTTGGTGATTCTCTTCCTAAGACAAAATCTACATTCAAAGCTACTATCACTGGGAAGGATAAGTAGAGATATGATCAAGGAGAAAGTTCCTCTAGAAAAATATTCTTGTATGAGGAAATGAGAGAGATTGAAGAAGAGAGAAAAATAAACAGGCTTCAAGCACGTATTGTCAAGAGGGAAGCCAAAGGAGAAGGTAAGTATAAAGGGAAGTTTCATATTAGATGTTTTTCTTGAAATAAGATAGGTCATTTTGCATCAAAGTGTCTAGAAAGAGTTCCTAAGCCAAAACCTAACATGCCTAGATTTCAAAGAAAGTGTTACTATGCTGCTGATGAAGGTGTGATAGATAATGAATTTGATAAAGGGAATGTAAGTGAGGATGAATGGGTATTTATTTCTATCAAGGAAAATGATCTTTTACCTATTGAATCTACTAGCTGCACAAATGTGGAGAAATCCCTAGCTTCCAAAGTTGAAGAAAAAGATGAATGGGTGATTGACAGTGGATGCTCTCATCACATGACAAGTGGTAAAAGTAATTTTTTGAGCTTGGAAAAGTATGATGATGGTGTTGTAAGATTTTGTGATGAAAAATATGGTGTAATCCATGGAAGAGGATCCATTTCTCTTGATGGTAAGCATAATACTACTGATTTCCTATATGTGGAAGGTTTGAAGTATAATCTCTTAAGTTTTGGACAAATGTTTGACAAGGGATACAATATTCAATTCAAGAATGGAAAGTGCAGAATATTGGGGAGTTTTGGAAATGTGATTGCATCAAGTATAGAAACAAATGGTAATATCTTTCACCTAAATGCTACTACTAAAAGTTGTTTGATTTCTCAAGTTGATGAAAGTTGGTTGTGACATAGGAGAATGTGTGATGTGAACTTTGAAAATATTATCAAGATAAGTTCTACTCAAGCAGTGAGAGATATTCCTAAGTTGATAAAACCTACTAATACTATATGCAAGGAATGTTAGTTAGGGGAGAAAACTAGAATTTCATTTTGGAGCAAACAACATTGTTCAAATGAAGTGTTGGAGCTTGTGCATACTGACTTGAGTGGTCCTTTTGTTGGAACTATAAAAATTTGATAATTTTTACATATCCTTTATCCCCCTAAGTCTCCATATGAGTCCTTCCTTTGGCATATTTTCCTCATTTCATGACATTTTGCTTGTATTTTGGCTCATACTTATCCCATAAATTTATCATGTAATGCATTCTCCACGTTGTTGTCCATATCGACATAAGTCTACCAGGGTTTCCTCGACCCATGTTGCCTTTGTGTTGACATATGTTTACTGTAGGTGTTTTGGCAAGACTTTTTCATTGTCACAGTGACCAGCATTTACCTGTGGGTGGCTATCAGCATGACATTCATGTTGTTTTGGCAACCGAGGAAAATCTATTGGCAAAAGCTAAGAGCTATCGACATCATGTCTTGGTGAGTCTTTCTTGTCTTACCAACTTGTGCACATATGAGGATTCACTTCGATCTAACATGTTGCTTTCGATGCAAAGTCATAGTGATCTCATTTTGTCACACCGATCGACAACTAAAGGAACAACTCGATGAGAGATAGAGTTTTCAAAATAAGGTCTCGGTGAGTGACCTTTGGTCTCACTGACATACATATGGAGTTTCTATTAAAGGATTCCTCAAGAGGTTTCCAATCTCTTGATACGCTTCAGGGTAACATACAAGGTCAAAAGAATTCAACCTTCTACTCTTTAGGTGCTGCTAAACCTGGGTAGGTGTACCTCTCTAAATGAAGCACACTTAATTAGTGATTTGTCCTCTTACATAAATTTGTTCACAGTGGAAATTGGAGGTGAACAAGTGAAAACAAACTTGAAAGCAATAGCAATGTTCTGATCTAAATCATAAAATGAATGCTTAACTAACAAATGTAAAGAAACTGAATGAATCCAAATGATGAAGTGCAGAGACTAGTGCCTTGTTGGGTATGCGGAGTCAAATGAGATCAAGATGAGCAACACTTCTCTAAGAAAACTCAAATTATTTGGCATATATTATGTTTACAACTTGTATAAACATTTAAAAATGTGATTACTAAGCTCTACTTGAACAATACAAATGAATCTTTCTGATTACTATGAGTAACTAAAAGGATTTAGTCTTTACTTGAAAGAACCAATCAATCAACCACACAAGCACAACAAATGTGCACTGATAAATTGAATACAAACTTGTTATATCAATTTAAACAATAAAAAAGAATCCATCTTGGAGACAACTTAGCAATACTTTCATTAGATTCAATAAATAATTGGCACTAGAGAAATGCAACAACATCAACTAATTTTCATAAATACCTCCATTCTGAAATCATGCAACAATAATCTATGATTTGATAATTTTATTCTACTGTATCTACTTGCAGTGTATCAAATATGTGGTTCAATTACAATCACAAGATACCTATTTATAAACTAGTATCAGAAAGATACATCAAATTAAGATCTCATGTCGGCCAGCCATCAAATTTAGGTACAATTCATGTTGGCCTGCAACGGTCTTCAAACATTTACATGTCGGCCATAGTATTTGAATTCTATTGATCATTAGTGAAATAGTTAGTGAGACAATGTAATAGCTATGCCGGAGGCAATTCAATCGTTGTCATCCCCAACGTATTTCACTTTCACTGTAACATATTTGAGTCAGGGAGATGTCATTTAGTCCATTTTATGCCTTACCGATATGCATCTTTTACCTCCTGTATGTCGTTACAACTCCCCATTTGTTACACCAAATTCATAGAATATTCTTTTGTTCCTTTATGTTTTGCTATGACATCATGGAGTCAAGGAAACATCATGCAGATAATTGCTCATTATACCGGAAGTTACCCTGAATGTCATCTCCAAGTTGCTGAGACATGAGAAATTTTCTTACCGAAACATGTCTCCTTGCTTCATCCACTTCACTATAACCTTGAGATATCAGAGAGACATCTCACAAAATAGACCATGCTTCACCAAAAATCTTCATTCATATCGAGTCGCTATGACAAATCTGTACTCTAGTCGATGTGTTCCTTTATCTTGTGTGAGTTGCTAAGACATGTCAACATCGGAGAGACCTCTCATAAAGCAAATTATGTCACACCAAAGGTTCTTTCATTTCTTGTGTATTGCTATGACTTTGCAATATCAGGGAGACATCATATAGAACATCTCGTATTTCACCGAAAGTCTTGAGATCATTCATGTTCACCAAGAAAACACCATTCTCATACCGACAAAGTCACCCTTTGTATATAATCGGTGAGACCACGTGAACTTCTCCAAGACCACAGACCGAAGTCATGCAAGTCTTGTCGAGTAGTATCCATATTCACCTTCGCCATGACATACCGATTTTCTCACCGAAAGTCATTTGAAAGAAACCATTTTGTGCCCCATCCGTGAGACATACTCACTTCACTGTGACTTTTCACTGAAGCTTCCCTTGTTTGGCCAAAGCAAAATCCCCATCTTTGTCATTTAGTGGGACACCTCTGCATTCACTAAGACTTACCCCGAAGTCTCATTAGTCTCATCAAACGGTCCTTTAATAGAAACTCCATATGTATGTTGGCGAGACCGAAGGTCACTCGCCGAGACCTTATTTTGAAAACTCTATCTCTCATCGAGTTGTTCCTTTAGTTGCTGGTCGGTGTGACAAAATGAGATCGCTATGACTTTGCATCGAAAGCGACATGTTAGGCCAAAGTGAATCCTCATATGTGCACAAGTCGGTAAGACAAGAAAGACTCACCAATACATGATGCCAATATCTCTTAGCTTTTGCCGATAGATCTTCCTTAGTCGCCGAAACAACATGAATGTCATGCTGATAGCCATTCACAGGTAAATGCTAGTCACTGTGACAATGAAAAAGTCTCACCAAAACACCTGCAGCAAACATATGTCAACACAAAGGCAACATGGGTCGAGGAAACCCTGGTAGACTTATGCCAATATGGACAACTACGTGGAGAATGCATGACATGATAAATTTATGGGATAAGTATGAGCCAAATTACAAGAAACATGTCATGAAATGAGGAAAATATGCCAAAGGAAGGACTCATATGGAGACTCAAGGGGATGAAGGATATGTAAAAATTATCATATTTTTATAGTTCCAACAAAGTGTATGTTGAGCAACCTAATGGATTTCAATGGACTCATTAGGGAGATATGGTTTGTTAGTAAAGAAAGCATTGTATGGACTCAAACAAGCCCCAAGAGCATGGTATGCCACATTGGACAAGTATTTTTTTGAAGCTTGGATTTAAGAAAGGTACTACTAATAGTAATTTGTATTTCAAGATTGATCATGATAAAAATTTGATTGTTGAAGTCTTTGTTGGTGATATAATTTTTGGAGGAGATGATAGTTTGTGCATGAAGTTTGTTGATGAGATGCAGAGTGAGTTTGAGATGTCTATGATTGGAGAGATGAAATTATTTTTGGGATTGCAAATTACTCAACTAGATAAAGGGATATTTATATCTCAATCCAAGTATGTGAAAGAATGACTGAAGAAGTTTTCTATGGAAGATTCAAAGAAAGTTGCTACACCTATGGTGCTCGGATGTAAGTTGACACAATATGATGATTCATCTAAAGCAAATCAGATTAGATACAAATCCATGATTGGTGGATTGTTCTATTTGACTCAAAATAAACTTGATAGCATGAATGCCATATGCATTGTTTCAAGGTTCAAGCTGATCCTAAGGAATCTCATGTGACAGTTGTGAAGAGGATTTTTAGGTACTTGAAAGGAACAATTGATTTTGGCCTATTGTACCCTAAAGATGATGACCTTACTTTGAGTGCATTTACTAATTTTGATTGGGAAGGAGATGTGAATGACAAGAAGAGTACTAGTGGTGGTACATTTTTCTTAGGAAAGAAGTTGATTTCATGGTTAAGTAAGAAGTAGAATGCCATTTCTTTATCTACTACGGAGGCAAAATGCATTGCTACTGCTAACAATTTCACTCAAGTTTTGTGGATGAAGTAGATGTTGAAAGATATCAAAGTTTTATATGATGAACCTATTTTTTATATTCTATGATAATTCAAGAGCAATTAAAATTTATAAGGATCTAATGCTGCATTAAAAAACTAAGCATATATCTATCAAGTTTCACTTTTTAAGAGAGAAGGTAAGTGAAAAGGAAGTTAGATTGGAGTATGTTCCCACTAAGGAACATATTGTAGATATCTTTACCAAGCATTTTTGTAAGGAAACTTTTGATTATCTCAAAGGGAAGCTAGGGGTGATCACCCCTCCTAATCAAAACTAAGATGTATTGACTTGCATCAGTTTGTGCATTTCATAGTCATATCTTGATCAAGATTGATGTTGTGGTGGTTGCTACTCAGGGGGAGTAGTTATATGTTCAAAAATGTGGTTCAGAGCTTGTGTGGAGAAATATGCACCTTATCTGTCATTGATGTCAAAGGGGGAGAAGAGTCATGTGAAAAAGTTGAAGAGAAAAGAGTCAAAACTAAGGGGGAGAAAAATTCTAAGAGGAAGCTGCGTTGATGGTATTTTTCACATCATGTGTTTCCATCAATTCCAAAGGGGAATATTGTTGGAAGTTTCTGAAATGTGGTTGTCATTTATGTCAACACTATTGGAATTAAGGTTGTATATGTCAAGGATATTGAGAAAATTGTAATAAAATAAGTTGTAGGTTGTTAGTGGTGCAATGAAGTTCAGTATATTGGATAGCTCAGTATGTCAATGATAAGAGGTTGTGGATTAAATGGTTTTTTTTCAAGTATATATAATTAACATATATCCGCATGAAGATTTGATTGAGTTATGAGTGTTTGTGTTTTGATAGTTTTTCTATTGCTTCAATTGGTGTTCTTGAAAGAAAATGATGTGATTCTAGTAACTTGTGTTGTTGCGGATGCTTTTTTGGTGATTCATGATTCTTGTGGATGTTTCTAGATCATGCTCTATCTGTGTTGCACGTTTGCATTAATCGTTGTGCTCATGATTGGTGATTTTCTTTTGTGTGTTCATGTTTTTCATTTTCATGGCTAGCAGGGTGATTGTAGCATGTTGTGGATCTTCAAGGCATAATTTTTTGAAGTGTTTCATATTCAAGGATATTGTTTTGGGTCTTCACTATGTTGTGGCCGACTTTGGTTGATTCACATTAATAATTATTTATGGTTTGGGCCGACAGTTTGTATACACTTTTTATTTTGTTAAAGCCGACATGGAGTTGATGTAATTCCTAGTCATGAAGATTTGATTGAGTTATGAGTGTTTGTGTTTTGATAGTTTTTCTATTGCTTCAATTGGTGTTCTTGAAAGAAAATGATGTGATTCTAGTAACTTGTGTTGTTGCGGATGCTTTTTTGGTGATTCATGATTCTTGTGGATGTTTCTAGATCATGCTCTATCTGTGTTGCACGTTTGCATTAATCGTTGTGCTCATGATTGGTGATTTTCTTTTGTGTGTTCATGTTTTTCATTTTCATGGCTAGCAGGGTGATTGTAGCATGTTGTGGATCTTCAAGGCATAATTTTTTGAAGTGTTTCATATTCAAGGATATTGTTTTGGGTCTTCACTATGTTGTGGCCGACTTTGGTTGATTCACATTAATAATTATTTATGGTTTGGGCCGACAGTTTGTATACACTTTTTATTTTGTTAAAGCCGACATGGAGTTGATGTAATTCCTAGTTGCAGATATATATGATCGATTGTTTATTCCATTTGGAGGTATGATATGTGTGAATAATTTCCTAATCATTCAAAGGAAGAAGCAAATTGTGAAAAAGAGTGAGTAGAGTGTCAAGAAGTGTTCATGTGGTTAATCAGAACTGTAATCAAGCATTAGCAGATGCTATTTTCTCAGTTCAAAATATTGCGGATGTAATCCAAATGTTTCTGTAAGACAGTGTGTCTTCCTTTGGGTAGTAAGCCTTGTTGTAATTAAGTAGTGAGCTCTAGGTAGTGTTCTTGAATGCACGTGCATTCAGGTGATCCCACAAACCTAGTTTACAACTTCTGGGAGATTCTAATTTTTGTTGAAATCACATATTTTTATAAAATATAATGATTTAAGCCTTAAAAATTTCCATTTAAAGTGTTCAAATTGAAGAGGGTTTGACCAAACTACCTTAGATCAAACCCCCTTGGATAGAACCCCACTAGTTTTAAACCATACCTATAATGAAGTCTCCTTTACACCTATCAAAATGTTGAAAAAAAACCAATTTTTATTTACCTTTTGGGGGATCAAATGAATTCATTTAAATTTTATTTTTGTATGTATTCCTTATTATAAGCTTCCCAAAATTATAATTTTAAATAAATTTAATTTTAGTATTATATTTATTTTTTATTTCTTGTGAATGTAGGTTTTTCACTGAAAATCAAGCTCTTTGTTTTGCACATGTGGAAAAATAGAAGATTATCAATTTTTTTTCTAAAAATATGAGTGCAATAGATATTGAAGTCCTTGATCCAACAAAAAAATAAAAATTGAATTTCAATACATACAATAAAAGTTGTGTTATAGAGTCCGCCTATGTTTGAATTGTAATTGGTTTGACTTCAAAACTTGATTGAGGAAAAAATATTTAATAAACACTATGAAACCAATTGGAATCACTAGATATCATAGTTAAAAATCTAAAATTGAAAAAAATAGAATTTTATCTTTCATGGAAAAGAATTTGTGTGTTATACAGTGAGCGTCACTCCTTAAAAATGGTGTTTACTAAAAAAAACTAGTTTTCAAAGGAGATGGAAAAAGAAGTTAAATTTGATTCCAAAAAAATTGAAAAAAATATATTTAGAATCTACAAACAAAATTTCACAAATCACTAGTTTGCATCATCTTCAAATTCCTCGGTTTAGCCACTATAGGTTCCCGAAAGTGAAGATTTAGCTAGAAAAAATAAATTCAATGTCCAGTTTGGCCAAAAATTGTAAGCTAGTATTGTGGGATCACCCATTCCCCATTCATATTTATTTTATAATTTTAATAGAATATAATCTTGTAAAATAACCTCCACCATGGTTTTTCCCCTAACAGGGTTTCCACATAAAAAATCTTGGTGTTATGTGTGTTTCTTATGTGGTGGTGATTTATGCTTTCATTTTTATTTATGATATATAAGAATAAGGTTAATAAGTTTAATAATTATAATTTTTGAGACATTTGATTCACCCCCCTCCTCTCAGTTGTTAGCTCTTGTGTTTCCAACAACCTCTTGATTCACCACTTTGTTGTTGGTGAATGCTTGATTCTCCTTGTTGCTTTTGTGACTATCCTCTTGCACCAAAGTTGCCTCTACCACTAAAATTATTTCATCTACATCTTCCTTGTTGCTATTGTCTCCTTTTTATCCTTCCCTCTTCCCTAACAGCCAACTGAAAACACTCTTCAATTGTACTAAGTGTAGAGAGGCCACTTTCATCTTGAATATTGAGCCTTAGCCCATTTAGGTATCTTGCTACCTTTTCTACTTCATCTTCAGTATGTCCTACTCTAATACTTAATTTATGGAACTCCTCAGTGTATGCCATAACATCTAACTCCTTTAAAAAAAAAATTGCAGCTTCCTAAAGGTTAGAATTGCATAATCTACAAGAAAAAATTTTCCTTTCACTTTAGCTAGCATTCTATCCCATGAAATTATCTTAGTCTTACCATTCTTTACCCTTTCCTGTTTAACATAGTTTCGCCATGTTAGGGTAGGGCCCTTCAACTTGTTTTTTAAAAATTTCACCTTCTTATCATCTTCTACCTCCTTAAACTCAAAGAAATTGTCAAGAGCATATATCCAACCCAACACTTCACTATCCATTTTCCCACCATACAAGGGAAACCCACATTGAAATTTTTGCAAAACCTCAAGAACTCTTGAAACTTTGGAAAATGGTTGAGGCATGATTTAATTTTGAAATTTAAAGGAACTTTGATAAAATTGGGTCCAAAAATAGGGGCATAAAAATCAAGGGAAACATGAAGCAATTTGATGAAGGAAAAAAACAAAAGGAGGGGGTCCTCGGTCCTAGCGGGGAATGTGTGCATGAGGCACAACACTTATTTTATAGTGTATGAGTTTACATGTTATTTTTATGGTTGTTAAAACAATATTATCTTTATTTTAATTCATCATATGAATTTGAAAATGTTTATTTTAATTTTTCAATTAACTTTCATTACATTTGTGTAAGTTTGTGAAATCCCATTTAGTATTTGTGTGTCTACAACTAAGGTTTCTGCAATTCATTTTTCTCATTAGTTTTTCCCTTTTATATTTTACTATTTTTTGGTTGAAATACCACAAAACCCCAAAATTGATCACATGACGGAGTTTCCCCTCTCAAACATAGAGGAAGACCCTTATTCCATAGTGATGTCTCCAATTTTTGGTACAATTTTCATTGGTCTCTATCCAAACAAGGTCATTCTTAGAGATAATATCAAAATGACAAATCTATTCACCAATAAAGAATCAACCCCAAATTTGAACATAATAACTTAACCTAAGTGGATTCCTTAAAAATATGAGTAGCTACCATGTACTCTAGTTTTATTGTGGACACAATTATCATAGCCTATCACTTGTTCATTCAATTGATAGCACCACCAAACCTACCAAAAACATATCCACTCATGGATCTCCTACTATCAACATCCATAACCCAATAAAAATATATAAATAAAAAAATATTCTTTAAGTTTTAATTTCTTATAGATTTATAATAATAAAAAATTGACTACCCAAATGTACCTCACAAATTTCTAAAGATCCTCTCCATTGCATCTTAACAAACTCATTCAAGATTAGCCATAAAATAACTAAGGAATCCCACTGCTTGGATGATGTTTGGTCTTGTACACAACATAACATATATAAATCTCCCAATAATTCTATAATAAGGTTCTCTAGCTATATCATCCATCTCACTATAGTTTGAATACTACTCAACTAATAACTTAGTCACATTAAGGCCTACAATTTGACATGTTGAATCTCTCCAACACTATGGTCATATACTCTAGAAAAACTAAATATTTCTATTAGATACATATTTTATGATCCCCATCCTCAAGATGAACTTTACCATGCCCAAGTCCATCATCTCAAACTATTCTTAAAGCCAAGGCTTTAATTCACAAATTACACCCTTCTCATTATTAAAAAACAATATATCATCAAAATATAATACAATTTTAAGGAAGATATCATTTTCCATCTTGTAGTAGATGCAATGATATGTTTAGACTTAAAAATTCATAATCACATACCACATCCTATAAGATTCCTTAAAACAATACAAATATTTTAATAACTTATAAACCAAAATTTCTTTACCTTTTTCATTATAATGCTCTACATGTGACATATGAATCTCTTCCTCCAAATTACCATAAAAATATTTTTTACTTCACATCCATACACTCAACCTCAAGTTCAAACACTAATATAATAGATAATAAGAAATGAATGGATGTTAGTTTAGAAACTAGGGAGAAAATCTCACCATAATCAATTCCCTCACCCCAAGAATAACCCTTCAAAACTAATCTCACCCTGTACATTTCAACACTACCATATAAACTAATTTTATTTTTGAGCACCCATTTGCATCTAATAGTTTTACCTTCATCAAATAAATTTACTAGGTATCTTGTTCCATTTTTAACATAACCATATCCTCATTCATGACCACTTTCTAATAATCTACATTATTCATACCCATAGCCTCCTTTATAATCTTAGGCAATCAAAGAAAAAATACATATCTAATCATGATGATTATACATGTTTGGTTATTATTTTTTTCAAGTGGACATCCTCAAGATATAAGTGGGAATTCTACCTCTTAAAAAATATATGAACTATCTAAGCTCTTCTCCTTTTTAGATCCTGCACAAGCTTCTAGTTCAAATTTCTTAGTATTTGGGGGTAGTAGAACCAAATATTTCTTTTCAATATTTTATGGTTGTAATACCATGGAAGAAGGCTTAAATTCTTTGAAGATAAAAATTATGCTATATAAAAATCTCTTGATCATATGATCCCAAAGATTGTACCCTTTCACACCAATTCCATAACTAATGAAGGTACATTTTATAACCTTTATAACCAATATTTACCTCTTCAACCTAGTCATATGAGCATATGTCTCACAACTAAACATTATCTCTAAATGAAGGATTTTTTCTTGACCAAACCTCCATGTGTCTTACCAACAAGAGTTAATGTAAGGGACTTATTTATTAGGTAAAAAGTTGAAGAAATTGCTTTTTCCCAAAAAAATTATTCTAGGATGGCCCCACTAAGTATACTCTTCATCAACTACCTATTCATTATTTCTACAACTCCATTATGTTGAAGATGGTATGGAGTTGTCTTATGTATTTTTATTCCATGATCCTTGTAGAACCTATCAATTTTTTTTGAATAAAACTCAACATCATTATAAATATTCAAAATATTAATCTTTTTTATAATCTAATTTTCTACAAGATCCTTAAACTCCTTAAACTTACCAAAGATTTTATATTTACTGCTAAGTAAATACAATCATGTCCTTCCACTATAGTCCTTAATTAATGAATCATTATAAACACATTTTGAAACCGGAGGAACATTAGTGAGACCAAAAGCATCAAAATGTATCATGCCCAATGCCCCCAAATTATTTATAAGAATTAGAACAAAATTGAACATGGCTTTATTTTCTATAAAACATAATATTTACAAAAAAATCAAACTCAAGGTTACAATCATTTAACCCCTCAATAAGGATTTTATTTTTCAAGTTCCTTATACCCTTCTCACCCATGTGACCCATCCCTTGATGCCATAACATATTTTTCTTTGTTCAAGGAAGATTATTCTCCAAATCATACACACCTTTTAGTGCCCAAGAAACACAACCATCAAAAGTGGATGCAACACTCCACTTTGTTTGTAGTTCCAATGGTGATGGTGAATATTCCAGATATTTTTTTAGTACATAAATAAAATAACTATTGCATTATGTGGATGTAAAATTCAAGCTAAAATGAGGGTAGTTAGAAGCACAAATAAGTAATGAAACTCAAACTCAAACAAAATGTACACCTTCAATTAGAGAAAAACTAAAGTTAAATAACAATGTAAATTTAACAAAACAAGAACACTATACATACATCTAACCTTGTTTATGTGCTCTAATATTGAATAGATGTGTATTGATGCAACATAGATGTTCTTTTCTTGATATTGCCTAATTTTACATGTAAGTAATTTTATGATGGATGATGATGTCCTTTGGATAAATGTCCTTAAATGGGCTCTTAAAATTGGAAATGTAGGCTAGATTTTGAAGGATGAAATCAAAGGATAGGATTTATTTTCATGGATACACATCCTATCCTCTTGAGAAGTAGTAAGAGAAGATGATATTTTCTAGATGAAGGGGTGAGATTTTATTAAAATGTATGATGGAAAGAGATGAAAACAAGTAGGAAGAGGTGGAGGAGGTAAGTGGAGGGATGCGATTCAGATATGAAATTGAGGGTCAATATTTCTCCCTATTGCATTCTCAAGCATGTGCGAGAAAGGAGTGAGGACAAGTGGAGGGTCCAAATTTCTCCTTGGATTTGAAATGGATTGTGGAGATTAGAAAGCAATGTTTTTGGAATTTAGTGGTATGAATTAAAATTTTAAATTAGAAGAAAATGTGAGAAGTTGATTCATTAGCCTAATTAGTTGAATAATAATGTATTATGTAGTTAATTAGTTGGAGGAATTTTGGACTAAGGTTAATCAATTAAGTGGATTTAATCAATTAATATTAAGGATGTGAAGTGGGTTAATTATGATATTGATTGAATAATTAAATTGGATAAATTAATTAATTTATGGTGGAGAATAGTTAGTATGAGGATAATTAGCCAAATTAATTAAATAATTATTTATTTATGAAATTAATAGGAAATTGATGCAAAGAAGTCAAAGTAGATTTGGGGTGTCTAAATTTTTCTCCTCTTTGAAATGGCATCATGACTGCAAGGACTATTATCATTTCAAAGAAAGTAGTACAAAAACTTGGTGGTAAGATTTTAGTGACAAATTATGCACTGAGTGTCAAATATTAAGGATTGATTGATTTCATGGATCAATAATGTTGTTGATGTGTGAATGATATATCTTAAGAACAATGTGAGGATTGATTGATAATGTATTTGACATGGGAATGACTTATCTTGAGAAAAATGTGAGGATTTATTGATAATGTTATTGATGTGGGAATAATATAGTTCAAGAAAAATGTGAGGATTGATTGATAATGTTGTTAATGTGGTAGTGAAATTTCCCAAAAATAACATGAGGATTTATTAATTTAATTAATTATTATTAGATTTGAAGGATGCGTTAATGCTTAAATAGACTTTGGATTTAGGATTGAATTGGATTATGGGATTACCCTTGAAGAGGATTGTATAAAGTTTTAAGAACACACATGTGCTCTCAAACTGGATAAAACTAATATTAATAAAGGCATCAATAGCTAGGTATTTGTGTAATGAAGGGATATATTGAAAATGATGAAGAAAAAGAGTTGAAGGATAAATGTTAGAGAGAAATGGATGAGGATGGAAAGGATGAAATAGAGATGAGGATAAGGATGAATATTAGTGGATACATGATTGGATGGGTGAATGAGAACAAAATTTTGGATTATGATAGGTGGAGAAGATGGATTTATGGTGAGATGGAGATAATTTTGCACATGTGCCATGCTTGTGTGAAATTTGCATGAGTACTACAAAGGAATCACACTTGCATGAAATTTATGCAAGAAAGGGGTATGAGGGTTGCAAAGTAACCAAATTTTTGGTGAAATTTGTGTAAGAACTACATAGGTTCCGTGCTTGTTTGGTATCTACACAAGAAAGGGGGTTGAGTGTTGCAAAAGTGACCTAGTTTTAAGGAATTTGTGTAATAATTGTATAGGAACTAGACATAGATGGCATCTATGTAGACAAGGGGAATGGGTGTTGTACATGAACCAAACTTACATGGAATATATATAGAAAAGGGGAATAGGCATTGCATAGGAAACATAAATTCATAATGTTTGTGGAAGAACTAAATATACACCACCCTTTTATGATGTATATGTTGGAAAGGGCTTGATGGTTATGACACATGGTGGGAGGGGATGAGGCAAACAAGATTGAAAATTTTTGTGTCTAAAAATATTATGATATGTCATTTAAGGAGGTTAGGTATGCGAGTGTAGATGACATAGAGAGGTGGATGGAGGGAGAACCAAGAAAAGAGTATAGGGTAAGCAAAGGGGACATGATGGGTAGAGGAGATAGGATGATTAGATGGTTTCAGATGAGCCAATGGTTTAGGATGAGAAGATAGCTTAGGATGTGGGTTGAGATATGAATGTGAAACATAAATAGAACAAAAAATGATGAAGGTGATAGAATAAAAAATGATAAAGGTGATAAAATAGATGTGGATGTGATAAAATAGATAGAATATGATGATGAAATGATATTTGTGGTGATAGGTACATGTAAATATAATGTATGTCCAAATAGAAACCTAATATTTTTTGTATAATTATCCTTATGCATCTTGATATAATGGGTGATGATGATGATGTCCTAGGTGCATAAAGAATTAATACAAAAACACACATATTATAGATAGCATAATATCCTAATACACATGTTTATAAGGCACACAATGGTATGGGAAATGATGGATTTAAAGATGGTGTGTTGTATGGAGTAGTATAAATATAAGAAATAAGCACATATGTGGACACATAAGAAAAACATGATCCAATAACTAGTGCAATTGAAGCCAGGGGGTTTGTGAGGGATATGATGGGATACATGAATAGTGATGAGGGGATTGATCAGATGCAGTTTGAGAGTCAGAGGGGATAAGGGAATATGTTAAGGGTGGTGTTAGTGAGGATGTAAAGGGTGAGAGGGTTTCAAATAAGGATTGAATGAGGGGAATATAATTTATTTTCTTGAGTGGGTAAGGACTCATGATAATTGATAAGGTTAGCTAATGTGTGAGGGTATATAAAATGGAAATAGATAGGATTATGAACCATGATTGGATGTAGATTCATGGAATGGGAGGATGTATACATCCTTGAACTATCCAAACATAAGTTAGCAAGGTTATCCCCTATTTTAGAATAAAATAAAGAGAAAATGGATATGCTTTAGTGGGGGAGATAGGATGAACATAAGTAGAATGGATGATGGATAATTATAGGTAGAATCATATGCATTAATGTAAGGTATGCATGGGATATTTGGCACAATATAGAACCCTTGCATCATTGTATTGGTGTTCATCATAATTCCAAGGTACTAACCTATCATCTGGGAAAAATGGTTCCATTACTTCTCCCACATAAGGGTATTAAAATTCATGCTCTATTCTTTGCTCAATAGGAACTGATTTAGTAGATAATTGTTGTACATCCCCCTCAACACCCTATGCTTCATCAACATTTTTAGAAGGAAACTCCATAACAAGAATATTCTCAATGTCCATTGGTTGTAGCTGCACATATAATGCTATTGGCTCCTCTGGTTGACCACCAATTTTTAGTAAATGCTCTTGCAAAGAACTTTGAGCTAGCTACTTTTCCTATTGCACCTTCTCTAGAAAAGTACCATCATTAAAATTACTAAGGATCAATTCCATCCTCTAAAATTTGTTAGTGATGTTCTTGTAAAGGCTTTCATAGTGGGAATTTTCGGTCAAATCCCTATGCTCAACCTAAAAAAATTTCATCCAAATTCTCTCTCTATCTTGGATAACAACTAATGTTAGAAAGTTTCTTATCACATCCTCCTTGAAGTAGAAATCATGAGGTCCATATCCTGAGATTCTTCTTTTAATATTTTCTCTATCAATGAGCCCTTCTAGATCAAAATTTCTAGTAGGGGTTGCATCCATTCTCATATTATTTATCATTATGCTAAACCCCTCATATGCTTCCTTTGCAGTTACAACAAAATAATCAAACAATTTTTTTTTTTGCAATAATAAAGGAATTTATAGATAACCTAAAATTATTTGCATCACAATTATCCATTTTCCACATTATTTTAGTAAAATCTGACCTATTAGAAACAAACCTATGCAATAAATGTGGTGCCACAGTAGTCCCATAACACTTGATGACTATGCAATTGTCATAGAAATACCAGTCTCCCCAATTACACTCATAATTGGGATCATCACCACATTATCTTAGTCAAAAAAATACTTGAATTGTTTTAGAAATTCTCTCAGCTAGCCCCAATCCTATTTGTACCAGAATAGTATGCTTTATGGTATTGCAAAATCCAACATAGTTTGAATTTGGGAAATGCAAATCCCAGATGTATGTCCACATTTAGCCATCCACTTGTCTCAGTTTCATGGCTTGACAAAAGACATCCCTTCCCTAGTATAACAACATACATGCATTAGTAATGAATAGTGTCTAAATGTTAATGGGGTTTTTCTTTCATTGAAACTCATTAATTCATAGTGCAATCACTCAACAACTTAATGAGAATAGTCAAACCAATTATGCTTGTTTTTATGTTGAATATCCATGATCATAACTAACAGGGGTGACATTATCATCCCATCACACTTCACTACAAGCACCTGGCACAACATAAATTATGTGTATCTAAAATAATCTACAAATTCTTCACAATCTAATGGTTCAACTTCTTTTATTGAAAACACAAAGCCCTTCTCTAATCTATGCTTTGGTAATTCACCTCTTCTGAACCCAACCCCGTGTTCAACATATTCTTTCTATAATTTTTCCATACTGATCTTTTCATTAGCATTAGGGTTCATTTTGAAAACCTCTATGACTTTACTTATTTTTATTTCCAAAATGTTTCTACCATTTGTGTCTTTGATTATCCTATTAACATCATCATATATTTCTACTATTTTTAGCATTAGATCTACCTCCACAAAAATATTAGGGACAACCAATTTCCAGAAATCATAACCCCAGACATTTTGACCGGGGTGTGGAGCATCTCTTATTTTAAAAGTGTACAAGAATAACTCCCATCCAAGCTCTTGTAGGGAAATTCCACCAATTCCTACTACAAGGTCCTTGAAATTGGTGGTTAATATTCCTTTCGTAGGGGCCTTCTTGTCACTTTCCTTGGCATCTACCAACTGAAGCTTGTCCATGAAATAAGAATAGTCCTTTGGTTGACCCCTTTTCTTCTTAATTCCATCAGATGTTTGGGGTGGGCCATGGGAGACCTTTTTTCTATTCTTGGGTGTGGGTTTTGAGGATGATGACTCAGCAAGCTAACTCATCTTGACTTGCCTAGGGCTTTTAGGTTTGAATTCAAACTAGGTTTTGGAATTGATATTCTATACTTTACAGTTTAAACTTAAATTTGAATACAATTCTACCCTTTTCTTTTATCCCAATTAGAAAAATATACTTAATCAAGAGAATCCAAGAACCCTAATTCACCCTTGAGAAGAACCCAGACATTTTGATTTAATGTGCCAATTCTTGCAAAATAATAAGAGAAACTAGTGGGATTCAATGATGGCTTACTTAGGGAAACTCTTCTACAACTTTTCTTTGGCTTTAGCTCTGGTCACTCCAAATTCTTTTTTAGCTCCTCAAATGTCAGAATGAGATGATAATGCAAATACAAACACTTTTACATGAATTCAACTACGTACTTTCACCATTAATGGTATAAGATGGCTTGCACAAGTGAAAAATTACTCCATCGGTTGGCCATTCTCATTTGAATATGAGCCATTGATTTGCTCATGTGAAAATTCCATCCAACTACTCACATCATTCCATGATTTCCATGGGACCCTTTTGGTGATTTGATACATAATTTGATGATGAGTTAATAAGCTATCACACATACCTCTCCATATTCTTTGAGTATTTCTCATCACGTTTTCCAGTTTTGTATTGGGACATCATCAAGTGATGGTTGAGAAGCTAGTGATGAGATATTGGCCATTGATCTTGATCGCAGGAGGATCCTAGCTAGTGACCTAAATCCTATCGCTCATCACTCCTTCACTTTTCTTTGAGAAATATCAACCTATGATACACCAAGCATGTGTGATGGGGAGAAACTCCACCCATAGGTGGTATTGGGCTCCCTTTTGCAAAGCATGAGACAACTAGTGATAATGTTAAGACCAACAATGAGCTAAGCACTTAACCACATCACTCATTGAGGGTTGCTTTATGGCGGTGACAATGTAACATGTGATGAGTGATGAATCTAATGCGGTAAGAAAGATAGTGCTTCGCTTGTCACAAGATGGACATGGGCTAGTCCAAAGGAATATGTGATGAGCGATGAATTGCAAGTAGTAAAATTAAGTGGTGCTAAAATGCATGTGGTCATAAGTTGTTTTTAAAAGGGGGCTTCCTAGGTTCGACGGGTAACCTGAATGCTGTGGAAAATTAAACAATGATGATAAAGACCATAAGATGCCACTTAATTAATTGGTTACCTGATGCAATTGGTCAATGAGAGAACATAATCCAAAGGATAGCCAAGGGTGAAAATGTAAATAAAATCTTAAACCCTAGACCCTAATGGCAACATGATATGAGTAATCAGAAATGTGACCATGGAATCAATGGGACCATGAATTTTTTTTAGGGTTCCAACAATGGCTCTGATTGGGGATGCATGCATCTTGTAGGTATAACAAGATCTTAGGTCTCTAGTTAAGTAGACCAAACACATAAGGACCAAAAACTAGGAGCTTGTCTAGATAAGACAAGCAAACACAATAGAAGGGAAGCACACCAAACCTATACACAAAATTTACATGATTGTACAATGTACATGGAAGGATAACCTATTTCAAGAGAAATATGGTTTCAAGAACTACCCATGTATTGGAAGTTCAATAATTTCACCTATTAAGGACTACAAGAAATACACGTCTTCTCCATGCATATCAACAATTAGGTAAGGGCCTAACTGCAAAGGATAAAACTTCCCATGTTTACCTTTATCCTCCATCCTTGCATTCCACATTAAGACCATGCTTGACAACTCAAACATTCTTTCAATGGCCCTTTTTTCATACATGTGTTTATCTTGCAAATGTAGCCTCTCATTTATTTTGAGCTTCTCTTCTAGTTTCATCAAAGCTCAATCAACTCATCCATCTATGTTGCATCTCATCACAAATGTCACTATCATATTCTTGGACAAATTTGTACATTTTTATCATATTTTTATGTGGTATTCTAGCCTCAACCCTATACAATAGATTGAAAGGGTATTTTCCAATGACCTTCTTCAGAGTAGTCCTGTCAGACCATAATGCAAGCTAGAATTTTGAATCCTAGGCCTTCTTGTTCTTCTCTATCACCTACTTGATAATCTTCATCAGGATTTATTGTTCGACTCAACTTGCCCATTCCATTGGGAGTTATATGGGGATGAATAAGATATGCTTATGCCATGTTGGTTACAAAAATCAATAAATTCCTCAAACCTCAAACACATGGTGTTATCAAAAACAATTCTTTCAAGAACTCCAAACCTACTCAAAATATTGTTCATCAAAAAATCAATGACAACTTTACTAGTCACCTTCCTAGTAGGAATGACTTCAACCCATTTTGTGAAGTAATCAGTCACAACTAGAATTCAAGCATGTCCTCCATTGGACATCTCAGATATTTATTCAATAAAATCAATTCCCCATTGTTGAAAGGGAGATTGTGTTGACATTGGCCTAAGTGGTAAGTTTCTTGAGAGCTTTAATTTTCCAATGAACCTTTGAGAAGCATCACATTTCTTTATGAATCTATGTACATCTTTGAACATGGTTTGCTACCAAAAATATGCTCTCAATATCTTATGGGTAGTGGTCTTGGTCATGTAGCGATCTCCACAAGCCCCTTTATGCATTTCAATCAACATATCTTCTACTCGATCCACATATACACACCTAAGAAACAAACCTTTAGGGCTTCTCCATCATAGTTCACTATTGATAATAACATGTACTTGATTAATTGCAACTTCAAAGTTCTCTCATTGTGAGGAAAACCTTTAGGGCACTACATGGTCTGTAGATATTGAAAAAATATTCTATACCACCCATAGGTTTGCATGTCACATATGGTTGCAACATTTTCATGCTCAACTTGGTTTATTTGGTTAGCCTCCAAATTTTTCTTAGCCATCAACTTGGCCAAACATTAACCTCTCACTAGCTTGGTAATCTGGATATCAATGTTGAACTCTTGAATCCTATTGATCCATCTACATCAACGACCTATGGTATCTTGTTGAGTAAATATATCTTTGATTGCTATTATTGGGACATATGCTACAATAGTAGCTTTGGTCAAATATGGTCTAAAATTTTTAATAGCCTTAACTAGATCATATGCCTGCTTCTCTATGGTATCATATTTTAACTCAGCTAACTATAATTATTTGCTAAAGAAAGCAATAGGTTTCTCAAAACCTTCATCATTCTTTTGAAGTAAAAACCCTGTTATAGTATGGAATGAAGAAAATGTGAATAATTGAAAAGGCTTTGAATAGTCAAGGTATTTAAGGATACATGCTTCCTTGATAGCATCCTTAATAGCTTAGAATTTTTTTTCAAGTTCCTTTTTCCATGCTACTTTCTCCCCTTTCTTTAGCATTTTAGAAATAGATCTTACAGTTTTAGCAAAATTAGTAACAAATCTCTGTACAAAGTTAATTTTTTGAAAGAAGGACTGTATTCGCTTCACATTCTTGGGTTGTAGAATCTTATCAATTGTTGCTACATTCTTAGGATCAATATTGACCCCATATTTTGACATAATGTAATTCAAAAATTCCCTTCTTTAACTCCAAATTGACACTTCTTTTGATTCAAAGAAATACCATATTCCAAGGATCTATTAAATATATTTTCAAGGTTTGAGTAGTGATCTTCCTCCTTCTTACTATGGGTCATAAGATCATCTTGATAAATGTAAAGAAAGAAATGAGTGAAATCATAAAAAGCCACATCCATGGCTCTTTGAAAAGTGGCATCAACATTAATCAAGCCAAATTACATCCTTACATATACATATGTTCCCCATGGCATTGTAAATGCAGTTTTAAATTGTTCTAATTCCTTCACCATGACTTGGTTATAACCTAAAAACCCATCCATCATCGAGAGCAACTCACATCTAATCACTTTATGCAACATTTCCTCCATATTAGCTAGAGGGTAATTATCTTTTAGAGATGCCATATATAAATTTATAAAGTCTATATAGAACCTCAAGTCTCAATTTTTTCTTTTTGACAGGAACTAAATTTGAAACCCATGATGAATGCCTGATGGGTTTGATGATACCAACATCTCTTAAAATTTTAAGCTCTTCTTGCATCTTTGGCTACAAATTAGGATTGACTGGCCCCTGTTTTTGTTTGAAAGGATTTGCATTAGGTTTAAAAGGAATTTCATGTTGGAAAAAATCCTCCCTGTAAGCCTTTAGGTTATCATATGACCATGCAAACACATGCCTGTATTTCCTCAATAGGGAAATTAATAGATTTCTAACATGGGGTTTCATTTTCTTGCCAATATACACTTTTTAAGGAGAATTCTCTGTCCCTAGATTTATCTCCTCTAAATCTTCCTTATGGGAAGATGCTTGCTTAACATTTTATTTGTCAGGGCCATTAAAGATCCTCTCTAGTGCAAGCAATCCTTTGGGAATCTTAATTTTCTTTAATTGAGTTATCTCATTCCCAAATAATATCTCTTTCCAATCAATCTCAACCACAAATGAGCCAAATTAAATCTCTTGGCTTTCATATTGGTCAATGCAGCTCAATAATCTCAAAATATCATTGTCATCGTCAAACACGTGCCAATTATAAATGTTGTCAAGTATTGTAGGCCAAGTCTATACTTTTATTCATGAGACACCATCAAAGGTAACATCATCTAATCTAATAGAAATATTAGCTAATAAGTCTACCCTAACATTTTGTCCCCTTTCTATCCAATCTATGCCAAAAAAAATCAAAGGCCTGAATAGTATCCTAGATTTCATTCCTATATTGCCCAATCCTTTTATCTTTAGCAAAAAATCTAGACCTAATCTGGGAAACTGCCAACTCAAAATCTCCCAACACTTTTAACAACTTAATTCCATGTTTGAAGGATAATTTTAACCCAAGCAAGAGAGCCTTGTACTCAACAACATTATTTTTACATGCAAATTGTAACAAGAAGGAATACTTAAAGGTTTTACCTTGTGGAAAGATAAGAATGACCCTTGCACTTGATCCTTCCTTTGAACAGGCTCCATCAAAGTACATAGTCCAAAGAACATCTTCTTGTGGTGTTTCCAAGATCTCCTTTTCAATCGGTGGCTTGACTTTTTCATATTCTTGCTTCAATTCTTCCACTCGATACATGTCTAAACCAGTGTTTACAAAGTTAATTATTGCTGGCTCTTCAGGCTCCTTAGCATATTAAATCATGTGGTAGACTCTTGGCTCTCTTGCAATCTTAACATCTTTTTGATCAATTAAAAAATTTGCAAATGATAGGTCATACTGAATACTCCCACCCATGGAAGCACTCCAGTGTCTTGACAATAACATCCCATAAGTTGGTGGAATTTCCACCACTGTTATACTCATAAATAACTCTTTCTCAAGGAAAGTCTCCAATTTATATGGAACTTTATTGATTACCCATATAACATGAACTTCTCATATGTGTTGTCAACCTTTAAGCCCATTTCTTTCATGATTTTTATTGGAATTACATTATTTGATGCTTCTGAGTCTATCATACAATTCCTAAGCAATTTACCATTAATGATTAGGATTAGAAAAAATGGATTGACTTGGCTTGGATTGGCAATAATGGTGGTTCCCAGATATACTTCAGGATTTTTATTGATCATTGCTTTAATCTCAATAATCTTCTCTTGAATTCTCCTTGATTTGGGTTTTTCAACCATTTTATCATTACCACTTGTAGCAATACTATTGATAAGAGCAACATTTTTATCTTTATTCTCATCTATTCTCATCATTTCTAGTAGTGGGACTATGACTTTAACTTGAAACAATACCTAGAACATATATATATGATAATGATTTGGTAACTAAGGGAGTATGAATTCTTTAAGAATTACCTTTTCACCTTGTCCTTGTACCTTTTCAATAGTGGGTTTGACATCTTTGGCCTTCTTAGCTTGAGGAGTAGCTTCACCATCAATTTTCACCTTAGTGCCTTTCTTGGCCCAAATTCTCATCTCTTTTCCCTCCTTGTGTTTTGTCTCTTCATTCTTGCTCTTTGTCTTTGTTCCTTTATTTTCAACATTGTTTTCCTTGAAAACACACTCCTTGGGCTACCTGATTACCACCCATAGTTCCATTCCTTAAACGATGCTCATTTCTTGCCTTAGTAGCCAATGCAATTATGTACCTCTCAATTTCCTTATTTGAGGGTCTCCTCAAAGAAACATTATTTGAATCAAGAGTGTAGACCATGCATTCATTCTCTCCCTCTTCATTTGAGAATAATTGTTGATGATAAGAGATAACTCCTACCTTCGAACATCCACATCACTTCTATTAGGCTCATCATCTAAGGAGTATTCTTCACAAACAAGATCTGATTTTCATGAGCACATTCACAATTACCTCTTGTTCATGAGAATAATCATAAGCTCCTTGATCCTCTAGTGATTCCTCCACTAATCTAGCAACAACACATTGTTGTGCAGAGTGAGGCATTTGACACACTCCACACCAAGGAAAGTCTTCAGTAACATTTTTTGAATGTTTTTGTAAAGGATCAGGTGTACCTTGGATATTCTTTTGATTATTGTTGATTGGCTTGCCATTGTGCCAATTTTTATGATAGGGATAGTCCTATAATCTTGGCGGCCTTTCATTTCTCTATAATTGTGGTTTATCATTCTTGGCCACCTTTTGCAACAAACTAAGAACTTGATCTTATTTTAGTCAAGGCCTATAGATTTTACTGTCTTTTCATTTTGAGTCCTTGGGTTCTTCAAAGGTTTTGGGTCATCCCTTCTTCCCACTTTACTTGATGATCTTCTATTGTTTTCAATATTGAGTGTCATTTTGTATACTTCCCTCAGGTATTGTGGATTCTTATCTCTGAGTAAATAACACATCTTCAAGTCATATGCATTATGATATACAACTAGACATTCCTTTTCATTGGCTCTCAAATTTAAGAAGGGACTTTGTACTAGGCAAGATCTTGTACTAGTCCCTTGCATCCTCTATTAAATATTGGATAAAGTATTTCATGGAAACATTGTCATCCCATAATTCAAAATCCTCCACAAAAAATTGGAAAGCCTTTAAATGGTCCTCGCCATTGAGAGAATTATTTCCAATAAACTTAGGTAAATGATTTCTTGCATTATCTGGGATTAGATTTGGATATCCAGGAATGTTCTCAAAACATATTTTTCTATACCTATCAGTGTGCAACAATCTCCTCCCACTAGGTCCTTCCTCATCTTGGCTATCATGATCCCTCATATCATTATTGTTTCTAGACCTTCTGTGTTGGGAATCATGTAGATCATTGAAATGAACTATTGTAGCCTTTTCTTTAGGCTGTGAGGATGAGCTAGAAGGGTTTCTAGTAGATGATGTTTTGTCATTTGTATGAGGACTTGAGGATGATGTGCGGGATTGGGGACTATGGGTCTCAGGGACAAAACCTTTTATGGTGGACTTCAAGAAACCAAGTTTCCTTTTCATCTCAGTATTTACAACCATTAATTCCATGTCTTTCATTATTTTAGAATCCAACTCTTCATTTTCCTTCATCAGCCTTTTGACTAATGGGATAGACTCATTCTACAGTGTGTCCTTCTTAGAAGGACCTCCCTCATTTATTTTTACTCCCTCCATGGGTCTCTTTCCTTTATCAGCATTTTGGGGAACATGATTTTTATTTTTGGGAGGAGGGTCAACTGGGATAGAAGTCTTGACAATAGTGTTGGTTTGTGGATTTGTAGCAACATTATCAATAGAGGGAACTACAAGGATATTTGCAACAATCTCGTGCACAATAGGACCAGTTCTTTGGATAGTTTTAGCTACTAATCTATCCAATTCTTCCATTTTCTCAACCTTTCTTCTTAACATATCCCTCCGCATTATGGCTTCCCTTATTTCTCTCTCTTTCTCTTCATCCCTATTTTTCCTATTCTTATTGCATTTTGAGGCTCTTTCTCTAAGCCTTTTCATATCATTGAGAACTTCTTCTTCCTCTGGTAAAGTAGAATCACCATCTGATGCTACTACAAACTTGGCTTGATTGGGAAAAGTGTTAAGATAATATTCATCATCTCCTATTAATAGGTCCAGAGGAATTGGAGTATAAGGATGGGGATTTAGAGTCAAATTCCCTTCAGCTCTAGTGCATCTAGCACTAGCATTATCTCTTTCTGTCCTTTCCATGACTCATAATACTAGGTTTGAGGATTGCTCATTTACAATAGACTTCATAAAAACCTCCCCTCTCTTAGTAGAGGTGGTATCACTAAAATCTAGAAAATTCTTCTCACATTCTGAAATAGAGCTAGAACAAATATTACATTTAGGGATCAGATGAGTAGAATTACATTTTTTAGTGTCCTTTGCTTTCACCCACTTCCCTCACATGTTCTTGGGAAATTATCCTTCCAGTTTCTACTTTGGATGCTTCTTCACATTGCCTCGAGTTTGTCACATTTGTACTTGGGTCTTCCTCAAGTCCATCAACTTTCTTGATTTCTTTTGATTCTTCTTCTTTACTTCTTTGATATCCTTAAAAAATGGCTCACACTATTACAAAGACTTCAGAGTTTCCCCCCAAATTTCTTGGGACCAATTCATATCAATTTTGTTATACTTTATGTAAATTTCACAAGATCCTTGGAAACTCTGATGAATTTTGACAAATGCAACATGCTTTTAAATGGACTTTACATGTAAGCCTTTCCATATGAAAGGGGGGGAAACTTAACATGAATCTTAGTGGTACACATGACAAAGGTTTGGAAAATATTTAGCAGACATTTCAAATAGACCAACTCTATATGTAAATATCACCATATAACATAGTGATCTATGATAAGGTGTTTTGGAGAACTAGTAATTGTAAAGCTTATGTCCCCAGTAGAGTCACCATTATGTTGGATCTTTTTAAATTCCAACTAGATCTTCAAGGAAGCCTATGGATTTTTGAATTCTAATAACCAACAACCTACAAGGGGTTGGCCAATGAATGAGAGAAATCAATTTAGCTTTCCTCCTACACTTCGGGTTCTACAAGACTCGGGAGGGTGATCCCACAATGTATTTATATCATTCTTTGATAAATCTACCACCTACATTGCATATGATCCAACATATACATTATGATATTCATGGCTCAACAAGTAATAATTTTCAAGAATTGGGAAAATCCTTTACACCCTTACCACTTGGAGTAGAGAATGGACAATTCAAATGACAATTAAAATAATAACTAAAAATATGAGTATGATTTTATTTAAATGAGTTTTTCTTTGACAAGATCTAGTAGATCAAACATATTTGATTCCACTTGACATATAGAATAGTGTATTATCCTAGGGTGATGGTGTCAAATTCACAACAAAATTTAGTGCAATAACCATGTAATTTGACATTTATAGACTATTATGGACTTGCATTACAAATTCATAACTCAGATGTTCCAAACAGAAAGTACTTAAAGATCTTGAAACTTAACATTCATGAACCAATGGTTACATCAAATCATTTTGATCAACTACTTGAATTGAAGCAACAATGTAAACACACACCCAACTATGACAATTGTAGACCAATGAAATGACCCTTAATTATTTCATTTCTAATTCATGTAAATTGTATATAGGAGACAATCTGCTTAAAACTTTCCATTATCTATTTCAAATATTGTCATTTCTACAAAAAATTAAAGCTAATTGTAAAAAAAATACTTTAACACCTAAGACTCAACAAAATTATATAGCCTTGTGTGCTTGATACATTTCATGGACAACTAGCTTCTGATAATCTAACCTGACATCAACAAAAAATTGACAAAAGACCCTTGCACAATAGCCTTGAATTCTATTTTATAAAATTAAGGGAGTAGACAAGCTTTAGGCTATTGGCCAGTCACATTACATTTCAATTTGTATTTCAAAGTATTTCATTTCATTTTGACTCCTAGGCAGTTACATTTACACTTGAAGAAATTTGGGGGAAATACAAAAGGTCAAAAACTTGTAGAAGCCTATTGAACTTGTATCTTTTGTTTGAAGATTCCACATCATCACATCATTTAGCTAAGAGCATGAAACATGAAAGAAAAACAAAATATAAAGCAAAGAGAAGAACTTGGATGAATTACCCACATGTATTTTCAAATTGAGAGGATATAGATTTTTTTTTAAATAATTTATTTCAAAGACCATACCTGTATTATACTCGACCATGTTCTATATCTATCTCACCATCCCTATGGTTTATTCAACATATTTTTCTAGCCAATTCTTGTAATCATCCTTTGTGGGCCAGTTGACATCCAATAGTTTCTGAACCTTTGTGTTATATGCATTATATCTTGCATCAATTGTCACCCGGGCCTCTTTCATAAATGTGTCCATTCCTATTTCAATCTTGATGAAGTTGTCAATCAAGACATTGAGTACTGATAAGACCAACTTATCATCAACATACACCATCTGGGGACACATGGCTCTTTGATGTTTGAACAGGGCTCTCCATGAGGCATACTCTATTATTTCTCCATCCTCATTAAGGATTTTGGATACACCTTTTTCTTCCATATCCTTGAAGGCTTTCATTTTACCTTGCAGTTTCCCACCAATTCTTTGAGGAAACTTGTGAATTTAGCAATGGTTTCAATTCCTTTGATTATGTCAGGAAGATGTGCCAGAGTTTCAAAGTCTTCCTTTACATTTGTTTGAATATCCTTTAGACTATTCAACCTACTACTCCACTTACTCCAAGTGCTCAAGAAAAATTCTTGGGCATGCTAAAAATTTCCATATGCTACATGGATACCTTTATAGGTTAACCATGTAGTTTCTACCTTAAGAGAAACTTTGGACCATTTATGACTTAGGATACCTTCAACCACATCCTTAGTAATATGTCTCATGCCTTCTTGAAGCTTGTTTTTCTCAGAATTAGTTGCTTGGAGCTCCTTTTTCAATGCATCAATCCTTAATTTGAGGGTATATTTATCTTGTTGTGAAGTACTAGATGGAGAAGTAGGAAAGGTCTTCTGACTTACCTTGACCATAGTGTCTTTCACTTTATTATACTCTTCAACTAAATTTTTGTGTTTATCCAACAATTTCATATATCTAGCTTGAGTAATTTTTACAATGTCAACACTCAGCATAGTCATGTGCATTGTTAACCTTGTAGCCTATAGAGCTGTCATCTATGAAGCTCTCCTATGATCAAATCTCCTAAAAGGCTAGTCATTTTTCTACTGAGTTTGCACCTCCCTAAATCTGGTGTTAATCACCAAAAGACTAGTGCATTTAAACTAGGGATGAACCCTGAACCAAAAGTTTTCTCATAAAAATTTTCCTCAAACACCATAGCATTTGGGTCATTCTTAATTGCATCTAGAGCAATTATGGAAGATACATTCCATCCTGGCATCACCAACATCCTAATGTCTTTAACCAATCTTCTGGCCTCCATGGGATTCATTTGCTCAAATTCTTGAACAATCTCTTCTTCAATCTTCTTTTTGACCTCTTCCTATTGTGAGGGATCAACTCCCTCCTGTTCCTTTTGTGTCCTATCATTAATCATCATCTAGAAATTTGGCACAAGCTAGAACCCTTACATCACTATCCTAGTTTTCATCATATTCCCAAGGTACTAACCTATCATCTGGAACAAATGGATCCATTACTTCTCCCACATCAGGGTATGAAAATTCATGCTCTATTCATTGCTCAATAGGCATTGATTCAATTGAAAGTTGTTGTACATCCCCCTCAACACCCTATGCTTCATCAACATTTGTGGAAGGAAACTCCATAATAGGAATATTCTCAATGTCCATTGGGTGTTGCTGAAATTCTAATGCTATGGGCTCCTCTAGTTGACCACCTATTTTTCGTAAATTCTCTTGCAAAGCACTTTGAGCTAGTTGCTTTGTTGTTGCACCTTCTCTAGAAAAGTGCCATCATTAAAATCACTAAGGATCAATTCCATCCTCTTACATTTTTTAGTGATGTGCTTGTAAGGGCTTTCATAGTGGAATTTTTGGTAAAAGCCCTATGCTCAACCTCAACAATTTTCATCCAAATTCTCTCTATCCTGGACAATAGCTAATGTTGGAAATTTTCTTATCACATCCTCCTTGAAGTAGAAAGCATGAGGTCCATATCCTGAGATTCCCCTTTTGATATTTTCTTTATCAATGAGCTCTTCTAGATCAAAATTTCTAGTATGGGTTGTATCCATTCTCAAATTATTTATCATTATAAAAAACACCTCACATGCTTCCTTTGCAGTTACAAAAAAATAATCAAAAGAAATGGTTGTTGCAATAATAGAGGCTTTTTTTGATAATACAAAATTCTTTGCATCACAATTATCCATTTGCCACATTATTTTAGTAAAAGCTAGCCTATCAGAAACAACCCTAATTAATAAATGTGGCACCATAGTAGTCCCATAACACTTGATGACTATGCAATTGTCATAAAACTACCGGTATCCCCAATTGCACTTATAATTGGGGTCATAACCAAATTATCTTTGTCTCAACAATGCTTGAATTGTTTTAGAAATTCTCTCAGACAACCCCAATCCCATTTGAACCAGAATACTATGCTTTATGGTATTGCAAAATCCAACATAGTTTGAATTTGGGAAATGCAAATCCTAGATGTATGTCCACATTTGGATAGGAAATATATGGTCCTTTTCATCCACTTGTTTTAGTTTCATGGCTTGACCAAAAACCTCCCTTCCTTGGTATAACAACATATGCATTAGGAATGAATAATGTCTAAATGTCAATGGGGTTTTTCTTTCTTTCAACTTCATCAAGTCATAGTGCTATTTCTTAGCAACTTAGTGAGCATAGTCAAACCACTTATGCTTATTTTTATGTTGAATATACATTATCATAACTAACAAGGGTGACATTATCCTCCCATCACACTTCACTACAAGCACTTGACACAACATAATGCATGTGTATCTAAAATAATTTGCAAATTATTCACAATCCAATGGATCAACTTCTTTGATTGCAAACATAGAGGCCTTCTCTTGTCTATGCTTTGGTAATTCACCTCCTTTTAACCCAAACCTATGTTTAGCATATTCTTTCTACAATTTTTCCATACCAATATTTTCATTAGCATTAGGGTTCAATTCTAAAAACCTCAATGACTTTACTTCTTTTTATTTCCAAAAATATTTCTACCATCTATGTCTATGATTACCCTATTGACATCATCATATCTATCTACTAGTTGCAACATTAGATCTACCTCTGTAAAAATATTACGAACAATCAATTTCCCTAAATAATAACCCAAGACATTTTGATTGGGGTGTGGAGCATCTCTTCTTTTGAAAGTGTACAAGAATAACTCCCATCCAGGCTCTTACAGGGCAATGTCACCAATTCCTACTGCAAGGTCCTTGAAATTGGTGGTTAATATTCCTTCCTGGTGGCATTCTTACCACTTGCCTTTGCATCTTCCAGCTGGAGCTTGTCCATGAAATAGACATATTCCTTTGGTTGACCCATTTTATTCTTGGTTCCTTTAGATGTTTAGGGTGAGTCATGGGATACTTTCTATTTTTTCTTGTGTGTGGGTTTTGAGGATGATGAATCACCAAGCTAACTCATCTTGACTTTCCTAGGGATTTTAGGTTTGAATTCAAACCAAGTTTTGGAATTGATATTCTATACTTGATAGTTTAAACTTAAATTCAAATACAATTCTACCCTTTTCCTTTTATCCCAATTAGAAAACTATACTTAATCAAGAGAAGATGAGAACCCTAATTCACCCTTGAGAACAACCTAGACATTTTGATTTAATGTTCCAATTCTTGCATAATAACAAGAGAAACTAGTGGGATTCAATGACGAATTACCTAGGAAAACTCTTCTACATTTTTTTTTGGCCTTGGCTCCAGTCGCTCAAAACTCTTCTTCAGCTCCTCAAATGTCAAAATGAGAGGATAATGCAAAAATTGACCCTTTTACATGAATTCATTTGAGTATGTTCACCATTAATGGCACAAGATGGCTTGTGAAAGTGAACAATTACTCCATTGGTTGGTCATTTGAATTCGAGCCATTGATTTGCTCATGTGAAAATTCCATCCAACAACTCACATCTTTCCACAATCTCCATGGGGCCCTTGCAATGATTTGATACATACTTTGATAATGAGTTAAGAAGCTACAACATGTACCTCTCCTTATTCTTTGAGTATCGCTCATCACATCTTCTAGTTTTTCATTGGGACCTCATCAAGCGATGGTTGAGAAGCCAACGATGAGAGATTGGCCACTGATCTTGATTTTGGGAGGATCCTAGCTAGTGACCTAAATCCTATCACTCATTGCTTGTTCACTTTTTATTGAGCAATCTTAACCCATGATACACCAAGCCCATGTGATGGGGAGAAAATTCACTCATTGGTAGTTATGGGTTTTCTTTTGGAAAGCATGAGAAAACTATTGATAATGATAAGGCTAATGATAAGTTAAATACTTAACCACATCACTCATCGGGGGTTGCTTTATGGTGGTGACAATGTAACATGTGATGGGTGATGAACGCAAAATGGTAAGAAAGATAGTGCTTCACTCATTATGAGATGGACATGGGCTAGTCTAAAGGAACATGTGATGAGTGATGAACTTCCAATGGTAAACTTAAGTGGTGCTAAAATGCACGTGGTCATAAGTTGTTTTTAAAAGGGGTTTCCTAGGTTTGATGGGTAACCTAAATGTTGGGGCCAATTAAAAAATGATGATAAAGACCATAAGATCCCACTTACTTAACTAGTTAATTGATACAACTGGTCAAAAAGAGAGCATAATCCAAAGGTTAACCAAGGGTGAGAATTTAAATAAAATTTTAAACCCTAGACCCTAATGGCAACAAGATATGAGCAATTAGAAATGTGACCATGGAATCAATTGGACCATGAAATTTTTTTTAGGGTTCCACTAGGAACCATTTGTATATAGGTGGTGGATGAGTGGAGGAGGTATGCTAGTAAACCATAGAGATACACTATTTTATATTCAAGGCTTAGATGAGTTGACATAATATGATATTTTATGGTGATAATATAGATGGGTGCATGGATGGAAATATTATGATATGCAACCGAGCTTATTATTACTAGATTGTTACTTGGTGGGCCACAAGTATATTATTGAGTTTATCATTTTAATCACATGCTATTATATTTGGTATGCTTTAGGATATCCAAATTGATCCTCACATATCTACATCTATGACACATGAAATCCCTTAGTTTGGAACACATGAGGACCATTAGGTGGTAGAAGATATTTGGAAATAACAGGCGATAGTGTTGTGGGTGTGTAGAAATGATATCAGGATTGGTGAGAGAGGATATGACCATAGAGGTTGACTATGATAGTATCTCATAGATTACATTTATTCGAGTGTGTGGTAGAGGTGGTCTAGGCATATACAAAACACTAAGGTAGGGAGAGGAGAGGTAGGATGTTATAGGAGATAGGTTCAAAAGAGGGAGGGATGGCGTAGAAGAGGTTGGGGATGATGGAGAGGAGGGAGGGTGGTAGAGCTAAGGAGATTGAGGTTGAGAAGGGTGATGAAGAGGATTAGGGGTTGAAATATGTCTAGATGCAATATTTATAGGTAGAGGTGGCAATAGTAGGACTCTTTATAGTAGGACCACTAGGAGGACAACCAACTTTGGAGAGCTTGAGTGTTGAGATATCAACTATGGATAATGTGAATTTGAGGTTGTAGGCCAATAGGGATATATTTCAATTATAGAGGGACAACCTACAAGTCAAGAGGGAAAAATATTAGGTGGAGAAGAATAACCTTTAGATGGAGAGGGAGAACCTCTAGGTATAGGTTGATCTTTTTACTAGTAGAGAGGGATAGATTGTAGGCACATAGGGAGAGGGTTGGTATAAAAAATTAGATGGGTTGTAGGAACAATTGGTTGTAGTGTAGGAAGAGCAATATAGAGCTCTATTAGATGTCTAGATGCTAATAAAATATCTATACATGGCCAAGTCCCTACTAGCATCACACAAAATCTCATTGGAATTTACAAGCTCACTGAGGTTTGTGAAAGATGCGTAGTGAGCCTTAGGAGATGCTAGTTATTATAGATCACTTTATGAGTAGAAAATGCCACTATAGAGTGAAATGACATATGTATGGCATGTTGGAGCTAAAATATCCACTTTGGTTTTCACATGCCTTCATTTTCATTTATCATTCCTTGTCCATCATAAGCCCCATTTCCATTTATTTTTTATTGTATTTGACATAAAACATAAGTTTTTGTACATAAATCATAAAATAAATCCTCTAATTATCACTTTGAAATAAATCCCCTTCTTAAGCTACTTCCTTGGAAGTACAAGTACACAGTATATCACCAAGATGATTCCATATCAAAGAAAGCTTCAACATTGTCTCCTTGACAAGATCAATAAAAGGCCAATGAAAATATCGATTAGACCCTCATGCTTTGAGGTGACATACTCAATTTTCTCTCTAACAACCCAAAGAGAAATATGTTGAAGATACCTAGATGCTTCAAAGTGAAAAGTTAACTTGTCTCTCTGAGAAGATACAATAATGTCAATAATCTGAAGGATACATGATCATTTTGCATTTAGGAAACAAAAAAATATCTCTTAGACATCGAGAGACTATTATGAAATAAATGGTAAATTACTGGTAGAACATAGCCAGATGAGTACAATGAAAATCTCAAAGAGACATCAGTGTATTAGAATGAGAAATGAAGAAGCATCTTCAACAACACAAGAAAAAGTAAGAAGAAGATGTCAAAGAGAAACAAAGGCATTGAAAAAATATTCATAAAAGTCTCTTCAAATTTCTAACAATAGGAACACAACTACAAGCATACATTGTTGCTAAGGCTGTGGGACATCGAAAGGAGATAACCATGGTCTCTTTGAAATTTTAAAGACTCAAAATAGGTTATTTGAAGAAACACTATTGAAAGGAGGAACAAAGGTATGCCAAGGAGGCATAAGCTTATCAGAAAGAAACATTCAATAGTCTCATAGACATTCAGATATAAAAAGTACAAGGAAGAAATTGAAGTGTAGCCTTCGAGAAGACCTTGTGGGATCAAATAGAGAAACTAAAATGTCTCTTTGAAATTTTGAAAAGTGATTAAAGAAAAATAAAAGAAAGAAGAGGACATCCTTGAAAATGTAATTAAGGTCTCTTCAACAATATGAAATAATGTCTCACCTAATTGACATGACTAATTATTTTATCAAAGAGACAATTGCTAGTAAGATTGTAGTTGATTAGAAAGGTGGTGCGTGCACCATTTATGAATTGGAGCTAGTTAAAGTGATCCAAATATCAATATACCTAACTTTTGAGAAATCAAAATCATTGAAAAATTATGGCTGAAAATTGAGGTGGAGCTGGACGACAGTGAGCAGCTCAGAAATCACAACATTCATTCAAGTAAGTGCTCTTGGGTCAGCTAGATGTGTTATATAAAAAATTGCTTGAAGTGTTGTGCAAGTAGGGTTTTGAGATGGATAAAACCCTAGAAAAACCAAAAGTAAAGAGGCAGAAAATAGAGGAGGCCCTAGATCATTGAACCAAGACTTAATAGATCAATGTCCCAAGTTTGGACCAAAATCTAGGAGAGCAACTCAATTGAATCCTTCATGCGAAACATTGGAAGATAAGCATTAAACTCTTGGAGATGTGTGGACTTCGTAGAGAGGCTATGATCTATTTATATATCATTATAGAAAGAAGTATAGACATAGACCTATCTCAAATCCATGGAACATGAATTTGGAATATCTTGTTATGCCTAATGTGTTTGCCAACATGGAACTATTTTAGGCACTAGCTAAAAACTACAACCCTAAAACAAGGGAAATATATTCCCACAATGGTTCACAATTTATTATCATAACACAAGATTATACCTTCATGGTTTTTTCAACTTGACACATCCATGAAAACAAAAATGAGGATACGAGATTTTTTGGAAGAGTAATGGACCATGGATACAAGTTATAACATGTGGAAATTAACTCTGCATAGACCCAAGGGCCCAGGAAACTAACTTAGAATATTATCTAGTGATGAAAGACCACCATTTCCTATAGATCCATTTCAAGAATACTACCAGAACACCTACTATTTAGCAAGCCAAGTCCTAGGAATAGATGCTCTTGCTACAATGACTATAGCTCCCATGGTTCTAACCAGATATATCCAAATCCAAGATGTTAGGCCCTACAATTATGTAGAATACCTATCTGAGGTCATTAATACTTCTCTTGTTGCCATTAAGAATAACAATATTCCATCAACTTAAAGCACTATTATCTACTCATGCATATGATATTAAATGAAGAAAAATCAATGGGAATGTGGGGAGAGGAGTTAAGAATCAAATATTTGGATAGTGATGAGAACTATAGACAAGTTAAGATGTGGACACCCATATGGGATAGTAGATGTGGGAGATACCACTATTTATATTTTGAAGAATATGTTTTCAAACCCTTGTATAATTTTTTTGGCCATAAATGTGATTAAAAATTTCCCCAGAGATAGAAGAATTTCTCAAGCCAAAGCAGAAAAACCTTGAGGGAAAGTTAAACCATAATTGGGGGGATTGGTATGCATTTGAAGATTGTACTATGATGAGAGTATACAGATTCGAAGAAGCTCCATTTTTATTTCCTATGACTATACTGAATAGGGTTGCATACCTAGAGATTGTGAGGCAATTGGCCTTCTTAACTTTCATGCACATTAAAATCTATGAAAGGAAATCTTTCATGACTTTTAATTTTTATTTCAGTGAATTTACCATTATTGTTGATCAAGGGTATGAATCAATTAACTGTAAAATAGATTATTATGGCATGCCATTGGGAAACAAGAGGGAAAAGTTTGACTTTAAGCACTTTATTCATGATGCCAAAATATCATAGAAATTGAAGAGATATTAACATGAGTTCTTCGTTGATGATGTCATTAGAAATTCTAACGAAACTCAAGTGATGATGAGGAAGGCTACATATAATAGAATAGTTGTGGTAGAGGCTTGGAGGATAAGCAATAATCCATTATATGCAGAAGCTTTTCAAGAAATAAAAGATCCTATGGAAAGGATTGATCAATTGATCCTACATGAAGAAGAATTGACTAAGGATGTACCTCTTGTAGCTTTTGAAAGAAGAAGAGATATTGGTTCTAGGAAACAAGTGAAGAATGCAATACCTTTAAGTCACTTATCACCACAACATACTCCAGAGGTGAGCTTCTTGGCTGACACTCCTATTATTATCAAAGATGAAATTGAGGAAGACAACGAGGTTACACAGATCACCATTCCCACTATTCCCCAGTATGAAGTGCCACCAAAGAGGAATGTGATCACCTTTGAAGATTATAATGAATTGTTTGATGATGTGAGACATTAGGCTAGCTAGGAGTTCATTGTAGATGATGCATTTTTTTGAACCCCTTATTTTAAAGCCTTCATTTATGAATATAAAGGAAAAATGATAAGAGAAAAGCTAAAAGAAATAAACCCTAAGAAAGAAGCAGATTCCTTGAAAGAACTCTAGTGTGAGGTTGATAAAGAAATGGATAACATCACTCTCGAGAGAGGATTAGAATTACTACAAGAAGTTGGGGTCATTCTCATTCAAGGGTGGGGCATTAAATTTTTCATAGTGTTTGACAGTTTCTTGAAAAGAGAAAATAAGGCCTTGTCATTGACAGATGAGGTTAGTGATAAGATATACACTAGATTAGGATATAATCCTGATAACACTACTTTGCAGATTTGGGAGATTTACCCACTAGGAAAGAGGCCTTTCCTTATCAATAATCATAATTATATTGTTGATGTTAATGCAGATTTGGGCTTCATACTTCCTTATTTATTTGTAATTATTTAATGGAAACATATCTCTAAGGTGGCTAGCCTCCTTTGTAATTATTATTTATTATTTGTAATTATTTTCTTTGGTGGCCAACCTAGATTTTATTTGTAATTATATTTTTTCTTTTGGTGGTCAACGTTCTCCTTGAAGAGGTGCAACCTCTCTGTGGAAACTATCTCTCAAAAGAGTGGCTAGCCTCCTTTGTAATTATTATTTATTATTTGTAATTATTTTTCTTTGGTGGCCAACCTAGATTTCATATTATATTTTTTCTGGTGGTCAACGTTTACTTCTATCTCTTCGTCAAGATGGTGATTGGTCTTAAGCTTGAGGATAGACTTGAGGGAGCATCTAATTTCACATCTTGGAGATTTAGAATTATGCTCTCCTTGGAAGAAAGTGAATTGGCTGAGTTCGTGGAGAGCAAAGTTTTGAGCCTGCTAATGAGGAAGAGAAGTTCAATGGAAGAAGAAAGATACTAAGGCAAAGAAGATGTTAGTTGATTCCGTGAAGGATCATATTGTTCCCATCATCTCTAAGATGAAGACGAGGGAGATGTTTAAGTCTTTGGAGGAGATGTATGAGATCAACAACACAAGCCATGCACTTGCATTGAAGCAACAACTTCATCATGTGAAGATGGCAGAAGGAGAATTGTCAACTTCATGAAGATTTTCAAATTGAGAGATCAACTCTCTTCTATTGGTCATTTTGTTGATGTCAAGGATTTGACCATGCTTGTTCTTAATGGTTTTCCTTCATCTTGGGAATATTACATTCAAGGAATCAGTGCAAGATCGAAGCTTCCCAAGTTTGATCATTTGAGGGAAAATTGTATTCAAGAAGAGTTTAGGTTGGCTATGAGAGGTATTGGTTGAAGATCTATAAATGAAGACATTCATGTTATTTCCACTCAATCCTCGAAAAAGAAAGAGAAAGGTGGAAAGAAAGGATATTTCAAGAGGAATAGAGATAAAGGAGCTGATGGTGCTCCCCCATTCAAGAATAAATGTGGATGAGATCTCTCCTTAGAAGGATTCTAGGGAATTTCTATTGTAAGCCATGGGCCTATGTTCAAGTTGTGAAGGTTGTGTGTTGATTTGTATCCAAGAGCAGTGTATCTTACTACGTCTAGTATTTGCATCCATTAGAATATTTAAAGAGATAAGTATTCTTTGTTTTTTGAGTTATATCATTTAGTTGGATCTTGTAATTAGTAAAGAGAGATAGTGATTTCTCTTGAATTGTGTTCACTAGCATAAGATTTTTTGAAGATTTCATTTATTGCATGCTAGTTTTGAAGATTTCTGAGTGTGACTCTAAAATAAAAAGAGAATTGTAATTTTGATGGTATCATTCTCTAATGCATGAACTATCATAGAGCCTTAAACTCTTGGAGAGAGTTGGTTCTACATGCTAACGGCATATTGCATTCAATAAATATGTAGTTGTGTAGATTGTTTTTTGTTGTGCTGAGTTTGGAACTCTGGAGAGGAGTAAAAGATGGAAGAAAGAGTTATATAAAAATTAAATAAAGATAAGTTTCTTTATCCCTTCATTCTGATCTTTTGATATATTTCTCTTATAGGTTGATTCATTTATGTTTTAATATTTCTCATAAATTATTATAGCCTTATAACCTGAGATAGTAGACCATGTATGATTCTAGCCTTGATATTTCTTTGGATAATTATAAACTATTAGTAATCTCTCTCTAAAATGCTTTCAGGACATTTCTAGGAGCAAGAAGTTGATGAGAGATTGCTTGGTGATGAAAAGATTGAGGCATCTCATGAGGAAGTCATGCCCACCAAAGAAATGATCAAGTGTGAAGTCACAACTTGCAGACTGATTTGGTGGCTAGAGGTAGTTCACTTCCAAAAGTCTTCTTTGCAATCTCTAAAGCAGGGATCAAGAGTGAGTTTTGTGACTCAATGAGAAGAAGTGAAGGTTGCAGTGTTGCAAGGCCAAGTGTTAAATCCTTGAAAGACCTCTTTAGCTACTGAGATCAAAATTGCACAAGATAGTCATCTGGATTTGATATTGGTAGCTTTGCAAACCTATTTAGAATAGAGTAATCTACTATGAGGTTGAGGAGGTCTACCCTGAACTCTCTACTATACTAGAGGTGTGCACTAAGGCAAGTGTTGTAGGAAATCTTGGACAAAGAGGTCAGAAGGAGCCTATTGAACTTGAAGAAGATGGTAATCTAGTTGATCTTGGTTCTTTATGTTGATTTATGGAAACCAATTTTTAGAAGCTTAAGGAGGCTGCAACTAGATCCTACTATGATCTTGTTGATGTATCTATATCCTGCACTCATGTGTGTACATTCAGTTATATTAGATAGTTGATGTATCTATACTAGACAAGATTGCAGTAAGTGCATTTTGTCAAGTTCATGTGGATCCTACTATGTACATTCAGTTAATTAGAGTTGATGTATCTATACTAGACAAGATTGCAGTAAGTGCATTTTGTCAAGTTCATGTGTGAAAGAAGGAAAATACTTATAGTTGTAGCAAAGCATATCTTGAGATACTTGTGTGGCATAATTGGATGTGGGTTGAGATTTTCGGTAGGTGTGGATCTAGAGTTGCATGGCTATACTGACTCTAATTGGGCAAGGAGTGTTACTGGTAATAAGAGCACATCTGGATGTTGCTTTATTTTTGGATCTACTATGATTTCTTGGTGCAGTAGGAAATAGTCATATGTAGCATTAAGTACAACAAAGGCAAAGTATATTGCAGCTTGTGTGGTAGCTCAGGAAGTAGTGTGGCTTCGTATGCTCCTTGCAGGATTTTTTGGAAAATCAATGGAGCCTACTATCATTCATTGTGACAAACAGAGTTGTGTGAAGCTTTATGTCAATCTTGTGTTTCATGACAAAACCAAGCATGTTGATATCAAATACCATTACATTAGAGATATGGTATTGAGGAAAGCTATATAATTAAGGTATATCAATGCTGATGAGAAGATGGCAAACATTCTCACCAAGCCTCTCTCTAGGATAAAGTTTGTGTACTTTCAAGATAAGCTTGGTATGATGGAGAATACATCCTTAAATGAGAAGGAGTCTTAGTATCAGTGATCATCTTTAATGAGTTCTTCTCTATGAGAGAAGTTCAAGGTGAAATCCCTTGATTAATGAGTTCTTCCCTATGAAAGAAGTTTGAGGTGAAATCCCTTGTTAATGCATTCTTCTCTGCAAGAGAAGTTCGAGGTGAAAGCCCTTGTTCCACCCTCTAGGAGAGCCATGGTGGATGTCATGTGTGTGACTCCATGAAAGCATCACGTGAGAGAGTTCGTGATGATTTTCATGTACTTGTGTTTTCACCCTCTGGGAGAGCCATGGTGAAAGTCACGTTGAGGTGACAACATCATGCAAGTGATGAACACTTGTACATACCATACATGGTTGTAGCCATATGGTTGATATCATGTTGAGGTGATATCTAATATCATGATGAGGTGATATCATTCTTTTCCACATATGGTTGTAGTATCACAATGAGGTGATATCATTCCCTTCCACATATGGTTATAGCCATTATGGTTGACATGACAATGAGGTGATGTGTCTTGTGCAGCAGGAAGTATTCCTCCCTAGTTGAGAGGGAGTGTTGATGTTATTGGAGCTTCAAGCTTCATACTTATTTATTTGTAATTATTTAATGGCAACATATCTCTAAGATGGCTGACCTCCTTTGTAATTATTATTTATTTTTAATTATTTTCTTTGGTGGTTGACCTAGCTTTGATTTGTAATTATATTTTTTCTTTTGGTGGCCAACCTTCTCCTTGAAGAGGTGCGACCTCTCTTGCAAAATTTATATATAGAAGTTCATTCTTCCTCATTCTATCATCAAGCAAGTTTGATCTCCTTATTCATTCAAGTGTGAAGTCTTCAAGAGAGAAGTGTGAATTCTTCTAAGTGTAGATTGTGAAGTTTCTAAGTGCAGATTGGAGATCAAGTAAGAGTAGATTACTTGATTCTTATACAACCATTGTTGGTGCTGAATATTGGCCTTGTGTGTAGCCTCATTGTAAAGAGACTTGTTGCCATTACTTAAATATATAAGAGATATATTTGTTACTGGGTTTTTCTCCCTCAAGAGGATGGTTTTCCCAGGGTATCTACAGTGTTATTGTGTCTAATTTTGAATTAATTTTCTGTGCATTACATCTAATCATAAAAACTAACATATATCTTTGGTTACCTTTTAGTACAAAGAGTATGGGATACAAACCCTATTGAGATTGCTGATATAAATGTGAAAGTGGCCAAGTTTACCAAGGCTCAAATTCAAAAGTTAGTTAGAGATAATAAGGGGTTGATTGAGGAGAATGAGAGGTTGAAGTAAGATGTGATCAATTATAGAGAAATATTGCATTCCTCCTTAGGACCTTAGTCACCACTAATTGAGTGTGAAAGAAAGGTGCTCGAAGCAATGTCTGAGACTACCTATTGGAAGTACAAATATGAAATGATTTAGAAAGGGAAAGAGGAATTAAAGAAAAAATTAAAAACTACTATATTTGAAATGGCATCAAAACTAGTATGCAGGAGGTTTGATGATATGACTAAGCTTGCTGATAAAGTCTAGGTTATCCATGGCAAAACATATGCAACTTTGCAAGAACATAATAAGTTATGTGATGAAATGAAGGAGGTGGGACTATAGATAAAGGAAAAGAAACGAGATTAGAAAAATGTAATTCAAGAATGTCAAGAGCTTATCAATACACATGAAAACTTCCATAATGCACTAACTCAAGAATTGAGTGACTTCAGTTAGTCACTAAGTATGTCTCTACCTAGTTTCTTTGAGGAAACACACTTGAAAGACCAAGATGTATGGAAGGATGAGATAGCTCAGTATCTTCCAATAGCTCTTGATGAAATTAACGATGAAGATAGGGTTCTTGAGAAAACACATGTGTAGCTAGGATGAAACTTTGTACTTGAATATGTAATGAAAGATATCATAAAGAATGTAGACACTTATTTGAAGATAGGATGTATTGAGCATGTGTCAAAAATTAATTTAATCATTACACGAGTTATGTAAGGAGTGATAGGGTACCAAAGTTTGGTAGCCATGGGTGCATTATCATGGAGCATGATGCTTGGATAGGTATTAGATGATCATGAGCACTTGCTAGAGACTAATAGATCATGGTGCATCCACCAAAAAACTACTAAGTTTCTATGTTTATATTTATCAAATTTTAGTTATCAAATGACATACCTTTTTGGAATGGGTCTATAGATTTTTGATTCATGTATAAAAATGGAAACCAAGGCCTAGTTTTGAATCATCATTACTAGTAGATAGGTTGCATTAGTACAACATACTCCATTCATCCATTCCATTTCTCATAAAATTCTACTATTAATGTATATCTTTTGAAGTAATATAATGGAGAAGACTATTCATAATTGGTGATATATTTCTAGTGTTTAACTATTGTGTTAATATTCATTATTATATGTTGTGTTGTCTCCAAAGTGGCTTTTTTAGGTTATTCAGATTTATATAATTTTTCAAGACACATTTGTTGTTGTTGTGTGATAGTCTTGATTGGGTTCTAGCTGAGGTAAATTAAACTCCTTTTAGATAATTCATTTTAATTGTTTCCTTCAAGGGATTAAAATAATTTTAAATTAGTTATTCTAATTGGTTTCCCTCAAGTTAAGAATTAAAAATCATTTCATTTTATCATAGTAATTTGAGAGAATAACTCTGGGATTAATAAAGAAGAGTACATCAACTGACAAACTTGCACGTTTATATAAGGTGCAAACATCCAACGTGCCTAACAAGTTAGAGTTAAGTTGATAAGTTGATATACCTATCTTATATATCTATCTCCATCATCATCATGCATCCCTCGACTCCATTCACCCAATAGGATTAGGCACTAGTCAAATTTAGAACATTTTATTCTAACTTTACTCACACTCTTGATTATTGAAACATATTCAGTAAGAATTAGTCATTAAGGTTTGCATCTACCTCATACCTACTTTCCATTGTGAGTAGATTTCCCAAATTAGAGATCATATTCAAACCTTCAAATCTACCTTATCAATTAGGTACACTGGCCTAGGTTTAGTAGAGCCTAAAGAGCAGGGGGTTATCAATTATATTCACCCCATTTGTTAGCCAAAAAATTACTAAGAGATTGGCATCCTCTTAAGATTCAAAACCTATGTTTTTAAGTGCTAATAGATTGGAAAATCTACTGGGGATCAACTAAGAAGATCTACACCTTGAGACAAGTCACAATAGAGTCATTCAAAACTATTTTATTGTATAAGTCATGAAAAGACTCCATTGGGAACAAACATAGAAGATTGTAAAATTTTCTCACTTTCCATAAAAGCGCTTGAGGACTATATCATAATTTTGTAGGAATGAGTGCATGAATGAGAAATTAAAATACACATCAATAAGAACAAACCATAGAGTTCAAAACATCAAATCGTCCTACAAAATGAATGGCAGGAGATCTCTACACCATGAAAGTCCAAAGAAGAACAATGGCAGGTGGATAAACAAGCATGGATCCCCTCCTTCAAAGACCGACACAAATAGGAATGAAGTGGCATCTAATCAATCAAATATCATGTGTGGAGATAAGGGAAACAACTCAGAGCAACCTTTCATAGTGCATAATAGTCCTTTTCACATTGATGGACACCATTCAATGCCACTTGAACAAAATACTCTAACTAACAACATTCTCAATTTTAAGTCAGATCCTCAATAGGAGAATGACTTCCTTGCACTTGTAGATGAAAAAAAAAATTAAATAAAAAATGAGTATGACCAAAGGTTTTCATTACAACAAGGAGAAGAGACCTAGTATGGATTTATGGACCATTCTTCCCTTGATGAAAATTATGACAAAATGATCACTCAAGAGTTGGAATAGAATGTGGAAAGAAAGATGGAGGAAATTAGGAGGTGACAACAGTTGATAAAATAAATTAAAGAGCTAAAACAACAACTGTCCCAGAAGAGTATCCATCCACCAAAACCACTCCATCCACCAGAACCACCAAGATATGTCCCCCCCCATAAAAAAGGGGGTAACATCAATCCACATGGGTCATCTCAGAATACATGCATTCCAAATACTTCAAAAGCACCTGCGACAAAACAAAATGTGCAACATAATGTGCCACCATAAAGCCCACAATCACAAAACACCAACAACATTCCACTATCTCACTCACCATCAGGACATGTTCCACACCATCAACACCGTGTCCCACAATAGAATATATATTCTCACTAGAACGTCCAACAAAATGTGTATCAACCTCAACATGGATTCCAATATTACCCCAATTTTCCACATCAAAATCCTTATCCATAGAATCTTACAAGAATAAGCAAATAATTTGAAGGTATGTGCAAGATCATCATGGAAAAAACAGGCCCTTAAGTGACAAAAAATTCAGAAAAATCAGTGTTAGGCAACTTGATGTAAAAATTTGAATAAGTTATCCATATTATTTCAAAAATATGTAAGAATAGAATCTATAGAAAATTGAATGTAGTTTATAAATTACTAGGTTTATTTAAAAATAAATAAAATCTATTTGGTGAAAATTTGAAATTTCATTGTAGTAGTACTTAAATTTCAAGGAAAAGATAAGTAGGTGTCTATCTAATCACCCTAACCATAATAAAATGATAATATTTTTTTATAATATTTTATATATAAGTAGAGGACTCATGTCTGAATGTGATGCATATTTTTTTGTAATTTTTTTCCAAGTAAATAATTAATTATGAATTTTTATTACAACTTTAAAAAAATAAAACTCATATGTCGACCACCTTAACTTGGTCAAAACTTCATGAAATTTAATTTTTCCTTTTTAATCCTATAGTATGTGAAGCATAAAATGTGATGCATGTTTTGGATTCAAAAATGTGATACTGTTTGAAAGTTATAGATGTCTTTCAATCAGACTATTGATCAGGACTTTAGTTGTTATTCTAATAGAAAATTAATAATTATTATTTATTATATTTAAATTAAAATATAATTTATATTGGTGGAAAGCTAAGAATCTCCTCTAAAAACCCTTTTTGTTTCATCAATTTTTGGTAAAAAAAAAGTTGTCAGCCACATACCATACAAATACCCATAATATTGCCACTTTTTGGCCCATCATGATCCTGCACATACCCTTGACTTTGTTGGATATCCAATATACCCATATCCCATTAACAATAATGTGAGAAATACTAATCCTAAATTCATAGGGAATAATGCAACTAAAATAGAAGAACATGCAAGAAACTTCTATGCTTTCATTCAAGACTTAGGCATGAAACATGAAGATGTCCTCATGAGGCTATTCGTGATGTCCTTGATGAAAGAAGGGAATGGTTCAACAACCTACCATATGCCTCAATTACATCTATCTCAGACTTCAAAAATCAATTCTTAGAGCAATATAGGAATCAATGTGCTCTTGAATTTTCCTTACATGAATTAATAAGCATTCAAAAACATTAGAATGAATCTATTTTTGATTTTAATCAATGGTTCTCCAAGATTAACCATAAGATACAACATGGATCTAGACTAGCTGACTAAATAAATTTAAGCATCTATTTGAGAGCCTTTGATCCTAAAATAGGGTATGAGATTAGAAAGAGATGTCCTAGTAGCTTGGCCAGAGCACAAAAGGTTGTTATAACCATTGAAACAGTAGGAATTTTTTTGACATAATTGGAAAAAGAGATAACCTTAGGATCCCACAAAATCCTAAAAATCACCAAAATAGACAAGAAAACCAATATAGGAATGAAAGGCCAAGGTTGCATGACATGCCCTGTCATACCACTTGGAAGGATGGAAAACTAGTGGGTAAGCCAAATTGGAAAGATACTCTGGATCCTCTGAAGAAACATGGAGCACATGTAGTGGATACTACACCATGGTGTCCACCATGTCATAGGCCTCTTGCCCTAGAACACTACGTGGTGGCTCAAAATTTATAGGAAGATCAATGGTCACAAGAAAAAGATAGAGATGGACACACTGTGAATATGTTAAGATGGGGGTCCCATAAAACTAATGATGGATACTCATCCTCTGAGGATGGATGTGAATACATTGTTAGCAATAATAAAAAGAATGTTAATATGGAACAAGAAGTGTTCTCTGACCTGGAAGAAAATAAACTAGAAGTAAGATATGCATACAATACAACACCATAGTTTTAGTTTATAACACCAACAAAATAAGAGAAGAAGGCAATCACAACAAAAATTGTGGCTAAAGCCTAAAGGAATATATATAACCTAAGAATTAAACTCATAGATTTAGACAAGTGAATACATAGACACATGTTTATAAAGGAATAGAGGAAAAAGGAGAATGTCTCATTTGACCGAAAGAAGGGTGAAGAAAAGAAGCCTCAAAATATTTCTCAAAAGGAGGCTGCAAATGTTGAATTTAAGAGTACACCAAACAATAAAAAAGTTCAAACGGAAGAGAAAAGGGATGCTAAAACAAAGAATATTGAATAAGGGATGACTGCCCCTCCATTTGATATTACCTAAGCACTAACTCAGATAAAGATGAATAGTGTCATTAATGAAAATGATGAAAATTGATGAGTACAAAGACACATCCCTCAAATTTATTGCCAATGCATCTCACAAATAGTAGGATCAAAACAACCAAGTTAATTCCATTGAGTAGGAAACTACAAAGGAACCAAAATTTTATTTGGGTGATACCCTTACAAAAAAATACCTCCTAGGTGGATCCATTTTACACCACATTGGTGATCAACAACAAATTGGTGAAAAATTGTATGATTGACTTAGGAGCAGCAACCAATATCGTGCCTTTGGTTGTCATGAAGTAATTAGGTTTGTGGGTAAACACCACCTATGGGAAATGCTACGTGATGGATAATAGATCGGTCCTAGTAGTTGGAGTGATATGGGACATAGAATTGAAGCTAGCATCATACCCTAAGGTTACATATAGAATATAAATCACTATGGTGGATACCCCCCCTTACTATGGAATGTTTTTATCTAAGCAATGGACTACAATAGTAGGTGGAAATGTCCAGCTAGATTTTTTTATGCCACAATACCTATGAATGGAAGGGAAGTCAATTTGTACAAAAAATCTAGATAAGATCATGCCATTTAGATGTTTGACCCTAATCGAATGAATTGCTTTTGTGATGTGGATCTTGGGAGTTTTAGAATTGAGCATTCAAACCCTAAATTTTTAAACACAAATTCAATTGCTAGAGATGCTTCTCAAAATGAACAAGGCATGTGGAAAATGTATTTTGATGAAGCTTGTAGTAGAGGGGGAAATTGAGTTGGGATTATTTCCATTTCACCAAATGGCACAACATTTGAATACTCATTTTTACTGAAATTTGAATGCAAAAATAACATAGCATAGTATGATGCATTGTTGCTAGGTTTAAACATTGCCACAAAGCATGGCTTGAAAGTGATAATCATTTTTGGAGATTCAGAATTGATTGTTTCACAAGTGAGGTCAAAATAATCTACAAAAAACAAAAGATTGAAGCAATAAAATCATGCAGTGTGGGATACAATAGAACTCTTTGATTCCTTCTCCATTGACTGGGTGGATAGATCAGAAACCTTAATGGCTAACTTCTTGGAAAATGTGGCCTTGAAAAGGGATGACATTACCTTAGTAGGTATCTCACAAGTGGAACTCAAGACTAGACCTACAATTCTTGACAACATTTATAATTTCCAGATCTACAATGATGGCATGGATCTAATCAAGTTCTTACATTGCATTGATTAGTATGAAGCTCAAGAAATTGATTTCAATGCATTTATTGAAGAAGTGGATGGTAAAATAGTTGTGTTTGGCCAAGAAGTAGTGCAACTAAAAAAAAAAAAGATTCCTAAAGGATTAGTGGAATTACAAAGGGTTTTTGATGGGAATGACTAAGCAATTATGAAGCAAACACCAGTAAGAAGGGAATATATTGAAGAAATTAATCTTGGGACTAAATTGGCTCCAAAAAAGGTGTACATTGGAAAGAAGCTAATCCCTACAATTAGGAAGATGTTGATCACATTGTTGAGAAAATATAATCATATTTTTGCATGGTCATATGATGAACTTATAACATTTAGAGAATATTTATTTCAACATGAAATTCCACTAATCCTTGTGCAAAACCCTTTAGACAAAAATAAAGACCAATAAATCCTACTATAAAACCCAAGATGCATGAAGAAATCATGAAGCTCATAGAAGGAGGTATTATTAAGCCCATCAAACATTCTACTTGGGTTTCCAACTTGGTGCCTATCAGGAAGAAGAATGGAGATATAAGGTTGTGTGTACATTTTTGTAATTTGAATGTCTCGTCTCTTAAAGACAATTATTCCCTTCCAAACATGGAAACTATGCTACAAAGGTTAATAAGATGTGAGTTATTGTCCATGATGGATGGTTTTTTAGGGTACAACCAGGTGAAAGTAAAAGAATTAGGACAATATAAAAATGTTTCTACTACACCTTGGGGCACATCTGTATATGTAAGGATGCCATTTGGCCTCACAAATGCTGGTGCCACCTTTTAGAGAGCTATGGAAATTTCCTTTGCTAACCTAATTAATACAATAATTGTGGCATATCAAGATGGTCTCACAACATATTCTAAGAAAGCAGAAGACCATGTTGAACATCTAGAGAAGATCTTCCTCAAAGCTTTGGAGTATGGCATTTCCTTAAACCCTAAGAAATTCTATTTTTCTATGAATGAAGGAAAATTGTTGGGCCGCATAGTATCTAAGAATGGAGTAATAATTGATCTTGAGAGAGTGGATGCTATATATAATATTTCCATCTCAAAGATAGTAAAATCCATTCAGTCTTTCTTTGGGAATATAAACTTTGTAAGGAGGTTTATATTAAACTTTTAGGAGATTGTCAAACACATTTCAAAAATGTTGAAAAAAGGAGCCAAGATTGATTGGACAACATAAGAAATTCATATCTATTAAAAGGGAAATCAAAGAGGCCCTAGTCTTAAAATCACCTAACTTTAGTAAACCATTTTAGATTTTCTCATTTGCATCTTACCACATAGTTACAATAGTGATGTTGTAGAAAAGTGATGAAGGGTATGAGCAACCAATATCATTCTTTAGTAAGTCCCTTCAAGAAGCAGAACTAAAGTGTTAAATTATAGAAAAGTAGGTGTATGCACTTGTAAAATATGTGAAGGCCTTCAGACCTTATTTGGTAAGTGCTAAAGTGATTGCATATGTTCCTAATGCTAAAATTAAGGATATATTTGTGCAGACTGAAGTTAAAGGGAGAAGGTGTAGATGGATTAATATAATTCAATAATTTGATATTGAAATACAAATCACCAAATTGGTAAGAGGACAAGGGTTGGATAAGCTCATGATTGAATCCTGAAATGAAGGATTTTGGTAGCCAATCCTTCGTTTGGATTTTTTTAGGGTTTTTCACCTAAAAGGGGAAAGATGGACCAAAATGCACAATGTTTTACTCAAGATTAATGTAAGGATGAATGAGATGTGGATGTGAAGTGTGTGTATATGTGTTTTAATTCTTAAAAATGCAAATAAATGAATGTAAACTAATCAAATGCAAGATGTTGAAATACACAAGATTGATTGCAAATATGAACTAGAAACTTAAACAAATGAAAACACAAATTGATGAAACTGAACAGAGTGCACCTAGAGGTAGATTACTATTGCTGGAAGGTTTTGGAATGTTCCATAAGTCACTATTAATGGCCACTAGGACTGATTTTCCATGCATGGTGAATCAATCTTGCTTCTAATGAAAATTCTAGGAAACAGATTTTTGATTGTCGGGAGCTGAATTCTAACAAAACCACTTTTTAGGCCTACAGATGTGACTCATTCACCATGGGTGGTGAATTAGTCCACCTACAAGAATCAATAAATTTAGGAGTTGATTCCATGGAGCTATATTTTTACTTCTTCTTCCTATAGGTGTCTTCTTCTAAAATTGTGAGATTTGGGTCTGAAAGTGACTTTTTGTTGATATTTTGACTTGAATGACAAAGAGATAACTTGAATGACTTTGCATCTTGATCCTCAATGATTTCCAAGCTTCCAAGAGACCTAAATCTACAAACATATAAGAAGAAAAGAGTAAATGTTGATTGTTAGGGCATGGGGGTTCGCCTTGGTCAAGTAATTAAACCAAAATGATGAAAGAATGGAATGACGCATGCAATAATGGAATAGATTACCTTTCCATGTTGATTGATCTTGAAATTTTACAACATAAGATGTAGAATATTCCCTTGAAATTCTAAAAATTGAGCTTGAATGACTTGTAATGTTAAAACCCTAAGTTTCTTGACTTGAGAGAGAAGATTTGTGGATGTTTGAATGATGAGAGATAAGAGATGGATAAGAGATGAAAAAGATGTCAAAATGAGGTGAAAATCACATATTTATACACATTTGTGCCTTAGTTAACCACTCATACTTCATCACAGGCCGAAATCAAGTGATTTTGAATAAAATCCTAAAAGGAAATTTAAAATATTTTGAATTTGGGGCGAAGGGGGACTCATTTTCCACCCATGGTGAATTGGTCCCACCTAGGACTTGAAAATGTGTGTCAAGAAATATGTTGTATTTAATGCTGTTTGTTAGGATAATACTAAAAAATACACTTAATTAAGCATATGAGAGCATAAAGGGGTCAAATAAAGCATAAGAAAAGGATAAATAGTGAAGATGTGCCTAGGAAAGCGTGAAAGATTGTTACACAACTTTACAACACTTCAAAATAGGACTTGTTGATAAGTAAAAAGGTGATTTTTTAGGTGAATTGTAATTAATAGAGTCTAGAATAATCTAGAAATGTCTTACAACACGTGACAACACCTTCACAAAACATCATTAAAAGCATTTCATTTAGTTTTCAATGGTCCAAGACCTAGTGTGGGTGCATAAAATTCCTCACAACACTAGATTAAGGCCTCATTAAGTCCATTTTATAATGAAATATTCCTATGTTAAGTAAAGGGTACTTTTTTCTATGACATATTTAGTCCCCACTTTAGTGAGTGGATGAACTTACTTCAAACTTAGACTAAACTAGACATTCAAGAGAGATCCATGTGTAGGTCAAGCCCCCAATATACAAAATCATGCAAAGGCAAGATGGAAAGAAAGATGAGGTGAAAAAGATGCACTCACTCTAGGGACACAAAACTTCAGGTCATTTGCATGGTGAGAAGGCCACAACATACTTACTCTGAAACCATGAAACTAGTTGTCCACGGGGTGAGAAATCCCATAAAGGTAAGATAAATACACTAGTTGGTATGCACTCATAAAAAAAAACATGGCTATGGGGAAAATTCATGCCACTAGGTGGGCTTCCCACTCAACTGTGTCAAAGTTATACCTCCTAATAACTTCAATAAGGAACCACAATAAAATGCTTATGAAAAAAAAGAAAAGGTACCACAGTCATGCAAGTTGGCAAAAGATGCAAAAATGTAAAAGTGTGAAATGAAAAAGATGTTCAAAGGAGTCTTGTTCAGTTCATGCAAGTTCAGTCACTTAGGAAGCATTGTGTCTAATGTCTCCAAGAGAGGACCAATCAAAAAAAATATATTCACAACTTAGGGGATGCAGTGTGCCACATCAAGCCACCAAGAGGAATGAAATATGCTAAGAAAGATCACACTTATGAAGGATATCACACGCAATATCATCCACAAAGTGACAAATGCATCACATAAACAAAAAGGCTATAGTAGGAACCAATAATGAAAATGGATTATGGTATTGTACACCCCCCACTTTAAAGGAATTGCTAAAACTAGTACTGTGAGCAATTGCTTTAAAGTAGAAGAGAAGATGAGAGCTTAGTCAAAAAGCCCTATTCCAAGTCATATGTTTTTTATAAGTTGTGTCATGAAGAAAGAGATTACGTCACAAGTGAGTCAATCCTAAGACATGTCATCCACATCTCAAGCTTGATCTTATATGTCCATGAAAGGTTAACGATTAGTCAAAAGAGATAATGACAAGTGACATATGAGGACAAGGCTAAAAATTTCATTTCCCCCATTGAGTGTAGGACAAAGGTGAGCCAAAATTGCTAATGAGATGCATGTTAGAGTGAAAATAAATGGCAACTAGGGGAACTAGGTGCCTTCACATAGGTAAGCATACCAAACTCCCAAAAATGTTGGATTTTACGACGCAAAGCTTTGCATTCATTAGTGAATGTCCATGAACTCTATGATAGGTGAAAAATGAAGTCTTTTCATAACATTTCTTTTGAGTTCTTCGAGGGATAGTGATCAAGTGATCTTGGAGTAGTCTTGACAAGATACCCTCTTGATCAAGAGGATAAGGTTGTCTTGTTGTTTTCTTCAAGGATACATCTTGCTTGGTAGTATATGTCATACTTTCACAAGTGTGTCTAGATTGTGAGGTTTTATTCTTCCCATTATAGGAAGGTATAAAATCTAATGAATTTGAATCATGAACATTTTGCAAGATGGAATTGACATTAAGTGAAAGTGTAGTTAAAGGATGATGTAGGAATGTGTTTTGTGAGATTGTTGATGTTGAGTGAAGGTTTGGCAATCTCGATTACAGGATAGTAACCAAGACCATGAATTGTTTGTTGTGTGAGATGGTTGATAGGGTTGTGGATACCTTGTTCGTGAGCACCACATCATTTTTCACTATATCCTTGTTGTTTCATAAGGTCATAACCTTTTCCATAAAGCTTTTTCATGGCTTTTGGATTGGGTAATTTTTTGTTATTGTGTTCATCAAAGGTTATTGTGTAGTTTTCTTCTTTGTCTAAAGTGGTTAAGGTGGATGCTTTGGAAATGTCATCTGAAGTTGGTTTTGATATGAGTGTTGTGTCTTTTCCATTTTTTGAATCTTTGTGGATGATTTTGTATTTTCCCATGACATCATGCTCAAAATTCAAGGAAGCCCAATCGTCTTCTAATAATGTTGTGTGATGTTCAATGTTGTCGTTTTGTTGTGCAAGTTCCACTTGTGTGGTTGGTGTTAATGTGTTCAAGGGGTTCTCTTTGGTGTTGTCAAGTTACAAGGAACTATAAGGTTCAGGGTCAACATCAAGGGTGTATACTTTGTTGTTGTAAATGTATTTCATTTTGTGATGAAGACTGGAGGTCACACAATTCATGGCATGAATCCACTATCTTCCTAAGATAAAATTTCATGAAATTTCATAAGGAATGACATGAAGTGGTGTATTTAAGGTGACCACTCCAACCTTAAGAGGCATAGTGATTACCATGAGTAGTTTCTTGTTGACATTGTAAAATCCCTTAATAGATAGATAATCCGATCGAATGGTGGATCTATGAATGAAAAGCCTATTCAATAGACTCACACTACACACATTAAGGGAAAAGACATTATCTATAAGATTTATTTTTATGCATTTTTTTTTGTATTAAACGATCATGAAAGCTTCATGTTGTTTTTGCAAGTCTAAAGGAGGGAGCTTGTGTTAATGAAAATTAATATTAGTATTTGTGCTATAGATTAAAGCTACAACATAATTTAGAGTTGTACTAAGAGGGACTACAATTTGTTGTAAGGCTGTTTGAAGAATGTTGCACGGTAAGTTAGAGAGTTTTGAAGTAAATACCAAAGGGAATTTTTTGTAGGAGTATTCTTTAATTTCTCAACAAGATCATACTCCTTTGTGTGTGGGATGTAATGAGGAGCACTACGCAAATTGGGTAAATGTAAAGGGGTTGGGGTTGGTTGCAACAATTGTGGATTATTGCGAGTGTTATATGCATGAGCAATGGTATTATAACTAGGTTGCTATGATACATTATTATTAGGTGGGTAGAGGATGAATTGAGGTTTGTTTTGAGTTTGTTGCTTGTGTAATAATGGTGGGTAAGGAATTAGGGGATTCTTTGGATGGCCCACGGGGTATATATGTAGTTCATTGATCGAAGGGGATCTACTGGACACTTGTGCATTCATAACCTTAGTAGTCTTGATTTGAGGTATCTCTAAGGAAAGCCAATCGAGAATCACCATTTTGTCTAAAGAAGAGACATGATTATTGTTGTCGTTTTTTAGCACCATGATATTTTTTCTAGAAGGAGAGCGTTTAGAAGAACAACAAGCCACATGTTTTTAACAAGTAGGGCCAGGTTCTTCAAAAATGACTGCATCACTAATATGGAATGATCAATGATGGGAGTGTGAAGAGGGGGATGATTAGGAGAAGGTGTTAGTTGAATGTCAATTGTCATTAAAGTCTCATTCTCTTGTGCTATTTTTTCTACCTAACTAGGAGAACTTGTAATGTGTTCATCCAAGTTTTAAATATGTAAAGTAGCTTCATCACAAGTGAGGAAGGCATCAAGAGAAGGATCACTATGGTTTGAAAATAAATTATCCCAAATGCGAGGAGCATTTGGGAAGGGGGTGTCAAGATTCTCATGAACCTTAGGATGGGATTTCTTCTAATATCAACCTATCCTCCTGACATCGAGGAGGATATTAGGAGATGGAAAAGTTTGATTGTCATGTTTATGGGGAGTACGTGAGGGGGTATTCATGAATGTTTCTATGTTTGCATCGTCTTGTTTTCTAACATCACCTAAAGGGGAATAAGAAAATGTAAAAATCAAGACTTACAATGCTTGGAACTTCCTTCACCAAGATACCTTCGTCACTAATAGGAGAGGTATTGTGAGAAGAAAAAGTACGTGTGTTATGATTGTCTACACCTCCATTCACACCAATGGGTAATGTAATATTTTGGTCTACTCTATGTTCCTCATAGTTGTAATCAAAATAAAACTCATAAGAAGGAATTTTATGCTTATAAAATCCATGTTTAATCAAATCAAATGAAGATTTAAAGAACATGTTATGCAAAAGTAAATAAATTACATTGTATTTTTTCAGATGTAAAACAAAGTAAATTGTTGATTACAATATGGAATAATCTAAAAAATGAAATGTGGGAGATTTAAATATGAAATTAAACTATGCATGAAATGAGCTAGTTTAAGTGAGATCTAAAAAAATGTATGCTACAAAAATGAAACTGACTAATATATAATAGTTAAGGCACCAAACGGAAGCCTACAAACAAATTTTTGAGTTTTGTAAGATGTTTCAGGGGTCAGAAGGGACTAATTCGCCCAGGGTGGTGAATGAGTCCTAGTATCAAAATTTTATAGAATTTTCAGATATTTTTGACTGATGTTGATGCTTTCTAAGTGCTATGATGTAGACCTAATTGAAAAATGTAGAATTTTAGAACTTTTCAATGATTAAAGATGCAAGAATGCAACCTATTATGCACTTTGTATGAATGCAAAATTTAACACCTAGCATGCAAATGAATCATGCAAACCCTAATGAAACCTAGATCTATGATCATGAAAGGAATCCAAATCATTTAATAAAGCATTCAAAAAGTAGGTTCACCAAAATGCAACCAAGTATTTTGGTGCCTTAATCCTTTGTTTGGTCTTTTTTTAAGGGTTTTTCACCTAAAAGGGGAAGGATGGACCAAAATGCACAATGTTTCACTCAAGATTAATGTAACAATGAATGGGACGTGGATGTGGAGTGTGTGTATATGTGTTTGAATTCTTACAAATGCAAATAAATGAATGTAAACTAATCTAATGCAAGATGTTGAAATACACAATGTTGATTGCAAATATGAACTAGAAACTTAAACAAATTAAAATAGAGATTGATGAAACTAAACAGATTGCACCTAGAGGCATATTATTGTTACTATAAGGTTCTAGAATGTTCCATAAGTCACTATTAATGGCCACTGGGACTGATTCACCATGCATGGTGAATTAGTCCTGCTTTTGATGAAAAGTCCAATAAATAAGTTTTTGACTGTTGAGAGCCAAATTCTGACAAAATCACTTTTTAGGCCTACAAATGGGACTCATTCACCATGGGTGGTGAATTAGTCCACCTACAAGAATCGAGAAATTCAGGAGTTTATTCTATGGAGCTATATTTTCACTTATTCTTCCTATAGGTGTCTGCTTCTCAAATTGTTGGATTCAAGTCTGAAAGTGACTTTTTGTTGATATTTTGACTTGAATGATAAAAGGATGAATTGACTGACTTTTCAAATTGATCCTCAATGATTTCCAAGCTTCCAAGAGACCTAAATCTACAAACATAGAAGAAGAAAAGAGGAAAATTTGATTGTTAGGGCATGCATGTTTTCCTTGGTCAAACCTTGTTTAGGTAATTAAACCAAAATGATGAAAGAATGGAATGAAGTATGCAATAATGGAATATATTACCTTTCCATAATGATTGATCTTGAAATTCTGCAACATAACATGTAGAATCTAAGCTTGAAAGTTTGAAAATTGAGCTTGAATGACTTGCAATGTTAAAACCCTAAGTTACTTGACTTGAGAGAGAAGATTTGTGGATGAATGAATGATGAGAGATAAGAGATGGATAAGAGATAAAAGGAATGTGAAAATGAGGTGAAAATCACATATTTATACACACTTGTGCCTTAGTTATTCATACTTCATCATAGGTTTACATCAAGTGATTTTGAATTAGATCCCGAAAGGAAATTTAAAATATTTTGAATTTGGGGCCAAGGGGGACTCATTCGCCATGCATGGTGAATGGGTCCCACCTAGGACCTAAAAATGTGTTTTAGAAAATATGTTGTATTTAATGTTGTTTGTCAGGATAATACTCAAAAACACACTTAATTAAACTTACAAGAGCACAAAGGGGTCAAATAAAGCAAAAGAAAAGGATAAATAATGAAGATGTGCCTAGAAAAGCATGAAATCTTGTTACAAGACTTTACAACACTTCAAAAGAAGACTTGTTGATGAGTAAAAAGGCATTTTTTAGGTGAATTGTAATTAATAGAGTCTTGAAGAATGTAGAAATGTCTTACAACACTTCACTACACCTTCACAAGACGTCATTAAAATAATTTAATTTAGTTTTCAAGAGTCCAAGACCTAGTCTGGGTGCATAAAATGCCTCACAACACTAGATTAAGGCCTCATTAAATCCATTTTATAATGAAATATTCTTAAGTCAAGCAAAGGGTACTTTTTTCTAAGACAAAAATCCAATCTTCAAGCATCTCAAATCTATAAAATAAGGGGGGAAGAAGGTATGATTACAAGCATAGAGAACACCCCATGGCATACTAATGTAATGTATTATCTCAAAAACTAGAAATGTCCTAAAGAATTGAATGAAAATAAAAAAAGAACCTTAAAATTGTATGCCTCAAAGTATGTCTTTATGGATGGATACTTATACTAGAAGAACATAGATGGAGTGTTGTTGTTAAGCTTAGATGAATCACAAGAAAACCATGTGTTGAAGGAGATGCATGAAGGAGTTTGTGGAGGATATTTTTCAGCCAAGACCACTTCCCACAAGATCCTAAGAGCTAGATACTACTAGGCCAGGGTCTTCAATGACTCTTTAGCTTATGTGTGAAATTGTGAAGCTTGTTAAAGGTTTTCTAGAAAAATGAAGTATCAAGGAGAACTACCACTTAGACCAATATAAGTTGAAGCTCCATTTCATCAATGGGGAATTGATTTCATTGGAGAAATACTAGAGAAGCTAGTGGAGGCCATAAATGGATTCTAGTGGCAACTTATTATTTTACAAAATGGATAGAAGCGATCCCTACAAATGAAAGCCACTAGTAAGGTTGTGATAAACTTTTTGATGGAGAATATCATCACCAACTTTCAAATTCCTATGAGGATAGCCATAGAAAATGGTTTGTGCTTTAGATCAGAAGAGTTTAGAAGGTTTTATGAGAAATATGGCATAACAATTTTGTATGCATCTCCATATCATCCACAAGCAAATGGGAAAGTTGAATCAAGCAACAAGAGTATCCTAAAAATAATTAAAAGAAAATTGCACAACAATAAAAAGGCTTGGGATTCCAAATTGAGGCTATTGGTCTAGGTAGATAGAATCATTTTAAAGAAGTCAACTGGAAAATCACCCATTAAATTGGTTTATGGGACACAAGCAAGGATGCCCATGCAAAACCTTTTAGCAATATACAAGTTTATGCTCTAGGAAGACTTGAATATCCCTAAACCCATGGAAGATAGAATGGAGTAGTTTGCAAAATTGGATGAGATTAGAAGCTTGGCCTAGGACTATAACACAAAAATGCAATCACAAACAAAATACTTGTTTGGAAAAAAGGAAAAAGAAAGAATGTTTGAAGTAAATGATATTGTTCTATTATGGTATTGTAGATGCCAAGATAAAGGGAAACATGGAAAATTCGAAGCCCTTTGGATAGGACCATTTGTTATTATAGGAAAGGGTGGTGAAGATTATTACTACCTTCAAAATATGATAGGAGAAGATTAGGAATTTCGAGTGCATGGATAGTTCCTGAAACACTTATTTTCTTAAATTATAATATTACATGGATAGTAGTTTTAGGTTCCCCTCCCCCCATCCCATTTAACCACATTCACCCATGGTCTACCCCCCCAGAGATCATTTCTAGATTCTTGCAATGACCTCAAGTTCATTCATCCCCAATCGACGCAACTATTGGAACTAAAATATTCACTTTGGTTTTCACATGCCTCCATTTTCATTTATCATTCCATGTCCATCATAAGCCCCATTTACCTTGATTTTTTACTATATTTGACATAAAACATAAGCTTTTATACATAAATCATAAAATAAAGCCTCTAATTATCACTTTGAAATAAATACCCTTCTTAAGGTACTTCCTTGACAACACAAGGTATATTTCCAAGACAATGCCATATCAAAGAAAGCTTCACCATTGTCTCCTCAAAAAGTCCAATAAAAGGTCGATGAGATCCTTGTGCTTCGAGGTAACATACATGAATGTATCTCTGATAGCCAAAAGAGCATTATGTCAAAGAGACCTAGATGCTTTCGAGTGAAAAGTTAACTTTTCTCTCTTACAAGATACAATAATGTCAATACTCTAAAGGATACAAGATCATTTTTCATTCAAGAAATAAAAAAAATCTCATAGAAATTGAGAAAATATTATGAAATAAAAGGTAAATTACTGGCAGAACATAGTTAGATGAGTACAATGACAATCTTGAAGAGACATCGATGTGTCAGAATAAGAAATGAAGAAGTCTCTTTGACACTGCAAGAACATGGACAAGATGTCAAAGAGACATAAAGGCATCAAAAAAATATTGATAAAATTCTCTTCGACTTTCTAACAACAGGAACACAACTACAAGCATTCATTGTCGATGAGACCATGGGACATTGAAGGAAGATAACCACATGTCTCTTCAACATTTTAAAGACAAAAAAGAGGTTATTTGAAGAAATTCTATTGAAAGGAGGAACAAGAGTATGTTGAGGAGACATTGTTGGAAAAAACAAGGTCAAAAAACTGAGAAGGGGGGTGAATCAGTTGTCACAGAATGTTTAAACTTTTCAAACTTAACTTAATCTCAAATTTGATGAACGAACAATAAACCACAAACAATTAAAACATTAGAAACATAGAGAACACCAAATTTTTGTACGTGGAAACCCTATTAGGGGAAAAAACATGGTGGATGTTAGTCCACAATATTATACCCTATTAAAAGTATAATGAAAGATAATGGGAATGCACATGCATTCAAGCACACTGCCTAGAGCTCACTGCTCAAATATAAGAGGGCTCACTGCCCAACAATACACAACAGTATAGATTAGATCCACAACGTATGAATTGAGAAAATAGCTTCTACATAAGCTTGATTATAGTTCCAGTTAAGCACAAAAGGCCTTCTTTACACTTTGCTCAACCTTCTTCTCACTTTTCTCTAAAATCGAATGAATAGATCAATATTTGTACACTTTCTCTTCTCTAGATTTTTGCCACTTCATACACACACTAACACACACTAACTTCACTCAAACAACCACTCTTATATACCCACAACATGAAATACATCAACAACTTAGTCAACAAAAGATATAAAACATATTTACAATGTCGGCCCAAATTTACAAATAAATTTTAATGCAAATCAAACACTGCTAGCTAATATTATGATGAGACCTAAAAAAATATCTTTGAGTGCACCAAACATTCAAATTTTGATCTTCAAGAATCCACATGTTAAAACCATCATGTTGGCCAAGAAAATGGAAACTTGAACACACATGAGAAAAATCTTCAACCACAAACAATATGATCAACACGGATGAACAATAAGAATAGAGAATGATCTAGAAGCATCCAAAAACAACAAGAACTAATAGAGAAGCATCCACATAAACAAAAATTATCAGAATCACATACACTTCAAAACTGAAACCATAGAAACATTGTCAGAACACAAATCTTCATAACTCAAACAAATCTTCACACAGACCTCTAAAACTTCTGGTAGATGAACTAGATACTCTCATAAATAAACCCTTTAGTCCACAACAACTGATCTTCAATGTAAAAACAAGATACCTTCATGGTCTTCATTGTTCCACTGGCCACTTGCAACTCTTTCTTTGACAAATTTCTCAATATCCTCGACATATACAACCTTCAATACAATAATGCTAATAGTATTGACATCAATGAAAACCATATATCAACAACACAACCACAACATCCAACAATTTCCCCCTTTGGAATTGATGGAAACACATTGTGTGAATATTGATCTATTCATTCGATTCTAGAGAAAAAAAATGATAGACAACTGAGAGGGGGGATGAATTAGTTGTCATAGAATATTTAAACTTTTCAAACTTTAATTAGCTTAATCTTAGATCTAATGAATGAACAATAAACCAGAAATAATTAACACATCAAAAACATGGAAATACCAAGATTTTTTATGTGGAAACCCTGTTAGGGGAAAAACCATGGTGGATGTTAGTCAACAATATTATAACCTTTTAAAAGTATAATGAAAGATAATCGAAATGCACATGCATTTAGGAACACTACCTAGAGATCATTGCTCAAATATAAAAGGGCTCACTGCCGAACAATACATAGTAATTTAGATTAGATCCATAGGGTGTGAACTAAGAACATAGCTTCTAGAGAGGCCTGATTACAGTTCTAGTTAAGCACAAAAAACCTTCTTTACACTTCACTCAACCTTCTTCTCACTTTTCTCTAGAATCAAATAAATAGATCAATATTCACACATTTCTCTTCTCCCCCTAAGGTACTTTTCACATTACTCTTCTCCCCCTTTGACATCAATGGAAAAGATAAGGATTACCTTCCCACATAGAAGATCTGAACCACATATCTGCACATCTGACTACTCCCCCTGAGTAGCAACCATAATAAACATCAATCTAGATCAGGAAATATCTATGGAGCACACAGATTGATGCAAATAAATGCATCTCTAGCTTATATCAGGAAGGGTAATCACCCCTAGCATCCCTCTGAGATACTCAAAAGTATCCTTTGGAAAGGACTTAGTGAAAATGTCTGTAACTTGTTCTTTGGTACGCACATACTCTAGTCTGACTTCTTTCTCATTCACTTTCTCCCTCAAGAAGTGAAACTTGATTGATATATGCTTGGTCTTAGAGTGTAGCACTAGATTCTTTGATATGTTAATTGCACTTGAGTTGTCATAGTATATGGAAATAGGTTCATCATATACTACTCTGATATCTTCTAGCATCTGTTTCATCCACATCACTTGAGTACAATTATTTGCAGTAGCAATATACTTTGCCTCAACAATAGATAAAGAAATAGAATTCTACTTTTTGCTCAACCAAGACACCCTAGGAAGAAGGCACCACCACTAGTACTCTTCCTGTCATCAAAATATCCTACCAAATCGGCATCAGTATATGCATTCAAAGTAAGATCATCATCCTTAGGATACAAAAGTCCAAAATCAACTATTCCTTTTAGATATCTGAAGATTCTCTTTATAGCAGTCACATGAGATTCTTTTGGATCAACCTAAAATCTAGCAAGCACACATACAACATTCAAAATGTCTAGTCTAGTCTAGGTTAAATAGAGTAATCCTCCAATCATTGACCCATATCTTGTTTCATTTTCCTTAGGATAATCATCATTATGTGTTAACTTGCATCCAATCACCATGGGAGTACCAACAGGCTTTGAGTCTTCCATGCCAAACTTCTTCACTAGTTATTTCACATATTTGGATTGAGATTTGAAAATTACCTTGTCTAATTGAGTAACTTGTAATCCTAGAAAGAAATTATTTTCATTAGAAAATTTCATACATAGATTATCATCTCCTCCAAAAAGAATGTCATCAACAAAGACCTAAATAATCAACTCTTTGTCATGATCCAACTTGAAATAAAAATTTATATTAGCAATACCTTTATTGAATCCAAGCTTTAGGAAATACTTATCCAGTCTAGCATACCAAGCTTTGGGGGATTTCTTGATTGTATATAAAGATTTCTTTAAGTGGAAAACCATGTATTCCTTATTAGTCAGTTGAAATCCATTTGAATGTTCAATATATACTTCTTCTTCTAGCTCACCATTTAGAAAAGCTGACTTCACATCCATTTGATAGAATTTATAGTTCTTATATGCAACATAAGAAAGAAATAATCTAACACCTTCAATTATAGCAATAGGGGAAAAGGTTTCTTCAAAATCAATACCTTCCATTTGTGAATACCCTTTACATACTAGTCTTCCTTTATTCTAGACCATTTCACCTTGTTCATTCAACATATTCTGAAATACCCATTTAGTACCAATCATATTTTTGTCTTTAGGTCTGGGAACGAGTATCCTTGTATCATTCTTTTCAATCTGCATCAGTTCTTCTTTCATAGCTTCCATCCAGTGTTCATCATTGTAAGCTTCATTGACATCTTTAGGCTCAATCTTGGATATTACCTGCAATACTCTTCTGTAATATTTCTTCTAGTTTTCACACCTTTATTCTTCTCTCCTAAAATTTTATTTTCATAATGATTTAGCTTTACATAACTCAAAGTTTTAAGATTCTCTTGAACTTCTAGTTCTTTTGTTCCATCTTCTTCACTTGCACTTGTCTTCTCTTCCTGACTTATTTGATTTATCAAAACAAATTGAAGTTGTTTTACTAGAACATATGGCATAATTTGAAGTTGATTATGTGTCTAAGAATTCTTCCCTTTGTTTATGTTTCCTTCATGTTCATATGAATCATATGCAAAATATTTGGATGATCTAGCAGAGTCCTCATCAACTCTAAAATTTACTCTCAACCATTTTTCTCAGTCTTCTGTTATAACACCGGTAGGCCTTTTTTTTAGTAGAGTAACCTAGAGAGATTCCTTCATCACTTCCTACATCAAACTTTCCTATATCTCTCTTGATATAAAACTTGCTTCTAAAGATCTTGAAATATCTAACAGTAGGCTTATAACCAAACCATAGTTTAAAAGGAGTCTTACTAGAATTACTTTTGACATTTACCTAGTTTAAAGTGTACACAACAATGCTTACAACTTTAGTCCAATAGATGTGATGCACATTTCCTTCAATCATCATCGTTCTAGCAGCATCCAAAATTATTTTGTTCTTCCTCTCTACAACTCCATTCTGTTGAGGGGTTTGGGGAGAAGATAACTATCTTTTGATTCCATGCTCTTCATTGAAAGAATTGAACTCCCTCAAGGTGAATTGACCACCTCTATCTAACCTTAAGCATTTTATTTTCAAACCTTTCTCATTTTCTTCCATGGCCTTGAAATTTTTTAACTTCTCTAATGCTTCACATTTTTCTCTTAACAAAGAAACCCATATCATCCTAGAATAATCATCAATAAGCAACATAAAGTACATTTCTCCATGAATACTTCTGACTCTAGAGGGCCCATATAGATCAATTGTACTAGCTCTAGTAATCCATTTGTATGATGTTGTTTGCTCCAAAAATAAACTCTAGTTTATTTTCCCATTTGACACTCCATGCAAATTGTGTTAGTAGGCTTTACTAGCTTAGGTAGATCTCTTATTGCTTGAGTGGAACTTACTCTGAAAATGTTATCAACATTCACATGATACAACCTCCTATGCCATAACCAAATTTCATCTACTTGAGCAATTAAACAACTTTCACTAGTAGCATTTAGGTGAAAAATATTACCTTTTTTCTTTTTACCTGAAGCAATTACTTTTCCAGATCTTCCAAGTATCCTACATCTTCCATCTTTGAACTGAAGATCATAACCCTTGTCTACGATCTATCCAAACACTTAGCAAGTTGTTCTTCAAGCCTTCAACATAAAGAACATCATCAGTGTTATACGTACCACCAAGAAAAATATATCCTTTGCCACAAATCACACCAACATTATTATCTCCAAATCTTACAATCACACCGTCATACTTCTCAAGACTTATAAATTTTCTTTGGTCACCATTCTTATGATGTGAGCATCTGTTGTCAATAACCCACTCATCCTTTCCTTCAATTCAGTCTGCAAGAACTTTCTCAACTTTAGCAGATTCAATAGCCACCCGACCATTTTTCTTGATAGAAAGGAACACCCATTCATCTTAATTTCCATTATCTTTATCAAAATCATCATCAATCACTCCTTCAACATAGTAACATTTCTTTTGGAATCTAGATTTGTTAGGCTAGGATCTAGGAACTCTTTCAAGACACCTTGATGCAAAATGACCTATTTTACTACAAGAAAAAAAGTTAATAGGCAACACTCCTTTATACTTACCTTGTCCTTTACCTTCTTTCTTCACAATCAGTGCTTCCAATTCTTCTACCTCTCTTTCTTCATCTTCAAGCCATTTCATTTCTTCCTCATACTTGAATGACTTTCTTGAACACTCTCCTAGATCATATATTTTCTTGTTTCTTTCGAATACAGTAGCCTTGAATGCGGATTTAGTCTTGGGAATAAATTCACCAAATTCACTCAACTCAAAGGCATCAAGTTTACCAATTAGTGTATCTCTTGTCATATTTGTCAATGATATGGTTTCTTCAATAGCATGATCCTTTTCTTTGTAAGAGGGAGGAAATGATCTAAGCACTTTAGCTAAAATTTCTTCCTCTTCCAAGGTACCACTGACACATCTAATACCCATCACTAGTTGATTTACTCTCTAACATAAAAGAAGAAATATTTTCATCTTCACCCATCTTCAAGTTTTCATACTTTCCTTTCAAACTTTATAGCTTAGCCATCTTCACACGTACATCTCCTTCACACAAATTTCTAGCTTTGTCCAAATCTCATGAGCTATCTTCATACCTATCACATTTGTCATTTTTGAATCTGTTAGAGTGCTCAACAAAGCTTCCATAGCCCTGACATTATTCTCAACTTATTTAATCTCATTATCAGTGGAAGGACCACTTTGAGGAATAACATATAGATTCTTTGTAATCTTCTAGAAGGTTTCTCCAATACACCTCAAATGGTATTCCATCCTAGCTTTCCACAATGAGTATTTTGTTCCATCGAATCTAGCATTGTTCTTCTTGTATGATGCCATCTCAGATCACGTCAAGATTTTAATCTTCTTCAGAGGAACTTTCTTTGATACCAATTTTTAGAAATGTTGGAAAAACAAGGATAGACAACTGAGAGGGGGGTGAATCAGTGGTCACATAAATTCAAACTTTACTTAACTTAGTCTCATATATGATGAATAAGAATTAACCATAAATAATTAACACATCAGAGGGACAAAGAACACCAATTTTTTTATGTGGAAACCCTGTTAGGGGAAAAACTAAGGTGGAGGTCAGTCCACAATATTATACCTTGTTAAAAGTATAATGAGAAATAATGTGAATGAAAATGCATTCAGGCACACTACCTAGAGATCACTACTCAAATACAAAAGAGGAATCACTATCCAAAGAAAGGTTTGGATTAAAACCATCAAAATTGTGAACTAAGAAAATAGTTTCTACACAAGCCTGATTATAATTCCAGTTAAGTATAGAAAAAACCTTCTTCACTCTTTGCTCAAACTTCTTCATACCTCGCTCATTCTTCTTCACACTTTGATATGCAATCAATTATATTCACACATACATACATGGGAGCACACTGAGCACCCTTTACAATGATGAAAAAATTTCTCTTATATATCCACAACAAGAGATTACATCAACAACTTAGTCGACTAGAAAAATAAAAACATATTTATAATGTTAGCCCAAATTTACAATTAATTTTTTTAATGAAAATCCACCAAGGTCAGCCAAAACATATTGGAGACCCAAATTAACAACTCCAACATAAAAAGACTTCAATTAATTTCAGCTCGAAGATCCACCACACGTTGCACCCATCATGTTAGCCAAGAACCTGAGGAGCTGAACATACAGAGAAAAATCTTCGACCACGAGCACATCAATCAATGTGGACATACCAAAAATATAGAGCATGATCTAGAAACATCCAAGAACACCAAGAAACAATAGAGAAACATTCATAACAACTAGAATTACCAAAATCTTCACTCAGGAACACTGATAGAAACCACATAAATACTATTAGACCACAACATGATCAAATCTTCACGCAAACCTTTGAAACTTTTGGTATATGATCTAGATATTGTAAAAAATAAACCCTTTAGTCCACAATAGCTGATCTTCAACGTATAGAGCAAGACACCTTCATGACCTACACAGTTCCATTGGGAACCTACAACACTTTCTTTTACAATTTTCTCAAGATCCTCGACATATACAACCTTCAATGCACCAAATGCTAATAGTGTTGACATCAATGTCAACCACATATCAACAACACATCCATAACATCCAACATGCTAAATAAGGACAGATAATTGAGAGTGGGGGTGAATTAATTGTCATAGAATATTTAAAATTTTCAAAATTTACTTAACTTAATCTCAGATTTGATGAATGAACAATAAACCACAAACAATTAACACATCAGAAACATGGAGAACACCAAGATTTTTTTATGTGGAAACCCTATTAGGGGAAAAACCATGGTGGATGTTAGTCCACAATATTATACCTTCTTAAAAGTATAATGAAAGATAATGGGAATGCACATGCATTTAGGCACATTGCCTAGAGCTCACTGCTCAAATACAAGAGGGCTCACTACCCAACAATACACAACAATACAAATTAGATCCACAAGGTATGAACTGAGAAAATTTCTTCTACACAAGCCTATTATAGTTCCAGTTAAGCACAAAAAACCTTCTTCACACTTCAATCAACCTTCTTCTCACTTTGCTCTGTAATTGAATGAATAGATCAATATTCACACACTTTCTCTTCTCTTCCTTTTCTTCACTTCATACACACACTAACACACACTTAATTCACTCAAACAACCACTCTCATATATCCGCAACATGAAATACATCAACAACTTAGTTGGCCAAAAATATAAAACATATTTACAATGTCAACCCAAATTTAGAAATTTAAATTTTAATGTCAATTGAACACCATGGGATAATATTATGATGAGACCTAAAACAATATCTTTGAGTGCACCAAAAATTCAAATTTTTATCTTCAAGCACCCACAACATGTTACAACTATCATGTCGACAAAGAACATGAAAACTCAAGAACACATGAGAAAAATCTTCAACCACGAACACACTGATCAATGTGGAAGAAAAAAAAGAATATAGAATGATCTAGAAGCATCCACCAAAAAGCAGAACTAACAAAGAAGCAACCACAAAAACAAAAATTATCAGAATCACATAAACTTCAAAACTAAAACCACAGAAACACTGTCAAAACAAAAATCTTCATAACTTGAACAAATCTTCACATGGACCTCTAAAACTTCCAATAGATGAACTAGATACTCTAAAAAATAACCCTTTAGTCCACATTAGCTGATCTTCAATGTACATAACAAGACAACTTCATGATCTTCACTATTCCACTAGCAACCTACAACTCTTCCTTTAATTTTTTTTTTCAATATCCTTGACATATACAACCTTCAATACAATAATGCTAGTAGTGTTGACATCAATGACAACCACACATCAACAACACAACCACAACATCTAATAAAAATAAGCTTATTGAAAATAAATGTTCACTAGTCTCATCAACATTTAGATATCAAAGTACAAGGAAGGAAGAACTTGAAGTGCATCCATTGAGGAGACCTTATGGGATTGAAGAGAGAAACTCAAATGTCTCTTCAACATTTTGAAAAGGGATCAAAGAAACATTGAAGAAAGAGAAGGGAATCCTTGACAATGTAATTAAGGCCTCTTCAACATTATGAAATAATGTCTCACCCGGTTGACATGAATAATGAGGTCATCAAAGAGATAACTACCATTAATATTGCAATTGATTAGAAAGGTGGCGTGAGCACCATTTATGAACCAAATTTGATTCAAGCGAGCCAAATCTCAATATACCTGACCCTTACGAAATCAAAATCACTACAAATTATGGCTAAAAATTTGAGAAGTCAGAGTTGGATGACAACAAGTAGCTTAGAAATCACAACATTCATTCAAGTAAGTGTTCTTGGCTCAACTAAATGTGTTCTATAAAAATTTTCTTCAAGTTTTGTGCAAGTAGGGTTTTGAGATGGTTAAAAACCCATAAAATCTAAAAGTAAAGAGGAAAAAAAAAGAGGCTAGACCATTAAACAAAGACTTAATAGTTCGATGTCTCAGTTTTGGACCAAAATCTAGGAGAACAACTCAATTGAATCCTTCATGTGAAACATTGGAAGATAATCATAAAAATATTGGAGATGTGTGGAATCCGTAGAGAGGCTATGATCTATTTATATATCATTACAAAAAGAAGTATATAGACATAGACCTTTCTCGAATCCATGGAACATGAATTTGGAAAAGCTTGTGATGCCTAAAGTGTTTATCAATGTGGAACTGGTTGAGGCACTAGCTAAAAAAAATCCCTAAAATGAGGGAAATTTATTCCCACAATGGTTCACAATTTATTATCATAACATCCATGAAAACAAAAATGAGGATAACAAATTTGATGGAAGAGTATCAAACCATGGATACAAGTTATAATAGGTGGAAATCACCTCTGCATAGATCCAAGGGCCCAGGAAACCAACTTAGAAGATTCTCTAGTGATGAAAGAGCCCCATTTCCTATGGATTCATTTGAAGAATACTACTAGTACACCTAATATTGAGCTAGTCAAGTCCTAGAAACTAATGCTCTTGTTGTGATGACTATAGCTCCCATGTTTCTAGCCATAGATGTCCAAAGCCAAGTTGCTAGGCCCTACGATTATGCAAAATACACTATATGAGGTCATTAATCCTTCTCTTGCTACCATTAAGAATAACAGTGATGCCATCAACTTCAAGCACTATTCTCTACTCATGCATATGATATGATATGAAGGAAAAGCAATAGGAATGTAGGGAGAGGAGTTAAGAATCAAATATTTGGTCAGTGATGATAACTATAGACAAGTTCAGATATAGACATTCATATGTGATAGTAGATGCAAAAGATCCCTCTATTTATAATTTAAAGAATATTTTTTCAAACCCTTGTATAAGTTGCTTAGCTATAAATGTGATTACAATTTTTCCCCAGAGATACAAAGATTCCTCAGGCCAATGGAGAAAAATATTGAGGGATAGGTAAACCATAATTGGGGGGAATGGTATGCATTTGAAGATTGTACTACAATAAGAGAATATGGATTCAAATTAGCTCCATTTTTACTACCTAAGACTATACTAGAAAAGGTTGCATACCTAGAGATTGTGAGAAAATTGGCCTTCTCAACTTTCATGCCTTCTACTTTGTGTTTCAGTGACTTTACCAGTATTGCTGATCAAGGGTATGAATCAATTAACAACAAAATAGATTATTATGGCATGCCATTGGGAAACAAGAGGGACAAATTTTACCTTGAGCACTTTATTCATGATGACAAAATATCATATAAATTGAAAAGATATGAACATGAGTTCTTCATTGATGATGCCATAAAAAAATGTGATGAAACTGAAGTGATAATGAGGAAGGTTACATACAAAAAAATAGTTATGGTAGAGGCTTGGAGGATAACCAATAATCTATTATATGTAGAAGCCTTTCATGAAATATAAGATCCTATGGAAAGGATTGAACTATTGATCCTACATGAAGAAGAATTGACTAAGGGTGTACCTCTTGTAGCTTTTGAAAGAAGAGGAGATATTGGTTGTAGGAAACAAGTTGAGAATGTAGCACCTTTAAGTCATTTATCACCACAAACTACTCTAAAGGTGAGCTTCTCAATTGACACTCCTATTATTATTGAAGATGACATTGAGGAAGAGAATGAGGTTACACAAATCACCATTCCCACTATTCCCTAATATGAAGTGCCACTAGAGAGGAATGTGATCACCTTTGAAGCTTCTAATGAATTTTTTGATGATGTGAGACATCAAGCTAGCGAGTAGTTTATTGTAGATGATGCATTTATTCAAACCCTTGAGTTTAAAGCCTTCATATATGAGTACAAAGGAAAAATGATAAGAGAAAATCTAAAAGAAATAAACCCTAAGAAAGAAGCAGATGCCTTGAAAGACCTCCAGTGTGACATTGATAAAGAAATGGATAACATCACTCCTAAGAGGAAGAGCATTACTACAAGAAGCTTGGGTCATGATCCTTCTAGGGTGGGGCATCAACTTTACCATAGTGTTTGACAGTTTCCTAAAAAGAGAAAACAAGGCCTTGCAATTTATGGATAAGGCCAATGATAAGATATACATTGGATCAAGATATAATCCTAATAACACTACTTTGTAGATTTGGGCACTTTACCCACTAGGAAAGAAGCCTTCCCTTATCAATAATCATAATCAAATCTTTGTTCAACTTCTAGTAAAAAGAGTAGGCGATAAAAAACCTATTGATATTGTTGATCTAAATGTGAATGTTGCCATGTTCACCAAGGATTGGATTCAAAAGTTAGTCAGAGATAATATGGGGTTGATTGAGGAGAATGAGAGGTTGAAGCAAGATGTGATCAATTATAGAGATATATTTCCTTCCTCCTCAGGAGCTTACTCTCCACTAATTGAATGTGAAAGAAAGGTGCTTGAAACAATGTTTGAGACTACCTATTGGATTCACAAATATGAAATGATTCAAAAAGGGAAAGAGGAATTGAAGAAAAAACTAAAAAGTACTATATTTGAAATGGCAGCACAACTATTATGTATGAGGTTTGATTATATGATTAAGCTTGCTGAAAAAGTATAGGTTATCCATGAAAAAACATATGCAGCTTTATAAGAACATAATAGGTTATGTGACAGAATGAAGGAGGTGGGACTACAAATAAAGGAAAAGAAAGGAGATCACAAAAATGTATTTCAAGAATATAAAGAGCTTATGAATACACATGATAGCTTCCATAACATACTAAAACAAAAATTGAGTGACTTTAGTCATTCACTAAGTATGAATTTACCAAATTTATTTGAGGAAACAAACTTGAAAGACCAAGATGTATGGAAGGATGAGATAGCTTAGTATCTTATGATAGCTCTTGATGAAATTAATGATGAAGACAGGGTGCTCGAGAAAACACATGTATATCTAGGATGAATCTTTGAACTTGAATATGCAATGAAATATATCATAAATAATGCAGACACTTATGTGAAGACAAGATATTTCAAGCATGTGTCAAAAACTAATTTATTCATTGCATGGGTCAAGTAGGGAGTGATAGGGTACTAAAGTTTGGCATTCATGGGTGCATTATCATGGAGCACGAGCCTTGAATAGGTCTTAGATGATCACAAGTGCTTGTTGGAGACTAACAGATTGTGGTTCATCCATCGACAAACTTCTAGGTTTCTATGTTTATGTTAATCAAATTTTAGTTATCAAATGAAATACCTTTTTGTAATGGTTCTATTGCTTGTTGCTTCTCGTATAAAAAGGAAAAGCAAGGCCTAATTTTGAATCATCATTATCATCATAATTTTTAGTAGTAGACAGGTTACATTAGTATAGCATATTTCATTCATCCATTCCATATCTCAAAAACTTCTGCTATTAATGTATATCTTTTGAAGTAATATAATGGAGAAGACTATTCATAATTAGTGATCTATTTCTAGTGTTCAACTATTGTGTTTTAAATATTCATTCTTATATGTTATTGTGTTGTCTCCAAAGTGGTTCTTCCAGTTTATTTAGATTTATACAATTTTCTAGGACAAATTTGTTGTTGTGTGATTGTCTCAATTGGGTTCTGGTTAGGGTGAATTAAATTCCTTTCAAATAATGCATTTTAATTGGTTCCTGCCAGGGATTAAAATCCTTAAATTAAATTATTTATTCTGATTGGTTTCCCTCAATTTAAGAATTAAAAATCATTTTATGGTATCATTGTAATTTGGGAGAATAACTCTAGGATTAATAAAGAAGAGTACATCAACTAACAAACCTACATGTTTGTACAAGGTGAAAAAATCAAAAGTGCCCAACAAGTTAGAGTTATGCTAAGGAGTAGATATACCTATCTTACATATTTGTCTCCATCATCATCATCCATCCCTTGACTCCATTCACCCAATAGGATTAGGCACTAGTCAAATTTAGAACATTTTAAAACTTTACTCATACTCTTGATTATTGAAACATCTTCAATAGGAATTAGTCATTAAGCTTCACATCTACCTCACACCTACATGCCACTGTGAGTAGATTTCCCAAATTAGAGATCATATTCAAACCTTCAAATCTTCCTTATCAATTAGGTACACCCGGATATGTTTAGCAAAGCCTAAAGAGCAGGGGGTTATCAATTATATCCACCTCGTTCATTAGCCAAAAATGTACTAAGATATTGGCACCCTCTAAGGTTCAAAACCTATGTTTTTGAGACCTAACAAAGCACTGAAGTCCTTGTTCATGGGAATTGAGATTGAGGCTAGTGTCAATGTTAATGGAACCACCTAGGGGATGATCATCACCACCACTTCCACCTTCAATAGGTACAACTCCCTAGGAGAGGGGATGCAACAATATGAGTTATATATGATTTATGATATGCGCAATGCATATTATGGTGTTTTTTTTTTTTAATCTTGGATGAGGTTGGTGCCACAATCATGCATGTAAAATTTGATATATTGTGATGATGTATCTAGATTATTGAGATGTATATACCATTTTTGATGCATATAGAGATCAATTTTTGATGGCGTATATTTGATTGTGTTGATATATTGATTTATTTTGATTTGATATTGATTAGGGTTGTCATGATTGCACATGTGTATGTGATACATGCTTTTACATTTATGGACTTTCTCATGGTTATCCATTACTATAATCTTCATTGCTTGAAATCATGTTTGGTTATAGTTTTATTATGTATTTGGTTTAATTATGATGTGATTTGATGCATTATAAGCTGGTAATCACTCTCTTTTAGAGTAGGAAGTGATCTAATGATAGTATAAAAATGATAATGATATGTATATGGGTATATAATATGTAGGCTAAAGGTGTGGGTATGTTTGTGGATGATATGTACATGTTGATAGAAGCAAATTTCATATGGAAAGTGTAGAGAAGGGGGATTCACTACTCATGATTTCTCTTTATTCAAAGAGTCTCATGGGGTGAACTACCCTAAACGACCTCATTAACAATGTGAGAGTTCTAGAATCAGAAAGAGTGAGTCACAAATATTTTCTGGAAAAATTGACAAGATCTTGACCAAAGGATGACACTTCAGGATACAGAAAACAACGCGATGCATTGAAGTCTCAAAAGTGTGCTAACATCTCATATGAACTAGAAAGCAAGATTATCACAGAAAATGGCTAAATGACAACTGGAAATTTGATTGCTAAGAACATATAGAATGTAGGAAAATGACATAATGTGATAAAGCTGAAGTGAAGTGAAATAGAAATGATAAAGATAATAAGGGAAAGAAAGGAAGTTCTCACAACCACACAAGAGATGAAGCCTCCGAAATGTGAATATTTTAAAAACCTGCATGTGTAATATCTAGAGAAAGTGTTGGGGCTGTGTAGGGGTATTCCTAAGTAAAACTCCCATTTTGGTGTTCCCTTCTCCATGGACAACCAAAAGATAGAGAGAAATGAACCAAAATGGACGAAGTGTATGGTGAAAGAAAAACCTGCTTTAGGAGTAAAACCTGCACCAACAAGTATGAGTGATAAAAGAAATCCTCACTCAAGGAGGAGAACTCATATCACGAAGTAGAGATGCAATAGATAGGGGATATGGAATCCTAGGATACTCACAAGCATGAGATAAGGGAGATGAAGTTGCAAGGCTTAAGGAAGCCAAAGAGAGAGAGCAAGAGAGTTGCAAGAGCCAAAAGTGTTGCAAGGAGTGTTGTAAAAGCTTGAGATATTTGCAAAGAGAGATTCCAAGAGAGCTTGAAGATGCTATAGAAGGTTGTTGTAACAAACAAGAGAGTTGTGAGCTAGCAAGAACAAGATGGGAGAGTTCTAATAGGGAGAAGAAGAGAAGTTAGGAGTGAAGTTAGAAGTGCAACTGAATTGAAAAGACATCTTTTAAAGAGAGAAGAGAAGCAAAAAGAAGCTTCTTGGGCAGTTACAAGGAATCTCAGGCCATTGCCACTGACCAAGGGAGATGAAAAGTGGCAAGCAAGCATGAAAATGGTCATTTGAATGTTGAAATATCACACAATGCTAGTGTGGCACACAGACATCCACATGGTGTGCTAGTTTTCAGATACATCATGCAATAAAATGACATGAACAAGAAAGGAACAAAGTTCAATGCAAGGCTGATGAATGAAGGGTAGTTGCTAAAAAGAGAGCCTTTAAGCATCTTGAGAAAGAATTTTTTTGATGTAGGTTCTAAAATGAGCCTACTTAGGATGTTAAGGAAGTGGACACTAAAGTAGATGGAAAAATGTATGTGAAATTGCAAGGGGTGCAATTTTAAGACTATATATTTTTCCCCCACTTTAGTAGGCATATGAATCTATGCTAATATGCAGGCTAAAGAAAGTCTACTAAACATAAATAACACCATATACCAAAAGGATACTATGGAGGAAGTAGATAACCCTTTGAACCATGGAAGCATGCCTCTAGGATGAAGACTTACAAAATAAATGCATTAGACAAGAAAACCCTGCACCAAAAAATAATATTAAAACATAAAAAGCTAAAGGATTTGAGTTAGCAAAGTGAAAGAGACCTCAATGTAGAAGGTTGTCTTAGTACTAGGAATCATCCCAAAATTAAGAAATAACACAGACAAATTCTAAAATGAAGAGAGGAAGGGTATATACACAAGATGAAGAGGATGCAGATCTTTGATTTGGTATATACAAAAGAGAAGAGAAGAGAGAAAATAATTTAGGAGGGAGAAGCTAGAAAGGAATGAGAATTCCAAGAGATATGGATCCATAGGTACTCTCTCTTAAGGAGGTTTGAGAAAAGTGCACCAAAGGCCCACAGACCAACGACGAACATATCCTGCAGGATGAAAGCATCTTATAGGCCTACAAACCTACAAGGAGACATCCCCCAAGATCTCTCACATGAAGGAATCCCCAAGAAGTAAGTGCTTTACAAGCTCATAGACCTATAAGAAGGTATCCCCCAAGATCTCTCACATGAATGAAACCTAAAAAAAAGTACCCTATAGGCTCACATACCTACAAGGAAGTATTGATGGCCAAATTGACACAACAATGTTAAATAGAATATTTCTTTTCTATTTCTCCTAAAAAATATAACTGATCTAAAACCACCTATCTTCCACAGTCTTTGTAGTTGGTTCTCAAATATGCTATTTTGTTGAGTGGTCAATGAGGTTGTAATGTTTAAGGGGCATGTTGGTTATTGAGCTTTTTGGTTGTTGCAAGATTGAACTTCTACCTAAACCTACTCTAACTGGGGGGTATAAAAGAAATCAAAAGATAGACCAGGGATGAATGAGGGAAAGAAATGTTGATTCATTTAGTTAACCATACTTGTTTCTCTTTAAGGAATTCCTAACATAAACTACAAAACAAATAAACCTGTAATCAATACAAAGCTTCATTCATTCATAGTGCAAACTTTAACAGTAGATCATAAATCAACATTTGAACAAAAGAAAAGATAAAATTTATTCATTCTATGAAAGCTTAAAATCAAATGATTAACAAAACAAACATCACTCCAGAATACAACTTAAAGCAAGTTTTAGTCTTGTTGCTCCTATGCAGTGAAACAAATAAGCAACATTTACAATTCTAGAAAACCTCACCAATGTACAAAAACCCATGTCTTCAAATTGGCTCAATTAACTAAAAATTCAAAAAAACTCAATTATCTATTCTATTGCTAACTCTAATCAACTAACTTCTTTCCTAAAATTCTAACTAACCGCTAATGAGTAAATTTTTTACAATTGATAGCTCACTAATTACATAATTCTCTCCAAAAGAATATATCAAAAGTTGTAGCTTTCACATGTATGTAATTAATTCCCCAAGACAACTTTCTATTTCAGCGTTTATTTTACTCCAATTGATTTCAGTTAGCTTCAGTTCAAAATTTGTAACTTTCAACTTGACTTTGGTTAACTTCTATAAACCTTAGTTGATAATTTCCAAATCTCCAATTTCAATTATGAGTTTCTCCTTTACGCAATACACAACAACATCTTTTCAAAGCTGATGTCATGTGGGCCCACCAAGTCTTCAACTTGCTCCTAGTTTGATGATTTTTTTTCAGCAATCTCCTATTTTGCACAAGCTAATTTTCCAATCATACCAAAGATATTTTATCTTTCTAGCCCACTAAAGTACCTATTCACATAGAACATATTAATTAATTCATAAAATAAATCAAATAACAATTAACCCCAAGAACTAATTAAATTCAGAGTATTTCAATTAACTATATATCATGAACTTTTAAATTCTCCTAATTGGAATAATAATACTTCTTAAATTGATATTATCTTAAACAAGATAACATTAAAATTAAAATTAAAAAATAATGTGAGAACAATGCCCCGTTTGCATTTGTAACTTTGATGCCATGTGATCACATCTTTGGACAATACTTGCAAACCAAATCAATTCACTGAATTAATAATTTTATACTAATGCACAATTAATCAATTATCATAATTAATCCTCAAATATTAATGAATTAAAACACATGTATCAATTACTTTATAGTGAATTAATGAATTTTCATTATTAATTCACATTTTCCAAGGTAATCATAGATTCAACATTTGTTCTATATGGTGAACAAGATTGTTGCTCTGATATAGATGACATAGGGAATATATTAGCTGATGGCTCCCTTGATTGATTAATAACTGATCTTGAATCTTGAGTCTCATTTGAAATTTCCCAATCTCACAAGCATGACTTTTGAAATATCATTTCCAAACATTGCATTCCATGAAATTTCTAAAGTTCTCTTTTCTTGTAAATTGATGAATTATGTGACCATCTATTTTTGCTTTCTCCTTAGAAATTCACCGTTGTCTAATTTACTATGACCATGTTTATTTGTGTCTTCATCCATTGAATCAGTCACCAAGTCTCAAACTAAAGTTAATTAGCTCAGTTGTGCTGCCATTTTCTACAGATGCATCACTCTTATGCTTAGATTTATGTGGTGATACACTCTGTCAAACTTCTTTAGAAAGAGTTTCTTCTTGTACAGTCAACCCTTTTGTTAAAAAGTGATAATAAACCATCACTCACAGACACTAAATTTGTTACCAAATTATTTGAGGACAGGGTGCCTTGACATGGAGGGTCTACCATGCTTATAATAACAAAGTCCAAATTCCCCAACCAAGTCAATCCTTAAAGCCAAGAGTCACTCCCAACTATCAAAAAAAATGTAAATTGCATTTCAAAGGTCACTACTCACATCGATAGAGAGGATGTTGACAAAGATTTTGGGAACTTGGCTCAACATCCACCAATTGCATTAGTTTTGTTCCTTGAGATGACACCTTCTTTAGGCATTCTGGCAGACAATTTTCATGCATATCCATCCATGATTTCATTGGGACGTTTCTTTGAAATGTTCTATCATTTGGTTCAGATGCTTTGTCTTTACTTCCACATTTTCCACTGTTTATCTACCTATCATAGGCAAAGAAAATAACATTGGAAAAGTTTGTGGATCGACTTTGAATATACAAGTTGTTGTTTGCTTGAAAGTTTCTCTAAAATCCTTGCAACATATCTATTTTGTGCAAATCTGCAATCTTGCATCCCATGAGATGACATTTTTTAGAGGCATTCTATAGAACAGTTCACATGCCACGTCTATGCCTCCATACTCTCTGTGTTTTTGCCCAAGTAGTTGCAACTACAGCCTTTTCTATTTTGATTGATGCCCTTATGCTATTTCAAAGCTTCCCTTATGTGCATAGGCATATGAGGAATTCGGTTCTACCTCTGCCAATATGCATTGTTTGAAAGTGTTCAAAGCCTCCTTTCAACAAGTTACTTTGTGCATATCCTATGACTACTACCACATAAGCTGACATTTCCCTTGAGGCGAACTGTCAAATAGTTCACTTGCTTTGTCTATGTTTTTGTATTTCATGCAAATCACTAGGGCAGCAAGCAGAACTATGGAAAAGATTGTATTTGGCCTTTATACCTGCCAAATTGCATTTTTCTTGAAAGTTTCTAAATACCTTTCATGAAATAACCCATGTGCCTATTTTGTTGCATTCCACCTTTATTGTCAAATAGTGAATGTGCTTTGTCTTCATTTCCAGATTCTGTGCCAAAACTTCAAAGATCAGTCCAACAAATCACTTTATGAAGTTCTTGCAATCATTGCATATCATGGGAAGCCAACATTCATTGAATTCATATTATACACTACCCCTGATCCTTTCATTTCATGTGGTGATGTTTCTTTGAGGCATTCAACAAAGAGCCTACATATTGTCTTTGTTTCTCCATTTTGTGCATATCTTGTGCTCTACATTTGCTTGAAGTTTTCGAATGCCTATAACAAATCCATTACTTGCAGATACGCTATAATCATTGCATTCCTTATGGTGACATCTCTTGAGGGAGGCGATCAAAAACTTTAGACCACACAAGACTCTTCTTTGAAGCTTCACTACGTGTGGCATTCTTTGATTCGACAGGATTTCATTGTTTTGGAGGACTTTATCATTTTGTGCATCGAGAGCGGGAACTGGTAAAACTTCGCATAGACATTAAAACATTGGGTTCTAATGTCTAGGCATGGTCTGAGATCTAATGTTGGCCCTCCTCGCTTCCACGCTCTTATGTGCTTGAGAAAAATGCATTTTGTGCATATCCTTGAATCATTGCTAGATTTTAAGAGATGACACTTCGGTGAAGCCCTCTGTTAAATATTCACGTGGTGGGATTGAGAGTTGCTTTGGAACTTGTGTGTGTGGGAGTAGAATGAAATCTGGACTTCACATTTGACATGTTGATTGACAGGGTCGGGTTCAGTACTTGTTTGGGAACTTTTATTGCCAGTTGAGCGGGATTGGGAGCAGGTCAAATTCATGCACAGAACATTTGTTTTTGGTGTCTGGTTTAGGATTCTCCCCGAGTCCGACATCTGATACTGTGCAGGGTGGGGTTTGTGATTTTTGAGGATTTCCTTTTTTGCTTCCAAATTTTTCACTACCTAGGGAAGCGGGATTAGGTTTATTTTTGCATGAATTTTTTTTAAGGATCTAGCTAATCTATGGTCGGGCCCGATCTCGACGGGCCTCTTCCTTTTTATTTTATTTTTTAAACTTTTTACCTTCTTTATGATTTCTTTTAGAATTTTTATGATTTTTTAAAATTTAAATTTAAATCTTTTAAATTTCAAAAGATTTATTTATCTTTTAAATTTTGAATTTAAAAGAATTTTATATTTTAATATTTTTTTAAATAAAAGATTTATTTATTCTTATTATTATTATTAAACCTTTTGCATTTTAAATTTTTTTATTTTTAATTTTGAAAAAGGTTTATTAATTAATTAAATTTAAAGGATTAATTTGGCATTTTAAAGCTTTAATTTAATTAATAAATTTTTGTATTTTTATATTTTTGCATTTTACGATGTTTTAATTTTTTTAGGTTTTGCATTTTTCTTTTGCATTTTTTATTTTACAATTAAACCTTTTTAAATAAAAGATTTATTTATTCTAAAGAACAAGTGATGCAAAAAAAATCAAACCAACGACGACGAGAAATGAAAGACAAATAAACAGAGGAGACCAATGACAAATAAAAAATGGATAAATGGCATGACAAGGCGAGGATGAAGACGAACAAATGATACAACGAAATGACCAAAACAAATGAATGAAAGATGAAGATGAAAAGAAAATGACACGGCAAAAAGACATGGATCAGGATCAAGACTCGACAAGGAAAAGTGGGGAATTGGGATTGGAATGGAAACATGAACTAGAACCTTGGAGAGGTTCCTTGTTCTAGTTATAGTTTGATACCCAAACCTAAACCAAACAAAAAAGAGCAGAAAGGAAACAAAGATCAGAGTCGGGGAAAAACTAGAACTTGAAACCCTGAAAGGTGTTAGGTGTCGATTCCATCTTGCAACCCAATCCCAAAAAAATAATGACGACAAGCCATAGATCAGAGTCAGGATAGAAATGCGAACTTGAACTTTCCAAAAGTGTAGAGTGCAAGTTATGGTCTGAAACTTGAATCTAACAAAGAAGAAGAAAATGAAAAAGGCACAATAAAGGACAAAAACAAGAACAAAAAACCATGACAACGACAAAAAAACCAATGGAACAAAAGAAAATAGAGGGGTTCCCCATGTTTTCCAAGAAAAAGTTGGGGTGTGTATGCAAGGGGGTCCTCCAAGATCTCTCATATGAAGGAAACCCTAGAAAAAGTTCCTTACACACCTGCAGACCTACAAGGAGGTGTCTTCCAAGATCTCCCACATGGAGGAAACCAAGATGAAAGTGCCTTACAGGCCTACAAACCTATAATGAGGCATCCCCCAAGATCTCTCACATGGAGGAAATCAAGATGAAAGCACCTTACAAGCTCATAGAACTACAAGGAGGCGTTCCCCAAGATCTCTTACATGGAGGAAACCCAGATGAAAGCACCTTATAGGCCTATAGACCTATAAGGAGGCATCCCCCAAGATCTCTCAAATGGAGGAAACCTAGAAAAGGGAACTCTACAGATTTGGAGAGAGGCTTCATAGGTGCACTTGCAAAACAACATGGTAATCCATAGATAAAACATGCCAAGAAGCAACTACATAGACAAAGAAGTAGTCATGTAAAAATTCAATAAGTTGGAAGGATTTCAAAGGGGTCCCTCAGGAACCCTTCAAAAGAAGAGGGGTCTACTCAAAGGACACACTATTTGAAAAGTGAGGTCCAGTCAAGCTTCCCCAAGCTAGACACCAATGAATTCATTTGATAGAAAAGCTTTCAAAGGGGGTTCCCTTGGGAACCCTTCAAGACCAAAAAGAGGTCCACCCAAGGGATGCTTCAATTGAAAGATAGAGAGAAGAGAGGGGGTCCTTTAAGGATTCACATCTCTAGAATAGGTTATCACTTCCCCCATCATATAGGGGAGGAGAACCATGCAAGATACTTAGAACATGCAAGATAGAGGTAGACCTCGATATCACTTGTCATTTGAAGTAGAGGCAGGTGCATCCGTAAATAAATGAGTAATGGAACTTGAAACACAAAGTTGTATTTTATCCTTTAGGGCCTTACATTCACTAGTGGAATAGCCAAGCACTCAATGGTATGCACATAAAGATCATTATCATGCTTATGAAAATTCTTGCATGTGGGAGGATGAAGATTAATTAAGTGGGATTTGAGAAGCTTCAAGAAGATACACTCTTGCTCGGATAAGGAATGAGGAGTAGGAAGAAAAAATCTCTCTTGTAGAGAAAATTTTAACTACTCACAAGGAGAAGATGCAAAGATAGAAGAAAAAGGAGGGTCTTCACAGAGAGCATTATTCCTACAATGGAGATCACACTCTTCTATGGGATTGCCATCATCCTTCTTAACATGACTATCAACATTATCCTCTTTAATAGAAGTGTGATCCTCTTCCTTAGAAGGAAGGTCAACACTAAGGACATTACAATTTTCATTTGCATTGCCTCATGATAAAAAAGAGTAACCATATTCAATAGTAGGTTTGGGGTATGTGCAAGATCATGATGGACCAAAAATTGGCAATATGATGGATATGTGGCCGACGACTATTTTTTTACTCAAAATTGATGAAACGAAAAGGGTTTTTAAAGGAGATTCTTAGCTTTCCACTGATATAAATTATGCTTTACTTTGAATATAATAAGTAATTATTATTCATTTTATATTCAAATTATGACTAAAGTCCTGATTGATAGGCTAATTGAAAAATATCTATAGCTTTCAAACAATATCACATTTGTTGAATCCAAAACATGTGTCACATTCTATGCTTCGTATACTATAGGATTTAAAAAAGAAAAATTTCATTTCATCAAGTTTTGACCAAGTTAAGGTGGTAAGACATACGAGTTTTTATATTTTTTTAAAAGTTGTAATAAAAAAAAAATTAATTTGGAAAAAAATTACAAAATAATATGCATCACATTGGGCCATGAGTCCTCTACTTATATCTAAAATATTATTAAAAAATATTATCATTTCATTGTGGTTAGGGTGGTTAGATAGACACCTACTTCTTATTTTTTCCTTGAAATTTAAGTACCACTGCAATGAAATTTCAAATTTTCACCAAATAGATTTTTTTTTTAAACAAACCTAGTAGTTTACAAACTACATTCAATTTTCTATAGATTCTATTATTACATATTTTTGAAATGATATAGATAACTTATTCAAATTTTTACCTCAAGTTACCTAACTATGATTTTTCTGAATTTTTTGCCACTTAAGGGCCTATTTTTTCCATGATGATCCTGCACATACCCTTTGTATGATGCTATCAGAAGGGCTAAGTTGATCGGGTCAACTTTACATTCCCTAACATAGGGTTCTATAAAGTCTAGAGAACTCCAATCATCACAAAGGCATGCATTTTATTGAGAAGAGGTGGGAGTAGACTTGAAATTTCTTACTTCAGAAGGATCTTCCTCAAGGACATTTATCTCGAGAGTATCCTTTGTAGTAGGTACTTCTAGGGTAAATATAGACACATTGCAAGACACTAAAGGAATAAGAGTTGGCATAACTGAAACCTAACCAACAAATTCCATTTCACATAAGCACATAGCCTTAGGGTCAGCCTTGACTATGACTACTTGATAATTGCAAATGAACTTAATAGATTTATGCAAGGTAGATGGGACTGCACCCATAGCATGAATCCACGGTCTACCAAGAAGAAGGTTATAAGGTAACTTTGGTGACATAACTTATACAAGGGTAGGTACATTAACGAGTCCCAACCTTAAAGGAAAGACTATCATGCCTAGGGCTTGCTGACCAACATTATCAAACCCATGAATGTCAATAAAAGAAGTATTAAGAGAAGATAAATCAATATTAATCTTAGGAAATAGATTGATGCTACATACATTGAGTGCCAAACTAACATAAATGAGAGTACATATAATGACAATGTTATTAATGTTAACTATAATCATTAGAGGGTTTGCTTGTTTCTTCGCATTTGAAGGCATAAGTTCTTGTGGATAGAACATAATATTCGTTGAATCTACATGAATATACGCCATTAATGCATTAGCATCCACTAGCTTGGCAGAAGAAGGAAAGCGAATCTTTTGCAAGGATTCCTAAAGCATACCTTGATAAATCAAAGTAGACTAAAGCAAGTCCCACAATGAGGTCTTAGCTGAAGTAACTTGAAGTTGCTTGACAAGATCATAATAATTAGGTGCTTTAGTTGTAGGCTTAGGTCCTTGAGGAAGGATTAGTTGTTTATTAATTCTATTCTCATAAGTATGGGCTACAAATCTATAAGAGGGAGCCATTGAAAGGTTAGGGGAGTCACTATCGAATGGAACATCATTAATAGAACAAACCCTTTTAGGAAAAGGACTAGCTAGAGTCATGTAAATGACTAGTCTCTTAGGCCTTTAACGGGCAACAAAGACATATATTTATAAACTCATCACAACTAGTGGAACAATTATTTGAAGACACATTCTCAACATCAATCCAAATAGGATCAAATGTGGAAGGAGATTCTCCATTCACCAAAACATCATCTCTAGAGGAGAGTGTATTGGAATAGAGATTAGATTCATCATTCATTGCTACATCATCTCTAGAGGAGAGTGTATTGAAATACAGAAGAGATTCATCATTCACTAATGCATCATATCTAGAAGAGAGTGCATTGGAATGAAGAGAAGGTAGAGTAACATTAAGAAAAGTATCAATGATTTCATCTTCTTGCAACAAGATATCCTTCAAAGCAAGAGGACTCTAATGAGAAGGATCAAAGATACCAAGTGACATGGGCTAAGCCCTATCACTATCAAATGCATGAAATGGAATATTATTAACATTTTGAACATAATAAGATATTGAACTAATAAAATAAGATATTAAATTTATTTTGGTTACAAAACTAAGAAAAACCAAAAATTCATATTTTTAGTATTTTCTAGGTTCTAGTAATTTGCATTTTCAGAGGTCTTCAAAGAAAAATTTGAGGTCGTAACTTCCATGAGTCCCTAAAATTTGATAACTAAAGGAATATTATTTTAGGGAATGAACTAGTTCTCTTGGAGACCTTTCTAATGGTGCAAACGGTTTTGAATTTGGAGCACCGAGTCAAAAGTTATGACCCTGCCAAGTAGGGGTAAATAAATTCCTAGTTTATTGAAAAATACCTTTCTTCACATTCAATTCACCAAAATGTAGAGCAGGGGGATTCACTACTCACAAGTTCTCTTCATTCAGAGAGACTCAAGGGGAAAATTTCCCTAAACTACCTCAAGTGCACTAGCATCTCATATGGACCAGAAAGTGAAATTATCATAGAAAATGGAAAAATGATGACTAGCAATTTGATTGCTAAGTACTTACAAAATGTAAGAAAATTAAAAAATGTGATAAAGTTGAAGTGAAGTGAAATATAAATGATAAAAGAGAATATGGGAAAGAAAGGAAATGCTCACAACCACATAAGAGATGAAGCCTCCAACATGTGAAAGTCTTCATAACCTACATGCATAATATCTAGAGAAAGTGTTGGGGCTATGTTGGGGTTTGCCTCAGTCAAACCCCCATTTTGGTGTTCCCACCTCCAAAGACAACCAAAAGATAGAGAGAAATGAACCAAACATGGAAAAATAATGTGGTGAAATAAAAACCCACTTTCAAGAGTAGAACCCACACCACCAAGTATGCATGATAAAAGAAAACCCCGCTCGAGGAGGAGAACCCGTATCACAAAATGTAGGTGATAAGAGCAATCCCCACTCAAGGAGGAGAACCCATATCATGAAGTAGAGATGTAGTAGATAGGGGATATTGAATCTCGGGATGCTCATAAGCATGAGATAAAGGAGATGAAGTTCCAAGGCTTAAGGAAGCTAATGAGAGAGAGCAAGAGAGCTGCAAGATCCAAGAGTGTTGCAAGGAGTGCTATAAGATCTTGAGAGATTTGCAAAGAGAGATGTAAGAGAGCTTGAAGGTGTTGTAGAAGGTTGCTGTAACAAACAAGAGAGTTGTGCTAGCAAGATCAAGATGGGAGAATGTCAAGGTGGAGAAGAAGAGAAGTTAGGAGTGAAGCTAGAAGTGAAAATAAATTGAAAATACATCTTTTAAAGAGAGAAGAGAAGAAAAAAGAAGCTTCTCGAGTGGTTATAGGGTGCATCTCGGGCCATTACCACTAGCCAAGGGAGATGAAAAGTGGCAATCATGCACAAAAATAGTCATTTGAATAGTGAAACGTCGCAAGACACTAGTGTGGCGTGTGGATTTCCATGCAATGCGCTAGTGTCCAGACAAATTATGCTACAAAATGACATGAATGGGAAAGGCACAAAGTTCAATGCAAGACTGACATGTGAAGGTTGGCTACTAAAAAGTGAGCCTTTAAGCATCTTGAGAGGGAAAAAGGCTGATGTAGAGGCTAAAATGAGCCTACTCAAGATGCTAAGGGAGTGGACACTTAATTAGAAAAAAAATGTATTTGAAATTGCAAGGGGTGCAATTTTATGACTATACAGAAAGTAACCAAAAACTTCTAAGGTATTGACCTTATGAATAATGATATAATGAATCATGATTATATTGTGCCATGTACATGAAGGAAAACCAAAAAAAAAGATACAACTAGCATTATGCCTTAGAGAACACATTACATTGCCAAGGTGCACCGTTATGATGAATACTAAAAATATTGAAGGGGTGTTGTGGGACAATAAGGCTAGGTAAGAAAAAACTTACAAAGAAACCAGTATAAAAAATAAACACACACACACACACCTCTAGCTTGGTGGAATTAAAAGATAGTGGGTTGATGACCATAATAGTAATTATTGCTAACAAGCTTTGATGAAATAACATGTCCTAGTGATAGGGATTTATTTTGAGAAGTAATTTGTTCTATGTTATAGTTGTTGTTGCAAGGTGTGTGCCCTTGGCATCCTTGTGTTGTGCATCACAATACTTAGGGGTTTGTAACATGGCTTAACCACCTCCTATGGATTCATTAACTATGGCAGTTGTATCAGGCATTAACAGGTTGATCTTTTGGTGCAATGACAATTGTTTGTGCAACAATTGCTATTGGAGCCTAGATCATTGGTTTGTACCCCTCACTTGCACTAGGGGGGATTTTTGCAAGGTGTGTGCCCTTGGTATCCTTGTGTTGTTAAACAAAATTCTTAGGTTTTTAACATGGCTTAACTACCTCCCTTGGATTCATTAACTCTAGTGGTTGTATTAGTCATTAATAGGTCAATATTTTGGTGCAATGGAAACTATCTATGGAATAGGTGTATCTTGGTGTGTTAGGTAAAGGTTGTGATATGTTTCATAGGTAATCCTTAGGTGATGGGTGGAAATATGTTAGGTTTGATTAGGTTAGGCATCCTAATGATGGGAACATGAATAATATCTTAGGTACATTGATTTAATGATGTGTCATTTTGGGGATACATAAGCTATGTGGGAAATGTTGGACAATAGTCATTATATGGTCATGAGGGGTGGGGGTATAATTTTTTTTGTGGTAAATGCTATACAAGAATAACCCAGATCTCACAAAATATCAAATGGGGTTAGATTTGGTGTTTTTGGGGAGATGGCATGCTTTGAGCATTTGAATTTTAAATAGATAGGATGTTTAGCCATCTAATGAAAGTAGTTTTCTAGCTAATGGGAGGGATAATTATTTTAGTGGAATTTAGGATGTTTGAATTCATGGTCAAGGAGGTTTTAATATATGTTTGAAGGTCATTCCATGGGAGGGTAGAGGCTTGAGTTTCATGGGAGGACACGCTCAAAACATTCAAGGTGTCCTCTCCAAGCATGAGTCAATTTAGGTGACCTAAGTATTTAGCCAAGACTAAGAGGGGAAAAGAATGTTTAGATGAGTGGTGTATTACGTGTATTTCATGTATGTGAGGGAGGGTTGGTAATTTTGGAAAATTCCAATGAGCTCAAAGAAAATAAATTAGGGAAAACTTATGTTGGGATCATAGGGTATGAAGGGGGATAGGAGAAGTTCTTACAATAATGGGTATTTAGTAGTACACATGATTCCTCAAAACAATTTTTCATCATGGTATTTTTCCAAAGTTTCATAGGAATGGTTTTCACCAAGGAAAATTTTCTCTTTACTCTTTTGATTCTTTTGGATTATTATACGTTTTCAATTTTTTGTATCATTGTTTTTTTTTACTTTAAGAATTATGACTTATAGCTTGGGCATGTAATCTCTTTAGGTGCACAATGCTCATGGGATCTTCTAATTCTTGACCCTTTGATATGACTATATTATATGCACCTAATCCATATTTTATGATGATAACATGAGGGCCCAACCAATGTAGTTTGAACTTTCCTTTCTTTTCATTGTCATAAATTGCATTATTCTAGTTTTCTTTAATAAAAAAGCCACTTCAAATTTTATAGTCTTGTATAATTATTGTAGCTATGGTGCAAGTAATTTTGATATTATTTAAGGTTGTATAATGGATTGAGTTGGTGTTCATCAAGGAGCTCTATCTTGTGTAGTTCTTCCATTCTATAATCTTCATCATTGATTAGATTTTATAAGGATATTCATAAATGGTAATTTGACCTTAATTGACAAAATTAATTCAACTTAAAATATTAGGGAGTATGAGGTGGCTCATGTGGGGGTATGAATGCTCACAAAATAGACCCATAAGGTGGGATATATTTGGAGGTCTCTATCAAATTGAATGTGATTGATGACATTTTTGAGGATATTAATTATGGTTTTGTTTAATGCATGCACTTGGTTGTTGGTGTGGGTATAATATGGAGTGGATGATTGTGCTTAATGTATAATTTTTATAGAGGGTCAATAGTTCAAAATTTTAAAAGGATTTGGAATTATCAATGATGATGGAGGTTGGAACACCATACCTATAGATGATGTGATTGAGGATGAATTTATATTTTTTTTTTCAATAGTGTAAGTGAGGTGAATGAATTCTACCCATTTGGTAAAGTATTTAGTAACCACACTAATGAAATTTTGGAAATTAGAGGAAGCGAGATTGATTTTATAGTTGAGGTAAAGACCCCATGTGGAGAAGGGTCAAGGAGGATTAATAAGACAAATCTTGAGATGGTACAAGTATTTTTCCTCCATGCTTTTTAAAATATATACATTCCTTGACATATTGAAAAGCATAATCTTCCATAGTGGGCCAATAGTATCCCGTTCTTAGCAAGTTTTGGCTGGGATAATACGGATGGTGTGAGCTCCAAAAATACCATTGTGAACCTTCTCAATTACTAGAGAATCCTCATCTAGAAGTTTAGGAATCTTAATAGAGTATCATAATAATCCCCATTATAGAGTTTTCCACAAAGGAGTGTAAGATAATATACAAAATGGATAAAGGATTTATATTTATTAGATGATAAAATGGATGGAATCATATTCTATGGAGGTAGGTGTAAATACCGCATTATTAGGGAGAATTAACACCAATGATTTCACCTAACATTTTACTATATACAACATCATATGTAGATATTATGATCTACTCCATTGAAAAATGAGATTCTTGTACATTGGATAGTATATGGAGAACTAATTGTGGCCATGATATTTAAATCCTTATTGTGGATATGAGATGTTGGATCTTTCTAATTCCCAACCAGATCTTCAAGGAAGCTTATGGATTTTCCAATTCCAATAATCAACAACCTAAAGGGGTTGGCCAATGAATGAGAGAAAGTGAATTAGCTTTCCTCCTACACTTCAAGCTCTGAAAAAACTAGGAGGATGATCCCACAATACATTTATAACATTCTTTTGCAAAGTTATCACATACATTGCATATTTAGCAGGTACATTCTTGTATTCATGACTCAACAAGTGATAATTTCCAAGAACTAGGAAAATTCTTTACACCTTTACCACTTGGAGTAGAGAATAGAAAATTCAAACAAAAATTGAGATTATGAGCATGGATTTATTTAAATGGGTTGTTCTTTGACAAGATCTAGTTGATCAGATATGTTTGAGTTTACTTGACATTTAGAATAGTGCCTTATCCTAGGTAACGGGGTCAAATTTACAATAAACTATAGTGAAACAATAGTGATATCCAACATTCATAGTCTATTATGCATTTGCATTACAAATTCACAACTCAGATGTTTTAGACAAAAAATACTTGATGATCCTAAGATGTAACACCATAAACTAGTGATTACATCAAAGCATTTTAATCAACTACTTGAACTGAAGAAAAATTATAAACACACATCCAACCATGTGAATTGGAGACCAATAAAATGATCTTTAATTATTTCATTGCTAATTCATGTAAATGATTACACAAGAGACAATCTGCTTGAAACTTTCCATTATCAACTTCAAATATTGTAATTGTTGCAAAACACTTAAGCTAACTGTAAAGAAAAACTCAAAACCTAAGAATCAACAAACAATTCTACTACCTTGTATGATTGATACCTCTCATGAAATATTTACTTTTGATAACCTAAGACAACCTGAGATCAACCAAAATTGGCCAAAAGACCCTCACACAATAGCCTTGAATTCCCTTTTATAAGATTAAGGGAGAAAAAAAAACTTCAGGCTATTGGTTAGTCACATTACGTTCCATTTTGTATTTCATGATATTTCATTTCATTTCAACCCTCAAGCAGTTAAATTCACACTAAAGAAAATGGGGGGAAGAACAAAGAGACAAAATATTTGCAATGACATATTGAGCTTGTATCTTTTTTGTTGATGACTCCACATCATAGCACCACTTGGCCAAGAGAACAAGACATGAAAGCATAGGAAAACTTAAAACAAAGAAAGAAAATTGCTTGGATGACCACATGAACTTTCTTGATTGGGAGGATATAGATTTTAAACAATATGTTTCAAAGGCCAGATCTACATTATACTTGAACATGTACTACATCCATCCCACCACCCTTGTAGCTTACTCTACATACTTTTCCAACCAATTTCTATATTTAGCCTTCATGGCCCAATTAATACCTAGTAGTTTCTTCACCTTAGTGTCATATGCATTACATCTAGCATCAATTGTTACACTGACCTCTTTCACAAAGGTATCGATGCCCACTTCAGTCCTAATGAAGTTATCAATTAAACCATTGAGTACAAATAAATCTAACTTATCATAAATGTATACTATCCGTGGACACATAGTTTTTTGATGCTTGAAAAGGGCCCTCCATGATGCATAATATTTGATTCTTCCATCTTTATTAATGATTTTTGGCACACCTTGGTCTTCCATATTTTTGAAGGCTTTCATTTTTCCTTGCAATTTTCCACCAATTCTTTCATGAAAACCCATCACCTCACCAATTGTTTCAATTCCTTTTATTATGTCTAGAAGATTTATTAGAGCTTCAAAGTATCCCTTTGCATTTTCTTGAATCTCCGTTAAGCTATTTAACCTGATACTCCATTTATTCCATGTACTCTTGAAAACCTCTTGGACATGCTAGAATTTTCCAAATGTCTCATGGATACCTTTGTAGGTTGACCGCATGGTTTCTACTTTAAGGGTTGATTTGGATAATATGTAACTAAGAATATCTTCAACTATATCCTTGGTAATCTTGTTCATGTTTTCTTGGAGCTTTCTCTTGTCATATTTGGTTGCTTGGAGCTCTTTTCTTAATGCATCAATCCTCAATTTAAAGGTATATTTGTCTTGTTGTGAAAAAATAGACTATGGAGTTGTGGGTAAGGCCTTCTAACTTTTCTTGGCCAAAGTGGCTTTCACCTTATTTTATTCTTCAACCATTTTTTTGTGTTTTTCTGACAACTTCATGTATCTGGACTTTGTAATCTCTACAGTATCAACACTCAACATAGAAGAATGCATTTTTAACCTTGCATCCTATGTGGTTGTCATCTCTCAGGCTCTTACTATGATCAAATCTCCTAAGAGATGAGTCATTGTTCTACTAAGTCTGCATCATCTTGAATCTGGTTTTAGTGACCAAATGGCTAGTGCATGCAAGTTGGGGTAGAAGCCCAAACCAAATGTATTCTCATCAAAAGTTTCATTTGTTACCATAACACCATGGTCACTTTTAATTGCATCTAAAACAAGTATAGAAGAAAAATCCCATCTTGGCATTACTAGCATTCCACTCTCCTTAACAAGTCTTTTGGCCTCCATAGGATTCATTTGCTCAATCTCTAAATTTTTTTCTTGACCTCTTCATGTTGTGAAGGATCAAATCTTTCTTGTTCATTTTATAAAAATCATTTATTTCTTGAGCCCTTATCTCAACTATGAATTCTCTAAATTCATTTGGTGTGACAAAAGAATCATCTTATAAAAGCTTTGTGCAAGATAAAACTCTTACATCGTTATCTTGGTCTTCATCGTACTCCTAGGGTACTAGCCTATCATGTGGAACAAATGGTTCTATTACCTCTCCCACATTTGGGTATGAAAATACTTGTTCTATCCCTTTATCAGTAGGAATTGAATCATCAGATGGTTGTTACATCTCCCCTTCAACACTCTATCTTTCCTCAAAAATTTTAGTAGGCAAATCCATAACAAACACATCTTCAATGAAAATTAGTTGTTGCTAAATTTTTGGTGCCATAGGTTCTTCTGGTTGGTTAACAATTTTCAATAGATGCTATTGTAGAGAACTTTGAGCCATCTGTTCTACTTGTACTTTCTCCATAAATGTGTCATCACTAAAATAACTAATTACTATCTCCATCCTCTTAAACTTATCAGTGATGTGCTTGTAGGAGATTTCATAGTAAGAATTCCTGGTAGAAGCCCTATGCTCCAACTCAACAATTTTCATCCAAAATTTCTCCTTGTCCAAGACAACAGTAAATATAGGCAAGTTCCTTATCACATCCTTGTTGTGATAAAAGGCATGGGATCCATATCTTGATATTCCCCCCTTAATCTTCTCCCTATCAATAAGTCCCTCTGGATCAAATTTTCTAATGGGGGTTGTTTCCATTCTCAATTTATTTACCATTATGCTCAAAACATCATATTCTACTTTTGTAGTAACAACAAAATGTTCAATAGAGAAATTCAATGCAATTATGGAGGCCTTTTTGGATAACCTAAAGTTCTCCACATCATTATTTTCCATTTTCCACATTATTTCAATAAATGCTAGCCTATCATAAATAAATTTAGGCATAAGTTGTGGTGCCATAGTGGTCCCATAACATTTGATAACTATACAATTATCATAAAAATACCTTTCTCCCAAATTGCACTCATAACTAGGGTCATCTCCACATTCCTTTGGCCTCAACAATTCCTTATTGTTTTAGAAATCCTTTTAGTTGGCCTCAATCCCATTTGTACCTGAATGGTGTGCTTTATAGCATTACAAAATCTAACATAATCAGAAGTTGGGAAATGAAAATCCCAAATATGTGTCCAAATTTGGATAGGTAATTCATGCTTATTTTCATCAACTTGTCTCAATCTCACAACATGAATAAAAAATTCTCTTCCTTCCCACAAGAACATATGCATCAATAGTGAATCATGCCTAAATGTTAGTGGGGTTTTTCTTTCCTTCGACCTCACCAAATCATAATGTAATTTCTCAACAACTCGGTGAGCATAATCAAACCACCTTAGCTAATTTTTATGTTGAATCTACATATTCATGATTAGAAAGGTGACACTATTCTCCCATCACATTTCATTCAAATCACTTGACACAACATATAGTATGTGTACTTTGTTGGAATATGGCTCGAGGAGATTATTGGTATGGCTTCTAGTGTTGTTATTGATGGCAACTAAAGTCACTATTGTGGTCTACAGATCCAAACCTAGTCATATCGGTAGCTAAAGTCAAGTATAGTGTATGACCGGTAGAGAACATGATGAACAAAGTATCCAATTAATATGCCAATCCATATGCTTCACCAGATCATCATCTTGTGTTGTGGATCCCTAGGACAGGTTGTTAAGCATGTATGGTACATTATTGGTAAGTTTTGTGATGTTGCATTACTCTGTGTATGAGTACAAAGATCCGGTAGAATGATTTTCTGTCTCTTTGTTCATTATGGATGACCTAATCAATGAAGCATGTTATGGATGCATAAGGGATGATTGTTTAATTGCTTCTATGTTTAAGATTTTTTTTTTTGGGTCCTAGCTATGGTTTGGTCGATGTGTGTTGGCACACATGAAAAATTATTATGATTTGAAGTTGACATGTAGATAATATTATATTTTGTGTGAAGCTAACATATAGTGTTTGAATTCTTGATAGCAGGTATTTATGCGAGTTCGAGTAATTAATTTTGTGTGCATGAGATATATAAGAGTAGTTGTAGGGTAAAGAAGTTGGGTATGCAAATATCAAAAGATTATCTATGAGATTTTTTTTGGTATAGAATAGGATTTGGTAATAGAGCAGAAGTGAAGTGCAGAGTTTGATAGAAAGTACAAAACTTGATTTATGAGCTTCACCAGAACTGAAACCAAGAATTTGTAGATGGTATCTTCTTAGTTCAAACTTTTTTTGTAATCTCTAACATTTTGTAAGGCAGTTAACCTTCCTTGTTTTGAGTAGTGAGCTCTAGTAAATGTGCTTGAATGCATGTCAATTCCCTTTTCTTCATACTTTTAACAGAGTATATAAATTGTGGATTAATCTCCACCATGGTTTTTCCCCTGGAAAGGTTTCCACATAAAAATATTTGGTGTTATGGTGCTTTGATTATCTTGTTCATGTGCTTGCATCTTTATTTTTATTTATGTGCTATTAATGGCTTAAGATCTAGATTTAAAGTTTAAATTTGTGGAGCACTGATTCACCCACCCCCCTCTCAGTGTACCTTGAGTCCAACAATTGGTATCAAAGTAGGTTCCTCTTTAGAAGCTTAACAACTTGAGGTGGATCTTGAAGTGCAATGGACATTGGTGTTCTTCAATAGTAGCTTATGGTAGCACTTGATGATCTTGATTAGTCTAAAGAAGAAGTCCTAGAGTTAAATGAAAATCTTGTGGATGCTAAAAAATTCATTCAATCATTGAAGGATAAAATCAATGAGTCAAGAGAAAAGAGGAAGGAACTGTGTGATAGCTAAAACAAAAAGAAAATAAAAGCTTGGAAGTTGTTCACCTAAATCATACCCTAAAAGAAATAATTGAAGAATGTGAAAAGCTTGCTAGGGAAAATGCTACTCTAAAGCTTGAGATGGAATATGTGGTGATGAAGCTAACTAAGGAGATTGAAGAAAGAAAGAAGAATGAGGAGAATTTGGCCCAGCCTTGAAAGAGAAATTTGAAGAATGAAACAGAGTTAATAGTGGATTCATTTAGCTAGAGATTGAACTACAACAATCTAGAAGTAATGAACAAGAGCTTGAAAGACAAATAGTTATTCTCAAAGATAAAATCTCTACTACAAATGAATACAAGAAAAATTTTAGGATCAGTTCTGCTAATCTTGATGAGATGACTAAAGGACATAAGTCAAATGATAAGAAAGGTCTTGGATAAGGGAAGGAAAAAAGCTTCAGATCTAAACACAAGGATCTTAGACAAAGAAATCAGATGAACAAATGCAAAAGGTATCCGGTAAGACAACCCAATGCTCAAAATTTTAATGGTTACTACTTTGGTTGTAGTAAATCTAGTCATATGACTTCTTAGTGTAGAAGAAAATTAAATTCAAGCAGTTCATCATTTCCTAGTTAGTGTTTTAGTTGTAATAAGTTTTGTCATAAGTCAATTGAATGTAGAAGTATGGTTCTCAGTATAAGGAGTGTAAAATGCTACAACTGTGGAATATTTGGACATGTTGATAACCAATGCATATCAAGGGGAAATCAATGGAATGAATGGCCTAGACAAAGAAATCTAGTGTGTTACAATTGCAACAAATTTGGTCACATTGCATGATTTTGTAGGAACAAGAACATGGATAAAAGAGGTCTCGTATATCAAGAAAGAAATTCATAGAGAAATGACAAAGGAAAAGGAAAAGTGACTATGGAAGAAATAAGAGATCAGATGAAGAAAACATGGATAAAGAAATCTAATAAGCCTATACCGAAAGTTGCCTCTAGTAATTCCTCCAAAAATTGATCTTAGGCCATCGGCCTAGGGGGAGTATTTCAAGTAAAACCCTTTCCCCCTTGCTAGTAGTTGGCACTAGAATACAAGAAGTTGTAAGTAGTTGTGCCATTAGCCAATAAATGTATCCATGATCACTTGTTCTATAAGTTGAGATCTTGAAGGCCTGCAGATGGATTCTTCTCTTGCTATCTAAGAGAGTAGTGTAATTGAAACTCCTAGGGTAGAGCGTTTATTGCCATAAAAATTTAGGTGCACAAAGCTATAAAAGGATACTTGGAACCCTTATTTGTCACTTTGCATTGAAAAAGAATAGTGAAAAAAATTTTGAAGTAGAATTTTGAAGGAGCCAAGTTGATTCAATGACAAATTCATTAGGTATTCCATTCACTTGTAGAATTTCTAAATTTGTGCTTAGTAGAAAAACCTTGTTCGATATGGAAAATGAAGCAAATCAAGGGAATTGTGAGTTTGGATGAATATAGTTGTAGGAAGATTAGGGATGTAAGAGATATGTTTCCTACTGACAAATTGAAGTGGCTCAAAGGAGTGAAACATACGAGTTTGGAAATTTGGAATAATTTTCCTTATTCTGAGAATGCAAAAGTGGTTAGGTTCATCTTGACCAGATTGAATGATGATACTCTAAATTTGGAAAAACCCTATCTTATTTTGAAGGAAGTGATTAGAAATTTAACTGGGTTATGCAATGTTGGAGATATTCTGAAGAAGTCGATTCAAAATAAGGAAGTCAAAACCCTAACTAGTGTAATAGGAGGTTAGAGCGCTTTGGTAATCTTGACAATTAAAGATCCATTGAGAAGGTACATTACATATGGAATTTCATACAAATTCTTCTTTAGAAACAAGGAAGGATCAACCTCTATAGATGAAGTTTAGATTTTGCATAAGATGATAATGGAGGATGAAGACTTTGACCTATGTAGTTTTTTGAAAGATCAACTGATGGAGAACGTACAATTGGCAATGGATATAGATTATCCTTTCGGGTTTGACACTTTGATCATATGTATCATGATGTATTTTATAAATTGCTTGCCACAAAATGATAATGTTGTATGGAAGGAGAGTGAACCGGTCTGTAAACAAATTTTAAGTATTTCAATACTCTAGGAAATTGTGAGCAAGTTTGTGCAAATTTCTTTCAAGAGTTGTTAGGAAAATTTGGAGTAGTTGGTATTTCTCTTCTAGTAAAAACAACTGAAGTTGGATCATCTTCTGGTAAGACAGAGAGGAAGCAAAAAAGAGAAATAGAGTTTACTAATGATACTCCTCTAGTACTCAAGTCTCCTAAAACTGAAGGAAAAGATAAAGAATAGATAATTGTGGACATACTTGATGAAGACCCTGATGAATACACCCCAAGAGATGAACTAGAATAAGTTGAACCAAATGAAATAATGGCTGAAGAAATGAAGAAGATGGAACTTTATTCAAAAAAAGATACTAAAAATAGTTCAAGAGAAAGAAGGAATGGAAAAGATTGTTGATGTGGTTAGATTGACCCTTATATGAGCATGATCTGATTGAGAGTACTCTAGGAAAATACTTTTTGTAGAATGTATTCCTTGAAGACTTGATTGAGTGTATTAAGGAAGTTGTGTCCTTTGACTCTTAGGATAAGAAAGAGGAGGGAATAATCCTACACTTGAAGGAGTAGTTTAGGCTATCCCTTACAAAACTGAAAAAGAAAATGAATGTGTTGAGACAGTGCATTAATTTAGCTAAGGACATCTACATTATTTTCTACATTGGCCTCATGTTGTTGGAAAATACAAAGTCAAGCTAGAGAAAATTGAAAGTGACTTGAATAAAATTGGTCAGGACTACAATATGGTTCAGGACCAGGATGGAGCAGTAAAGAACAAAATTCATGAGTTGTAGGTTGAGCACACAAAGATTCATTTTTCCAGAAACATTCTTATGGAAACCTTATGGAAATTAATGGATCAAACTAAATGCAGATTGGAGTAGCTAATTGAAGTCCTAACAAAAGGAGAGAATTTGCAAGAAGGAATTACAATTCTAGAATCCCTCATTCAGATCATTAACCAGACATCAAAAAATAATAGTATGATAATAATTATTGGGATTGTTGTAGATGCTTGGAATAAATTCCTTCTAGAGATGTAAAATAAGTATAAAATAATTTTTTGATTTGTGTAGCAGTCGTAGTTTTCCAAATTTTGATCAAATTTCTATTTAGCAAAGGGAGAGAGAGAAGGCACTAATTTTTTTTTTAAGCAAATAAAAAGGAAGAAGTGCAGTAAGAATACTAGAAAAAGGGGAGAAAAAGTAGTAAAGTTTTGTCATTGATGTCAAAGGGGGAGAGAATTTAGTGAAAAATTCCTTGAAATCCTAAGGAAGAGTAGTGCTTTGAAATTTTGGTGTTTGGCAGTGTACCTCTGGTTTTGGCACTTAGTCATTTTTCACTAAGTGTTGCCATCAATGCCAAAGGGGGAGATTATTGGAATATGGCTTGGGGAGATTATTGGTATGGATTCTAGTGTTCTCATTGATGGAAAATGAAGTCACTATTGTGGTCTACAGATTTGAACCTGGTCATACTAATAGCTAAAGTCAAGTACAATGTATTACCAACAGAGAACATGATGAACAGGGTATCCGATTAGTATGCCAATCTGTATGCTTCATTGGATCATCATCTTGTGTTGTGGATCCCTAGGATAGGTTGTTAAGCATGTATAGTACCTTATTGGTAAGTTTTGTGATGTTGCATTAATCCGTGTACGAGTAAAGATATATGATAGAATGATTTTTTGTCTATTTGTTCATTATGACCAACCTAATCAATAAAGCATGTTGAAAATGTATAAGAGATGATTGTTTAATTGTTTCTATGTTTGAGATTTTTTCTTTAGGTCCTGGCTATGGTTTGGCCGATGTGTGTGGGAATGCATAAAAAAATATTTATGAGTTGAAGCAGACATGTAGAGAATATTATATTTTGTATGAAGTTGACATATAGTGTTTGAATTCTTGATAGTAGGTATTTATGTGAGTTTGTAAAATTCATTTTGGGTGCATGAGATATATGAGAGAATTTGTATGGCAGAGAAGTTGGGTATGTGAATATTAGAAGATCATCTATGAAAATTTTGCTGGTACAAAAGAGGAATTGGTGATAGAGTAGAAACGAATAACAGAGTTTGAAAAAAGGTCTAGAACTTGATTTATGAGCTTCACTGGAATTGAAACCAAGAATTTGTAGATGCTATCTTTTTAGTTCAAACTTTTTTTTGTAATGTCTAACATTTTGTAAGGAAGTGAGACTTCCTTGTTTTGAGAAGTGATCTCTAGGTAGTGTGCCTGAATGCATGTGCATTCCATTTTCTTCATACTTTTAATAGAGTATATAAATTGTGGATTAATCTCCATTGTGGTTTTTTCCCTAGCAGGGATTCCACGTAAAAATATTGGTGTTATGGTTCTTTTATTATCTTGTTCATGTGCTTGCATCTTTATTGTTTTTTATGTGTTGTTAATGGCTTACAATTAGATTTAAAGTTTAAATATGTGGAACACTAATTCACCCCCCCTCTTAGTGTTACTTGAATCCAACATACTTGAAGTATTCTACAAATTCCTCATAGTCAAGTGGTTCAACTTCCTTGCATGCAAACATTGAACCCCTTTCATTTCTACATTTTGTTAGCTCACCTCTTCTAATTCCAACTCCATGGTTAACAAAAATTATTGTATTTTTTCAATACTAATTTTCTCATTTGTATCAAGGTTCATTCCAAAAAAAATATAACTTTACTCCTTTTAATATCCCAGATATTTTTACCATATGTGTCTATTATCATCTTGTTGACCTCATCATATCTATCTACAATTTGCATCATCAAATCTACTTCCATAAAGATGTTTGGGACAACTAGTTTTCCAAAATCATAACCAAACATATTTTGGCTGAGATGTGGAGTATCTCTCCTTCTAAAAGTATACAAGAATGAATCCCAACTAGGCTCTAGCACAAAAATGTCACCAATTCCTATTACAAGGTCCTTGAAATTGGTAGTCAACACTCCTTCCCCAGTGGCCTTCTTGCCACTTTTCTTAATATCTATAGGTTAGAACTTGTCCATGAAATAGAAATAGCTCTTTGGTTGCACATTTTTCCTATTAGTTCCTTTAGATGTTTGTGGTGATTCATGAGAAACCTAAGTTTTTCTTCCTTTTGGGTGTCGAATTAGAAGATGATCACTTACTAGGCTGACTCATCTTGACTTGGATAGGGCTTTTAGGTCCGAATGCAAATTGGGTTTTGGAATTGATATTCTACACGGTCTAATAGTTTGAATTTGAGAATAGTTTTTCCCTTTTATATTACCCCAATTAGAAATTTAAACTAGCCAATAAATACTAGAAGCCTAATTTATCCTTGAAGACAATTCAAAAATTCTAACATATTGCACCAATTCTTGTAAAAGAACAAGAAAATATGTGGGGCTCAATGACAGCTTACCTGCGAAATTCTCTACAACTCTTCTTTTCCTTTGTTCTTATTGCTCAAATATCTTCTTCAGCTCCTCATATGTTAGAATGAGAGTAAATTCCAACAACAGACCCTTTCACAACAATTTGGTTGAGTAGGTTCACCATTAATGGCACAAGAAGGCTCACGCGAGTGAGATAAATTACTCTATTAGTTGGCCATTATCATTCTCATTTGAGCCATTGATTTACACATTTGAAGACTTCATTCAATGCTTCACATGATTCCACTATCCCCATGAGTCCTTTTTGGTGATTTGATAGGTACTAGATGATGAGCCAAAGAGTTGCCACGTGTACCCCCTCATATTCTATGAGCATTAGTCATCGCTACTTCCAATTTCACTTTGGAATCTTAGTAGGTGATGGAAACAAAGACAATGATGATATGCCAACTGTTGATATTGATTGTGGAAGAATCCTAGCCACAAACCCAATCACATTGCTCATCACTCATTCACTTTTCTTCAAGTAGTCTCAATTCGTGATGCTCTGATCTCACGTGATGGGGGGAAACTTAACCCATCAGTGGTCATGGGTTCCTTTTAGAAAGAATGAAATAAATAGTGCTTAACAGCATCAATCATTAGGGGTTTCCTTTTGGTAGTGACGATGGAACAAGTGATGGGCAATGAACTAAAAAAATAAGAGAGATAGTGTTTTACTCATCATGGGGTGGACATGGGCCACTTCAAAGAGACATGTGATGAGTGATATAGCGCCAATGGTGAACTTAAGTGGTGTTAAACACATGTGGGAATAAGTTTTTTTTAAAGGAGGAACTCCTAGGCTAGATGGCTAACCTAAGCATTGGGGTCGGTTAAACAATGACAATGAATACCATAAGGTGTTACTAATGCAACTAGTTATTGGGTACAATCAGTCAATGATAAATTGTAAGCCAATAAGATAATCAAGGGTACAAATGTGAATAAAAGTAGTAAACCATAATCGCTGGTGGCAACAAGTCATGAGCAATCATATGTGTGACTAGATGGAAGTAATGGGATGAGGAAAATTTTTAGAGTTCCAGTAGTGGCTCCAACTAGGGATGTATGCCTCTTGCAAACATAGCAAGATCTCAGATCTCTGGTTAAAGAAGACATAGCACACAAAGACCAAAATGAAGGACATGCTTGGACAAGGCAAAAGACAAGACCAAACTAGACATACATACACTATTTACAAGACTTTAAAACGTACATGGAAAGGAACATATTTTGAGAGAAATATGGCTTCAAGAATACTCCATGTACTATCATTTCAAGAAGGTCACCATGTGTGTTTTCTATTAGGTATGGACCAAACTATAAAGGGTCAAACTTTCCATGCTTACCCTTATCATCGACCATGGCATTCCACATTAGCACCATGTTACCAACTTTGAATTTTCTTTCTGTAGTCCTTTTGTTGTAAAAATTATCCACCTAAAGCTGCAACTTTTTGTTTTTCTTATGATATTATCTCCTAGTTTCATCTAGTTTAGTTAAGGCTTCAATTCCGTATTGCATTTCAACACACGTGTCATCATCATACTCTTGCACAAACTTATACATTTTCAACAAATAATTTTGTGGAAAACTTATACATTTTCTCATTTATTCTTCTTAATGATTCTCTTAATAATATTCATAAAGAGCTTTTGTTGTTGGAATCAGCTTGGCGATTCCCCTGTGGATGATATGGGGTAGAATATGAAACTTGTATTCCATGTTTATCACAAAACCCAATGAACTCCTCATACTAACACATTGCATTGTCTGAGATAATATTTTTTAGGGACACCAAATCTGATTAATATATTCTCCAAAATAAAATCAATAACAACTTTACTAGTTTCTCTCTTAGTGGGAATAGCTTTAACCCACTTAGTGACATAATTTGTTGCCACTAGAATCTATGAGTGTCATCCACTTGATTTGTTTGATATTTCTCCAATAAAATAAATCCTCCACTGTTGGAAATGAGCTTGGACTATAATAGGCCTCAAAGGTAAATTACCTGAGAACTTCAATTTTCTAGAAAATCTCTGACAAGCATCACATGTCCTTACCAACTTGTTTGCATAATTGAAAAGCGTGAGCCACCAAAAACCAATTCTAATGATTTTGTGAGTAGTAGTTTTTTCCATATAATGTCCTCCATAGACTCCATCGTGCATCTCATTCAATAACTTCAAAGTCTACGAAGCATTGACACATTTTAACATGACCCCTCCTGGATTACTCCATGATAGCTCATTTCCAATAATCAAATATTTGATAGATTGCAACTTTAAAGTTCATTTATTGTTCTATATCATACCATCTAAGCATTGAAAATTTTGTAAATGCCTCACAATATTCTCATAACATTCACACATTTAAAGATAATAGATGTGAGATATTTCCAAATGATCAAGTTCATTAATTTGATTAGCTTCTAAGTTAGTTCAACCATTAATCTCTCAAGACCTTAGCATCAAACTAGTTTGGTGATTTGGATATCTATGTTGAATTCTTGGATTCTATTAATCCACCTGCATCTCCTCCCTGTAGTCTCTTGTTGGGTGAAAATTTCCTTAATCGCTGCACTTGGCACATATGCTACTATCTTGGCTCCTATGAGGTAAGACCTAAATTTTTTTACTACCTTTATTGAAGCATAAGCTTGTTTTTCTATGAAATCATATTTTAATTTAGTTGATTGCAATGACTTGCTAAAGAAAGAAATAGGTTGCTCATATCCTTCATCATTTTTCTATAAAAGCACCCCTACAACAGTGTGAAATGATGCAAATGTAAATAATTGAAAAGGCTATTAACAATCAGGTGACTTAAGGATGAGTGCCTCCTTAATAGCTTATTTAATGGCTTGGAAATCTTGTGATGGTTCTTCTAAATAGGTCACCTTCTTGTCATTGTTTGACATCTTTGATATTGGCCTATATTTTTTTTCAAAATTTGTGACAAACCTCCTCAAGAAATTAATTTGACCAAAGAGACAGTGAATTCCCTTGGAATTCTTTAGCTATGGGATCTTATCAATTGGTGATACACATTCAAGATCAATTTTGATCCCATATTTTGACATAATGTGACTCAACAAGTTTCCCTTCCTTAACCCCAAACACACACTTCTTGGATTTAGAGAGATCCCATATTCTAAAGCTCTGATAAAGATCCTCTTGAGATGAGAACAATGAGCTTCTTCCTTCTTACTTTGAGCAGTAAGGTCACCTTGGTATATGGAAAGGAAGAGATCGATAAAAGCTACAAAGTCCATATCCATGGCTCTTTGAAACATTGTACCAACATTAATTAGGCACCTACGTCACATATGTTCCGCATGGTGTGGTGAATGCAATTTTGTATTGCTCAGATTCTATCACCATGACTTGATTATATCCTAAGAATCCATCCTTCAGTAGGAGTTGTAGCATAGGGAAAATTAATAGGTTAAGAAATTCAATGCATAAATCAAACTAAACCTAAGCTAATAATTGAGAATGGAAAAATAATTAAAACAATGCATAAATGAATGATTTTACCAAACATCTATGTAATTCCATGAATAACCTCCATTATCCTTCTCCATTTTTCCATTGTATGATACTTGCCCTCAAATTTTCATTAAGCATGCAAGTACGGCCTCATGATCATGATAATAGCAAAACATTGAAGATTTCTAAAGTTGCTTCCAAAAGTGATAAGATTTTGGGAAGAGTAATAATGATGAACATAAAGCCAATTTATATAAAATATGATTTTCGAATGATAGGCCTAGATTAAAAGATAATTTGATGATTAAGATTGAAAGATGTGACATGCATAAGGATTAGGGTTGAATTAGTGCAAGTGATAAAGCATAAAAGGTGGGGATTAAATTAAGTAATAATTTAATCTTTAGTGGAAACTAGTTGAGACACAAAAGAATAAAGATTGCATGTAAAAGATAAAGATTGACATGGATAGAAGATAAGAATAAATTAACTAAATAATGAAAGTTATTTAATTAATAGAGGTTTTCATGTAGAAGATAAGATCTAATCTAGATAATAGATTGATTATCACATAAATTCTATTCATTAAAGATAATCAGATATTATCTCACCAGATAACTGAGTGATCCAATTATATCTAGACTTAAGTGACAAATGACTAATTAGATAACAAAGATATTATCTAATTATAGAGGAACATGCTATGGATAAATCTTTTTATGAATTAAATGATTTAAATTCGAAATTGAAGATTTTGGGTTTAAATTAAATAAATAAAGATTTATTTAATTAAAGATAGAAAAGGTTAAGGAATAATTAAATAATTAAAGCGATTATCTAATTATAGTTGAAAGTGTCATAGAAATTAATTAAATCATAGTTTATTTAATTTTAGAAAGAAGATAGACTTAATTATTGACGTAATTAAATAAATAATATTTATTTAATTAATCAAAGAAGGAATAAAGATAAGAATGAATTAATGAAATAATTAAAGTTATCTAATTAATAGAGAATTGCATGTAAAAGATAATATCGACATAGATAAAACTATCTATTAGAGAAATCAAATCTGATCAAATCTTATCTAGACACATGGTATTCTTCATTGTCAATATGCCATTTTAGATATAACCTCAAAGAAGGAATCTCAACCTCAATGGGCAAGATGGCCTCAAAATTGAATACCAAGGAATATGGGGTGACATTGATGGGAATACAGATACTTGTGTGGTAAGCCCATAGGGAAGGATTAAGCTGTAAATTCCAATCACAACCAACATCATTATTAGTCATTTTAAGGATTTTGAGAATTGTTTTGTTAGATGCCTCAACTTGGCCATTACCCCATGGGTAATATGGAGCAGAAAAGTGGTGTTGGATATGGAATTCTTGGCAGAGGTGATGAAATTCTTGGTTTTTAAATGGGCGGCCATTATCTGTGATTATGGATTGAGGAACACCATACCGACAAATGATATAGTAAAGGATGAACTAAGAAATTTGTATGCCCAATAATGTAGGTCATAGGAATGGCTTCAATGCACTTGGTAAAGTATTCAATCAAAATAATGATGAATTTACGATAGTTGGAGGATGTAAGATGTATCTTACTGATCAAGTCGAGTCCCCATTGGGAAAAGGGATATGGTGACGTTATTGGACAGAGCTCTTGTGTTGGTGTGTGTATCAAGTCTCCATGAATCTAGTACTATCAACATTTCTTGACAAAGACATATGAGTCCTTTTCCATTATAGGCCAATAATAGCCTAGTCTCATAATCTTCTTGGCTAAGGTAGGACTGCTAGAGTGGGATCCACATATACCCTCATGTACCCCATGCAAGGTTGCTTGTGCTTCTTTAGTATTAAGACATATCAATAGGGTATTATCTAGGGCACCTCTATAAAGGGAATCTCTGATGATGGTATACTTAGCTGACTTATGGATAAATGTCCTATGTTGGTTGTTCGAGAGGTCAGGGATAGGATTTGGGCATCAAAGTAGTCATATATATCTTTGTACCATGGGGAATTGGGACCAACAAGTTCACACACCATCTCCAAATTTGGGGAATCAAAGGTAGGGACCAAAAGTTGTTCTACCAAAAACTCGAATTTAAGAATGTTGCTAGGCATGTCCAAGAGTGAACCAGTGGTTTCCATGGTATTTGCTTCCCTTTTCTAAATATGAGGTATTTGATAAAATTTGGTGCTTTCAAAATATTGTTTGAAACTATCTACTATCCACTTGTATGGGGTGAGTTTTTCATCTTTGGTTTCATATTCATCATTAACTTGTCAGACTACTAGCTATGAATCTCTATAAACTTGTAGATGCTTGATCTTCCATTTGATTGCCATTCGTAATCCTGTTAAAAGAGCCTCATATTCTGCTATATTATTGGTACATGGAAAAGCAATTTTGAATGACTTAGGAATAGTGTCACCTTGTGGTGTGATAAACAATATGCCATCCTCTGAACCATGATTTGTGTGGGACCCATCAAAGTATAAATTCCATGTCATTCTTGTGTCAAGAGTGAAGATTAACTCATTAGGAAAATCTAAAACAAGAGGATGATCTTCCTTAATTGGCGTGTCTTCCAGTTGATCAACAATAACTTGTTGTTTTATAGCTTTTCTTTCTACATACTGGATATCATATTCACTAAGTACCATTACCAATTTAGCTAGTCATCTTGTTAATGTTGCTTTACTAAGGAGATACTTCAAAGGATCTATCTTTGTGACCAATATTGTTTGGTGGTTTAACATGTAGTGCCTAAGTTTTTGAGTAGCAAAAACTATTGCAAGACAAGCACATTCTATGGGACTATAATTTAGCTCATAACCTACCAAAGTGTGCCTGATATAATATACTACCCTTTCACAACCCTCATTATAATTCTATGCAAGTAAGGCTCCTAGCACTAATCTAGTAGCTAAAATGTAGAGTATCAAAGGATTTCCACCAATAGGTGGTATTAACACTAGTAGTGTGAGTAGGTAATCCTTGATCTATTGAAAAGCTTCCTAGCATTCACTTGTCAATACAAATGGTGCCCCTTTTCTAAGTAGCTACTGAAAGGGATGTATCTTGTATGCTAACTACACTATGAATCATTTGATAGACTACAATATCCCTTGTAGTGTCTGCAGTTGACTAATATTGGCTAGTGGAGGCATGTCCATTATAGCTTTCACCTTTGTTGGCTCCACTTCAATGCCTCATCTAGAAATAATGTATCCTAGAAGTTTTCTTGATTGCATGCCAAATATACTTTTTTTGGGACTCAACCTCAATTTATATTCTTCTAGTCTTTGAAATTTTTTATCTAGGACCCGTAAATGGTCAATCCTTGTCAATGATTTAGCTATCAAATCATCCAAAATTCTTCTATGAGAGTGTGTATGAGATCATGGAAAATAGTCATCATGACATCTTGATATGTTGCTCTGGAATTTTTAAGTCCAAAGGGCATGGTGTTCCAACAATAAGTTCCCCATGGGAAAGTGAAAGTTGTCTTATTTTGTTCATTAGGTGTGATACTGATTTGATTATATCTCGAGAAACTATCCATAAGGGATACCATTTCATATCTTGTTGTTAGGTCCCCAATCATGTCAATATTTGGTAGAGGAAAGTCATCCTTAGGACATGATTTGTTTCTATCTCAAAAGTTTGTATAGATGCAGATTCCCCCTATTGGTTTTTTCATTGGTACAAAATTCAAAATACATTCCACATAATCAATTGATTTGATAAAGACAACATCCAACAATTTCTTTAGTTCAACCTTGACTAATAAAGAAATTTGCAAGTACATTTTTCTTATTTTCTGCTTCAAGGTTTAGCACTTGGTTGGAATGGAAAATGATGTAATACTAGTCCAGGATCTATTCCAAGCATGTTAGCATATAACCATGCAAAGTTGATCTATTTTTTTTTGAAGAATTTATGAAATTTAGGTTGCTCTGTTTCTATCAAAGATGCTGCAAAATGGATTAGTCGAGGATTATATTTAGTGCCTATGTTGATCTCCATAGATTCTTCAACCAACATTGGTGATTTTTCTTGAGCAATGGGGAGAATGTTCAACCATCCATCCTTGGGTGCCTTAGAGAGGTTTTCACCCTTGGATGCATCCTTATTTTTTACATTTTCATCGTCCAAAGGTTCCTTTCATTTTTCACCTAGGGTCTCATCATTTTTATTTTTTTCTTTATTGTTTCTATTTTTTCATCTAGAGAGTTGAATAGATTCCCCAAAATAAGCCATGTTATCTATGTCGATGGTAAATCTACCCTTATGGTCACCACTAGGTATTCCTTCTCGTAGTCCTATGAACTCAGCTATTGCTTCATCATTCTCAAAGATATCTAATATGGGGGTGTCTTGTTGATCCCAATCAATAAGTTGGGGATATACTAAGGGTAGGCCATCACCAAAAGTATCAAAGTTCAAAGAGGTCAAGGTAAAGGTTGAGTTGTTGACATAGTCACAAAATTTTCTTACCAAATCATCCTAATTCTTTTTCTTGGGAATAGGTAGATTTTGAATGGGCCCATTGTAAAGGTTTGGTTATTAGAAGTGGGTTCATTGGGATCCCAAGAGGAAAGATCAAGTGATTCCCAAAAGTAAAATTTGTGCCATTCCTCTTTTGGTAAGGATATTTTTGGATGAGAATTTAGTGGATTTTGTGAGGAATTGAGCAGTTGGTCAAGTTCCCCATAGAGTTAATCAAGTTCCATGAAAGAGGTGGAGCATAGGGAATCCCATTCATATTCATTAGAGTTAGGAGAATACTGGTAGCATTGGTAAAATGGCTCATTGGATGTCTCGATAGCTTCAGAAGCACTTACTTCCTCTAGTAAAGGTGATGTGGTACTAGAAACACCAATTTGGAGTGGTTAAAACCTAAGCCCTTATCCTTTCGACCATTTAGAGACAATGATAGGTTTATTCCTCCCATTCTTATGTAATCCTAACCTACTATGTCCATTATATCCTTTTTCTTGCATTATATTGAAACCTTTTCCATATTGATTTGTGGGTATTTGAGAAGGTGGAGGAGGTTCTTCATTTTCTCCTCTATATAACCAAGAGGTCACATCCTCGTTTATAGCTTTTTTACTTAGTTTTCCCCATTTTGTGAAATTCATTATGGGAGGGACATGTATGGTGACCATAGATTGTCTCCTATCTGATGTTGGTAAACCATATGATTTGGGAGGAACCAAATGGCTGACATGATAAGATGCTTTCATATGATACTCTCCACAACCCTTATCTTGGACCTTGACCTTAGGAGTGCAAGGTAGTTATTGGGAAGTAGATGTTTTGGAAAGAGTGGATGGATCAATATATTGGGATGATTTGGATGATGAAGCATCTTGGTTTATAGACACTTGCCATTGGGGTATCCCTCGTAGGTTAGTGCAATACTAAAAAAGATCAAGATCACCATCTATCATGAACTTGGTGCCATTGCATGAGAATTTAATAAATTGATGGTAAGTGGAAGCGCCTACCTTCATAGCATGTATCCATGGTCTGCTAAGCAAAATGTTATATGGGAGGACAAGATCCAAGACTTGGAAATTGGTATCCTTAATCGCAGGACCAATTTTGATGGGGAGCATTACAACTCCTTTAAATTATCTTTCTTCATCATCATATGCCTTAATGATAATGCTCTTAGTAATGTCCACACAGGCCTCTAAGAAGCCTAATGCCTTAACTAGTTTCAAGGTGCAAATATTCAACCCTGCTCCTCCATCTTGCAATGGTCAAAAAACATACACATTCTAAATAAATAATTTCCGTGATCAATGCACATCACAAGTAAAGGAAAGGAGATAACATGCACAACATTTTTATCCATGCATGCTCAAAGTAAAGTTCATTAAAGATACTCAATACATATAAATTACTTCATTACTAAATTCAAATGGAGTCACATACATGAATGAATCAAAATATATATAAACAAGGTTGAGCCTTCATTAGATTTATTCATGTAGGCTTATACATGAATTATACCTCAACAATACACAAATTTTAAATACTGTAATACAAATTAAGGGAATTGTAAAATCATAAATGCATCCACAAGGAATCCATAACACAAAGATTTTCATGAGTGGAAAACCCTCGTAGGGATGAAAAACCACTCGTAAAAGTGCCTCACTGGCTTAATGAAATGCCTCATGGTAGAGCCTTATTGGATAGAAAATCTCAATGGATACAAGGTGCCTCATAGGCAATGATCATACTATTTCATTGACATGACCATTCATTGAACATTTCTGAATATCATACATAACAAGGAGCATAAAAAAGTTCTTTTTTATAGTTTACATTAATCTACAAGCAACACTTCCAAGTTTCTCCAATGAATCATCCTTCCATGTGAAATTAAGGTAATGTCAACATTATAGTTAAACCATCCCATATTTTCAAATAATACAATTCTACTTTCAATGATCTTTCAAGTATCACAAAATTATACTAAAATCATATGCCAATTACATAAAGCTTAATGAAAGTAACCCTAGCACTGTTAAATGCACACATGCTTATGCAAAAATAATAAGAATGTTGACTCCTAAATTTAGTGATCTATAAGAGAATATGAATATTCTTCCTTATAAAATCCAAATTAACATACAAACAATATCAGCAAGTTTAAGTAATATGTTTAACATGAAATCTTCATTGCATGCATTGAATTGATAAAATTGCAAGTCTTCTTTATGCATATATCCACAAAGAAAATTTAGAAAGCTTAGAAATCATATAAAAATATAAATAGATAGTGTACAAGACCAAATAGAACTCAAAAATAGTTCTCAGAGGAAATAAAAATTGTTAAAGGTATGGTCAAAATTGTCATATAATATATATATGCCCATAGAAGAACACCTATTAGTTTTATCAATGGAAAAGAGTATAATTACATTGGAAAACTACATACCTTATGTTGAGTTATCAATTATATAGGAATTATTTTGGAATTAGACTTGATGCATCGACAGGTCTCACATTGAAGATGCTACAAGGAGGTGGAAGTAATAAGAGGCAGGTTATCCTTCATCATGCAGAGGATGTAGAAAATGGCACTTGAGAAATCTACTATAATAAAAATCCATTTTCTAAAGAGGACGAATCTAGAATTTGAAGCTCACTTTTCAAACTAGTGTTCTTTGGAATGTAACAAGGAGCTAAAACCGAAAATCTGGCAGTCCCTATTATACAAGGATCCATCTCTCATATCACAACATCTATCCCTCTTCATTTCCAAGAGTTCTATGGAAGGGCAGTTAGGTGATTGCGACAAAAGAATTGCATATGTGTTTGATGATGTTTTCTTTTAGACATTATGATATGGCCATATGAAGTGTTTTATAATAGTTCAATTATTATATGAAATAATATACTCACACTCAAATTGTAAGGATTTAAATCATTTATAACTATATTTACTTATTAATCCAATAGTGATATCAACTAACCAATTGCCTTGAATCTATAATCATAATTTTAGGATAATTAACAAGTATTATAAAAGATCAACAAAATATTAATACTCTGATTGTAATTTCAAAATAATGAGTAATGAAGCACAATTTTTTATAGAGAATAACTAAGATAGAACACAACTCTGAGTAAATAATAATGAAGTTAGATCATAGTCCTCAGTAGACAATAATGAAATTAGACGATCACTTTGGATAACAAAGGTGGGGATTGCAATCACTATTGCACCATGGACATCCAATTACACTAGATAATTTAACCACAAAGCTACCCATTTGAACACAAAGCTATTAACGTACATCATATTTGTTAATGTTTATCCCCATATAACCCATAGCATGGATAAGGTTTGGTGGTGAGTTTCCAGAGACTTGCTCAGGTTTGAAGTTTGGAAATCATCAAAAGTACTCTAATATGATATATATTGACAATATTTTATTTTAGGGTGCTGCAACTACGAAAGATTGACAGGTTGACATTGGAGTCAGAGAGATTATTTAACCTCTATAGACAGCCTCACATTGGGGAGGTACTACCTATGGAGGGAAACGCCCCCTCCACAGTACATGACTTGTGGAGGGTGTTGCCTCCACAGCGCAACCCTCTCTAATGGGAAGGGCACGGTTGGAACAAGTCCCCCTCACATTTTTTAAACTTAGCTCAACCCTAAAAATTTGGTATGCTTTTCAAAGATATGACTCTCATCATTTTGATATATGCAAACATTCTACCAATATCATTGCTTGCTTAATGGTGTTAAATAACTTTGAGCTACATTCAAGATAAACTATGAGGTTTTCATTCACAAACATTCAAAGTTGTTAAAAATCCTAAAAAAGATAGACGAAAATGTGGATTCTAAATCCCTAATTTCTTAGGTCAAGATTCATCTCCTACAAATGCTTTGAGTTTGTGCCGGCACTTCTAAAGGCTTGGTGGAAATTTTGATTTAGAGCTATTCAAAAGAAGAAAAAATAAAATAAAAGAAAGATAAATGTTCCTCCACTTCAAGATTACTAAAACCACAGAGCAAATCATGGATGTCGTTGGGTTGGAAAAAGCATCGAGCAAGGTTTCATGTTATCCCTAATTCAAAAGGAAGATATAGGTAGATGGGTATTGATATATACAAATACATAAACCACCAAAAGAATACTAAAAATACAGAACTCCACACATAAAATTTTACAATTAAACTCTAAATACATGAATAGACAATTGGGGCTTTAAAAGAAGGAATTCAATCTTTTACAGGTATTCATTTATCTACACATTTTGAAATTAGAAGTAGTGGAGAAGAACATGAAAACTGGAATTTTCTTTGAGTTGTTCCCCTCTTCTTTTTGTTTCCTCTTATCTTCCACCGATCGCATTTTGTTGTGCTTCCAAAACTATTTTCCCATGTCCATTTTCAGTTATCATTTTGTAGAGGAAAAGAAAGATTACGAAGCTATTCCCATTTTTCTTCTATTATATGTTGTAGGGAAAACAAGAAAATTGTGAAAACAATCGTATGTTTCCATTATGGATTCTCCCTTCCTTTAAAGATTTCCAACTGAATCTTGAAAATAAATTATAAGATTTATTTTATTTTATTTATTTATTTTTTCACATATTTATCCTTAGTAAATATTAAAGAAATACCATGTTAATTGCATTGAAATAATTATCAATTGTAAATAAAGTAATTATCCTAAATAATAAGAATTATGATTTAATTAAAAATAATAATAATTAATTCTTTAATTTCCTTGCACTTTTATTCCACTATTAATTAATTTAATTAAATATATGAATAATATAGTCATTCACTAAATTAAATACTAGATGCCTTAAAATGATAATATTGGATTATGAATTACTTTTTGAAAATAGGGGTCGTGACACATCTACCAAGACTCATATAACTTTTGTTTTATGAAAAAGAACTTCGAGGTGCAATGGGTCATTGTGGTTTTTCTTCTCAGTTGAGTAATCTTGTTTAGAGAAGGTAGCATGATGAGAGTTGGTTAGGTAGCCTACCATTTCTTGGAAATGATTAACATCAAGGTTTTTTGGGGCAATTGTGCTTTGTAAAGCTTTTTCTAGAAGAGCTCGGTGATTAGGTGATATACTCAATAGTTCCAAGATAGAAATTTGCAATGGGGTCTTCCCCAACTGGTCAAGTAAATTATATTGAGGCTTGGAGGATTGTTGTTGTTGATGTGATGGAGGGCCTTGGATGGTTATCTTGGTTCAGTGAGTGTTGACAACACATTTAGGAGTTTTCTTAATGGTAATAGTGTTGATATTCCCATTGAAGACTCAAATGTGATTTATGATTGGGCCATGGTTATAATCATACTTGACATTAGCATAGGTTGCTGAATTATTGGTCTTATTTCCTGAACTAGAGGCTTTTCCTTTTCCATGGTCATGTAATGGATCAGTAAAGACCTTGTGATTATTTTTTGACAATGTCTATTTCTGTCCATTAACTTCAATAGTTTTGTTCTTCACAATAGCCTATATAATGTTCTTCAATTGTCAAAAAAATTGTAGACAGTGTCCCTTATTTCAGTGGAAATCACAAAAATAATTTTCATCCCACCAAAAGGGTTTAAATTTTCTTGGCTCTTGAAGTTGTATGAGGTTGTGCTCAAGAATTTGTTTAAAGACTGATTTAATTGGTTCCCCTAGGGGAGTGAATTCACATTTTAGAAACCTCCTTTGCAGTCATGGTTGTTGGGTGTTTTGGATAGTGTTGGAAGCTTGATAGACATTGTTGAGTGTGTTGTTAGAGGGGTTGTGTCCTCTAAGTGTAATTATTGGTCTTGCTTGTAAGGTTTTAACATCAATAATCCCATCATTTGTTACATTCTTGTTTCAACATTAAAATTTGTTCCTATCATTAGGGATGTTTTGAACATTTGGATTTCTATTTGAAATCTTGATTTCACCTTTGTCAATGAGAGACTTTTCAAGCATGATACCATTTTCTACTAGTTCCACAAAAGAAGTCAAAAAGTGTACTCTTAAGTCACTTCTTAATTTGAATTGAGGTTTTCTAGGAATATGGTGACCTTTTTCTTTTCAAGTATTTCAACAGGGCATCGAATAGCTCAACCCATGACCTTATTCCATATGGAAGTTGAGAAAAACATTCATGTTCTATTCCAACAAGGCTTCATGGAAAAAGTGTCAAGAGATATGTGGGGTCATATGCAACATCTATGCAGATTGTGGAAAATTCCCTTATATGTTCAATAGGATTACACTTCCCATTATACTTAGGCATGTTTGGTGTAACATACCCATGTGAGAAGGGTTTCATGTATAGAGCTTTGTCAAAAGGAAATGGACATAAGTCTTTTGCTGAAAAAGTCTTTTTGCTAGACATCGCCATGTTGTCCATTTGTTGTTGAAGGGCTTGCATATGTGTTTTCACAAGATCCACTTGTTTCAATGACGTGTTAGTCGGATTGTTGGGGTCTATGTAAGTGTTATGGAATCCAATGTTGTTTGAAATTTTTTTATTCAGTGTTGGAATGACGGGTGGATTTTGATTGGGAATGTAAATGTTTTGCAAAGGATTGGGTTGGTTCCCAATTTTTATTTGAGGTATTTGTCCTATTTGTGAAACCCCTATTTGTGGAATGGCGCTAGTGGTGTTGATTTTTGGTATAGCAGTTGTTGTGTTTATGTTGACTTTAGGCCTTTTTCTTCCCGTATTGGTGCTGAAGGGATTTGATGATGATGCCTTTGTAGTAAAATTAAGGCCTTGTGTCATGATTGATGTACCAAATGGTGATGTGTGTACTTTTGTGGCACTTTGTGTAGGTACTCCAAATGGTATAGCTACAGTTACTTGAGGAATAAAGGCACTAGATGTCATCATGTTTTTCCATTGGGTATATGAAGTTTGCAATGTGTGAATGTCAAATCTAGAAGGTAATGTGGCACCTTATATTAACAATTTTCCTAGATATCATTGAGGATCTTGTGCCAAGTATTCATCTACAAAAGAGGCAAACTATGGGTCTTGTGCAACAACGCCTAAGTATTCAACTACAATGTTTCCTTGTTGGTCTCTAGTGAAAAAAATTTCCAATAAAGTTTTGTGTGGTCTTGATGTCCCTGATGGGGGATTTAAAAATGGTTTGATAAAGTCTTGTGGATCAACTATTTCTCTTTGTTTCCTTTTGGACCTTGTTTCGACCATGTAAGATATGCTCAAAATGCAGATGATGCAGAACTATGTCTATGAATGATATGATTTTAGTCTATGTTTTTTGGATTTTTTGGATATAAGGAATGAATGCTAATGCAACTATGTTTTTGTTCTTTTTTGGAAAATAAGGAAAGTCTAAAATGATGTTGTCCTAAAATTATTATGTCTAAGTATAAGCAAGCTTTCAAAGGTAATCAATTCTGGGAGATTTAAAAAGAGGTTAGTAACCATCTAAAGTTTAACCAAGGCTTCAATTTAGTTTGTCAAGGGAAATTTTATGAGACTAAGAACAAGAGATAAAGTGAGTTCCCAAACTAGAATAATGAGCTAGAAAGACTCACCAAGGTGAAAAAAGATGATAATTGTGACAAGTGACTAGGTTCAATGACAATTTTCATTGAAGCAAAAGTTTATCCAAAGTATGGAAAGTTGGCCTATTCTAAAATCTGTAAAGGTAATTTTCCTAAAAGTCTAATTGATCTGAAGGTAACTAGGAATCCTAAAATGTAACTAAGGTTTACAACTAGTATGTCTATCGCTATGGCTAAATGATACCTTAAGGATGCAATCATGAAAAATGTGAGCAAATCTTTTTGGTTTCTGTTGAAAGATCATTGTGCAAGGATAATCAGAGAATAGCTTTTATTCATTTACCTCATAATATGATAGTGAAATTCATTTTTTTGGTTATCAGGAAATTACGGTTCAACTTAATAGATGTGTTGTAGAAATTAATAGATGCAGTTTTCAGTGTTAGATGTAGTTTACTGGTAAACTTTGTCTCAGGTCTGTGATAGGAAGATGCATCATTATAGAATGATACTCAAAGACTATTTTTGATTGTTGGGTATGTGTATGATCATCATGGAAAAAACAAGCCCTTAAGTGGCAAAAAATTTAGAAAAACCAGAGTTAGGCAACTTGACATAAAAATTTGAATAAGTTATCTATATTATTTCGAAATATGTAAGAATAGAATTTGTAGCAAATTGAATTTAGTTTCTAAACTACTAGGTTTTATTTTTATTTTTTAAATCTATTTGGTGAAAATTTGAAATTCAATGCAGTACTTAAATTTTGGAAAAATAAGAAGTGGGTGTATGTCTGACCACCCTAACCACAATAAAATGATAATTATTTTTTATAAAATTTTAGACATAAATAGAGGACTCATGTCTAGATGTGATGCATATTTTTTTGTAATTTTTTTCCAAGTAAATAATTAATTATGACTTTTTATTGCAAATTTTAAAAATATAAAAATGTATGTCGACCACCTTAACTTGGTCAAAACTTCATGAAATTTAATTTTTCTTTTTTTAGTCCTATAGTATACGAACCATAGAATGTGATGCATGTTTTGGATTCCAAAAATGTGATATTGTTTGAAAGCTATAGAATTTTTTCAATCAACCTATCAATCAGGACTTTAGTTATAATTCAAAGTAAAGCATAATTTATATTGGTGGAAAGCTGAGAATCTCCTTTAAAAACCCTTTTCATTTAATCAATTTTGGGTAAAAAAAAGTTGTTATCCACATACCCTACAAATACCCATCATATCGCCACTTTTTGGCCCGTCATGATCCTGCTCATACCCTGTTTGACCTCATAATATGATAGTGAAATTCATTTTTTTGGTTATCAGGAAATTGCGGTTCAACTCAATAGATGTGTTGTAGAAATTAATAGATGTGGTTTTCAGTGTTAGATGTAGTTTACTGGTAAACTATGTCTCAGGTTTGTGATAGGAAGATGGATCGTTATAGACTGTAAATGCAACTCATTAGATTAGATGCATCACAAAGGTTTTTAGATGTGGTTTTCAGTGTAACAGAATAGCAGATATAGGTTTGACACTTGTGATTTTGAATAGTAGATGCGGTTCACTGGTTGATAGATGTGATTCAGTATGACAAATGTAGGTTTCTAGTTAATAGATGTGACTTAGTATGACAAATGCATGTTTTTGGTTAACAAATGTGACTCAGTATAACAAATGCATGTTTCTAGTTAACATATGTGACTCAATATAACAGATGCATGTTTCTGGTTGATAGATGCGACTCATAATAGTAGATACAATTTTCTATAGAAGATGTGTTTAATATAAATTTGCAAGTTTGTTTTAGTTTGATTTTGATTAATTTTTTGGAAAACAAAAGACAATCAGAAAAAAACTTTTTTTTGGTTTGATTTTGATGTGAAATTTTTTAAATCCAAATAGGCAAGTATGATTCCTATGGTTGGAAAGTACAATATCTATTGAGTTCCCACTTGGATTTCTCTAGCTGTGCTTATTCAAAGTAGATGATTAGAAGCCTGACCACACTAGCTCCCCTCCACGACACTCACTTCTACTAGTTAACCAAGCTTCAAGTTCCCATGAATCTCCCATGAAAAACTCTTCATCTCTACTAAGAACCACATGTATGTGGGATGGCTTTAGAGGTCTGACCTCTTGCAATAGAAAATTAAGGGATTTTGGAAATCTAAAAACAAATGGCTTTTAATAAAGGCACCTGTTTAGGTGGCTATGCGTGAGGCAAGATTAACTTGTCTACATAAAAAATATGCACGTATAATGCTAATTTTTCCATTAGCATTCACATTTGTATACCAGTCAGGAGTAGCTGGGCTTTAGCTTCATTGCTGGTTTGAGTCACCTTGGGGTGAGTAATTTTTCCCACCAAGGAAGGCCTAGCTCTAGAGTCAATAACAGTTTCTCTTGCACCTAGGGTTTCACAAGTGCACAAGGGGAGAGGATATTTTTATTATTAAATCAAGTTTTAATATAAAAGAATGCGTGGATGCACCAAACACAGAGAACAATGATTTATTTCAAGCACTAAATGAAATATTAGCTAATCTAATCAAACAATTGGTTTCAAAATCAATCTTCGACAAATGTCCTACATCAAATTTCATTAGTAGTTTGAATCTTTATATTCATCAATTGTCTTGAAAACATAGTTTGTATATTTTTCTTCTACGAATCATCTTGCAAACACTATGTTAACTCCACAAGATCAAATGCTACAAACTTTGAATTAGTGATAATGAAAAATTGAAATTATTAAAATGATAATTTGAAATATCGGAAATCAAAAAAAAAAATTACCAGCCAAATGTGTCATAGTTTTTACCAGTCAAATGCATTACAGGAAATCATAGACGTGTCACAAAGAGTCAGATGCATTGTTTCGTTCTTCATATGCAGTTCACGGGGTCAAATGTGTCATTTTGTACCTCAAATGCGTTGAACCATACTTGTTCCTGCAAAAATCAAATTTTCTACAGATTTTTTTAAAGATTGTGTCTTCAAGTCGGGTTCACCAAATGTAGCATAGGGAAAATTCACAAGTTAAGCAATTCAATGCATAAATTGAACTAAACCTAAGCTAATAATTGAGAACAATGGAAAACTAGTTAAAACAATGCATAAATGAATAATTTTACCAAACATCTATGTTATTCCATGAATAACCTCCATTATCCTTCTCCATTTCACCATTGTATGATACTTTCCCTCAAATTTTCATTAAGCATGCAAGTATGGCCTCATTATCACGATAATAGTAAAACATTGAAGATTTCTAAAGTTGCTTCCAAAACTCATAAGATTTAGGGAGGAGTAATAATGATGAAGTTAAAGCCAATTTATAGAAAATATGATTTTCGAATGACAAGCGCAGATTAAAAGATAATTCAATGATTAAGATTGAAAGATGTGACATGCATAAGGATTAGGGTTTAATTAGTGTGAGTGATAAAGAATAAAAAGTGGGGATTAAATTAAATAATAATTTAATCTTTAGTTGAAACTAGTTGAGACATAGAAAAATAAAGATTGCATGTAAAAGATAAAGATTGACATGGATAGAAGATAAGAATAAATTTTAAAATTAATTTATTAAAATTATTTAATTAATAGAGGTTTGGAAAGTACAAGACAAGATCTAATCTAGATAGTAGATTGATTAACATAGAAAGTCCATTAATTAAAGATAATTAGATATTATCTCACTAGATACATGAATGATCTAATTATATCTAGACTTAAGTGATAAATGACTAATTAGATAACAAAAAGATTATCTAATTATAGAGGAATATGCTATGGATAAATCTTTTTATGAATTAAATGATTTAAATTCAACATTCAATATTTTTGGATTAAAGTAAATAAATAAAAATTTATTTAATTAAAGAGAGAAAAGGTTAAGGAATAATTAAATAATTAAAGCGATTATTTAATTATAGTTGAAAGTGTTGTAGAAATTAATTAAATCATAGTTTATTTAATTTTAGAAAGAAGATAGACTTAATTAGTGACATAATTAAATAAGTAATATTTGTTTAATTAATCAAAGAAGGAATAAAGATAAGAATGAATTAATGAAATAATTAAAGTTATTTAATTAATAGAGGATTGCATGTAGAAGATAAGATTGGCATAGATAAAACTATCTATTAGAGAAATCAAATCTAATCAAATCTTATCAAGACTTAAGTGATTAATGACACAATAAATAATAAAGATATTATTTAATTATAAATGATTGAGATAATGAGGAATCATCATTTTGAATTAAATAATGATTTTAATTCAAGGATATTAGATTAAATTGGATAAATAAAGATTTATTAATTATTCAAGAGAGAAAAGGCCAACGAATAATTAATATAGTGGAAAGTGACATAGGAATTAAATAAATAAAAATTTATTTAATTTTAGAAAGAAAATAGGTTTAATTAACAACGCAATTAAATAAATAATATTTATTTAATTAATAGAGGATATATGGTCATAGGAAATAATTAAATAATTAACATTATTTCATTATGAAGAATGAAAGGGAAAAGGATGGAAGAATTATGAAGAAAATTAAGAGTCATAGGCCTAGGACATTTTTTAATGTCTACTAGAGTAATTCACACCCTGTGACCTTTCACAACATAGCCTCCATGTTAGGCAAAGGATGATTATCCTTCAAAGATGTGACATTAAGATTCCTGAAATCTACACATAGCTTGAGATCACCATTCTTCTTTTTGACAGGAACTAAATTTAAAACCCATGAGGAATTCCTGATTGGCTGGATGATCCCAACATCTCTTAACTTTGTAAGTTCTTCTTGCATATTTGGTTGCAAAGTAGGATTGATTGGCATTTTTTTTTACCTGAAAGGCTTTACATTAGGTTTCAAAGGGATTTCATGCTAGAACAAATATTCTCTATAGGCCCTTAGGTCATCATATGACCATGCAAACACATGCCTGTATTTTCGCAATAGGGCAATTAACATAGTTGTCATATGGGGTTTCATCTTCTTGCCTATGTACACCCTTTTGGTGGAATTCTTTGTCCCCAGATTTATCTCTTCTAAATATTCCTTATGGGAAGATGCTTTCTTAACATTTAATTTATCAGGGCAATCAAAGATCCTCTCTAGTGTGACTAGGCCTTTGGAAATCTTATTTATTTTTAATTAAATTACCTCATTCCCAAATAACACCTCTTTTCCATCAACATCAACCACTAATGAGCCAAAATAAATTGCTTATCTTTCATATTGATCAAAGCAATGTAGGAATTTGAAGATGTCATTGTCATCCTTAAATACTTTCCAATTGTAAATGTTGTCGGGCATTGCAGGCAAAGTTTGTACTTCTATTCTAGAGATTCCATCAAAGGTAACATCATCTAATATGACAACAATATTAGCTAATAAGTCTTCTATGACGTTATGTTCCTTTTCTATCCAGTCTATGCCAAAAGCATCAAAGGCCTCAATAATATCCCAAATTGCATTCCTATATTGCCTAATCCTTTTATCTTTGGCAAAAAATCTAGACCTAACTTGGGAGACAACTAATTCAAAATATTCTAATACTTTTAGCACTTAATGTCATGCTTAGAAGCTAAATTCAACCTGTTGGAACTTAAAAATTCTGATGATTTTACATGTTCTTCATACTCATAAGTTTCCAAATAAGTCCTATCATGAGCACATTTCCCCCATATTTGGCCATGTAATCCAATAAATCCATTTGGTCTGAATATTTCACATTATGGTCCATATCGGCATGAGTTTATCAGGATCTCTTGACCCATTGTGTATTTCTACTAATATATATCTGTTGTAAGTCTGTCGGCAAGACTTATTTATTGTCACACCGATTAGATTTCATTCACAGGCACCTATAGACAAGACATTTTCATTATTTCGGCGACTGAAGATTCATATTGGCAAGAAGGCCACCATCGGAATGAGGTCTTGACGAACTCATTACGTCCCAGCGACTAGCACATTGAACAATGTTTTGGTAGGAGTTTTATATTTGGTATGTGGTCTCACCAAATGAGTCATGTCTCACTGACCAATGCACGAGGAGGTTTATCAGCCAAACTAAATGGTCTTCAGAGGAAACTCTTACGGAACGCTTCATGTCTTGCCGACTGGTGATGGAAGGAACATCTCGATGAGAAATATTTCATCGATGTGAAGTCATAATGAAGTTGTATTGTCTCACCGATAGAGCACAAAAGGGGATTCTATTAAAAGGTTATCAGAGTGAGGTCTTGCAGTCTTGCCGATTTGTTTGGTCACGCTGACATGTTGTTGCATCGGTGTGAGAATGATTATGTCTAGGTGATCAAAAGTGAACTTAGGGTGACTTTCTATAAGACAAGGTTGCCTATGGGACATCTCCCCGATATCATAAGGTCACAGCGAAGTGAATGAGACAAAGGGACACATCTCAGTGAGAAAATACTTGTGTCTCAGCGACTGGAAAATACATTAAGAAAATACATATCAGTAACACATAATGTAATCTGTGAGACATCTCCCCTACAACATAAGGTCACAGTGAAACACAAAGAACCAAAGGATGACTGTCGATGTAACACTAAAGATCGGTATGACTATGAGATGTCTCGGCGAGTGCTTGGCGAGTATTAACAAAAGCTCGAATATTGTTGGTCGACGTTTGGATACTTGAAGCGATGTGTCTGTTTAGATGCAGATGTATAAGAATTCACCCCCAATTTTGAATGGAGAGGATTATCATATTAGGGTATGTGCAGGATCATGGTATGCCAAAAAGTGGCAGTATTTGTAGGGTATGTGGCTGATGACTTTTTTTTCACCCAAAATTAATGAAACGAAAAGGGTTTTTAGAGGAGATTCTCAGCTTTCCAAAAATATAAATTATGATTTAATTTGAATTTAATAAATAGTTATTATTCATTTTCTATTAGAATTACGACTAAAGTCCTGATCGATAGGCTGATTGAAAAACATCTATAACTTTCAAACGGTACCATATTTTTTGAATCCAAAACATGCGTCACATTCTATGCTTTACATACTATATGATTAAAAAAATAAAAATAAATTTCATGAATTTTTGACCAAGTTAAGGTGGTCAGACAGACGAGTTTTTATATTTTCTAAAAGTTGTAATAAAAATTCATAATTAATTATTTACTTGGAAAAAATTACAAAAATATGCATCACATCCGGACATGAGTCCTCTACTTACATATAAAATATTACAAAAAATATTATCATTTTATTATGGTTAGAGTGGTCGAATGACACCTACTTCTTATTTTTCCCTAAAATTTAGAAGTACTCTGCATTGAAATTTCAAATTTTCACCAAATAGATTTTATTTATTTTAAATAAACCTAGTATTTTAGAAACTACATTCAATTTTATACAAATTCTATTCTTACATATTTTTGAAATAATATAGATAACTTATTCAAATATTTACGTCAAGTTGCCTAACACTGATTTTTCTGATTTTTTTGCCACTTAAGGGCCTGTTTGGCATACCATGATCCTGCACATGCCCATTAGATTAGAGATAGAGTAGGATAGGAATAGAATTTCCACAAAATAGAGACTATGATGTATGATTTCAAAATGGAGATTTCAGTGAAAATCAGTTGATGTGGTGGTTCATTTCTGGTGTCAATTGTTTGTTGAATTTATTGAAAGTATTATTAAGTTGTCTCCAATATTGATTTTTTCTGGTTGTTTAAATTGATATAACAATTTTATAATTAGTTTATCAATGCAAATTTGTTGTATTTGTGTGGTTGATTGATTGGTTCTTTCAAGCAAAGATTAAATCCTTTTGGTTGATCACAGTAATTAGAGAAATTCATCTAGATTATTAAAGAAGAACTTAGTAATCATAGTCTTGCATGTTTATACAAGTTATAAACAAAACAGATGCCAAACAATTTGAGTTTTCTCCAAAAATAAGTTGCCCTTTTCTATTTCGTTTGACTCCGCACACCCAAGAAGGCACTAGTCTTTGCATTTTTCACCATTTGGATTCATTCATTTTCCTTACATTTGTTAACTGAACATATTAGGATTTAGATTAATAGATTGCTATACGATTTATACCAAATTTGATTTCATTTGTTCACTTCCATATGCCATTGTGGACAAAGCATTTTAAGAGATAAGCACATTAAGTCTGCTTCATTCATATAGGTATACCCGCCTAGGTTTAGTAACACCTGAAGAGTAGAAGGTTCAATTCATTTGACCTTGTCTGTTACTCTAAAATGTACCAAGAGATTGGCAAGCTCTCGAGGTTTTCCACCTGCATTTTTGAGAGCTAACAAATTGGCGACTCTGCTAGGGATAATATCAATTCAGAATCAGGGCCTTAATCATAGAGTTAGAAACTTTATATAGACTTCATTAGGAATAAGAAATGTCAAATACATTCTCACTTTTGAAAAAAGTGAGTGGCGACTCTGAAAGAAACATTACATTTGTTCAAACATGAATGGAAGAAGATCTTAATACAGGGGAGGTCATACTGGAGGTCCTCTTGGTAGCAGTAAATGGACACCCAGGGATCTAAAAATGGAGGGTAATCAAAGTGGACCTATTGATCATGATACTCCTCAAGATAATTATAAATCTTTAACTTATGAGGAAGTCAAAGGACTTTTTGAATCTCAAAGGATGGAGATAGAAGAACTAAAAGCTGAATTGCAAATTACTGCTCAAAACATTACAGCTGATTTCCCCCCAAAGTATGTGCCACCTCATAAACAGGGTAATCATAGTGCAGGGCCTTCTGATCCACCAAGGTTTCCTCACCATCAGATAGAGAATCAATACAGATAGCCAAATCATCCTCCTAATATTCCCACACAGCATATAAATATGCAACTACCTCATGGTCAACATTATATCCCACAACATAATGCACAATACAATAACCTCATGTACCAACAATAGTACCCACCTAACCCTCCCCATCAATACAAAACAATGATTAGACAATTCGACCTAGCAGGGTTTCAATTATACCCTTACCCAATGGATATCAACTAGAGAATCCTTGTCCCTATGTTTACAGGGAGTAGCGCAATCACTGTTGAAGATCATTTAAGGAGCTTCAATACTTTCATCAAAGACTTGGATGTGCCATATGAGGATTTACATATGAGGTTATTTTTGATGTCACTTATTGATGAAGCTAGGGATTGGTTTAATAGCCTGTCGTTTGCTTCTATTAAATCTCTCCAAGGATTTGAAGATCAATTTCTTGAGCAATATGGAAATCTGTCTGCACCAAATTGGGCTTCCCATGGGTTATTAGAGATTCAAGAAAATCATAACTTGCAGCGATATGTATGCTAGAATCAACAATTTGAAGCAGAAGAAGATGAGTATACTCAAAGCAAGGACTCCATCACAAAATCATAATATGGAATTTCCCCCTTTGATGCATTTCTTGACATAAGGAGGTATGAAGGAGAACATTTTACTTCTTTGTACAATAGAATGACAAAAAATTGTATGCAAATACCTTCTCATTGTAGGCCTACAAGGGCCCTATTTGTTGAATAGTTTGTAAGAGCAGGGGAGACTGAATCAGTTTATTGGCCAGAAAAACAACATACCTTTGATCTAGTAAATAAATTTATTGATACCATGCAGGGGAAAAGGTATGAAGACAATGGTGATATCATGGATGAGCATTAGGAGATTGATCAAATACTGTAGCTAGTGGGAGATGAGACATGTGCAAGTCAATATGATTCTTGTGATAGCCTGCATGAGGAAGATGAAGATACAAAAGAGTTGTCTTGCATAACAAACAAGGAAAGAAGTGTATGTTATGAGGGATCTAATGAATATTCTGATTATGAAGATGGACCTATTGATTTTGATTTACAGCAAGGTGATTCTTGCAGTTCTTGTGGCAATCAAGAAGAAGAAGCAATGGAGAATGTTCCATTTGATAGTGAACAAGTAACACTTCCTATTATAGATGAGAACCATGATACATTTGATGATGAAGAGGAGAGTATGTCAACATGTGAAGAGAAAAACTACAATGATCTTGAAAATTGCTATGTTGATGAATCGAAAAATGAAATGGAAGGGGATTGTGCATCATGTCACAATGAGGAAAAGTTTGAGGAAAATCATGTAAATTCTGATTTACAACAAGGAGATATTTCTAGCTCTTGTGGAGATCAAGAGGAGGGAGAAACAATAGAAGATACGGAAGAAGAGACTTTCTCACTTAGTAGTGAGCAAATTTCAGATTTGCTGACTCTTGAATATCAGAGATGTGTACATGAGGGTGACTCCAAAGTCCTGTGTCCAACTTACATTTGTTTTGATAGTGAAAGTTCTTTGTATAATGATTCATATGACTCCCTGTGCATTTCTCGAAATGATAAAGAAACCTTTGAAGTTGATCAAGAATCTATGTCCATTCAAGAAGAGGTATGTGATCTTGAAATTTCTAACTCATGTGGAGAAGACGTTTATTTGCATACCAAGAATGATAGAAGTCCAACATTGACTGGTTCGTATATGGATGATATTGAAGATATGAGTCATAATCAAGTATTGTCTCCAAATGATGATTTGGAGGAGGCACAAAAGGTTTCAGACTTGTTTGTCTCAAACAGTGTTGATATGACATAATTTTTTGATTCTCAAGAGAAGCACTTTGATGGTGAATTTTCAATACAGCTAGGAGAGTGTTTCATAATACATAATAGTGAGAAAGATAATGAGGAATTTTGTATTGAATATGCGTGCATTTTGTATGTTGAAGATAACAGAGATTTTTCTGATGATGGAGAATATAAACTGCAGAATGGTGTAGGGAATTTGGGCCAAGCTGAGCATGATGATTCTCTAAAAAAATTCAATAACAATGGCAAGGAAGGTTGCATGAATGTCTTCAAGAAGAATTTGATGAACCCAAGGAAAAACTAGGTGTTTGAAAGATGAAAGTATGTTCCTTTCTTTTGGATGGCCTTGAGCCATTGTTTATGGTTTGAGTTTCAGATCATTGCTGTTCAAAATAGATGAAGTTGAAACATAGAGGATTAAGGGTTTCCAGTGCATGAACAACTATTGATAATCCTCTTAAAAATTGTTTTTCCATGCACAATAGTTTAGGGTTTTGTTCATCTCTGTTTCACATTTCATTTGCTCACTGCTCATCATTTTGTGTCTGGTCTACTCACCCAAAGATCTAGATCCTTGTAATGATCTCACAATCATTCATCCCCAGACGAAGCCACTGTTGGAATTATAAATTTTTTGATGATTTTACATGTTGTTCATACTCATAAGTTTCAAAATAAGTCCTATCATGAGCACATTTCCCCCATATTTTTCCATGTAATCCCATAAATCCATCTCGTCTGAATATTTCACATTATGGTCCATATCGGCATGAGTTTATCAAGGTCTCCCTACCCATTGTGTATTTTTGATAATATATATCTATTGTAGGTCTATCGGCAAGACTTCTTTATTGTCACACCGATTGGATTTCATTCATAGGAACCTATCAGCCCAAGACATTTTCATTGTTTCGGCAATTGAAGATTCATATCAGCAAGAGGGCCACTGTCGGAATGAGGTCTTGAAGAACTCATTATGTCCCACCGACTAGCACATTGAACAATGTTTTGGCAGGAGTTTTATATTCGATATGTGGTCTCACCGAATGAGTCATGTCTCATTGAACAATGCATGTGGAGGTTTATCGACCAAACTAAATGGTCTTCAGAGTAAAATCTTACCGAATGCTTCATGTCTTGCCGACTGGCGACGAAAGGAACATCTCGGTGAGAAATCTTTCATCGATGTGAAGTCATAACGAAGTTGTATTGTCTCACCGACAGACCACAAAAGGGGATTCTATTAAAAGGTTATCAGAGTGAGGTATTTTAGTCTTGTCGATCTGTTTGGTCACGCCGACATGATGTTGCATCAGTGTGAGAATGATTATGTCTGGTCGATCAAACGTGAACTTAGGGTGACTTTTGATAAGACAGGGTTGTCTATGGGACATCTCCCCGATATCCTAAGTTCACAACGAAGCGAATGAGACAAAGGGACACATCTCGGTATGAAAATGCTTGTGTCTCACCAACTGGAAAATACATTAAGAAAATACATATCAGTAACACATAATGTAATCTATGAGACATCTCCCCGACAACAAAAGGTCACAGCGAAACACAAAGAACCAAAGGATGACTATCGATGTAACATTGAAGATTAGTATGACTATGAGATGTCTCGGCAAGTGCTTGGCGAGTATTAACAAAAGCTCGAATATTGTTGGCCAACGTTTGGATACTCGAAGCAATGTGTCTATTCAGATGCATATGTATAAGAATTCACTCCCAATTGTGAATGGAGAGGATTATCATATTAGATTAGAGATAGAGTAGGATAGGAATAGAATTTCCACAAAATAGAGACTATGATGTATGATATCAAAATGGAGATTTCAGTGAAAATCAGTTGATGTGGCAGTTCATTTCTGGTGTCAATTGTCTGTTGAATTTATTGAAAGTATTATTAAGTTGTCTCCAAGATTTATGCTTTTTGGTTGTTTAAATTGATATAACAAGTTTATAATCAATTTATCAGTGCACATTTGTTGTATCTGTGTGGTTGATTGATTGGTTCTTTCAAGCAAAGATTAAATCCTTTTGGTTGATCACAGTAATCAGAGAAATTCATCTAGATTATTAAAGAAGAACTTAGTAATCACAGTCTTGCATGTTTATACAAGTTATAAACAAAACATATGCCAAACAATTTGAGTTTTCTCAAAAAATAAGTTTCCCTTTTCTATTTCATTTGACTTCGTACACCCAATAAGGCACTAGTCTCTACATTTTTCACCATTTGGATTCATTCATTTTCCTTACATCTGTTAACTAAACATATTAGGATTTAGATTAAAAGATTGCTATATGATTTATACCAAATTTGATTTCATTTGTTCACTTCCATCAGCCATTGTGGACAAAGCATTTTAAGAGATAAGCACATTGAGTCTACTTCATTCATATAGGTATACCCTCCTAGGTTTAGCAACATCTGAAGAGTAGAAGGTTCAATTCATTTGACCTTGTCTGTTACCCTAAAATGTACCAAGATATTGGCAGCCTCTTGAGGTTTTCCGCCTGCATTTTTGAGAGTTAACACAACCCAAGAAAGATAGCCTTGAACTCAACCTCGTTATTTGTACAAGAAAATTGTAACAAGGAGTACTTGAAGTTTTACCTTGTGGGGAAATGAGAGTAACTCCTGCACCTAAGCCTTCCTTAGAAAAAGCTTCATCAAAGTACATAGTCGAAAGAGCACCCTCTTATGGTGTATCCAAGACCTCTTTGTCAATTGATGTAGGATGGACTTCTTGTTGTTGTTTCAATTCCTCAACTCTGAAAGTGTCTAAACCAGTATCTATAAAATTGATTATTGTTGGTTCTTCTACATCTTTAACATATTCAATCATGTGGTGAACTCTTGGTTCTCTAGTAATTTTGACATCCTTTTGGTCAATTGAAAAAGTTGAAAATGACAAGTCACACTGAATACTCCCACCCATGGATGCACTCTAGTGTCTTGAAAACAACATCCTATATGCTAGTGGAATGTCCACCACTATGATACTCATAATCATAAACAACTCCTTCTCAAGGTAGGCTACCAATTTATATGGAACTCTATTGATTACTCCTATAATAAGAACTTCCCTTAAGTCCATATCATAGAACTTCCCATAAGTGATATCAACCTTCAAGCCCATTTCTTCCATGATTTTTACTTGTGTTACATTGTTTGAGGCCCCTGAATCTATCATGTAATTTCTAAGAAACTTTCCATCAATGATCAAGCTTAGAAAAAATGGATTGACTTCGCTTGGATTGATGGTAATTGTGGCTCCCAAATACAATTTAAGATTATCATCAATCACTTCTTTGACCTCAACATTATTCTCTTGACTTTTGCTTGATTTAGGTTGATTAACCACCACTTTATCCTTGCCACCCATAGTAATATTGTTGATGAGAGCAGCTATGTTATTCTTATGCTCATCTATTCTCATCATTTCTAATAGTGGGACTGTCATGCCCACATTTTAAACTCTAAAAAACTTAACAATCCACAACTACTTTACTAATTTGTAAATTTTTTCTTTCATTTACTTAAAAGACAAAAACAACACAATTCACTACTTACAACTATGGTCACTGATCACACTAGTTTGAAGCAAAGATAGAAATGATTTATTATTTTTAGAAATAGAGTTTGCTTGCTTTGGATTAGCTTAATATACCTCTTACATTCCATTATGTCAAAAACTCCTCGCTCCCAATACCTATACCTGCAAGGTCTACAAAACTTGACACACACATAAGATCAAAGGTAGTTAGCACATTATTACTAAGACAAGCTATATAAATCAATGATAGTTTACAATATCGGGAGAAAGTGACAAGTCACATACATGAATCAGAAGGACAACCCTAGGGGCTTGACCTAATGCCTTGGGGGCTCATTGCTTGATGGACTTTCCTACATATTTACTTGGCAAAGGCATCATAGTTCACCTAACTTGAGTTCTCCCAACTCATTGACTCACCCTCATAGTGTATAACCTCTAGGTTTTCAAAGGTGACTACCTTAGTCACAAACTTTCACCTTAACACTACTATATGCTAACTTAGACCACTACAAAAAGGTACCATGTATTTCATAGAAATTATGTACTATAAAAGTGGGTATGCAACCCTTTTGTAAGTTCCATTACCCCAGACAATTTTCACAGTTGGCGGCGACCCACTTAAGTGAAGCTGAGAATACAAAAAGGTAATAGCCTCCAAATAAATCTACCATAAAATAATTGGTTAATCATAAAACTATTGGTCAACATTTCTAAAACATGTAATAATTACTTGCTTAGTGATATTAAAGTTTACACTAATTTATACGATATCTCCCAAAAATAGGTTTCTATCAAAAGTTGATTCACAAACAAGTGGCATAACCAAGGGTTTAATTATTACAGGTACACACTTTTATCTCTTAGAGATAGTTATCAAATCAAAGTTACCCTTTAAATACTAAATAATACCATATTCATTACACCATAGACATTTCAAACACAAAGGAATCTCCCTTATATAGAGAAAAAAAAACTTCATTAATACCACAACTATACCAACATACTTCTACACATAGATGTGCATGTAAAGCATCATGTATCAACTATACAAGACTATGTTAAAATAAATTTTCTCAATAATAAAGCTTTGTCTAAAGATGAAGAAATGGCAAGAATTTCTCGAGATAACTTTTAAAAACTATCGTTTATTATTGTTATTAACAATATTATTCTTTAATGTCCATAGTAAATAATATCACCCATACTAATATTACTCACTAATATTGTTATTTACTTGCTAAATGGTAATATCACTAATAGTACCCTTTTAGTGTTATTTACTTGCTAAATGGTAATATCACTAATAGTACCCTTATTATGATCGATCAAATGATAAATTTGGTTTTAAGTTACACACTCTACATTTCAAGTCCACTAACTATAGAACAAACACCAAAAATATTTTATCATAATATCTCTTAGATAGTCCTCAAGATGAAACCAAGATACTAATAATCTAATGAATTAATTCCACAAGTTAAACATTTATAACTATAAAGATTCAAATAAAATTTCCAAGCGAATTCTAGATAGAGGATTGGTCCCTTGAGAAAAATTATAATTTTCAAGAATTAGGACCTCTATCAATAGAAGGTGAAAACCATTTATCAGTTAATGTATGTTTACAATAATGATTCACTAACATCTTCAAAGAAGAAGATACCTTAGGATAGTAGATGGTTAGGTGAGTTTTCCAATATTTGAACTATTTCTAAAGTTCTTAAGTGAAATCATTTAACAAATCACTTTAGATATAAATAAATAAAATCTAATAAGGCAAACTCTTCACATACTACCAATGCAAAAGTATCCCATTACTATATCATATAAACTAAAGAATTAAAATATTTCTAAATTTTATCAAATTATGGAGGCATTGGAAAATATCTGCTTATATTATACCTAATATCCGATTATTAATTTACATCTGATTGTTGTTTAGCTTCTCTATCATTTACTTGTAAATAGAGATTCAATATAAGTAAGGTTCTAGATCTCATAAAAAAATAGATTTGAAAATAATAATAAAATATATGTATATTTTGGAGTGCCTTAACTCTAAACAACGGAAATAATATGTACATATATAAATTATATTTAATTTGTTTACATTTTCTACGTCTCTCGTAGGTCTTCAAATAACTACAATTGAAGAGAAGTAATTACCCACTTATAGGCACAAACAGATTTTATTTTTTTCAAAACAAGCGTGATAATTTAATTGTGTAAATCAAAATTTAACATTTTCAAGCAGCAAAAGAATTTGATTGTGTAAATAAAATTTATCATTTCCAGCTGCAAAAGAGGACAGCAGAATAATTTAATTACATACATAAAATTTAGCAATATCAAGAATAAAAGAGAACAGCAGGAAAATTTAAATATATAAATCAAATTTATCATATACCAGGCATAAAAGAGAACAGCAGGAACATTTAAATATATAAATCAAATTTATCATATACCAGACATAAAAGAGAACAGGAGGAACATTTAAATATATAAATCAAATTTATCATATACCAGGCATAAAAGAGAACAAGAAGAACATTTAAATATATAAATCAAATTTGTCATATGCCAGGCATAAAAGAGAACTGCAGGAAAATTTAAATATATAAATCAAATCTATCATATGTCAGGCATAAAAGAGAACATCGGGCTCCAGAAGAAGTTGTTCATAAATTAATAATAACAAATTGTCCTTTCATATCTGGTATAAATAAGACTCGATTAAATTTTGACATGGAATAGACTAACAACGAGAATGCCAAAGGGTGTAGCATTGGTGGAGAGATACTTCCTGCAGGATTTTTATTATAGTGGGCATTAAAGAGGACATTGATAATTCTTTCATATCAATCCCAATAGGGCTGAGAGATGCTTACTTGTTTGGTATGAACATATTTGAAAAAGGAACAATATTTTATCAAATCAACTATATATAATTTATTTTAAATTGAAATGTTGAATATAAAATAATGCTGACTGTTATTGTATATTAAACCTTATATTTGCCGGGTCTTCTAATGCACATTAGAGTTATGAAGTAAAATGTTAAATTCTTCTTTTGAAAATTAGCTGTAGAAATGCATCGGTTGAATTCTGTATTATTTTTCTTAGTTCCAATTCTTAACAGTATTAGAGTCCTCTATTTTCATTTGAGCTCTTGACGTAACACAATAACATCAATTATGGTTTTTCAAAAGTATGTTTTCCAAGCACATCGTTCAACAATAACATCAATGATGAATGATTCGAAAGACAAGGCACATTGTTTCATTACTTCTTTTATGATGCCAGGTTTTTATTTATTTAAGCCCAGCGGCAAAGAGGTTAATTTCATTATTTATTTATTTATTTTTTGTTGCATTGTTTGACAGATAAGTATGCAGAAAGTGGACGCATAGGAAAGGAACGTGAACTAGTTGAAAAGAAAATACGATCTCTTGGGGCTGCAATGACTGTAGGCTGTGCACAAGGTGGAGCTGTTGAGAAGGCCTTTCTTTTTTTTTTTTGGAAATTTTCAAGAAGATGCAAATCAGCAGTTTAAAGCCAAATTCTGCAACTGTTTCTAGTATTTTCCTATGTATTCCAGAATGGGAGTTTTTTTGGAGCGATGCATGGGTACCCGCCAAGGGATATTATTAAATGGAATCCTTACTGCAATTGCACAAATAAAATAAAATAGTTATAAATATAAAATAACTTTTTATTTATTTATTTTTTTAGACTGCAGGAATCGGGTAGCACGACCCCCTATAAACTGCAGTGCGCCTGGTAAACTTTTTAACGTGACCGGCGGCGCTGGCGCGACACGCCCTCCGGTACACCCGCGGGATGGGGAGACTAGAACTCGTGACTAGCAGAGCCGCAACAGAATTACTTAGCCAACCGAGCTAGGGCCCCCGCCCATTATTTTTATTTTACTTTATAAAATAGTTATAAATATAATTAATTTATTCAAAAAATAATAATAATAATAATATTTTTTTTAGATCAATGAAAAATATATAAAATAAGTTAATTTTATTTATTTATTTGCACAACTAATAGTAATTATAACATTTTTTATAATTATAAATATAATTAATTTATTTAAAAAATAATAATAATTATAATATTTTTTTTAGGTCAATGAAAAATATACAAAATAACTTAAAAAAATTTAATATTTCTTAGATAGTTTTAATTTTTTTTAAACATTTAATTGTGTTTCAATTTTTATATTATATATGATTATGGCATATAAAATAATTCTTTAAGTAAATAAAAATTAATTTATTTTTTGAAAATACTTAATTGTGTTTCAAATTTTTAAAATATTGAAGGTAAAATAATTCTTAAGTAAATAAAAAATTAAATAATTCTTATACAGTTTTATATTTTTAAATATTTAATTTGTTTCAAGTTCTTAAAATATTGAAGGTAATTTCTTGTGAATATTTTTTATTGTGTTTAGATGTATTTAAGGTTATTTTGAGTGGATAGGAGGTGAATTTTACCCTCATCCTACTTTCTATAAATCATTGCTTACATATCTAGTTGAGGTGTGATAGCTCAAACGTTGAGTTAGATGATGCTAATTAAAAAAGTACTATCATGACCAGATATACCACTATGTTAAATGCGAGTTTGGATGATCTGTAGTGCCCCTCCATGGTAGTCCGTCTGGATAATTGGGTAAGTGTCTATCTATGTTATCGTCAATTGGTGTGTTAGTGGTTCAAGCAATAAACGTAATGTTTTGATAGTGTTATTTACTCAATTAATTAAATTAGTATTGATTAAATAAAATTGGATATTATAATGATAATTAAATAAATTAGTTTTGTGGAATATTGTGTAAATAGTTTATTATTAAATAAATAAATAAATTTGTTTTAAAAATAAATAAATAAATAAATAAAATATTGTTTTAATGGTATCCGATAGGAATTAACTGGTTGTTCTAAGATAAATAATTAAATTAAAATTAAATTTCAAGGTTGTTTAAAATAAAATAAGAAATTAAAGAAATAGAAGGATGTGATTTCGAACGGATTTGTAAAAGCAGGGAAAAGAGGGAAAAATGCAAAAGCGTGCACATGCACGGCTTGAGATAGGAACGTAATCAAGGAATTTGTTTTAATGTGAAAAGATTGCCTAATTAGTCTGAAGAAAAACAAAGCAAAACAAAACAAAAAGAAAGAAAAAAAAAAGAAAAAGAAAAGAAAGAAAATCAGAGTTTTGGGTGGGTTTTTGATTTAAAAAGAAAGCGTTGAAATGGGTGAAGGGAGGAGGGGATCAAGTTTGAAGGGAAAAATCGGTGGCTGGGCAGTGGAGGCCGGTATTTTATTCTCTCCAGACACGAGCGCAGGAAATTGAGGTAGGAATCATAATCTTGTTTTGGCCATTTTAAGTATTGTTGATAATGGGATCTTGATATCATCTCACCTGTTCCCTATTGGATTCGATCACTGCTTGTATAGGTAATCTTTATATTTTGCTGCTATGTTCATTTGATACCTTTATGCCTGTAAATTGTTGAATGTCGTTTTGCATGGTTACTTCGATCCTATCCAAGGAATCAAAGACTATAGAGGATTTCACAATCGAGTTTATGTTGTTTTCTTTCTGTATTTGTGCACCTTTGGAAATCATCTTCTCTGTAGAATCTTTGATCGCTCAGCAAATGTATTTTAAAGCACTTCCTGCAATCATTGCGTGTCATGGGATAATATCCCCTTTGAGGTGTTCTCTTCTGTTGCAGGTATATCTGCTTCCATATTTCTGTCAGCCTCCAAACAGTCCGATTCAGATCTCCTTGCAACCGTTTCAGACCATGAAAAGTGGTGTCCTCAAGGCCACAATAGAAAATAGTTCGCATACTTGTCCCGTCAAGCATCCATCGCTGCCTTGCATAGAGGACCTGTAGCAGCAATCTTAGAGCCCATATCTGCTGGTGAGAGCGGCTGAATGTTATGATTTGGGAGGGCGAATGGGTAGGAATATGATATGTGGTGTTTTTTTTTAATTCCCTTGTCAGTCGTTGTAAAATGTTCAGCCAAAACTTTGAGTGCCTCCCGATCTTTCTTGGAATTCGCTTTGCCCGGTATTTTCCAGTTGAGTCCTTTCGTGGCGTCCTCTTCTCAGAAGTTGGATGGCATCAAATCATGTTTGTGGTCATCTTTTGTGTTAGCCATCAGACTGTAGTAAGTCTAGGAATGATTTACTCAGCTTATGAGCTCATATACTGTCGCCTTCATATCAAGCGGTGTCTTATTCTGGCAGTTTTGTTGCACACAGTCTTTATTCTATTGTTGCAATAATTCCATTCCCCATCCCTTCACTATTACTGTTGTTGATTCAAGGCGCATTAGTATGGTGGAAGCCTTTCCCTTTGTAGATCCTTTTGTCTTTCATCACCATTAAGTCTGCACTAGAACATTATCTCTGTTTTAAATGATGGAAATGGTTCATATCTCTTAAAATGTCTTTTTCTTGCATCAATTTAGAAATGAATCCAAATGCAGCGTGGCCATCAGATTGTATTTCAAGGTTATTGACAAATAGTCTTTGAGGACACGTTTTAGAAAACCCAAGGCGAATGTTAACCTTTCATTATGGTGGTAGATTAATGTTTATGGTTCTTTTCTTCCGCAACAGTTGTGAATCTGGATATACCCTGCGGCCTCCCGTGCCAAGCTATCTCTCCAACGCTGCTTAGGTCTCTCCTGTTGGTGGATGTGATCTGTTCCCTTCCCTGAAAGAGTGTGCCATTTTATGGAGTTCAATCTGACTGTCCTCTGTAATCGCCCTTTCTTTGGCTCTTTTCTTTATTTTTGTTGACACAGTGATGCTCTCTCTGCCTCTAGCTGCGTCGTTCTAGGAGACACTTCTATCTTAAACCCTGTGGCAATCGACAATTTTATCTCATTAGTCAATTAAATTTTATACATATAAATACCTATCTTTGTGTGTATTTATATACGTTTATAAGAATAGTCATACATCGTGTTTTAAAACAAATTAAAGTAGATTTAAAATAGGAGTCTTATTTTGTGAACTCCCTTAAGTTAGGAAGTAAAATATATAACGCATGGGGAATAGTTTTAAAAATATTCAATGATTCATTAAATATTTTTATGAAAATAATGGTATCTATACTACATTCTATTTATCATAGTAAGATGTTAACCATAGCAAAGTTTATGTCTTCGTGGATTAGATAATATTTCGATAGTGAATATTGGGTGTGTTCTTCGTGGTCATTTAATAGTAGAATTGATCAATTTCTATTACTTAGAAGGGTTTGTAATTTATATAATGAGATTTATTTTATTATTTTAAATGATTTTAAAATGATGTTTAAATAATATGTAAATTTATTCTTTAGTATGCCTTTGAAATTAGTAAATTTGAATAAAGGTATTGGTTAGTATTATTGTTGTTAAATGTTGTGATATAGAATGTGGAGGTGATGGTTTTGTGATTACTAGTTATTGTGATTTACTTAGTATCGTGTGTTTCGGGGTTTAGGTGATTGTCCTTAACTTCCTATTTTTATTCAGGATAAAGGGGTGTTATGATAATTTTAATTGCATGAGTTGATTTATCTTGTTGACTTTGTGTGATGGAAATTTGTACATGATTTGCCTTATGTTTAATTCAGGTTGAACTTTTGTACAAGTTTGAAAGTATGACTTGTTTTGGCATATTGAGTTATTTTGGTTCTTGGGTAGATATTGATGTACCTCCAGGGGCTAGGGAAAATGGTGTGTGGGTGCACGTTTGTTGTTGTTGCACCTTTCTTGTCTGTCTTTATACCTCATGGATGTTGTGTGGGTGGTACCTCCTTGTATATGGGTTTTGATGCCTGGAGAGTCACGAGATGGCCGTGCCTCATGTGTTATGTTTTATAATGAATTTCTTTATGTCTTGAGGATTGAGGTACACCCATTGGTTTCTGTGATTTTTGAGTAACCGTAGGGGAGAGTGGCTCTTCTCGGGGCTAGAGTACAAGTGGTCACCCTTGAAAGAGTTTCCATAAATAAGTGATAACCTAATTAATGTATCTAGTGGGTTGGGTTAGTTAACACATAACAAGATAAAAACATGCACCTCACCCCTACCGTTAGCGCTCTCAAAGGTTAAGGATGGGTTGGAAGACCTGGTTGGTAAGGTCACTACCTTGTCTTTGTGAAAGGTAAGTGGCTCCGCATGAGCAACCCTATGGGGCGGCACCTTGAAATAGGATGTCTGGATAACCATAGATGAAGGCAGCTCGTTGAGCTAGGTTGTCTGGATAATCCATGTATAGATGGAGGCGGCACCTTGCGATAGGTAGTCTGGTGAATTCATATAAGGCCATGCGATGACACTCTCCCACTATGCCCTTTGTCTCTCTTGTTTTGTTGCCTCTGGAGTTGTCTCTTATAGTTGGTTATTATCATTGTTGTTTATTGATGTGGATGAAAGGCATCTGGTATATTTATTGTTGGTTGATTTTGCAGACTCTTTTGGTGAGTTCTTGGATTCTATTGTTGTCGACACCTCTTATGGTTATTTAGTGTTGATCTATAATATTTGTGATTGATTCTTGTTGGAAATTTTATTACTCTTGTTGTGGTTATGTGTTGGATATGTCATGGGTTAATATCTTGTGATTTGTTATCTCTTTTGTGGAGTCTTGTTTATCTTTGGTTCCTTTGACTTCTTGGGTGAGGATCTTTCTTGTTTACTCCAAGCACGGGGGTGGTCGGGTGGAACGTGCTACGCACCCCATTGGGTCCCCATCCGAAGTTCGAGATATGCAGAGTTGAACTTGTTGCAGTGACTTCTAAGTTATGTCAGAGTTTGATCCAGCTTATAGCTTTGTATTCCTTCAATTTCAGATTTATCTTTCCTTGTTATTATACTCTTCCCATAGATGTTGGGGAACAATATTGTATTGATGTAAACCTTGAACAATGTATCTTCGTATTGTTATTGCATGATCCATGTTCGGGTCATTTGATTGGGTGTATGTCTATCCCTCATGTAATGTATGATAGAGTTATGAAAAGTGATGCAACTATGTGGCCCCAAGGAACATTGTTAAATGTTGTACTTATATTGTTCATATCATGTGATGTATGTTGTTGCATATTACTTCTTTTAAAAAAAAAAAATGTGCCTTAAATGCTTGTATGTTAGTTTCCTTTGGGGTTGCATGGCGGGCATTACATCATGGTATCAGAGCCAAGGTTCATACTCTGGGCACTATGAGCCCATTACGTTAACTTTGCATTTAGACTTTCGAGTTTTGTGATGTGAGTTTGTGTGTGAATTTAAGTAGTTCATGATTAAGTTGGTATCTTATGCTAGTTTTCTTTCTACCACCTTGTTCATCTTTGTGACCCCTTTTTCCTTGGTGTTGTGTGTAGAATGCCTAGAGGACGTGGTCAAGCTTGGGGTCAGGGCATAGGTTAGCAAGGTGGTCATGGAGCTATTCGTCAGAACACTCCTTCCTTGAGTTCCCATGAGAATGATCGTGTGGAACACTTGGGCCCTCAGATTCAATCATTGCTTGAAGAGATCATTATCCGACTTGGCCCTAGGCAGGAAAGAAATCAACAGATGGTTAGGGCAAGGGAAGAGCTCCTTAGGCGAAGGAATATTTCTGTGATAGTGGGACTTATGATGGACCTTGTGAGGGAACGTTCTCCTACCTTCCCTAGTTTTAGAGGCAGTTTGGAGGATGGGATTGTGATGTTTGGTGTCCAGACTGGTGGTCGTCCTTCATATCGGAGAATCCGAAATTGGTTGTGAGCCAGACTTTATCGTCTTGACCAGTCAGCTCAGGGTATACAAACTGCATCTAGTAGAGGTAGATTGCAACAACTCAGGGTAATTCCTCAAGGTAGAGGAAATGGTAGTAATGTAGGATGTTACTCTTGCGGCCAACAAGGCCACCTGGCTAGACAATGTTCATACAGAAATGCACCTAGTTTCAGCCAGAGGTCAGTAGCCACGGAGCCAACAGGGGGTGATGCAGTTAGGTCCCACATTTTGACTTCAGTAGAGGATATTCAGCAGGTAGAACTTCAAGGCGTAAACTTGGAAATGGTTGGTAGTGGTCAGGTAGATGACTTGGGAGTCGATGGAAACCCCGTGGTATAGGAGACTGAGATGTAGTGCTCTCGTGTGGTTATCTTTACATTAATACCTTTTATATGTACTAGATACCTTAAGACTTTATTAGTACTTGTGCACCCTCTAGTTTTGATTGGTTGTCAATGTATGTGACTGGGATAATTGTGATGCCTTGATTTGTTTATGAATTGTATTTCTTGTGGTCTCTTGTTGAAAATGTTGGTGTTGAATAATGGATAAATTGGAGTGCTTCGTATGAAAATGATGTGATTTAACAAAAATGTGCATTCGTGTGGATAATTATGCTGTGTATATGAAAGTGCAATATTTTGAGGTTAAAATGAAGTTTGAATTATTGATACTAATGTGTTTTGTTTTATCGTAGTTTGTGAATTCTTAGGTAATTGACTTTGGAAATTTAGTGATAAAGTAATGAAATTGGGATTTATAGAGATAGATATTTATAATGTCAAGTAGTAGTCTGTTTGATACAACATATGAAATGAATCCATGGTTAGGATCATTATGTGAATTTTCTTCTAATTGATGTATATAGCAAATTGTTACAAATTATTAGAATTGTTTTTATTATTGTGTGTGGTCTGGTGAGAGGGACAGTGTAGTATCACTCGCTTGCGAGTGCCCTACTACATTGCAATTTCCTCTCATGGTGTGTTTGCGATATATATATTGTGCACAATGTTTTCTTTTATGCAGGATTGTAGGGATTAAGCCTCGATTCCACCTGCATTGTCAGGACAGGGCGAGCATCATCAACACCCAATGGGTATGACGTGGAAAATTGGAGTTGACAAGAAAGTTCCTCACCCTTGTTCGTCACCCGTCCTTGTGGTTAACAATGTGGTTATTTGCAACCCTGTCATCATTTTGGTATTGTTTCTTTTCTTTTTGAGTCAGTGAATTTCAATTGGTTAGTTGATGACATTTACGTGTTGATATGACTGTTGTTATTGCTCTCTTGTGATTTTGTTTGCACACATTTTGCTTCACCGTACGACTTCCAGGAGTAAGTCGAAGTCTAGGGGGGGAGGATGTAGTGCCCCTCCATGGTAGTCCGTCTGGATAATTGGGTAAGTGTCTATCTATGTTATCGTCAATTGGTGTGTTAGTGGTTCAAGCAATAAACGTAATGTTTTGATAGTGTTATTTACTCAATTAATTAAATTAGTATTGATTAAATAAAATTGGATATTATAATGATAATTAAATAAATTAGTTTTGTGGAATATTGTGTAAATAGTTTATTATTAAATAAATAAATTAATTTGTTTTAAAAATAAATAAATAAATAAATAAATAAAATATTGTTTTAATGGTATCCGATAGGAATTAATAATTTACTGGTTGTTCTAAGATAAATAATTAAATTAAAATTAAATTTCAAGGTTGTTTAAAATAAAATAAGAAATTAAAGAAATATAAGGATGTGATTTCGAACGGATTTGTAAAAGCAGGGAAAAGAGGGAAAAATGCAAAAGCGTGCACATGCACGGCTTGAGATAGGAACGTAATCAAGGAATTTGTTTTAATGTGAAAAGATTGCCTAATTAGTCTGAAGAAAAACAAAGCAAAACAAAACAAAAAGAAAGAAAAAAAAAAGAAAAAGAAAAGAAAGAAAATCAGAGTTTTGGGTGGGTTTTTGATTTAAAAAGAAAGCGTTGAAATGGGTGAAGGGAGGAGGGGATCAAGTTTGAAGGGAAAAATCGGTGGCTGGGCAGTGGAGGCCGGTATTTTATTCTCTCCAGACACGAGCGCAGGAAATTGAGGTAGGAATCATAATCTTGTTTTGGCCATTTTAAGTATTGTTGATAATGGGATCTTGATATCATCTCACCTGTTCCCTATTGGATTCGATCACTGCTTGTATAGGTAATCTTTATATTTTGCTGCTATGTTCATTTGATACCTTTATGCCTGTAAATTGTTGAATGTCGTTTTGCATGGTTACTTCGATCCTATCCAAGGAATCAAAGACTATAGAGGATTTCACAATCGAGTTTATGTTGTTTTCTTTCTGTATTTGTGCACCTTTGGAAATCATCTTCTCTGTAGAATCTTTGATCGCTCAGCAAATGTATTTTAAAGCACTTCCTGCAATCATTGCGTGTCATGGGATAATATCCCCTTTGAGGCGTTCTCTTCTGTTGCAGGTATATCTGCTTCCATATTTCTGTCAGCCTCCAAACAGTCCGATTCAGATCTCCTTGCAACCGTTTCAGACCATGAAAAGCGGTGTCCTCAAGGCCACAATAGAAAATAGTTCGCATACTTGTCCCATCAAGCATCCATCGCTGCCTTGCATAGAGGACCTGTAGCAACAATCTTAGAGCCCGTATCTGCTGGTGAGAGCGGCTGCATGTTATGATTTGGGAGGGCGAATGGGTAGGAATATGATATGTGGTGTTTTTTTTTAATTCCCTTGTCATTCGTTGTAAAATGTTCAGCCAAAACTTTGAGTGCCTCCCGATCTTTCTTGGAATTCGCTTTGCCCGGTATTTTCCAGTTGAGTCCTTTCGTGGCGTCCTCTTCTCAGAAGTTGGATGGCATCAAATCATGTTTGTGGTCATCTTTTGTGTTAGCCATCAGACTGTAGTAAGTCTAGGAATGATTTACTCAGCTTATGAGCTCATATACTGTCGCCTTCATATCAAGCGGTGTCTTATTCTGGCAGTTTTGTTGCACACAGTCTTTATTCTGTTGTTGCAATAATTCCATTCCCCATCCCTTCACTATTACTGTTGTTGATTCAAGGCGCATTAGTATGGTGGAAGCCTTTACCTTTGTAGATCCTTTCGTTTTTCATCACCATTAAGTCTGCACTAGAACATTATCTCTGTTTTAAATGATGGAAATGGTTCATATCTCTTAAAACGTCTTTTTCTTGCATCAATTTAGAAATGAATCCAGATGCAGCGTGGCCATCAGATTGTATTTCGAGGTTATTGACAAATAGTCTTTGAGGACACGTTTTAGCAAACCCAAGGCGAATGTTAACCTTTCATTATGGTGGTAGATAAATGTTTATGGTTCTTTTCTTCCGCAACAGTTGTGAATCTGGATATACCCTGCGGCCTCCCGTGCCAAGCTATCTCTCCAACGCTGCCTAGGTCTCTCCTGTTGGTGGATGTGATCTGTTCCCTTCCCTGAAAGAGTGTGCCATTTTATGGAGTTCAATCTGACTGTCCTCTGTAATCGCCCTTTCTTTGGCTCTTTTCTTTATTTCTGTTGACACAGTGATGCTCTCTCTGCCTCTAGCTGCGTCGTTCTAGGAGACACTTCTGTCTCAAACCCTGTGGCAATCGACAATTTTATCTCATTAGTCAATTAAATTTTATACATATAAATACCTATCTTTGTGTGTATTTATATACGTTTATAAGAATAGTCATACATCATGTTTTAAAACAAATTAAAGTAGATTTAAAATAGGAGTCTTATTTTGTGAATTCCCTTAAGTTAGGAAGTAAAATATATAACGCATGGGGAATAGTTTTAAAAATATTCAATGATTCATTAAATATTTTTATGAAAATAATGGTATCTATACTACATTCTATTTAAAGATGTTAACCATAGCAAAGTTTATGTCTTCGTGGATTAGATAATATTTCGATAGTTAATATTGGGTGTGTTCTTCGTGGTCATTTAATAGTAGAATTGATCAATTGCTATTACTTAGAAGGGTTTGTAATTTATATAATGAGATTTCTTTTATTATTTTAAATGATTTTAAAATGATGTTTAAATAATATGTAAATTTATTCTTTAGTATGCCTTTGAAATTAGTAAATTTGAATAAAGGTATTGGTTAGTATTATTGTTGTTAAATGTTGTGATATAGAATGTGGAGGTGATGGTTTTGTGATTACTAGTTATTGTGATTTACTTAGTATCGTGTGTTTCGGGGTTTAGGTGATTGTCCTTAACTTCCTATTTTTATTCAGGATAAAGGGGTGTTATGATAATTTTAATTGCATGAGTTGATTTATCTTGTTGACTTTGTGTGATGGAAATTTGTACATGATTTGCCTTATGTTTAATTCAGGTTGAACTTTTGTACAAGTTTGAAAGTATGACTTGTTTTGGCATATTGAGTTATTTTGGTTCTTGGGTAGATATTGATGTACCTCCAGGGGCTAGGGAAAATGGTGTGTGGGTGCACGTTTGTTGTTGTTGCACCTTTCTTGTCTGTCTTTATACCTCATGGATGTTGTGTGGGTGGTACCTCCTTGTATATGGGTTTTGATGCCTGGAGAGTCACGAGATGGCCGTGCCTCATGTGTTATGTTTTATAATGAATTTCTTTATGTCTTGAGGATTGAGGTACACCCATTGGTTTCTGTGATTTTTGAGTAACCGTAGGGGAGAGTGGCTCTTCTCGGGGCTAGAGTACAAGTGGTCACCCTTGAAAGAGTTTCCATAAATAAGTGATAACCTAATTAATGTATCTAGTGGGTTGGGTTAGTTAACACATAACAAGATAAAAACATGCACCTCACCCCTACCGTTAGCGCTCTCAAAGGTTAAGGATGGGTGGGAAGACCTGGTTGGTAAGGTCACTACCTTGTCTTTGTGAAAGGTAAGTGGCTCCGCATGAGCAACCCTATGGGGCGGCACCTTGAAATAGGATGTCTGGATAACCATAGATGGAGGCGGCTCCTTGAGCTAGGTTGTCTGGATAATCCATGTATAGATGGAGGCGGCACCTTGCGATAGGTAGTCTGGTGAATTCATATAAGGCCATGCGATGACACTCTCCCACTATGCCCTTTGTCTCTCTTGTTTTGTTGCCTCTGGAGTTGTCTCTTATAGTTGGTTATTATCATTGTTGTTTATTGATGTGGATGAAAGGCACCTGGTATATTTATTGTTGGTTGATTTTGCAGACTCTTTTGGTGAGTTCTTGGATTCTATTGTTGTCGACACCTCTTATGGTTATTTAGTGTTGATCTATAATATTTGTGATTGATTCTTGTTGGAAATTTTATTACTCTTGTTGTGGTTATGTGTTGGATATGTCATGGGTTAATATCTTGTGATTTGTTATCTCTTTTGTGGAGTCTTGTTTATCTTTGGTTCCTTTGACTTCTTGGGTGAGGATCTTTCTTGTTTACTCCAAGCACGGGGGTGGTCGGGTGGAACGTGCTACGCACCCCATTGGGTCCCCATCCGAAGTTCGAGATATGCAGAGTTGAACCTGTTGCAGTGACTTCTAAGTTATGTCAGAGTTTGATCCAGCTTATAGCTTTGTATTCCTTCAATTTCAGATTTATCTTTCATTGTTATTATACTCTTCCCATAGATGTTGGGGAATAATATTGTATTGATGTAAACCTTGAACAATGTATCTTCGTATTGTTATTGCATGATCCATGTTCAGGTCATTTGATTGGGTGTATGTCTATCCCTCGTGTAATGTATGATAGAGTTATGAAAAGTGATGCAACTATGTGGCCCCAAGGAACATTGTTAAATGTTGTACTTATATTGTTCATATCATGTGATGTATGTTGTTGCATATTACTTCTTTTTAAAAAAAAAATTGTGCCTTAAATGCTTGTATGTTAGTTTCCTTTGGGGTTGCATGGCGGGCATTACATGATCTCCCTTGGGTTAAAATATTGAAATTTTGGGTTGTCGTTCAAAATAATATTTTAATAATGGACAATATCATGCAAAAAGAATTCTAGATGAGGTGTGCACTTAATAAAAAAAATGCAAAATAAAAATGTCATCTTCTACCATACTATCCCTTTTCTTATCAAGACTTGAGGATAATCTTATCCAAATTTAAAATTTATTGGATTCATCCAACCTCTATATTAGATAGTCCTTCAAAGGCACCCTTCTTTTATTGAAAATGCTAACTCTCACATTCTCACTTTTCTTGGGGAGTTTGGCAGCCACTTGTCTTGTCTCTTCTCTCCTTTTTCATGAATTAACTTTATATATATATATATATAATTTAATTTACTTAAGAGCTATTTTATTTACTTTATAATTATTTAAGAATATTTTATTAATTTAAGAGCTATTTTATGTTTTTAATTTTTAAAAATATTTTCTTATGTTTAAATGTCTCCTATGATAATATATTTATATAATATTATTATCCTATTTTTAAAATAATATAAATATACTAAAGTAAATTTTTTGATACAATAATATATGTATACTTTTCATTTATTATTTGATACTTTATTTTTATTTACCTAAGATTTATTTTTTACTCTATGAATAATTTAAGATTTTTTTAAAAAAAATTTAGGCAAGAGTTATTTTATTTATAGTTATTTTTTTAATTTAAAATAACTCCAATAAAGAACTCTCAAAAAATAAAAATAAAAAAAATCAATATTTGCTAATATTTTTAATTGATTAGTATGAATTATAATTTCTAGCATATTACAACAAAACTAATTTCAATAACATGATTTGTGAAAAAATAATTCTTAAAAAAAAGATTCAATGGAAAAATATTTCTATCATCCATGTTAATAAACATGAACAGTAGGCAAATTTATGATATTCAAATTTAAGATTATTTTCTTTCTCTTGTCTTCTTTTATAAAAAAATATTTGAATTATATTTAATTAAAAATATTGAACAATAATGATTCTCCTCATTAAATTATAATCATACTTGCACCTTTGGGACTAAATAAAAATAATGAATGAATGTAAGAAACAAAATGTCATGCCATGATCATATATAAAAATTGAAACACAATTAAGTATTTAAAAAATTTAAAACTATCTAAAAATTATTTAATTTTTTATTTAATTAAGAATTATTTTATATGTTATAACCATATATAAAAATTGAAACACAATTAAATGTTTAAAAAAATAAAAACTATTTAATTGATTAGTATGAATTATAATTTCTAGCATATTACAACAAAACTAATTTCAATAACATGATTTGTGAAAAAGTAATTCTTAAAAAAAACATTCAATGGAAAAATATTTCTATCATCCATATTAATAAACATGAACACTAGACAAATTTATGATATTCAAATTTAAGATTATTTTCTTTCTCTTGTCTTCTTATATAAAAACATATTTGAATTCTATTAAATTAAAAATATTGAACATTAATGATTCGCCTCATTAAATTATAATCATACTTGCACCTTTGGGACTAAATAAAAACAAGAGCTGCAGAGCAGCAAAGTTCCTGCCAAAATGTTCAAGAATAGATTTGTTTTAATTTGTTGTGTGTGTTATGTTTTAGCAACAATGTTGATAATATAATTACTTTATAATTCTCCTTCACCTTTTACATTACAAAAGGGGTATAAGACATTAAAATATAAAAATCAATCCTCAAAATAAGATCCATAATTGACTTGTATAGGATCTATAAATCAAATTGAGCTAATTGTTTAGACTAAAGAGCAACAAAATTATCACTCTCAACATCCATGGAATATTTCTCAGTAATGAAGACAACCTTGGGGAAATCTAGATTCGAGAGCAAGTGAAGTCAATGAGAAAAGAAAATTTGGAGAAAAAAAGTATTTTTCAGTTGGTAAAGAAAATGTTGGTCAATGTACATATAGTTTCATAAGCATCATGGTAGTTTTACAACCACCCCAATGGATACATATTGCCCCAATTCAAAACATTTAAAGTACCAAAATGTACCTAATCTTTCAATGGAAAATTAAATCCTTAATCTTTTTATAAACTTGGGTAGTTTTCTAGAGATGATTTTGAACAGATGCATTATTTTCTAAATTAGAAAATTCCCAATAAAAATTCATAATATTTAAAATTTGTGTTGAAATAGTAATTGAATGTGATAAAGAAATCTCATAACACAAAATATAAGAAAAATGTTTAAGGCAAATTGTACCAAAAGATAATAAAATGCGAGGGGTTTAAGGCAAATCGTACCAGAAGATAATAATTAATTAAAATTTTGCATTTAAAAAAATTTCCATATAAAATTAAATCTCGCCATTGTTACTGGTTGTAGAGGAAGCATGAAAATAACTTATACAATGCTACATCCATAACATAAAAATTCAAACAAAATTTTCATATTATTTACATAATACATAAATTACAAAATTACTTGGCTTCTGCTTAAATTACACGGTTACAAATTCAAATAGAAATATGCAAGCATAGCTCTAGGGTTTGGGTTTTCATTAAAAACTATTGGTACCATTCACAGCATTTTCATCATTTTCTGCCAAAGTGGGATCTCCAAACATATCTTGTTGACAATGGGAAGATGAAAAAAGAACATTATTGAATTTCTTGTAGATAAATGAGATCTTATTGGACAATTTAATTTAATTTCCTTAGCAAATATCATTTGAAAAAGTAGTTCTATAGTCTAAGAACTTGAGATATACAATAAATTGTTTCAATCTATACCTAAAAGCAAAAGACAAACAATCTTACACTGCAAAAGGATATGAGTCATAGTGAGGTACTATTGTCCACTAGGATTTTCAGTCTACATAACATCACCTACAAAAGAGCCCAATATCAACAATTAAAAGAAAATATAAATATTAAAATTAATCCACACTCACATGAAAGAAAACTCCATAAAAACCGTTATTGAGCAAAATTTGAAATTTCTTGTTAAACAAAAATCTAAAGAACCAATAACAAAATTAGTTAATCTATAATGTTCTTTTTTCATCATTTTCTGCCAAAGTGGGATCTCCAAACATATCTCTGTTGACAATGGGAAGATAAAAAAAGAACATTATTGATTTCAAAAGGATATGAGTCATAGTGAGGTACTATTGTCCACTAGGATTTTCAGTCTACATAACATCACCTACAAAAGAGACCAATATCAACAATTAAAAGAAAATATAAATATTAAAATTAATCCACACTCACATGAAAGCAAACTCCATAAAAACCGTTATTGAGCAAAATTTGAAATTTCTTGTTATACAAAAATCTAAAGAACCAATAACAAAATTAGTTAATCTATAATGTTCTTTTTTCATCATTTTCTGCCAAAGTGGGATCTCCAAACATATCTCTATTGACAATGGGAAGATGAAAAAAGAACATTATTGAATTCAAAAGGATATGAGTCATAGTGAGGTACTATTGTCCACTAGGATTTTCAGTCTACATAACATCACCTACAAAAGAGCCCAATATCAACAATTAAAAGAAAATATAAATATTATTTAAATTAATCCACACTCACATGAAAGCAAACTCCATAAAAACCGTTATTGAGAAAAATTTGAAATTTCTTGTTATACAAAAATCTAAAGAACCAATAACAAAATTAGTTAACCTATAATGTTCTTTTTTCATCATTTTCTGCCAAAGTGGGATCTCCAAACATATCTCTGTTGACAATGGGAAGATGAAAAAAGAACATTATTGAATTCAAAAGGATATGAGTCATAGTGAGGTACTATTGTCCACTAGGATTTTCAGTCTACATAACATCACCTACAAAAGAGCCCAATATCAACAATTAAAAGAAAATATAAATATTAAAATTAATCCACACTCACATGAAAGCAAACTCCATAAAAACCATTATTGAGCAAAATTTGAAATTTCTTGTTATACAAAAATCTAAAGAACCAATAACAAAATTAGTTAATCTATAATGTTCTTTTTTCATCATTTTCTGCCAAAGTGGGATCTCCAAACATATCTCTGTTGACAATGGGAAGATGAAAAAAGAACATTATTGAATTCAAAAGGATATGAGTCATAGTGAGGTACTATTGTCCACTAGGATTTTCAGTCTACATAACATCACCTACAAAAGAGCCCAATATCAACAATTAAAAGAAAATATAAATATTAAAATTAATCCACACTCACATGAAAGCAAACTCCATAAAAACCGTTATTGAGCAAAATTTGAAATTTCTTGTTAAACAAAAATCTAAAGAACCAATAACAAAATTAGTTAATCTATAGCATTCATGTAGAACTCAAAGTAATTAAAAGTGGCCTAAAAATTGCCCTATAAAAATTGCAAAAAAAAAGCTTTCTACCTACTATTCCTAAAAATTTGTCCAAAAAATTTGCAACTCTATTTTTCTATTAATATTGATTTATATAATTTAGTTATATGCTCAATAAATTCTTAATAGTGCTTTAAATAATTTATTAAACCACTATTAAAAATTTATTGAATTATTTGTACTACGCGTCAAATGTAATTTAAGTGAATAGTAAACAATTTATTTATAAAAGTTTAAATATTTTAAAACTTGTTGAATTATTTTAATATAAAAAATAAGTTAATCAATTTTAAATAATTTATTTAAATAAGAAAGTGATATTTTAGTAAGTATTAAAATATAAAGGTAAACACTATCAATAATTTAAATAAATTGTTTAAACCACATTCTTATTTAAAACTAAATTCAATATTATATTAAACCATTAAATTTACATTATAAATTTTTAAATAATTTGATATAACAATAAGTTTTTAAATAAACAATTAAATCACTATTAAACCAATAAAGACAGTTAATTCAATAATTGTTTCAATTTATAAATTTATTATATTATATTAAATCAAATAATAAACAAATTAGTAAATTATTTGCATATAAAAGATTAAAGTTTAAATAAATTATTTAAATAAATAATTTAAATAAGTTTAAGTTATATTCATGAAGTGAAAAAAAATTAATCATCTTGGTCCAAACTTTGTAGGCAATTATATTTGATTAAGAGAAGACTTATTAATTTATAATAATTATTTTTTGGTGTAAAATATTTTTTTATAATTATAAGTTGATTTTTTCTTTATTGTATATGATGTATTTAACTAAACAACTATTTTTTAATGCTTATTAGAATACAAATGTAAATAAATTAGATTCAAGAGAATTGATTTTTGAAATATATTTTGTTATATAATTCGCATCTATACATTGATAATATTGATAATAGATTGAAAAAATTCAAATAGAAAAATAAGAGTTACTAATAACTATTTAAATTTTGATTGTGCCTATAGTTCCCTGGCAGGAACTAATAATGAATGAATGTAAGAAACAAAATTTCATGCCATGATCATATATAAAAATTGAAACACAATTAAGTATTTAAAAAAATTAAAATATCTAAAAATTATTTAATTTTTTATTTAATTAAAAATTAATTTATATGTCATAACCATATATAAAAATTGAAACACAATTAAATGTTTTAAAAAATTAAAACTATTTAATTGATTAGTATGAATTATAATTTCTAGCATATTACAACAAAACTAATTTTAATAACATGATTTGTGAAAAAATAATTCTTAAAAAAAACATTCAATGGAAAAATATTTCTATCGTCCATGTTAATAAACATGAACACTAGACAAATTTATGATATTCAAATTTAAGATTATTTTCTTTCTCTTGTCTTCTTTTATAAAAAAATATTTGAATTCTATTAAATTAAAAATATTGAACAATAATGATTCTCCTCATTAATTTATAATCATACTTGCACCTTTGAGACTAAATAAAAATAATGAATGAATGTAAGAAACAAAATGTCATGCCATGATCATATATAAAAATTGAAACACAATTAAGTATTTAAAAAATTTAAAACTATCTAAAAATTATTTAATTTTTTATTTAATTAAGAATTATTTTATATGTCATAACCATATATAAAAATTGAAGCACAATTAAATGTTTAAAAAAATTAAAATTATCTAAGAATTATTCAGTTTTTTATTGAGTTATTTAATATATATTTTTCATTTATTTAAAAGATTTAATAATTACTATTCTATTTTAAATATATAAATTGTGTTTATAACTATTTTATTTTATAAAGTAAAAATAACTCTCTTGTAAAATAATAATATTGTTATAATTAAATATTAGATAAAACTTGTTTCAACAACCTTCATTATATATTTATTATTAAACTACTTTTAAATTAATTATTTAAAATTTTATATAATTTAAACATCCTTGTTATATACTTTTCAAAATGGGTTGGTAGTAATACATAATTATTATTTTTATTAAATTACCCTTGCAACTAATATATCTCTGAAGAACAAACGCAGTTGGACAACAAAATTCCGTGCTTTGCTTTTGCTACAGGCGGTGTATTTATAGGAATTTTATTGGACTATTTTAAATTCTTACCGAATGTGGGAGTAAAACGAACTGCTACGAAACTGAAGAGTACGAACATTAAAACGGAGGAACGAGAATGTTTATGGAAACGGGATCCGTCGAAAAACGCGAATGTGAAAATGACAGGGAACGGAAATGTCAGGTTAAATGGGGCCCACGGGCCCAGCCACCTAAGCACAGTCAGCGCTTAGAGTGTGCCGGTTAAGCCGGCCCATGGAATCCTTACTGCAATTGCGGACTATGTAACCATAGACAAGACACATGGATACCCCAAACAAATCTGGTCTCATCGAATGCCATGATCGCAGCATACACAAAACAAAAATGGATTTGTTGAAAAGGCTTTAGAAAACTTTCAAGCAAAATGCAATTCCTCTACATTCGCCAGCATCCTCCCAGCCTATGCCCAAATGGGCACTTTTGAAAATAGGGTATGTTCAAACAAAATTTCAATGACTTTAATATTAAAAAGATCTTTGCATCATGAACAAATATATAAAATCAACAATCTTGCTCATCAAATAAGTTCGGTCTTAATTCAGCAAGTAGAAAAAAGGCAAGTACTTCTCACTCGTGAGTGTTTTTTTTCAATCGGGTGCCAAAAAAAAATTATAATGTTACTTGTATAAAATGAATACATGAAGAAACAAATGAAAAGAAAAGCATCCATACCTCTCCCTGAGGATTTGACACTTGGGCAGCAGCTGAGTTGCAATTTCGGAAGCTGGATTACAGATTACTCTCACAGAGTTTTCAGAAGGGCATATTCTGAGCTGCATGCCCTTATGGATATGCATGCAAAACTAAATGTAGATGCCATCCACGTGAAATTTTTTGCCCAATGCTTCAAAGAAATGTGGTCTTGAAAAATGCCCCTCCCTTCTCCACGCGTCCTGCATGCCTCCCCCTTTTCTTGCACATTTCCCTTTCGAGAGCAAAATGTTGAGTGGGTGCCAAGTTGAATCTTTACCTTGTACTTTTATTTTCATTCATCTATTCCCTTGATAAATTTTATAATTTTTTTTTTCTTGTTGCTCACATTTCCTTATTCTTCTTCCTTCCCTTTTAAGTTATTTTCTAACATCCTTTCACTACACATATACTTTTCTATTTTATTACTTCATTTATAATTTTATGTTTGAGCTCTTTACACATTCCAATTTTTTTATTATTTTATTCTATTTACTTCCCCTTCTCTAATGTTGATACTCCTCTCTTCCTCTTTCTATTTTACCTTTTTTTTCTACCCAGTTTTTTTATATTTTATTCACTTTCTTCTCTCTTTTTTTACTTCATAATTTCTCATATTCCCTTACTTTTATTTTCTCCTTTCTTTTTATCATTTATTTATTTTTATTTACTCCTCTCCTTATTAGCTTCAATCCTAACTTCATGAAATTGGCCAATGAACTTACCATAAACAATTGCATATTATATAATCAAGTGAAAGTGTAAAGATCACTAAAAAATTGTTTTATTGGATGACATGACTATAACTATATCATTTTCTCTACTAGATTTTTCTGCAACGGGATATAGAATCTTTCTTCAAATTTTTTTATAGTTTTTCTATGTCATCTACCACAATATTATTAAATACAATTTTAGACCCTTTTTTTTGACAAAATTGTCAACCATAATTTTATATTATGCTTTTCCATTCATTCCTTTCACTTACATTTTCCTATTTTTATCGTTATAGCTTCTTGTAAATGCTATATATATATACTAACAGTTTAGATTATATTTCTCTTTTTCCTTAATTTCATATTCCTAGTTTCTTATACATATATAAATACTATGAGTTCAAATTGTATTTCTATATGTATGTTTTATGGGAATTAAAATTCAAATGTTCTTTTTGATAAAGGATACATATATTAATGGGAATTCTTTTCTTTTTTCTTCTAATAGTTCCTATTATGGTGGATGGTGAGAAATTATTATTTAACTAACCTATCAAAATAAAATGGTGTATAACATCAAGAAAACATATCTTGATAGAATGCAACAATACAATAGAGTACACAAACAAAATCATGATAGGACAATGATTTTCCATTTGAATTGGTTAAGAATGCAATAATAGTTTGAATCTATTCTTAAAAAAAAAGATATCAAATGATAACAGGTTTGAATTATATACAAGAAATTCTTCATGATTTAAATTACAATAATAATTAAAAGGTTGAAGTTGATCTTTTCATGAAGATAAGATTCAATGCAATTTATGTGTGTGAATCCAAATACATTATAAATATCCTTTTGTGAACATCTTCAATAGATACATAAGTGTGATATTATACTAGTTCCCATGCATATAGCAACATTTTATATGTACCTCTTCATACATAGTTAAATAGTAACTGATAGTATAAAAATAAACCTCGTAGATAACACACACACTGATTGAAACCAAGTGTCACATAAACGATTAAACACATTAAAGCATGGCATAAGAACCAAGGCTACACAACTCAATATGATAATTCCTAAGATTTTATTAAACGACCTCTGCTATAAAATCATGAAAGCAATGCTTGACCAAATGTTGAGGCTTCATAGGGACTGTAACTTTAACTTGAGATAATACTTGAAACATATCTATTGGAGAATAATTTGGTAACTTAGGGAGTACAAATTTTGTAGAAATTACCTTCTCACCTTTTCTTTTAACCTTTTTAGCACTAGGTTTCACATCTTTGGCCTTCATAGCTTGAGGGGCAAGTTCACCATCACTCTTCACCTTAGTTCCCTTCTTAGCTCAAACTCTCATTTCTTTACCCTCTTTAGGTTTTTTCTCTTCTTTCTTATTTTTTTTCTTAGTTCCTTTGGTTTATGCATTGTTCTATTTGATAAAAATACTACCAGGGATACCCTGATTACCACTTATAGTTCTTTTCTGCAAATGAAGGTCGCTCCTTGCCTGAGCAGCCAATACAATTGTGTACTTTTCAATTTCCTCATTTGAAGGTCTTCTCAAGGAAACATTATCTGACTCAAGAGTGTAGATAGTGCATTCATTCTCTCTTTCATCATCTAAAAATACTTGTTGATGGTAAGAACTCACTTCCTTCCTCAGAATATCCACATCACTTATGTTAGGCTCATCGTAAAAATAATCTGATTTGGTCTTGAGCATGTTCAAGATTCCCTCTTTCCCATAAGGAGAATCATAACCTTCTTGATACTTTGGTAATTACTCTACTGATCTAGAAATAACACATTTTTGTGCAAAGTGAGGTATTTGACACACCCCACACCAAGGCAAGTCTTTAGTAACATTTGTGGAATTCTTTTACAAAGGATTAGGTGTACCTTGGATATTCTTCTAATTATTGTTAACTAGCTTCCCATTGTGCCATTTAGTATGATGGGGATAGTCCTGCAATCTTGGTCGCCTTTCATTACTCTAGAATTGTGGCTTATCATTCTTGGCCTCCTTCTATAGCAAGCTATGAACTTGTTCTAATTTTTCATCATGGGTTGCAACTTTACTTGCCTTTTCATTCTAATCTCTTGTGTTCTTCAAAGGTTTGGGATTATCCCTTCTTCCCACTTTACCTGATGCTCTCCTATTGTTTTCAATATTGACTGCCATTTTGTAGGCTTCTTTAAGGTGCTATGGATTCTTATCTCTGAGAAAATAACACATTTTTAAATCATATGCATTGCAGTACACAACTAGACATGCATTTTCATTAGGCCTCAAGTAAGTAGAGACTTTATACATTTCATTCTAAAATGTTGCATGAACTTAGATTCCAATTCATTATGCCCCTTTTTGATATTGTTAAGATCATTCAACCTAAACCGAGGATCAGTTTGGTCTCCATATTGTTACCTAAAGATTCAATAGAAAGAGTCCTTGGAGTCGATTCTCACATCAGGAAAGCTCCTATACTAATCCCTTGCATCTTTAGTCAATGATTACATAAAATATTTCATGACAAAATCATCATCCCACAATTTGAAATCTTCTAGTAAACTTTGAAAAGCTTTTAAATGGTCCACACCACTGAGAGCATTATTGCCAATAAACTTAGATACATGCTTCCTTGCATTATCTGAAACTGGATTTGGATATCCTAGGATGTTCTAAAACCATAACTTTCTATAACTATCAGTTTGCAATAATATCCTTCCAAAAGGTCCTTCCTCATTTTGGTTATCATTATTCCTTCTTCTATCATTATTATTTTTAGACCTTCTTAGTTGGGAATCATGTTGATCATTAAATTGAGCTATTCTAGCCTGGTTTTTAGGCTATGAGGATGAATTAGAAGGATTTCCACTAGATGATGTTTTTTCATCTACATGAGGACTTGAAAATGATGTGTTGGCTTGAGGGCTCTGAGTCTCAGGAATAGGAACCTTCATAGTGGATTCTAGGAATCCAAGTTTCCTTTTCATCTCAATGTTTATAGCTAGTAATTCCATCTCTTTCACCCTTTTCTCCAACTCTTCATTTTCCTTTATTAGCATAACAGCTAATGAGATAGACTCATTATGTAGTGTGTCCTTTCTAGAGGAGACTCCCTCGTTTATTTTTACTCCACCCATGGGTTTATTTCCTTATCAGGAATGTAGGGAAGATGATTTGTATTATTAAGATGGTTTTACTAGAATAGAAGCCTTTTTAGTAGTGTTGGTTTGTGAATTTACACCAACATTATCAAAAGAGGGAACTATAGGGACCCTTGTTACAATCTCTTGAACAATAGGATGAGTTATATGGACAGTTTTAGCTGCTAACTTGTCCAATTCCTCCATTTCCTAAACCTTTCTCTGTAACATATACCTTTGCATTCTGGTTTCCCTTATCCTTCTCTCTTTCTCTTCATCCCTCTTCTTTCTATTCTCATTGCATCTTAAGGCTCTTTCTCTAAGCCATTGCATATCATTAAGAAATTCTTCCTCCTTTGGTAAAGTAGAGTCAACATCAGATGCTACTATAACTTCAACTTGATTGTGAACACTATTACAAGAATATTCATCAACTCCAATTAACATGTCTAGAGGAATGGGAGTATATGGATGAGAAGTTGGGGCCAAATTACCTTAAGCTCTAACACATATACCACTAGCATTATCTATTTATATTCTATATCTTTCCATCCTTTCCATGGATCACATGCTTGGGTATGAGGGTTGTTCTTTCACAATAGACTTCATAAAACCTCTTCTCTATTAGTAGAGGTGCTATCCCTAAAGTCTAGCAAATTCCTTTCACATTATAAACTAGAGCTAGAATGAATATCACATTCGGGGATTAGATGATAATTTGACTTACACGTTTCAACATCCTTTGTTTTCACCCATTTTCCTTGAGTTTTCTTGGATAATTCTCCTTCTAGTTTCTACTCTGGATGCTTCTTCATGTGGTTGCAAGTTCCTCACATTTGTGCTTGAATCTTCTTCATGTTTGTCAACCTTTTCAATTTATATGTATTCTTTTTCTTCTTTGATATCTTTAAACACCGGCTCTCGTTGGTGCAAATACTTCAAAGTCACCACCCAAATTCCTTGGAACCAATTCATAGCAATTGTGTTATGATTTATGCAAATTTCACAAGATCCTTGGAAACTCAGACAGACTTTGAAAAATGCAATATATTTTTAAATGAACTTTAGACACAATAATTTTAATACAAATGGGCAGGAAACTTAACATGAACCTTGATGTGACACATGACAAAGAGTTGAGCAATATTTAGCAGAAACTTCAAATAGATCGACTCTATAAGTAAACATAACCATACATTATACTGATCTTTGATAAGGCACTCTAGAGAACAAATATTTGTAAAGCTTACTTCCCTATTAGATTTGATGATCTGTTGGATCTTTTTAACTCCCAACCAGATCTTCAAGGAAGCTTATGGATTTTTAATTCAAATAATCAACAACCTAAAGGGGTTGGCCAACGAATGAGAGAAAGAGAATTAGCTTTCCTCTTTTACTTCAGGCTCTGCAAAACCTGGGAGGGTGATCCCACAATGTATTTATAACATTCTTTTATAGAGTTATCACATACATTGCATATTTAGTAGATACATTCTCGTATTCATGAATCAACAAGTGATAATTTTCAAGAACTAGGATAATTATTTACACCTTTACCACTTGGAGCAGAGAATGGATAATTCAAATGACAATTATAACAACAATTGAAATTATGGGCATGATTTTGTTTAAATGGGTTATTCTTTGACAAGATCTGGCTGATCAGATACATTTGAGTTCACTTGAAATTTAGAACAGTGCCTTATCTTAGGTAACGAGGTCAAATTCATAATAAAATGTAGTGCAACAATAATGACATCCAACATTCATAAACTATTATACATTTGCATTGTAAATTCACAACTCAAACATTTCAGATAGAAAATACTTAATGATCCTAAGACTTAACACTATGAACTAGTGATTACATCAAATCATTTTAATCAATTACTTGAATTGAAGCAAAAATATAAACACATCCAACCCTATGAATTGGAGACCAATGAACCAATCTTTAATTATTTCATTGATAATTCATGTAAATGAGTACACAAGAGACAATCTGCTTGACACTTTTCATTATCAACTTCAAATGTTGTAATTGTTGCAAAACATTTAAGCTAACTGTAAACAAAAACTCAAAACTTAAGACTCAACAAACAATTCTACTACCTTGTATGTTTGATACATCTCATGAAATATTCACTTCTAATAACCTAAGACAACCTGAGATCAACCAAAATTGACAAAAGACCCATGCACAATAGCCTTGAATTCCCTTTAATAAGATTAAGGGAGCAAAAAAAGATTTGTGCTATTGGCCAATCACATTACATTTCATTTTGTATTTCATGATATTTCATTTCATTTCAACCCCCAGGTAGTTAAATTTACATTGAAGAAATGGGGGGAAGTACAAAGAGACAAAATATTGCAATGACATGTTGAGCTCATATCTTTTTTGTTGACGACTCCATGTCATAGCACCACTCATCCAAAAGCATAAGGCATGAAACCATAGGAAAACTTAAAACAAAGAAAGAAAATTGGTTGGATGACCATGTGCACTTGCTTGATTGGGAGGGTATAGATTTTAAACAATTAGTTTCAAAGGCCAGACTTGTATTATACTTGACCATGTACTATATCCATCTTGCCACCCTTGTAGCTTACTCTACATACTTTTCCAACTAATTTATGTATTTATCCTCTATGGGCCAATTAATACCTAGTAGTTTCTGCACCTCAGTGTCATATGCATTATATCTAGCATCAATTGTTACCATGGCATGTTTCACAAAGGTGTCCATGCCCACTTCAATCCTAATGAAGTTATCAATTAAACTAGAGTATAGATAAATCTAACTTATCATCATTGTATACTATCTTTGGACACATAGTTGTTTGATGCTTGAAAAGGGCCCTCCATGATGCATAATATTTGATTGTTTCATCTTCATTAAGAATTTTTGGCACACCTTGGTCTTCCATATTTCTAAAGGATTTTATTTTTCCTTGCAATTGTCCACCAATCCTTTCATGAAAACCTGTGACCTCACTAATTGTTTCAATTCCTTTTATTATGTATGGAAGATTTATTGGAGCTTCAAAGTCTCCCTTTTCATTTGCTAGGATATCCCTTAAATTGTTTAGCTTGCTGCTCCATTTATTCCATGTACTCTTGAAAACCTCTTGGACATGCTAGAATTTTCCAAATGTCTCATGGATACATTTGTAGGTTAACCATGTGGTTTCTACTTTAAGGGTTGCTTTGGAAAGTTTGTAACTTAGAATATCTTCAGCCATATCCTTGGTAACCTTGTTCATGTTTTCCTGGAGCTTATTCTTCTCAGATTTGGTTGCTTGGAGCTCTTTTCTCAATGCATCAATCCTAAAATTCAAGGTATCTTTGTCTTGTTGTGAAAAACCAGACTGTGGAGATGTGGGTAAGGCCTTCTGACTTGCCTTGGCCAAAGTGGCTTTCACCTTATTATACTCTTCAACCAATTTGTGTTTTTCCAACTTCATGTATCTAGATTGTCTAATCTCTACAATATCAACACTCAACATAGCATAATGCATTGTTAACCTAGCAACTTGTGTGGCTGTCATCTTTGAGGCTCTTCCTATGATCAATTCCCCTGAGAGACAAATCATTGTTCTACTAAGTCTGCATCATCCTAAACTTGGTGTCAGTGACCAAATGGCAAGTGCATGCAAGCTGGGGTTGAACCCCAAACCAAATTTCTTCTCATCAAAAGTTTCCTATGATACAATATTTTAGGTCACTTAAAATTTTCATGCCAGAGAATTTATCAGATATAAGTCCCATCTTGGCATTACTAGCATCACACTCCCCTTAACAAGTCTTCTAGCCTCCATGGGATTCATTTTCTCAATCTCTTGAACTATTTGTTCCTCAACTTGTTTCTTGACCTCTTCATGTTGTGAAGGTTCAACTCCTTCTTGTGCTTTTTGTATCCTGACATTTATTTCTTGAGCCTTTAGCTCAGCTATGAATTCTCTAAATTCCTTAGTTGTGACAAAGGAATCTTCTAAAAACTTTGTGCAAGCTAAAACCCTTGCATCATTATCTTGGTCTTCATCATACTCCCAGGGTACTAGTCTGTCGTTTGGAACAAATGGTTCCATTACCTCTTCCACATTTGGGTATGAAAATTCTTGCTCTATCCCTTGATCAATAGGAATTGACTCAACAGATGGCTGTTGCATCTCCCCTTTAGCACTCTATCTTTCCTCAATATTTTTAGTAGGTAGCTCCATAACAAACACATCTTCAATGTCAATTGGTTATTGTTGAATTTCTGGTACCATAGGTTCTTCTGATTGGCCAATAGTTTTCAATAGATGCTCTTGCTGAGCACTTTAAGCCATATGTTTTGCTTGTTTTACTTTCTCCATAAATGCGACATCACTGGAATCACTAAGTACTATCTCCATCCTCTTAAAAT
>VDFB02379711.1:157253859-157275778 GCA_007258455.2 Sequoia sempervirens | reverse complement strand
CACCACCTCGGCCTCCTCTTCGGCCACGTCCTCTACCCCTAGGCATGATCCTGCACAACAATTGAGTTATGTCAGATCAAGAGTTACGCCAGGTTGCCTAATGGACTCAACTACCTAAAGTACCCAGTGTTTGCAAACTTGGCTCTGATAGCAAGTTGTAACACCTCGACGCGCAAACCCCAAAGGACAACTATCTACACAACAATTTTTTTTTTTAAAACATAAAGTAAAAGTACTATGTTATCAATTTCAACTAACATAATTACAATTACATCATATATATTAAACTCCTAAGTCCTTTGGGGTACACATAGAGACATTACGTTATCTACCCATTAACAAACTAAACTAATGTCCAACATTCATTCCAAGGATATGTGCTCTCATATGAAAGTGATAAACACAAGGCATCAAATAATGATGAACCACATACGCTATACAAGATCACATAACCAATAAAACATGGAAACAAAGAGAAACTAACTTACTCAACTTAACAACATCAAATATATTTATAATTGCATCAGTGAATAATGTTTTAAATTACAAGGTGAGATATAATAATACATCAAGATACAATCTAAATACCAACGACCAATTATCCAAGTTACAAGATACAATATCCCAACACATGGGCGAATTACAATACAAATTACATGATAAGAAACAAGTATAAATGTATACATCTGAAAGTACATAAATCTGGTACAAACTGTCACCACAATCTCTGCACGGAAGGTATGAGTGTAGCATGGGAAACCCAACGGGGTGCGAAGCACGTTCCACCCGACCACCCCCGTGCTAGGAGTAGTTAAGAAAGGATTCCCGACCAAGACGTCAAAAGTTACACACATGACTCAACACCAAACATGAAAGAGAATTTATACACAAAGGAAAAGTGACAACAAAAGTCTACTACATAACATGACAACAAATAACTACAAATCAAAACAATAAAATTACTTCCAGAGGATTTCAAATAAAACAACTAAGGGAAAAGCTAGAGGAGAGTGTCATCGCATGGCCTTCATGGATTATCCTGACATCCTAATACGAGGTGCCGCCTCCATCTATGGTTATCCTGATTGCCTATTTCAAGGCGCCGCCCCATAGGGTGACTCATGCGGAATCGTGCATTACTCGTGGAAACGAGATCACGATTTTTCCAACCACGGCCTTCTCGAACACCTTTAGTCTTTGTTAGCCCTAACAGGTGAGTGAGGTATCTGTTATTTTCTTTTAGTGTTTAACTACCCATCCCCTATTTATTTAGTTAGGTTTTCACTTTTTACACTAACTCTACTGTGGGTTATCCTAACAGCCCCTTTGTGTGTCGGCGCCCACATAGAGCCACTCTCCCTAGAATTTCCTAACATAACAACAAACATGAGGGCTAGAACTCTCAAGTACACCAAACACAGGATAGAAATCTGCGAGGCAAAACCATCTCGCTATAATCTAATGACTCAATGATTTAACGAATTGATGCAAATCAATATAAACATACAATTATACCCGCCACGAAAATGGAATTAAATCCTCTAAATAAACATACCAAATTTTCTAACCTCTGGAAATACAACGACAACCCTATCTCCTATGGAAAATTTAACCAATTAAATGAACTCTATAACAAAATCAAATCAATAATTTTCCTCAATTAACTCCACTAAAAGAGGATAATTAAATAAATTAAATTAAATAATTTAATAATTATTTCTTTACAAACATCACCAAAAGAAAATATATATATTCATATAACATAGTCATTTAAAATTTAATACTCCTTAATTATATCTTATATGCATTTGTGTGTGTATATATATATATATATATAACTTTATAATTACATATATTAATTTACCTAAATTTAAATACTCTAAATTTTTGAATTAACAATTAAAATAGCATAAATACTAAATATTCATATTTCATAAATAAATAAAACATTTAACAAAAGGTAATGGAGGACAGCAGCCCACATGGGCGCTGCGTACCTCCCCATAGGGGAGGACGCAACCCCCAAAGGGCTGCGTACAGCAGTCCAAGGACTGTTGTACAGCAGTCCTTTGACTGCTGTGCGCGGCCCTCTATGGCTGCGCAGGGGTGGGTACGGGGTACCGTCCCCACCCACATCAATCAATTTTTTTTTTATTTTAATTTTAATTCATTTATATACTTTTTAAAAGAAACCATAAATATATATTATTTTATATAAAATTCTGACGAATTTCCGAAGTACGGAAGTTCGTCATAATTTATATATATGTATAAAAAAAAATTAAAAAAAAAAACACAGATAGGAAACATCATATAATTTATATATATATTTTTTAAAGACAATTACACAGGGGAATTACTTATTTCAAAAATCAGCACACAGAGAATTTTTCCAGCAAGTCAAAAAAATATAAGACAATAATAATTTTAAATTTCAAAATAAATTTTTGTTCTCAATTTTCATTGCACAGATTTTTTTCTAAATCTCTCATGTTTAACAATGGGGTTTTGAAATAAAATTGAACAGAGATTCTTTGTTTCCTATTGTTTCCACAGAGTTTCAAATAGGTTCTAAAAAAAAAACAAGAAAATATTTTACAGAAGTAACAGCCGGAAATCCTTTTTCTTTTTAAACAGAAAAGAAATTCCTACAGAAAGAAACTTACATAACCTACTGACAATCTTTCAAGGAATGTAGGAATTTAAAACAAGATAAAAATAAAAGAAAGGAACCTGTTTCCTGTAGGTTGTAGAAATAAGAGCTGCACCAAAACTACCACAGAACCCTTCAGCCGTGAAGCTTTTCCAAATTTCCAAAGGAAATCCCTGCAGCCTCTTTCCAAATTTCCCCAACAAAACACCCAAATTCCACACCAATTAACACAGTAACCCCAAAAGGAAAAAGAAACTCCCAAATTCCCTCACATAGCCAAAAATCTTGCCCCTCCAAAGCTTCTGTTCCCCATGCCTGTTTTTCTTCCGGGAATAATTTCCAAAACCAACTGCATTCATTTTCCCACTACTCCCGTACAAATCCAATAAAATAAAAAAAATTAATAATTTAAAAATCAATTTTAATTAATTAATTTATATTTCATATTATTCATTTTTCTAATACTAATAATGTAACTTTATAAACTATTTAATTAACCCAAAAATAAAATAGCAAAATTTAACATTCAACCATCAATCAAACACGTATATTTTATTTTATTTTATTTATACTTATATTTTATTTAACTTCCAAATAATAATAATAATTTAGTTAACTTCCACAACTCTTTACAAAATTAATTAAATCATATCCAACGAAATTTTAATTAAATTACATCTAAACATAATTCAACGCCAATACATTCACATTCTAAAACAAATAAAACAAAGACAACCAAGGACTCACAGTAGACGGACTTGGGACGGGAATTCTTTCCTAACCACTCCTTTTTTCAACATCAATCCCATTGGGTTTATTTTGATGCTCGCCCTGTCCTGCCGAAGCAGGTGGAATCGAGACTTAGTACCTGCATCCTGCATAGAAACAAATATCGTGAAGCATATAAATCTCCATAGAAAACACACCGTGAAAGGAAATCGCAGGGTGACAGGGCACTTGCAAGCAAGTGATGCCACTCTGTCCTTCACCAAGACTCACAAATAAACACACCAAACAATATAACAACATAAACTCGCAACATCAACATATACATATTATTAAAAAGCACCACAAAAGTCATATAGCATAATCACCATAAATAAGTATCATCTAACATCATATGTAAAATCTAATGGAACCAAACAACCAAGCCATAAATCCATACACAACCAAAATGGTGAACTGATCACCCACACAACCAAGTACAAGATCTGTCCAAAAGAGTAACAACAACATGAGGGGTAATTCACATCTTGTTTCCAATAGAGGACAAGTGCAGGGTCTAATCATGGGGAACATTGTTTCTAATGTTTCCAAGAGAGGACAAGAAAATATCATGCTCTTGGAGGGAGTCGAACCTACTGAAACCACCTAGAGAAGGACTCATCAGAAGAAGAAAGGAAATCACACAAGGAACATGCAAACAAATGCAAATGAAATCATGCAAAAATAATGCCAATGTATGCCCCCACTTAAAAGGAATTGCTAACACCATGTTGTGAGAAATTACTTTAATGTATCCAAACATGAAAATGAAAAGAGGGTTGTCCCAAAAATGTATAACTTAGTATGTCACATGCGAGCCAACTTAAGGCATGTCACCCACATCCCAAGCTTGCTCTTATATATACATGAAAGGTGGTCAAATAGCCACAAGAGGAAACGACAAGTGACATATGAGGAACTAGGTGCCTCAACCCAAGGGAGAGCACCATAGTCCTTAAGATGTTGAATTTTGTTCTTCAAAGCCTTACATTCATTAGTAGAATGACCATGAACTCTATGATATGCATAAAATGATGTCTTGTAATAAAATTTCTTTCATGCTCTTGGAGGGAGAGAGATCAGACAATCTTAGAGGAGTCTCGTCAAGATACCATGGTCAAAAGTTGAGGATGTTGGTTTTTTTTGCAACAAAGATATCTCTTGCTTATCACAAGGTGTCATACCTACACATGACACTTTAGATTACAATATTTTGTTCTCTCCTTTACTGGAGGGTGTAAAATCTAATGAATTTGAATCATTAGTGTTTTTCGTGATGAAATTTATTATAAGCAAGGATTTCTTTGGTTGTTTCATTTGTTGCAAAGGATAACAATTAAGGCCACTAGTGTCTATCACTTCAAGATGTACCATTGTTAAAGTCAGCTTAAAAGGATGTTTCGTGATAGTGTTGATATTAAGTGAAGGATTTTTTGTGTCTTTCAAGGGACAATAACCAAGATGACTAGTCTTTTCTTGTGTGTGAGGCTCTGTAGGGACATGAATACCTTGTTCTCTAGCACTACATCCTTTTCCACTATATCCAAGTTGTTTCATAAGTTTGTAACCTTTTCCATAAATATTCTTCATTTCTATAGGATTTGGTCGTTATTGATAGTCAGTTTCTTCAAAGTTTGTTGTGTAATTTGTTGTTTTTTCTTTTGAAGTGGTTCAGGTGGTTAATTTTGAAGGGTCTTCTAAATTTTGTGTTGACATTACTACTATTTCTTTTCCCTTATGTGAATCTTTTTTTATGATCTTGTATTCTCCCATGAATGTATGTTTGAAATCTAACTAACCCCAATCGTCTTCTAATAGCTTCGTGACCTCCTCAATGTATTTTTATTTTTCTTTCTATTTCACAAGTTCCACTTGTCTAGTTGGTGTTAATGTTTTCAAGGGATTTTCCTTAGTTTTATCAAGTTTTAAGAAACTATAAGGATTAGGATCAGTGTCTAATGTGTACACTTTGTCGTTTTAGACACACTTCATTTTATGATGAAGTGTAGAAGACACTACATGCATCTCATGAATCCATGACCTTCCCAAAAGAAGATTATATGATAGATCATGAGGCATAACATAAATAGGGGTTTTTAAGGTATCATTTCCATCTATAATAGGTAAAGTTATCACTCCAAGCGATTTCTTTCCCACATTATCAAATCCCTTAATAGATAAAGATTTAGGTTCAATTTTTTATTTATCAACACCCAATTTATCCAAAAGGCTTGCACCACACAAATTTAAGGCTGAGCCATTGTCAACAATGGTTCTCTTTATCCTTGTGGTATTGTATTGAGCTATTATCATGAAAGCATCATATTTTTCTACACTTCCAAAGTAGGGAGCTCACTTTGGTGGAAAACAATGTCAGGATTTATTCCTTGAATCATGACTACTATGTCATTTGGTTGCATATTAGAAGGGATAGGAACTTGTTGTAATTCAATTTGAATCATGTTATGATAGTGGTGGGAGGCTTGGATAAGGTACCATAAAGATATCTTAGAAGGATTATTCTCAATTTGTTTGACAAGATCATACTCCTTTCCATTTTGTGAAGGCAAACAAGGGCGACTAGGTAAGATGGGATTAGGAAATGGGAGGGATGTTGAAGGTGTTTTTCTTGGGTGTGGATTGTTCCTATTTTTATATGTATGATAAATGGTATTGTAACTTGGTTGCTACAAAAAAATATGTTTAGGTGGTTCAAGGATAAGGACACGTTTGTTTTTAACTTGTGGTTTGTGAGAGGGTGGATAAATGATAAGTTTAGGCGCGAGAGAGTACTCCAAGGGATATCTAATGTGCATAACCTCAGAAGAACTATAATTATTTTTGTGATCCCTTCGTGAAGAGGAGTCCAATGTTACTTCATCATCTTTATCTAAGGAATTACTATTATCAATGTTCTCATTTTCTTCCACTATTATGTCTTCTCGAGTAGGAAAGTTTCTAGGAGAACTAAAAACAAAATGTTCTTGACATTCAAGGGTTGGTTCTTCTAAAATGACTTCATCATATGTAAGGAAGTTATCAATGGTTAGATTCTCTTATTTATCAATAGTGGGGATATTAGGAGAAGGCTCTATTTGATTGAGATGATTGTTCATTCTCTTGTGCTATACCATTTACCCTAGTAGGAGAGCTTGTAAGATGTTCATCACATTCCATGGTTATATTTTGTGAAGTAGCTCCATCACAAGTAGGGGAGGCATCAAGAGAAGGACAACTATGATTACCAAATAGATCATTCCAAATGGTAGGAGCATTAGGGAAGGGAGAGACAAGATTCTCATGACTCTCGATAGGATCATCCTCTAACACCAACCTATCCTCTTTGTATTGAGGGGGGATATTAGGAGGAAAATTATGGCTATCTATGCTATCATCTTCTTTTGCTAAAATATTGTCACAACCAAGGAATAAATGGAGACTAGGTAAGGTGATGTTTAGAAATGTTTCTAGATATGATCTCATCTTCTTGTTTTCTAAAGCTTTCCAAATGGGGAGGAGTATAGGGACATTCAAGAATCTCAATTCTTGTATCTTCTTTCACCAATATACCTTCATCACTAATAGGAGAGGTATTGCAAGAAGAACAAGTATGATTGTTATGATTTTCTACACTTGCATCCTTTTGTGTTATGACATTTTTACAAATCTAGTAGATACTAGGAGGGTATCCAACATGCTTATCAAAGGTTTTACTTTTCTTTCATAGATTGTTATTGTGAATATAGAAAATAGAATCATACAAGCCACTAGAAACACTAAATTCTTGAAGAGAACACATGCTAACATTAGAAAGTAAATAAAGTGCAATGCAATGAATTAAAGTGAAGTGTTTAAATTTAATTTTTCAGATTTGAAATAATTTAATTTGTTGATTACACTATGCAATGATATGAAAATGGAATGTTATAAATGCAAATTTTGAATTGAGCAATGCATGAGAAATTAATCAATTTAAGCTATATTTAGTAAAATACATGAAATAGAAAGTCAACCCACTGAAGCAGGTGACCAATGCCAACAAATAGAAGCACATAAATGTTGATTTAGATCTTAAAAATTTCAATCTAAAATTCCACATGGACTAAGATGCCAGGAGGTTTTAGAAGCTGAAACAAATAGAAAATCACTCATACAGGATATTGTAATAGAAAATTAGAGAGGGACTAAGATGCCACCAAAGGTGTTTTTGTCCTAGTAAGGGTTTTTTGCAGAAATTCAGACAATTCTAGGTTGATAAAAGTGTTCCTAGGTTGCCTACCAAGGGACCTAATGTTTGGAAACAAAAAAATATGAAAATGAATGCAACAAAAAGTAACTAGTGGCAAGAAATTGGATGCAGAAGTGAATGCAATTTTTTCAATTTTGGATGTAATAAAAATGTTTCTAAATGTAATTAGGATGACTAACAATGCTCTTTTTAGTTTTTCAATGAGGTAGAATGATGTAAGAAATAAAAAATGCAACCTATATGCACTTTCACTAATGTAGATATAAGAAACCCTAGATGCATTTTTACTAAATGTGAGAAACCCTAGATGCAATTTCACTTAAAAGGACTCATAATCAGAAAATGAATGCTCTAAAAAAGAAAATGTTGAGGGTTCACCAAAATGATGAAGAGGAAAATGTAGACCTTGAAAGATATTACACTTTTCTACCCAACCATTCACTATTATACACGGGGTCCTAACTCAAGCAACTAACAACCTCACAAGGTGAGTCAATTCACAATTAGGAAGGACCTAGGAGGGGGTTCTTTAAGTTCTAAGGGTTCGCCACCAAGTAAATGCTTGGAAAAGATAAACATCAGAAAACACAATGTGATATACAAAATGCAAGCTAAATGAAGACAAATGAACATTCAACTCATGAAATCAAATAATATAAGCCAAATAATGAGAGAAATTATGAAATTAAGCTACACCAAGTCAGGGTATTTGTACCTAGAAAGTTTAGAGATGTAACAAGGATTTTGAAAATGTAAAGAATTTGTCAAAATATGTTATGGAGGACAAAGACGCCCAGATTGGCGTATTAGTCCTACTGCTATTTGTTGGGGAAAATGTGGAGTCTTCAAATGTCAAAAAAAAATCATAAAGAATCTCTAAAAAATACCCTATGGATGACTAAGACACCCAAGGTGGCCTATTATTCCTATTCTCAATTTTTGGAATCTTTGAATGTAGTCATAAGGGTTTATGTATGCACTTTCTTCTGTCCAAATCTGAGGTCCTAAAACTTCCAAATTTGACCTGTAGGTGAGTTTCTGTGAAGATGACAACTTTGTAATGCAACTTTGCAACTTTGTACTCCAAATGATCTTCAAGTCTTCAACCTAGATCTGCAATCACAAATATGCAAGATGGGAAAAACTTATTATTTTTTAGTGAATGGGGGTTTTCCTTGGTCAAAACCCTTTTAGGTAATTAAACCAAATGATGAAAAGAATTAAATGTGTAAATGACATCACCTTGTATGATTTCTTGTGAAGGAAATAAACAATCTACTATTTAGTGGCCATGAAGAATGTAGATCTTGGATCCTTGGATATAGTTACAAATAGATCTTCAATGCTACATCCACAATCTTGGCTCAACAACATGAATGGATGCACTAAACCCTTGGCATGATGCTTTAATCTTGATGATGGTTTCGAATGCTTGATGAATTTCTCTTGAATGCATAAAATTTTCTTAGGAATGAATACTTGAATGCTTGATATGCTTGAACATAAAAAATGAGTGGAGGAACCTTGTATTTATACTTATTCATGCTTAATATCCTAAAATTACACCACAACAATCCAACATATGAAATCATTAATTAAAGGAGGCTAAATCCTACCCAAATTTGAAATTGAATCTTGAAAATAAGCCAAGGAGGACTAAGATTCCCTAGGTGGAATCTTAGTCCTAAGGCTCAATTCTCAAGGCACAAACTCCAAAAAGGAACCTATTTTGGTGGTTTCAAAATTAGGGTCCCAAGACCCATGGAGGACAAAGATGCCCTAGATGGAATTTTAGTCCCATTTCACAAATTAGGGACACAAATAAAAACATTAAATGATCATTTATCTTTTGAGGTTTGTCATGATTTTGAATAAAAATATATAATTTATCAGGCTTGTGGATGTAAAATAGGACCAATTAAGCCATAAAGAAGCATAAATAAAGCAAGGTGGGCCCAAACAAGTGTGAAAATGGAAGGGTATGCATTTTACTACACTATAGCAGTCACATCTAGTGTTGAGCTTGAGTCTTATAACTCTATAAATTAAGTTGTTACATCTACTAAACCTATCTTTGACTCTCTTCCTTAGCCTACATTACCTGTGTCTTTGTCATCACTTAAAATTTATGTGGACTTTGAGGATGTTGTTGCCAATTCCCTTGAAGATAAACTTAAAAAAATTGACAAATACCTAGAATGAATTCAATAATACCTAAGTGTATAGTCTTTGGATGGATAAATGGTTCCTCTTATGGATAAACTTAGGAAGCTAATCAGTTATTCACAAGGGATAAAACTGTTGTGTAGCCTAGCTCATATAGTGGATGCAAATATCCCTACAACTGCCAATTTTGCTCAAGATTTTACTAATGCTAAATTTTTTTTAGGAAAACAAGTTTCCTCTCCTAGAACCATGCCTTATATTCCCACCTTTACCCCTCTAATCTTAGCATCAACCAAATAATATAGTAATGGTATAAACACAAGTTTAGGCATTTATTGTGGGAATTCATATAGATTTGAGTGTCATAGAAAAATGGTCCCTTGTCATTTTCATGTCCTTTTAGGTCTTGTTCGATGGTGTTTGATATATTTTTTTCTAATTTTGTATTGTAATGTGGCTCAAACATGCATATTTAGGTACTAAAATTCAAATAATGACATCTTGTGAAGGTGTTGTGAAGTGTTGTAAAACATTTCTAAATTCTTCTAGTCTCTATTTATTACAATTTACCTAAAAATCACCTTTTTATTCATCAACAAGTCCTATTTTGAAGTGTTGTAAAGTCTTGTAACAAGATTTCACACTTTTCTAGGCACATCTTCACTATTTATCCCTTTCTCATGATTTATTTGACCCCTTTATGCTCTCATATGACTTAATTAAGTGTATTTTTGAATATTACCCCAATAAACAACAATAAATACCACATATTTCCCAACACATATTTTTATGTCCTAGGTGCGACCAATTTGCCATGGGTGGAAAATGAGTCGCGCTTGGCTTGAAATTCAAATTTTTAGAAAAATCCTTTTAGTTTTTTATTCAAAATCACTTGATGTCGTCCTGTGATGAGGTATGAATGGTTAATAAGGAACAATTGTGTATAAATATGTGATTTTCACCTCATTTTACATATCCTAACACATTCAAGCAATCTCCTACAATTCTCCAACATTCATACATCAATTCAAGAAATATTCAAGCAATATTCAAGAACTTTGGAGCATCCATTGGCATTACTTCAGACTTGCATTATCAAGGGTTTGGTAAGTTGATAGCTATTGCATGTTATTAGTTTATCATTTTGTTTCCTTTTGTTATTTGATTAAGGGTTTGATTACCAGAAGTGGGGTTGACCAAGGCAAACCCCTATTTTCTAACCCTCAACCATTTTCCCCCTATTGCATCATGTGTGTTTACAGACCTCTAGGTATGCGGATTTAACAAGTTTTTTGGTGTTGAAGATTGGTTTACAAGTAAACTAGGTGCTTCAAGTAAAATCAAGTCTATTTCAAGCTTGGAGAAGGTTTCTTGTCTGTTTTCTATAGAATTGACCTTGACAACCCAACATTCAGTGATTTCTAGATTTGGTGTTGCAGAGTTGTCTCCCATTTTTTCAAAAATTTGGGAGAGGAATGATTTTCCACTTGTGGCGAATGAGTCCCACCTTAGGATTAAAAATCTGATTTTCTTTAGATTCTAGATCCTAATAGACAAAAAATTGTTTCTGACACTTTTTCACCGGGAGAAGGACTAATTTGCCACCCTGGGTGAATGAGTCCCACTGTGAAAAATTAGTGATTTAAGCTAGCATCCACAACATTCTAGATTCATCAGATTTTGTCTAGGTGCACTCAAATTCATCCTCTTTCTCTTTGTTCTGCATAATTTCTTCATTTAGTTAATTGCTTGCATATCATAGTTTGTCTTCAAACATAGCTTAAATCTCATTTTTGCATTCATTTTCATCCATTTACATTAGTCAATTTCATTTAGTTTACTTCATTTAGATTAGACAACATTGCACATAACATAATTTGAATGAACTAGTTTTCATTTTTTTCCCTAGCTCTCTCCTTTTAGGTGAAAACCCTAGAAGAGCTAGAAAGGTGCAAGTGAGCCAAAAGTCAATGGTTCATTTTGGTGAACCCATATTTTGAACGCTTTGCATTTCTAATTTTATTTGCATATTGCATCCTAGATTACTTTTGCATCAACATTTCAATTGGGACATTGTTTTGTTCTTGCATTCTAGGCATTTTCATATTCCATTAGTGAAAACTTCATTTTTGCATTTCATCTCATTGAAAAAACTAAAAATCTGCATTCTACATCCTTGATTGCTTTTTGTAGAGCATTAAAATCACATTCAAAGTTTTGAAAAACACAAAAAAGTAACATATTGGAAATCATTCACCATCCTGGGTGAATCAGTCCCTTTGCACTTTTTGAACAACATTTCTGGCAATTTTTTGGCATTTTTCTGCATTTATGTTTTCTATAGTTAGCTATCTCTTGCAGTTAGCATAATTTCTATTCTTTTCATATTAGACATCCTAGATTACCTTGCATTTGCATTCACCTCTCCTTTGTGGTACTTGTTGTTGGTGTAATTAATTATTTAATTACACTTTACATAAGTTTACTTAGGCATTATTTAATTCCTAGGTTATAGGTTGTTATCCTTATCTTGTTGAGCTATCTTTTTGCTCAAGATATAATTACGGTTATGCACACTTGCTTTTATAAATAAAATTATCTCTTGTAATTATTGTACTTTGAATATATCAATTTGCACATCTTCATGCGAAATCTCTGCTTTTTTGTTTTTCTCTTTGTGGAAGGTTATTTTTTGGTTTACATTTCAGATCTTGGTCTCTAACATGGTATTAGAACTTCGATTTGCAGCCCCTTCTTAGCTTTTTTGGAGGAATACATTGTAGAGCTCATTCAGGGTCCCTCGAGGGTTTCATTCCTTGAGCATATTCATGCAGCGTCTTGGATCAAATTGGGGTTTTCCATTGGATTTAGAGCGTTGGAAAAAGTTAGGATTGGCTTTTATTTTTCTAATTTTGGTCACTGTTTGCCAGATCTACGAGGGTTTCAAGCTTAGTGATTTTTCTGAGAGATTTGGGGGTTGCCTATTTTTCTGTGTACTTTGGGCCAAAATGGACCTCACTGGCTTCTAGAGGCCATATTGGACTTTTTTGAAGCACTTTCATAGAAACAAGCATAACTTTTGCATACGACACTGTTTTTTCACAAATGAGATATCATCGGAAAGTTGGTTCTGATCTCTACGCAATAGTGCATGTGTTTTTTTTTGGTTTTTCTTTTCTGATTCCTTTTTCAGCCTCAAAAGTCTCATGTTGTTGTTTTCACTCCAAGAGACATATCTTTTGACTCGCTTATCCATTTTTTGCCATTCTTGTGGCGTTGGAAAGCTGGTTCAGTCCTCTACATAGTTCTGAGGTCTATTTTTATTTTCTATTTATGCATGTTTTACATGCTCTCCTTTTAAAATCATTGGGTTATTGTAATAAATGAACTGAGATAAAGTTCCTTCAAGGGGCTTGCTTGCATAATAATCTGATTAGAGTGTGCATGCACTTTGATCTCCATCTTCATCTTGATTTGGTGACAACTCACATGAGTTTTTCTAGTTTCATGTTGTTTCTTTTAGCCTCTTTCTTGCTTAGTTGGACAAATCTTTGGTTTGCATCGGTTCACACTTTTGGTATGTGCAGGATCATGGTGGGCCAAAAAGTGGCAATGAGGAAAAAAACACGTCTTTAATCGAATGAAAAATGAGAAAAGAACATGTTGACTTTTTTTAGGCTTGGGTGTCACCATACCAAACACCAAACCTAGTTTTACAAATTGGATATCCGATTTGCAAAAAGCATATATATAAAAATTTAGTTGCTATTTTGAAGTTATCTAACAATGAAGAAACCGCGGGCACACAATGCATTGCTTCTTTGCATAACAGATATCCGATTTGGGAAAAAACTAATTTGGAAAGGTAAGTTTTTTTATTTTTATTTGATTTGATTCAATTTTGATTTAGATTTGAATAATTTCAAATGGTTTTTTGTGGATTTTTTTTTAAAATAGGGTTTTGATTGAATTTTTGTGAAAAAATTGTGTTTAGAATGGATTTTGATAAAAAAATGAATGTTTCTTGTGAATTTTTTTTCATAATAGGGTTTTTGATTGAATTTTTATGAAAAAAATTAATTGAGAATGGATTTTGATAAAAAAATGAATGTTTTTTGTGGATTTTTTTTCAAAATAGGGTTTTTGATTGAATTTTTATGAAACAATTGAGTTTAGAATGGATTTTGATTATAAAAAAAAATGTTTTTTTAATGGATTTTGATTTAAAAATAGTGTTTCATTTATATTGAATAATTTTAGATTAATTATTTTTTAACTTTAATCAGGCATTATGGCTATCGAGAATGAGAATGCACAAATTCCACGAGTTGATAATGAAAATCCACCAATTGAGAATCAAAATGCAGAAATGCCAAATGCTCCACCACCTCCACAACCATCAATTGAAGACTTAATTCATGAAAAATTGGAGCAATTGAGGGGTATTTGTGATGTTTATAAGAAAATCCCTCGATTATCCCATATGTCAACCACATTGACAGAAATAATTACAAATGTAGAAACCCTCTCCACCCAACATAATGCATTTCATTCATGGCGAGAAACCATGAGGCAATATTATGCATGTGGATTGTCTTATGATGATGTGAAAGATCTCCAAATGACGAAAGCCCAAATAGCCTCTTTATTTATTAACCCCAACACTGGTTTTCTAGTTAATGTTAACAAACCAAAACTTTTTATAAAATGTTGCACACATAGGGGCATAGTAGATAACTTTTGGGATCGTTGGTGTATGGTTTTTGATAAACCACCCAACGATAATATTGATGTACCTTTTTACTTTATTAAAAAATTATATGTTGAATTTTTGTTAGGGCATCATGTCAATTACTTTGACATTAAACCCTTCCAGGGCGTTGGTGGAGGTATGCCCCAGGCTAGGCCAGGGGTAGCTAGAGTAGTCAGATGCCAAATGTTCCCCTTCCTCCCCTTCCTCCGCCACCTCTAGTACAACATCCAAATATTACAGAGGATGCAACCACACAAACTATCTAGGCCATTCACTCTTTGAGTGGTCTTTTGGTTTCCCATGCTTTTTCAGTAGCTCAACCATAGTCTGGTGATCTTGGCGATGGATCCAGTTTTGCTGCATCATCCTCCTCAGGTCCACATATTTGTGTGCCACATATTTGTAATATGTGATAGCAAATATGTTTGGGTCCTATTGTACAGCCCCCTAAGCAACCATTAGACACTTCTGATTATGACATCCAGGATGTGGAGATTATAGAAGATCATATGTAGGGGAGTGGAGCACACCCTAAAGAGTCCTGTCCTACTAGAGAGGTGGACATTGGAGTAGTTACATAGGTAACATTTAAGGTGTAAGTTCATAACTTGCATTTTAAAAAAAAATGAATATTAATAAGAGATAGTATCAAGTACTAATATTTATTTACATGCTCTATTTAACAGTTAATGTCTGAGGAGGAGCTCACACAGGTGACTGATAGCACCATGAGGGCCATTTCATTTGGCCTTGAGACACACACAGTATGTATTTTTGCACTCACTCATTTACATTTTTTTACTGTATACTTGCTTGTCATTTAAATTGTCATTAATGAAATTATATATTAACTTATATGTTTATCTTATTCTTTGCTTGTAGGAAACACCTATTGCGAGAGAGGTGCGACGCTCTCTAGACTATGGACACACAATGTTAGATAAGGGAAAGGTAATTGAATTCAAATTTGATTGAATTAATATTTATAAGATATTTTATTGATTATCCATACATTGACATAGATTCGTAGTTTCATATGTACTTGTCATTTTTATGTATAGGTAGTTGTGAGCTATACATCATTGTTGATAAGTGCCACAACACCTGAAGGAGTAGGTATTCGAACACCTAAAGGAGATATAGAAAAAGATCAACCTAAAGAGGTATGTGTTTATTTTATTTTGTGCTTAGTAAATATGTTCTTATTATTGAAAATTTTATGCTAACTTGGATCAATTTCATGTTTTTGTTCACATATATAGATTGATGTTACAAAATTGGTTTAATTAGTTCTTTGAGAGAGGTATATTCTAGGACTCTTGACCCTTCGAAGAGACGTATATTTCAGGTAATCAAGATTTCAATTTTAGAGTTCAATTATAATTCAATGTGTATTGATTTTTATGTTAATTATTTGATTTTAAATTATACAGTATAACTAATCTCAATTGTGGTTTGACTTTTTCTTGTGTAGCTACCTTCAGAGCCAACGAGTGCTTCAAAGAGGCTCCATTTTGATGATCCACCAGTAGTTTAGAATGAGATATACATTTTGGCATGTAAATATTGAATAGATACTGAGATTGCATATGCCACATATTGTAAAACTTTGTTTGAGTTGGCGTTGACATTTTTGTATATGGATATACACTTGATTATTGGATAATTTGATATATATATAAGTTGAAAATTGAAATTTAATTTCCTCATGTGCATGATTAAACTCTTTGAAAATTTAATCAAGTGAGAAATGGTTAAATATCAATGTACAATAGCATAAAAAGAATGGTTAAATATTATGTAGTTTATATTCATATTGTTGATTATATTGCATTGCACATCTTTCAAACTCAAAGCATTACTTCACATTGCATAAGTAACAACTAGATGCCGATAGATGAAAAAAATTCAATAACAATATAGTTTTTACAAAGTCAACCTAAGTAGCTATGCAATTACTTCACATTACATAACTAATAACTAGGAACTGCTATCAATTGCATTAGCTTGTCATGGAATTCTATGAGACCACATTTCTTTGAGGAAGCTTGGCAAAAAACTCACAAAAAATGAAAAGAAAGCACTCAAACAAACTTTAAAGGGGTCTCAGGCCTGTTGCCCCCTTATTCCACACACTATGTAGCCATTTACTTGTGTTATTTTTATGATTATATTTAATGCACAAAAAATTAATTCTAAATCAAACACAATAACACAGCAGATACCCTGGGAAAACCCCCCTCTTGAGGGAGAAAAAACCAGCCAATAATATCACTTATATTATTGAATCACAATAGAAACTCCTTTACAATGAAGGTCTATAATGAGGCCTAATAATATGCACCATAGACTGATGCCAAGACAACAATACAATGATGTAATTCTCAAATGATAATCCTCATCCTTCTCACAATAACTCGATTTGCACTTGAAGATTTTCTCACTAACTCACACTTGATAAGAAATGGAATGTATGAAAAATGTATGTCTCAAAACAATGAAATGTATCTAATATATATACAAGCTGAGAGAGATGTGACTCTTCACAATATAGGTCAACCTCCAAAAAGAATGTGCCTCCTCAAAGATTGTGCCTCCAAGATAGAAGTCGGCCTTCATAAAATAATAAATATTGTGACATAAATCGTGCCTCAAGCATGTTGGCCTCTTCATAAATGAACCTCTTCATTAACTCGTATCTCTTGATGAATTATCATTAATCACAAATCAATATATATAAATTAAATAGCTTTGGATATATTTAATTTATTCTTATGTAGAGGAGATTGCTGGAAGGATATGACTAACACTACAATAATCATCAACACTCCCTCTTAGCTAGGGAGGATACTTCTAGTTTCAGAAGGAAAATCACCTCATCGTGATGCCTAGTACTATGGCTACAACCATAAGTGAAAAGAAGAATATCATCTCATCGTGATATTAGATATTTCCTCAACGTGATATCAACCATAATGGCTACAACCATACTATGGTGTGTACAAGTGTTCATCACAGACCTCAATTGAAACAACATCCAGAGGTGCTCTTCTAGTCAGCAACACAACCATCTTCTTTAGGTTCAGTAGGCTCCCTCTGAATCTTCAAATACTCTTCGGGTTAGAAACACAACCATCCAGAGCTGCTCTTCTAGTCAGCAACACAACCATCTTCCTTAGGTTCAGTAGGTTCAGTTCCATGGCTGCAAGTTGTGACTTCAAGCTTGATCATTTCTTTGGTTGGCATGACTTCCTCATAAGATGCCTCAAGCTTTTCATCACTAAGAAATCTCTCATCACCTTCCTATAGTAGAGTCATCAGCATTCTTCAAAAATCATAAGAATTATTTTAGTACACTCAAGAGTTATCAGATGTCTTCTTGCAGTCTCAAAAGTTATATTGTATCATTGTTACATTGGTACTTGAGAGTGGTAGCTTAATATAGGTCCACAATACAAAACCTGGTTTACTTGTACAATGTAACAGTGGCATAGGAAGATTTTTCTTTGAAAGAAAAAATGAAAGCTCAGCCTCTTGGAATGAAAATGCTTGTTTGCAAAACAAATGAATAATAATGAGGTAGTTAATGTGTTTGAAGTGATTTAGAGGTCACTTAGAGGGTTGATTTTAGTGTAGTTAAGGTGGTTGAAGTCATTTTGAGGTTGCTTTTAGAGAAGAGAGATGTTGAAGAGTACATCAAGTCAGTGAGAACCAAAGTGTAATGTGTTTTAGTTTGTGGTACTCCTTTCTTTCTCAACAGATGTGTGATAAATTCTTAGTTCAATGATGTTGAACAATTTTTGAAAAAAAAAAGTTGTGTCACAATCCGCATTCAATCCAATAAGCAAAAATGAAAGCTCAGCCTCAAAAAACCAATTTCAGTCACAATTTACCAGAAATAAATTCTTGGAAGGAATTCTACTTATGTTGCAGGAATGTAATGTAAAGTCTTCTTAACTTAAGCATAACTTAATCAAAGTAGAAATCATGACAACTATTACTAAGAAACAAACTATGAATTGGCCTTATGCTGCAGGAACAATATAAGACTGAGTTTGCAGGAACAAACATAGGGATGGATTCCCGATGCTACAGGAACAAACACAGGGATGGATTCCCGATGTTGTAGGAACAATATAAGTCTATTTATCAAAGACCATGATGCTTACAAAATCTCTTTCTGAGGCTATGGGATCATGTTGTGACCATCTACAAAAACCTCTCTCAATTTTTGCTATCTCAGAGGCATTTTCCTATGGTGATGACTTTTCAGTGGAGGGAAAAGTTGCCAGATGGAAGTAGTGTAAAGTTGTAAAGTGGTGCAACTTTCATTCCACAACTTGTACAACCAAATGGACTGTTCCAACATGTCCGAATGGGTATGTTTACACTAGGGATGGTCCTATCTTGCATCCAAATACGCTAAATCACTCTAAGCTACATTGGATCGACGATTTCCCTTAAGAGTCCAAAGTGATAAAAGGGAGAAATCTTTGAAGGTCTATTTCTTGGAGATCGTGATGCGTACAAACTCTCTATCCAAGGCTATGGGATCATGTTGTGACTATCTACAAAAACCTCTCTCAGTTTTTGCTATCTCAGAGGCATTTTCCTGTGGTTATGAATTTTCAGTGGAGGGAAAAGTTGCCAGATGCAAGTAGTGTAAAGTTGCAAAGTGGTGCAAATTTCATTCCGCAACTCATACAACCAAATAGACTATTCCAACATGTTTGGATGGGTATGTTTATGCTAGGGATGGTCCTTTCTTGTACCCAAATTTACCGAATTACTTTGAGCTATATTGGACGAGTGAAATTAGGTGAAAATTTGATGCATTCACAAGGGCACAATCACAAATTCTTTGCAAATTTCCTATTTGAGGCATCTAACAAGATTATTCTAACCTCTTTGGACAGTCCAAAACTCCCTTAAAACTTGACAAGCAACTAAATACACATTTCCCTCTTTAACCCCCTTAAACCCTTGTAATAGTGAGAAACTAGTTTTTGTCCAATTACTCCACAATATTCCAAAACACTAGATGAACACATGACTGATTCAAACACCCATATCCAAGGTACACAACATAGACTCCTTTGGACTAGCATTGACTTCCTATACATTCACCCTTCAACAGGCTACTCAGTTAGCCCAAAAATGCAAAGCAACATACCTTCAAACACCACAAAAACCCCTAAAACCTTGGGGAAGCAAATAAATTACCAAGAAAACAAAGATTCTACAATTGGATTCCATTTGTACAGACCTGTAACCGTCAAATCAAAAAACCCTTGTTTTTAGAGTAATTCTTGAGGGTTTATTGGATGTAGCACTTCCACAACCTTTCAGACTCTGCCACCACCTTAGACACATTTATTTAGGCCCCAATATGCTTAGAAAATAAATAAACTTCTGGTATCTCAAATATTTTTGCAAATCCTATGGTAAAACCTCTATTTTCAAGTGGAAAAAAACTAGCATGTTTAGACCTTTAACTCTTCATTTTATTTCAAAACTCAGTTCCCCACACCTTCCACTCTTGTAAAAAAATGCTAGAATGGCTTGTGTATAGGCAGAAAACACAAGAAAAATAGTAAAATATGAACTGAGCAATTGAAACTTTATTGATTCAAAGAAAATAAATCCTTCAACCAAACCTGTCTCAAGCCCTTGAAGGCCTTAAGTACACTTGCATAACCCATGAAACCTCCATATAATTCCTCCAATTTACAAAGAAATGGGAAGATAAAACCATGTAAGTGGTTTCCCCAAACTAATTGCCATCAAAACCATTATTGATAGTTTAAAACCATGAACCACCCCAACGTGTAATTATGATAGCACTCAAGATAGAATCCATGAATAGATAATGTATTGCTAGTATATGTATCTCTTCAAAAACATAGATGGGTTAAGCTCTCTCCTTACTCTTTGAGTAAGAGATATAGTAAGAGATAATAGGGGAGAGGACTAGATAGTATTACAAAACCTGGTTCAAACGAGCATACCGACAGGAAAGAACCATGAAGAAAACCTTTGGTTGTAGCTCAATTAAGTAAAAAAATAGACCCCTTTACAAAACCTATGAGTTTCCAAAATATAGACCCCTTTACATTTTAAACATGCCCTTTATACAATGCCAGACATTTGACCCATATTTCAAAAAACATCACTAGGTATAGATTATGCTCATACACAATTATGACCGTTTTACATTGTTTCCAATTTGAGAATTCAAATTTTACAAAAAAATTCTATTAAGGCATTCAGGGCATAGTCTTCAACAATAGTAGTATGTTCAGTAACAAGCACCTATACAAACCATTAAGGTAGCTTAGAATAACCTATCTATATTATTCTAAATGACACAAAATATGATGAGATGGTAATGCAAACTATAAAAGATGCTTAGAATAACCAATCTATATTGTTGAAATCTATTGCATACCTCTTTGAAAGGATCAGAGCTGGATATTGTTGCAGTAGGTCCATGATCAATCATGCTAGGAATATTGCAAAAGTGGGAAAATGAGAAATCTATATTGTCACAATAGAAAAGATGCTTAGACTAACATATCTATATTAATCTAAACAACTTGAATGATGATGAGTTGGTGATGCAAACTATAAAAGACACATACATCTTCCAAAGGATCAGAGCTGGCTATTGTTGTAGCAGGTCCATGATCAATCTTGCCAAAAATATCACAAAAGTGCATACAAAATATCACTATTAAAGACACCTGCATTGCAATAGTATATAAAATATCAGTATTAAATAAAGAACACTAATGAACTTAATCATAATGAACATAAGAATTCTACCTTCCATCCTTGAAAATGCTATTCAAGTGTGCCTGAAGGGTCATCTCTTTGCTTAAGAGTATCCAATATTGCTTCATGATCAAGATTACTAAGTGTCCATAGTTTTTTTGTCTTTGGTCTGGAATGATGCTTCAACAATTTAACATTTTTTGCTATAACAAGGTCTGAATACATGAGAATGGTTTTATGTTTCTCGTAGTCTTCAAATGCAGGTATGCCATTCTTTCTAATCATGTATGTTCACAACCAAGTTCCTGCAACCACAACTGAACCTGTAGGATACATGAAATCATCATCATCTTCCATTGGTTGTGTTAGCTTATGCTTTACCCACACACATCGAGGTAGCCAATAGTCTGATCTCTCTTCATTCCCCTGTGGTGCAACAACTACAAAAATATGTCCTAGCTGTGGGTAAGTGCACCAAGATGGTGACACTTTTGTGGCCAAAAAAGAAAAAAACAACCCATAACGCGTTCACGTTATAACGCGTTCGCGTTATAATGCA
>VDFB02379711.1:157160819-157253759 GCA_007258455.2 Sequoia sempervirens | reverse complement strand
AAAATTATTCAATATAAATGATTATTCAATATAAATGAAACGGTATTTTTAAATCAAAATCCCATTAAAAAATCATTTTTTATCAAATCCATTCTAAACTCAATTGTTTCATAAAAATTCAATCAAAACCCTATTTTGAAAAAAAATCCACAAAAAACATTCATTTTTTTATCAAAATCCATTCTCAATTAATTTTTTTCATAAAAATTCAATCAAAAACCCTATTATGAAAAAAAATTCACAAGAAACATTCATTTTTTTATCAAAATCCATTCTAAACACAATTTTTTCACAAAAATTCAATCAAAAACCTATTTTTTTTAAAAAAAAATCCACAAAAAACCATTTGAAATTATTCAAATCTAAATCAAAATTGAATCAAATCAAATAAAAATAAAAAAACTTACCTTTCCAAATTAGTTTTTTCCCAAATCGGATATCTGTTATGCAAAGAAGCAATGCATTGTGTGCCCGCGGTTTCTTCATTGTTAGATAACTTCAAAATAGCAACTAAATTTTTATATATATGCTTTTTGCAAATCGGATATCCAATTTGTAAAACTAGGTTTGGTGTTTGGTATGGTGACACCCAAGCCTAAAAAAAGTCAACATGTTCTTTTCTCATTTTTCATTCGATTAAAGACGTGTTTTTTTCCTCATTGCCACTTTTTGGCCCACCATGATCCTGCACATACCAAAAGTGTGAACCGATGCAAACCAAAGATTTGTCCAACTAAGCAAGAAAGAGGCTAAAAGAAACAACATGAAACTAGAAAAACTCATGTGAGTTGTCACCAAATCAAGATGAAGATGGAGATCAAAGTGCATGCACACTCTAATCAGATTATTATGCAAGCAAGCCCCTTGAAGGAACTTTATCTCAGTTCATTTATTACAATAACCCAATGATTTTAAAAGGAGAGCATGTAAAACATGCATAAATAGAAAATAAAAATAGACCTCAGAACTATGTAGAGGACTGAACCAGCTTTCCAACGCCACAAGAATGGCAAAAAATGGATAAGCGAGTCAAAAGATATGTCTCTTGGAGTGAAAACAACAACATGAGACTTTTGAGGCTGAAAAAGGAATCAGAAAAGAAAAACCAAAAAAAAACACATGCACTATTGCGTAGAGATCAGAACCAACTTTCCGATGATATCTCATTTGTGAAAAAACAGTGTCGTATGCAAAAGTTATGCTTGTTTCTATGAAAGTGCTTCAAAAAAGTCCAATATGGCCTCTAGAAGCCAGTGAGGTCCATTTTGGCCCAAAGTACACAGAAAAATAGGCAACCCCCAAATCTCTCAGAAAAATCACTAAGCTTGAAACCCTCGTAGATCTGGCAAACAGTGACCAAAATTAGAAAAATAAAAGCCAATCCTAACTTTTTCCAACGCTCTAAATCCAATGGAAAACCCCAATTTGATCCAAGACGCTGCATGAATATGCTCAAGGAATGAAACCCTCGAGGGACCCTGAATGAGCTCTACAATGTATTCCTCCAAAAAAGCTAAGAAGGGGCTGCAAATCGAAGTTCTAATACCATGTTAGAGACCAAGATCTGAAATGTAAACCAAAAAATAACCTTCCACAAAGAGAAAAACAAAAAAGCAGAGATTTCGCATGAAGATGTGCAAATTGATATATTCAAAGTACAATAATTACAAGAGATAATTTTATTTATAAAAGCAAGTGTGCATAACCGTAATTATATCTTGAGCAAAAAGATAGCTCAACAAGATAAGGATAACAACCTATAACCTAGGAATTAAATAATGCCTAAGTAAACTTATGTAAAGTGTAATTAAATAATTAATTACACCAACAACAAGTACCACAAAGGAGAGGTGAATGCAAATGCAAGGTAATCTAGGATGTCTAATATGAAAAGAATAGAAATTATGCTAACTGCAAGAGATAGCTAACTATAGAAAACATAAATGCAGAAAAATGCCAAAAAATTGCCAGAAATGTTGTTCAAAAAGTGCAAAGGGACTGATTCACCCAGGATGGTGAATGATTTCCAATATGTTACTTTTTTGTGTTTTTCAAAACTTTGAATGTGATTTTAATGCTCTACAAAAAGCAATCAAGGATGTAGAATGCAGATTTTTAGTTTTTTCAATGAGATGAAATGCAAAAATGAAGTTTTCACTAATGGAATATGAAAATGCCTAGAATGCAAGAACAAAACAATGTCCCAATTGAAATGTTGATGCAAAAGTAATCTAGGATGCAATATGCAAATAAAATTAGAAATGCAAAGCGTTCAAAATATGGGTTCACCAAAATGAACCATTGACTTTTGGCTCACTTGCACCTTTCTAGCTCTTCTAGGGTTTTCACCTAAAAGGAGAGAGCTAGGGAAAAAAATGAAAACTAGTTCATTCAAATTATGTTATGTGCAATGTTGTCTAATCTAAATGAAGTAAACTAAATGAAATTGACTAATGTAAATGGATGAAAATGAATGCAAAAATGAGATTTAAGCTATGTTTGAAGACAAACTATGATATGCAAGCAATTAACTAAATGAAGAAATTATGCAGAACAAAGAGAAAGAGGATGAATTTGAGTGCACCTAGACAAAATCTGATGAATCTAGAATGTTGTGGATGCTAGCTTAAATCACTAATTTTTCACAGTGGGACTCATTCACCCAGGGTGGCAAATTAGTCCTTCTCCCGGTGAAAAAGTGTCAGAAACAATTTTTTGTCTATTAGGATCTAGAATCTAAAGAAAATCAGATTTTTAATCCTAAGGTGGGACTCATTCGCCACAAGTGGAAAATCATTCCTCTCCCAAATTTTTGAAAAAATGGGAGACAACTCTGCAACACCAAATCTAGAAATCACTGAATGTTGGGTTGTCAAGGTCAATTCTATAGAAAACAGACAAGAAACCTTCTCCAAGCTTGAAATAGACTTGATTTTACTTGAAGCACCTAGTTTACTTGTAAACCAATCTTCAACACCAAAAAACTTGTTAAATCCGCATACCTAGAGGTCTGTAAACACACATGATGCAATAGGGGGAAAATGGTTGAGGGTTAGAAAATAGGGGTTTGCCTTGGTCAACCCCACTTCTGGTAATCAAACCCTTAATCAAATAACAAAAGGAAACAAAATGATAAACTAATAACATGCAATAGCTATCAACTTACCAAACCCTTGATAATGCAAGTCTGAAGTAATGCCAATGGATGCTCCAAAGTTCTTGAATATTGCTTGAATATTTCTTGAATTGATGTATGAATGTTGGAGAATTGTAGGAGATTGCTTGAATGTGTTAGGATATGTAAAATGAGGTGAAAATCACATATTTATACACAATTGTTCCTTATTAACCATTCATACCTCATCACAGGACGACATCAAGTGATTTTGAATAAAAAACTAAAAGGATTTTTCTAAAAATTTGAATTTCAAGCCAAGCGCGACTCATTTTCCACCCATGGCAAATTGGTCGCACCTAGGACATAAAAATATGTGTTGGGAAATATGTGGTATTTATTGTTGTTTATTGGGGTAATATTCAAAAATACACTTAATTAAGTCATATGAGAGCATAAAGGGGTCAAATAAATCATGAGAAAGGGATAAATAGTGAAGATGTGCCTAGAAAAGTGTGAAATCTTGTTACAAGACTTTACAACACTTCAAAATAGGACTTGTTGATGAATAAAAAGGTGATTTTTAGGTAAATTGTAATAAATAGAGACTAGAAGAATTTAGAAATGTTTTACAACACTTCACAACACCTTCACAAGATGTCATTATTTGAATTTTAGTACCTAAATATGCATGTTTGAGCCACATTACAATACAAAATTAGAAAAAAATATATCAAACACCATCGAACAAGACCTAAAAGGACATGAAAATGACAAGGGACCATTTTTCTATGACACTCAAATCTATATGAATTCCCACAATAAATGCCTAAACTTGTGTTTATACCATTACTATATTATTTGGTTGATGCTAAGATTAGAGGGGTAAAGGTGGGAATATAAGGCATGGTTCTAGGAGAGGAAACTTGTTTTCCTAAAAAAAATTTAGCATTAGTAAAATCTTGAGCAAAATTGGCAGTTGTAGGGATATTTGCATCCACTATATGAGCTAGGCTACACAACAGTTTTATCCCTTGTGAATAACTGATTAGCTTCCTAAGTTTATCCATAAGAGGAACCATTTATCCATCCAAAGACTATACACTTAGGTATTATTGAATTCATTCTAGGTATTTGTCAATTTTTTTAAGTTTATCTTCAAGGGAATTGGCAACAACATCCTCAAAGTCCACATAAATTTTAAGTGATGACAAAGACACAGGTAATGTAGGCTAAGGAAGAGAGTCAAAGATAGGTTTAGTAGATGTAACAACTTAATTTATAGAGTTATAAGACTCAAGCTCAACACTAGATGTGACTGCTATAGTGTAGTAAAATGCATACCCTTCCATTTTCACACTTGTTTGGGCCCACCTTGCTTTATTTATGCTTCTTTATGGCTTAATTGGTCCTATTTTACATCCACAAGCCTGATAAATTATATATTTTTATTCAAAATCATGACAAACCTCAAAAGATAAATGATCATTTAATGTTTTTATTTGTGTCCCTAATTTGTGAAATGGGACTAAAATTCCATCTAGGGCATCTTTGTCCTCCATGGGTCTTGGGACCCTAATTTTGAAACCACCAAAATAGGTTCCTTTTTGGAGTTTGTGCCTTGAGAATTGAGCCTTAGGACTAAGATTCCACCTAGGGAATCTTAGTCCTCCTTGGCTTATTTTCAAGATTCAATTTCAAATTTGGGTAGGATTTAGCCTCCTTTAATTAATGATTTCATATGTTGGATTGTTGTGGTGTAATTTTAGGATATTAAGCATGAATAAGTATAAATACAAGGTTCCTCCACTCATTTTTTATGTTCAAGCATATCAAGCATTCAAGTATTCATTCCTAAGAAAATTTTATGCATTCAAGAGAAATTCATCAAGCATTCGAAACCATCATCAAGATTAAAGCATCATGCCAAGGGTTTAGTGCATCCATTCATGTTGTTGAGCCAAGATTGTGGATGTAGCATTGAAGATCTATTTGTAACTATATCCAAGGATCCAAGATCTACATTCTTCATGGCCACTAAATAGTAGATTGTTTATTTCCTTCACAAGAAATCATACAAGGTGATGTCATTTACACATTTAATTCTTTTCATCATTTGGTTTAATTACCTAAAAGGGTTTTGACCAAGGAAAACCCCCATTCACTAAAAAATAATAAGTTTTTCCCATCTTGCATATTTGTGATTGCAGATCTAGGTTGAAGACTTGAAGATCATTTGGAGTACAAAGTTGCAAAGTTGCATTACAAAGTTGTCATCTTCACAGAAACTCACCTACAGGTCAAATTTGGAAGTTTTAGGACCTCAGATTTGGACAGAAGAAAGTGCATACATAAACCCTTATGACTACATTCAAAGATTCCAAAAATTGAGAATAGGAATAATAGGCCACCTTGGGTGTCTTAGTCATCCATAGGGTATTTTTTAGAGATTCTTTATGATTTTTTTTTGACATTTGAAGACTCCACATTTTCCCCAACAAATAGCAGTAGGACTAATACGCCAATCTGGGCGTCTTTGTCCTCCATAACATATTTTGACAAATTCTTTACATTTTCAAAATCCTTGTTACATCTCTAAACTTTCTAGGTACAAATACCCTGACTTGGTGTAGCTTAATTTCATAATTTCTCTCATTATTTGGCTTATATTATTTGATTTCATGAGTTGAATGTTCATTTGTCTTCATTTAGCTTGCATTTTGTATATCACATTGTGTTTTCTGATGTTTATCTTTTCCAAGCATTTACTTGGTGGCGAACCCTTAGAACTTAAAGAACCCCCTCCTAGGTCCTTCCTAATTGTGAATTGACTCACCTTGTGAGGTTGTTAGTTGCTTGAGTTAGGACCCCGTGTATAATAGTGAATGGTTGGGTAGAAAAGTGTAATATCTTTCAAGGTCTACATTTTCCTCTTCATCATTTTGGTGAACCCTCAACATTTTCTTTTTTAGAGCATTCATTTTCTGATTATGAGTCCTTTTAAGTGAAATTGCATCTAGGGTTTCTCACATTTAGTAAAAATGCATCTAGGGTTTCTTATATCTACATTAGTGAAAGTGCATATAGGTTGCATTTTTTATTTCTTACATCATTCTACCTCATTGAAAAACTAAAAAGAGCATTGTTAGTCATCCTAATTACATTTAGAAACATTTTTATTACATCCAAAATTGAAAAAATTGCATTCACTTCTGCATCCAATTTCTTGCCACTAGTTACTTTTTGTTGCATTCATTTTCATATTTTTTTGTTTCCAAACATTAGGTCCCTTGGTAGGCAACCTAGGAACACTTTTATCAACCTAGAATTGTCTGAATTTCTGCAAAAAACCCTTACTAGGACAAAAACACCTTTGGTGGCATCTTAGTCCCTCTCTAATTTTCTATTACAATATCCTGTATGAGTGATTTTCTATTTGTTTCAGCTTCTAAAACCTCCTGGCATCTTAGTCCATGTGGAATTTTAGATTGAAATTTTTAAGATCTAAATCAACATTTATGTGCTTCTATTTGTTGGCATTGGTCACCTGCTTCAGTGGGTTGACTTTCTATTTCATGTATTTTACTAAATATAGCTTAAATTGATTAATTTCTCATGCATTGCTCAATTCAAAATTTGCATTTATAACATTCCATTTTCATATCATTGCATAGTGTAATCAACAAATTAAATTATTTCAAATCTGAAAAATTAAATTTAAACACTTCACTTTAATTCATTGCATTGCACTTTATTTACTTTCTAATGTTAGCATGTGTTCTCTTCAAGAATTTAGTGTTTCTAGTGGCTTGTATGATTCTATTTTCTATATTCACAATAACAATCTATGAAAGAAAAGTAAAACCTTTGATAAGCATGTTGGATACCCTCCTAGTATCTACTAGATTTGTAAAAATGTCATAACACAAAAGGATGCAAGTGTAGAAAATCATAACAATCATACTTGTTCTTCTTGCAATACCTCTCCTATTAGTGATGAAGGTATATTGGTGAAAGAAGATACAAGAATTGAGATTCTTGAATGTCCCTATACTCCTCCCCATTTGGAAAGCTTTAGAAAACAAGAAGATGAGATCATATCTAGAAACATTTCTAAACATCACCTTACCTAGTCTCCATTTATTCCTTGGTTGTGACAATATTTTAGCAAAAGAAGATGATAGCATAGATAGCCATAATTTTCCTCCTAATATCCCCCCTCAATACAAAGAGGATAGGTTGGTGTTAGAGGATGATCCTATCGAGAGTCATGAGAATCTTGTCTCTCCCTTCCCTAATGCTCCTACCATTTGGAATGATCTATTTGGTAATCATAGTTGTCCTTCTCTTGATGCCTCCCCTACTTGTGATGGAGCTACTTCACAAAATATAACCATGGAATGTGATGAACATCTTACAAGCTCTCCTACTAGGGTAAATGGTATAGCACAAGAGAATGAACAATCATCTCAATCAAATAGAGCCTTCTCCTAATATCCCCACTATTGATAAATAAGAGAATCTAACCATTGATAACTTCCTTACATATGATGAAGTCATTTTAGAAGAACCAACCCTTGAATGTCAAGAACATTTTGTTTTTAGTTCTCCTAGAAACTTTCCTACTCGAGAAGACATAATAGTGGAAGAAAATGAGAACATTGATAATAGTAATTCCTTAGATAAAGATGATGAAGTAACATTGGACTCCTCTTCACGAAGGGATCACAAAAATAATTATAGTTCTTCTGAGGTTATGCACATTAGATATCCCTTGGAGTACTCTCTCGCGCCTAAACTTATCATTTATCCACCCTCTCACAAACCACAAGTTAAAAACAAACGTGTCCTTATCCTTGAACCACCTAAACATATTTTTTTGTAGCAACCAAGTTACAATACCATTTATCATACATATAAAAATAGGAACAATCCACACCCAAGAAAAACACCTTCAACATCCCTCCCATTTCCTAATCCCATCTTACCTAGTCGCCCTTGTTTGCCTTCACAAAATGGAAAGGAGTATGATCTTGTCAAACAAATTGAGAATAATCCTTCTAAGATATCTTTATGGTACCTTATCCAAGCCTCCCACCACTATCATAACATGATTCAAATTGAATTACAACAAGTTCCTATCCCTTCTAATATGCAACCAAATGACATAGTAGTCATGATTCAAGGAATAAATCCTGACATTGTTTTCCACCAAAGTGAGCTCCCTACTTTGGAAGTGTAGAAAAATATGATGCTTTCATGATAATAGCTCAATACAATACCACAAGGATAAAGAGAACCATTGTTGACAATGGCTCAGCCTTAAATTTGTGTGGTGCAAGCCTTTTGGATAAATTGGGTGTTGATAAATAAAAAATTGAACCTAAATCTTTATCTATTAAGGGATTTGATAATGTGGGAAAGAAATCGCTTGGAGTGATAACTTTACCTATTATAGATGGAAATGATACCTTAAAAACCCCTATTTATGTTATGCCTCATGATCTATCATATAATCTTCTTTTGGGAAGGTCATGGATTCATGAGATGCATGTAGTGTCTTCTACACTTCATCATAAAATGAAGTGTGTCTAAAACGACAAAGTGTACACATTAGACACTGATCCTAATCCTTATAGTTTCTTAAAACTTGATAAAACTAAGGAAAATCCCTTGAAAACATTAACACCAACTAGACAAGTGGAACTTGTGAAATAGAAAGAAAAATAAAAATACATTGAGGAGGTCACGAAGCTATTAGAAGACGATTGGGGTTAGTTAGATTTCAAACATACATTCATGGGAGAATACAAGATCATAAAAAAAGATTCACATAAGGGAAAAGAAATAGTAGTAATGTCAACACAAAATTTAGAAGACCCTTCAAAATTAACCACCTGAACCACTTCAAAAGAAAAAACAACAAATTACACAACAAACTTTGAAGAAACTGACTATCAATAACGACCAAATCCTATAGAAATGAAGAATATTTATGGAAAAGGTTACAAACTTATGAAACAACTTGGATATAGTGGAAAAGGATGTAGTGCTAGAGAACAAGGTATTCATGTCCCTACAGAGCCTCACACACAAGAAAAGACTAGTCATCTTGGTTATTGTCCCTTGAAAGACACAAAAAATCCTTCACTTAATATCAACACTATCACGAAACATCCTTTTAAGCTGACTTTAACAATGGTACATCTTGAAGTGATAGACACTAGTGGCCTTAATTGTTATCCTTTGCAACAAATGAAACAACCAAAGAAATCCTTGCTTATAATAAATTTCATCACGAAAAACACTAATGATTCAAATTCATTAGATTTTACACCCTCCAGTAAAGGAGAGAACAAAATATTGTAATCTAAAGTGTCATGTGTAGGTATGACACCTTGTGATAAGCAAGAGATATCTTTGTTGCAAAAAAAACCAACATCCTCAACTTTTGACCATGGTATCTTGACGAGACTCCTCTAAGATTGTCTGATCTCTCTCCCTCCAAGAGCATGAAAGAAATTTTATTACAAGACATCATTTTATGCATATCATAGAGTTCATGGTCATTCTACTAATGAATGTAAGGCTTTGAAGAACAAAATTCAACATCTTAAGGACTATGGTGCTCTCCCTTGGGTTGAGGCACCTAGTTCCTCATATGTCACTTGTCGTTTCCTCTTGTGGCTATTTGACCACCTTTCATGTATATATAAGAGCAAGCTTGGGATGTGGGTGACATGCCTTAAGTTGGCTCGCATGTGACATACTAAGTTATACATTTTTGGGACAACCCTCTTTTCATTTTCATGTTTGGATACATTAAAGTAATTTCTCACAACATGGTGTTAGCAATTCCTTTTAAGTGGGGGCATACATTGGCATTATTTTTGCATGATTTCATTTGCATTTGTTTGCATGTTCCTTGTGTGATTTCCTTTCTTCTTCTGATGAGTCCTTCTCTAGGTGGTTTCAGTAGGTTCGACTCCCTCCAAGAGCATGATATTTTCTTGTCCTCTCTTGGAAACATTAGAAACAATGTTCCCCATGATTAGACCCTGCACTTGTCCTCTATTGGAAACAAGATGAGACCTTTTGCACTTTTCCTCTCTTGGAAGCGTTGGGTATGATGTTCCCCAGGATGAGACGTATTTATTCTTTCTTAGAGACATTAAACATGATTTCCCCTAAGATTAAGACCTCGCATGAACTAAGAAAAATCCCTTTGAGCATCCCTCTTTATTGTTTCATTTTTCCTTTTGTACCTTATTAAAGTCATGGAGGTATGGCTTTAATGTGGTTCCCTGGGGCTCACCTTGTGAACACCTAGCTTCACTGGCCCAGGTGAGCATGCATTTTTGTGCCTTATTAAATTCATGGAGGTATGGCTTTAATATGGTCCCTTGGGGCTCACCTAGTTGACACTTAGCTCCCACTAGCCCTTATGAGCATGTGTTTTGTTTACAAAGTGGACAACCTATTCCACTTGTAATCCTCTATTTGGACAAATAGCCTAGACTTGGTCCACTATGTTGGATGGCCAGTCAAAGCTTGATACATGGTATTTTCCCTTTTTATGTTTTCCTTTCTTATTTTTCCTATTCTATACTTGATGGTGTATGTTGGCAATAAAATTATGGCTTCATATATCATACACATGAGTGTTCCTTTGTGCCTATGTTGGTTTGTAATAGGATCTCAACCTTAGGGGCGTGATCATCCCTCTTGATCATTTCCATCCTATCTTACTAATGTTGGTACATTCAAACCCCTCTTGATTGCATGGTTGACTAATTTAGTGTGAGTTTGAAGCAAGTTCATCCTCTCACTAAAGTGGGGGATAAATATAAGGTATGTGCAGGATCATGATGGGCCAAAAAGTGGTAATATGATGGGTATGTAGCTGACGACTATTTTTTAACCCAAAATTGATGAAATGAAAAGGGTTTTTAAAGGAGATTCTAGCTTTCCACCAATCTAAATTATTCTTTACTTTGAATTTAATAAGTAATTATTATTCATTTTCTATTCAAATTATGACTAAAGTCCTTATTGATAGGCTGATTGAAAAACATCTATAGCTTTCAGATGGTATCACATTTTTTTAATCCAAAATATGTGTCACATTCTATGCTTCACATACTATAGGATTAAAAAATAATAATAATAATTTCATGAAGTTTTGACCAAGTTAAGGTGGTTAGACATATGAGTTTTTATATTTTTTAGAAATTTGTAATAAGAAAAAACATGATTAATTATTTAAGTGGAAAAAAATTACAAAAAATTATGCATCACATTAGGGCATGAGTCCTCTACTTATATCTAAAATATTATAAAAAATATATTATCATTTTATTGTGGTTAGGGTGGTTAGACAGACACCTACTTATTTTCTCCCTAAAATTTAAGTACCACTACATTGAAATTTCAATTGTTCACCAAATAGATTTTTTTTTAAACAAACCTAGTAGTTTAGAAACTACATTCAATTTTCTATAGATATTATTCTTACATATTTTTGAAATAATATAGATAACTTATTCAAATTTTTACGTGAAGTTTCCTAACTCTAATTTTTTTGAATTTTTTGCCACTTAATGACTTTTTTTTCCATGATGATCCTACACATACCCTATAGTGTAGTAAAATGCATACACTTGCATTTTCACACTTGTTAGGGCCTACCTTTATTTATGCTTCTTTGTGGCTTAATTGGTCCAATTTTACATCCACAAGCCTAATAAACTATATATTTTTATGGAAAATCCTAACAAACATCAAAAGATAGATGATCATTTAATGTTTCTATCTATGTGTCCCTGATTTGTGGAGTGGTACTAAAATGCCACCTAGGGCATCTTTGTCCTCCATGGGTCTTGGAACCCTAATTTTGAAACAACCAAATAGGTCCCTTTTTTTTATTTTGTGCCCCGAGAATTGAGCCTTGGGACTAGGACGCCATCTAGGGTGGCTTAGTCCTCCTTGGCTTTTTTTTTTAGATTCAATTTCAAACTTGGTCAAGATTTACCCTCCTTTAATTAATTATTTCATATGTCAGCTTGTTGTGGTGTAATTTTGAGATATTAAGCATGAATAAGTATAAATACAAGGTCCCTTGACTCATTTTTGATGTTGAAGCATAGTCAAGCTTTCAAGTATTCATTCTTAAGAAAATTTTATCCATTCAATAGAAATTAATCAAGCATTTGAAGCCATCATGAAAATTCAAGCATCATTTCAAGGGTTTAGTGCATGCATTCATGTTGTTGAGCCAAGATTGTGGATGTAGCATTGAAGATCTATTTGTAACTATATCCAAGGATCCAAGATCTACATTCTTCATGGCCACTACATGGTAGATTGTTTATTTGCTTCACAAGACATCATACAAGGTGATATCATTTACATATTTCATGTTTCATAGTTCATTTCATCATTTTGCTTAATTACCCGAAAGGGGCTTGACCAAGGTGAACCCCCATTCACTAACAAACAATAAGTTTTTCCCATCTTGCATATTTGTGATTGGAGATCTAGGTTGAAGACTTGAAGATCATTTGGAGTGAAAAGTTACAAAAGTTGCAAAGTTGCATTACAAATTTGTCATCTTCACAGAAACTCACCTACAGGTCAGATCTAGAAGTTTCAGGACCTTAGATCTAGAGAGAAGCAAGTACATACATCAAGACTGCATTCAGAGATTCCAAAAATTTAGAATGAGACTAATACACCACCTTAGGTGTCTTAGTCCTCCATAGGGTATTTTTCAAAGATTCTTTGGGATTTTGTTTTAGCATTCAAAGACTTCATATTTTCCCTAAAAAATAGCAGTGGGACTAATACACCACTATGCGCATCTTAGTCCTTCACAACATATTTTGATAGCTTCTTTACATTTCTAGAATCCTCATTACATCTCCAAATTTCCCAGGTACACTTACCCTACTTGGTGTAGCATAATTTCATCATTTACATTCATTATTTGGCTTATATTACTTGATTTCATGAGTTGAATGTTCATTTGTCTTCATTTAGTTTCCATTTTGTATATCTCTTGCGTTTTGCAATGTTTTTCTTTTCCAAGCATTTCCTTTGTGGCAAACCATTAGAAATTAAAGAACCCCCTCCTAGGTCCTTCCTAATTGTGAACTGACTCACCTTGTGAGGCTATTAGTCAATCCAATTAGGACCCCTATGACAATTATGAATGGTTGGATAGAAAAGTGTAATATCTTTCAAGGTATCAATTTTCCTCTTCATCAATTGCAATGCAGGAAGCCATAAGTCTGAATTTGCATCTCACGAAGGCATTAGATACATGACAACAAGTTATGAAGCTCATAAATTTATTACGAGATTAAAATCACTTAAGTGCTCATATAATGAAGAGGAAATTAGATGAGAGAAACAAACTAAAACAAGTTTAAGAAACTAAACACAAATCTACAAAGAAATCATAGAGAAAAAATTGTGATCCAAATTTGGCCCAAAATTAGTTGGACAAGAGTATTGGTGCCCTAAACTAGAGAAGTAAGTTTTTACTAATTTCAAACTCTAGAAATGACCTAAAATATTTGAGGATCCAAATTTGCAGCTAGGTTTGGATTTTGCAACAAATAGATTTTTTGAAATGCATAAAATCCTAATTTTTCTATGTGAAATACACAATCATGCATAGAGTTTTATGTTTTATTAATAATACAATATGGTCAAAAGATACCATGTTAGAAACCAAGAACAAACATTCAAAAAAGAAAGCCTTCCACATAAGAGAAAAAGAAGAAAAAGCAAGAGCTTTGGATGAAGATGTGCAAATAATATTATTCAGGAATTCATAATTACATAACATAAATTGCTTTATAAAAGCAAAGTATGCATAACCCTAATCTTATCTTGAGCAACAAGATAGCTCAAAAAGGATGAGAATAATTAACCTAGGAATTAAAATATTACCTAAATAAAGTTATGCAAGTGTAATTAAATATTAATTACACCAACAAGGATAACTTCTAGATTGTAAAATACAGTAATTGACCAAGCCTACTTTAGAAAATCTAAACATTATCACTTTGTTATCTTTTGAAATGACAAACACTATGAAAATATTTACTTTTTTAATAATTCACAATGAGATATGCATGCATAAATTATAAATTCAAACAATTTATGATTGTATTTTGAATTTAAAATAAAAAAATTAAGATTTGGACTAGGTTCACCAAAATGTGATGTGAGAAAAAAGGATCTAGATTCTAAATCACACTTTCTCCTACATCATACTAGAAGGAACAAAAAATGATCACAAACACCCACTTGGCTACTAACTACCATGGAAGAGACAAAATGGTGGATCAAAGTTTTCATTGTTTTTGAGCTGGGGGTTGATGATTATGAATGAAATTTATTTGATAATGCAAATGTATATCTAGATCAATTATTGAATTGAAATGAACTATCATAAATACAGTGAAGCACAAAACTGAAACACAAAAACTAGTTACAAAAAATAGAGTGTTGAGATAAAAAAAACTTGGCATATGAATTTTAGCTCAAACTGGTTGGACAAGGGTGCTAATGCCCTAGTAATAGAAATGTAGATATTAGGAATAAAAAATTAGAGGTCTCAGATGGTCACTATCAATAGATTCTTTCTTAAATTCAACTTCAAAACTTTAGTTGTCGATGATTAATTCCACTTTCCCTAATTTGTTGAAATGTGAGGATTGAATGCTTGGTCTTGAAATTAGGTTCTTAATCCTTTCTAGAATCTACTTCAGATTTATCATGTACACATAGGAGAGGAGAGAAAGTGTTGTCATATAGGGGCTTGCCTAAGTCAAACCCCATCTTGATGTTTTCACTTCCATAATGACTATGGTTATGTAAAGATTGCTTACCCTCTGTCAAGAAAAAAAGGAAAATTTGATAAAAGGGAATGATAAATTAACAAGTGTTACAATTTACCACTCAAATATGCCTTTCTTGATTGATTGAAGCCATTGTACTCATCTCATACAATGAGAATTAAATTCTTTATTGAAGGTCCTATAAGTGTTTAAAATACTCATAAAAAAATGAACATGAAACATGAATAAACTCACATATAAACTTGATGCATTGGTAACAAGAATCTTAGTTGATGATAAGTGTTGTAAACTTTGATAATTGGTCACTTGATTGATTTTGATGATGCTCAATTGTGATTCCAAAAATTCTAGGATTACTTAGTATTACAAATGGTGAAAAATACTTGTATTTATGTGAAATAATTTTTTTTTGAGCAAAATTAATTATCAAAGGGACAAATAAATTTAAATTTGTAAATGTTAAAATGTGGACAAAAAAATATTTAAATTGGGGCTAAAATAGGCTAGATTGGGGCACTAGCACCCTAGTCCAGTCCTATTTTAGGTCTTTAAGTGTCATTAAATAAATATTAACTCATGAATTCCCAATTTAATTTTGACTTTCTAAAGATGATCATAAAACAAGCAATTTAGGAACTTAGGGGGCTAAACATAGTGTGAAATTGTTAAGGGTGACCATTTATGATGCTACACTAGGTATAGATCCTTTGGTCTCCATACGTAAAATATCTATATTCATTTTTTTCCCATGTAGTAATATTTATTCTAGCATTGTGAGGTTATTAATTTCACTTGTGCTCGAGGTGAAAAAAGTAACTTGTAGTTGTCTAGAGGAAATAAAAAAATTAGCCATATTTTTGCATAGTAATATCAAGCTAAAATTATTGGGCATGACATTTTTATATCTAATTTAAATAAATGTCTAGATTAGGGTTATAATTAATTATAATATGTTTATTATTTAGGGTAAGTGCAAGAGGTTGGGTCCACAAAGAGGGGAAGTTTTGGCCAAAACAAAAAATTTCACATGAAACATGTACATGTTTTTCAAAATGTGCACGCATTATGGATTGGGTACCTAATCCTAAATCCAAACGTGTATGCATTTAGATTCAGGTACACAAACCTAAAATGCATATGCATTTCTTAAATATATTTATTTTTTAAAATAAGCGATCGTGTTTTGATTTTAACTGTCAATTTGAGTCACACTAGAGAAGGATAAGCAAGATTGCATACACATTTCAAAGGGCCTAATTGAAGCAAATTTTCACTACCACCTCCTGTAGTGTCCCTCTGTTTTGACCATCTTGGATTTTGAGTAAGTTCATTTGGTTAAATTGGGTTGTCTATTTGCGTTCAGTATTACATTGTTAAAAATTGCTTTTGAAATTTTAAGATAAAATAATAATATAACTAACCTTGGTTAATCAATTTAATTAACCTAAATTGATTACAAGGTGACTTAGTTATTTAAGGAGGGGGTAAAATAAGAATTAAATGAATTATGAAAATATGTTATATATATATATATATATATTCTGATTATTAATTTAAACAGTAAGAGTAAAATGTCTACCCATAAAGAAACAAAATTATGCCCCCACGTACTTAAGAAAAGATTCCTCTGATCTTAAATATGAATATAGGTAAGGAGATGAAAAGCCCACGTAGCACTAGGAATTCATTTAAGAAATAAGTTCTCTTTGTTTTATATTCTCATACCTTTCCTTAAAAAGAATATTACCCCCTCACTTTAAGACAAAAGTCATATTAAATTTAAATAAGGGTATGCAAATAAAGTAATGTTTAAGTAATTGATTTGGTATTTACTTAATTCCTATTAAATAAATAAAAAGGATATTCTCTTCCTTACTTTAAATTCCTTTTAAATTAAATATATAAATATATGAAATAAGTTATTAATTATAAAAGGAACTTAGTATTATTATTTTAAATTGCATCTTATGGTAAATAGAACTTTTGATGCTTAAAGTATATATATATATAAGTGGATGAATGAATTAAAATAACATACATTTTAATTAAGCATGTAAATACCTTTATTGAAAGAAAGAAAAGAGAAATATTAAATTGTGCTTCTAAAAGATTTAGAGATTTACACCTATCTTTGCTTGTACCCTCCACCTTGCTTCAAGACATTCTTTCCTGTCTTCCACGTGCTTGGTCTGGGGTTTCAACTTTTTGCATGCCCTTTACATGGAACGTGGGGAAGACAATTGCATGTTGCGCTGGAAAAAAGGCTTTCAAAAAAAAAAAAAAAATTGGCTTCTTGCAAAGGGGATATGCACCTTGTCACTGCTTCCTTCCTTTTGCATACCTGTCTACCAAGAACACTAAGGGGGAGGCATCTGGTGCTTGCGGAGGAGGAACGTGTAGAGACCTGAGGTAAGTACCTGCTGATTCATTTGCTTGATAATTTTTAAAGCCTGGTCAACAAGATCCATCCTGTGTATTCACTACTATCATTGTAGTCCACCAGATCACATTTCTTTGAGGCATGCTATCAAATAGTCACTTGCCTTACCCATGTTCTGGCAGGAAGGTCAACCACGTACACCAAATGATCAACTATATATGTAATGCAATAAGGATTACTGATGTGTGAAGTTTGTGCAACCCTTATCCGCTATACCTGCGTATCTGTGCGCACCAAGAAAACAAGCAAAGCTTACAATGTTAGGCCGTATTCCTCAGATGTTTTTTTAATAGATCTTGTGCCTCGTCCTTGCATGTTGGTTATTCCATGAATAATTTTTTTCTGAGTGATTTTATCACTTAAACTCTTTCCTCTCCATTCTACTTTATAAATGTTTTAAAAACAAAAGAAAAGAGCACTCAACTTATCATTCAAAATGGTGATGTCACTGTTAAATTTTAGCTGCCTCCTTTCCTTATCGTGGGTTTCTCAAAGAGATTCTTAGGCATATTCCTATTTAATTTCTTTTGTGCAGTTTGTACTGCAGGAATAAACTAACTTATGTTGTTTTATAATGGTTCATATTCGACTCATGTTGATTGAGTTGGGTTCGATAGATATATGAAAACAACTTTCACGCCTTGCATTTGAGTCCACATTTCTGTGAGGTTTTAAATCAAACAGTCAAGTGCCTTGGCTGTGTTACTCTTTTTGCAAACTGTTTAACCAGCGTAGCTAGTTGAGAGGCACCGCAGGTTAGGCTAGCATCTTAGTATTATGTTTTGTGTATCGAAGACAACCATTATGGGCGTGAGGGTAACCATGCACTCCTAATGATCAGCTTTGTATGTAATGCAATAAGGGTTGCTGCCATGTGAAGTGTGTGCAGTCCTCATCCACTAAACTTCCTTTCTGCGTGCACCCAGAAGCGAGCAAAGTTTAAAATGTTAGGGCGTGTTCTGGAGTGCTACTTTAGCCCAAAGTTTTTGAGAGATTTCTTGCAAAATCATTTTTGTGCACAGTCTGTTGCCACCGCTTCTCATTCCACGTGCAACCTACCACTGCTGCAATGTTTACATTTTGGAGGGTGTATAAATTTAAACAATCTCCCTGATAACTTTTGCAACCTGGCACAGCAACAACACTTAACATAGAAGATTGTGGAGGTGAAAATAGAGTCTGTTGGCAACCTATCACATTATGCAGTACTCGAAAATAGAATGTTGTAGAGGTAAATAATCTCCCTGATACCATCGACAATCTTTCGTTGCTGCAGTGTTTAGATTTTGGAAGGTGTATAAATTTAAATAATGTCCCGATACCATTTGCAATCTATCACAAGGAAGAGAAGGAATCCTGCATCTGCTTCAAAGTTTCGGCAGCCATCCCAACAAATCCAATTTGTGTGTGCCATTCTGTCATTGCTTTCCATGAGACCATATTTCTTTGAGGAATCCTGTCAAATAATTTGCGTACCTTAGTTCACAATTGGGATACCTAAAACTCCCTTCTTCCACACCTTACAGACTGTAGATTTATAGGTTAAGAAATAATTTTGAATCTAGTGTATGGTCATGTTTAGTTCATATGCCTTGTCTATGCTTTTGCATTTTGAGTACATGTATACCAGAGTAATTGTGACTGCATTAACTGCCAAAATCCCTTTTAACAAATCCGTTTGGCGTATATCCTGTAATTAGTGTATTCCATGAGACACCATGTATACAGAATTCTGTCAAACAGTCAGCGTGCAATGTTAATGCTTCCATATTTAATTAACGGAAAACAAAATTTTCCTGAGGTATTTTATTTGATTGTTTATCCGCATCATTGAATTGAGTAAGTAAACTTGTATATTACTAGTTATAACAGCGATAACGTTCGTGAAATGGTGCATTTCAAAGCTAGTACTTTTCTACGTTTAAAGTGTTGTAGGGGCAATACCATAATAATGTGATTAGAATTAAAGAAAGAACAAACAAAAATAAAGTGACAATTAGTTACACGTATCCCCCCTCATCTCCTTTGTAAACAAAGAAGAATTAATGTAAAAGCAAAAAGGTCGAAGCTTTGACCTAAAAAATAAGAAAAAGATAAACAAGACTTCTAAAGCCTTTAAATAAATAAATAAATACAAGATGGAAACTTTATGAGTATGGGAGGGCATGTTATAAGTAAGAATGACTTTCTTAAAATATAATTAGAGGACAAAAGAAAAGAAATATATATAAAATAAAAAGTTAAATTTATTATATATTGTCAATTTAGTATATAATAAATAAATAAATAAGTGGCTTAGTTATTTTAAAAAGTGAGATTATTTATTTTAAAAAGTGAGATTATATATTAATATAAGATGTTTATAAGAAAATCAATATTTTTGGATTTTACATAGGTTATGGTTTATAATTATAAGGAAAGTTATATTAGTAATATTGTTAATAGTGCTACTTGTTAATCTAACATTAATATTTATATTGATTTTAATAATAGGATTAATATTATTGATAAGGGTTGGTAAAAGTAATCATGATGTTAATGACAATTGGTGCAAATATCATATTGGTATCAGGTGTTGTGAATAACACCTTTAAACATATGTAACCTAGATAAGGGGAATTTAATTAATTATATATAGGGCATGATTAAGAAAAATCTATTCTATCATAGTGATTGTCTAATCATAGTATAAGGTTAGGTTGGTCTAATTTAATGGGTTGAGTATCTATATATGTATATACAATGTAGGAAGTATTAGGGTTAGAGAGCTAAGAGAATGTACTTGAAGAGATTAAAACTATTGTACTAGATAATGATTGGATAGTTTATGGTTAATGGTGATATGGGAAATATGTGGAAGTAATAATTGATTTATGAATTATCTTTGTTGTAATGCAGAACTGTTTAAATGGATAAGTTTGTTAGATAAGTTAGGAAGACATTAGAAAAGCAATTAAGGCGTTCAATAGTGTCTAGGAAATAGAAGAATTTAGTTAAATGTTTTTGATTAATTATTTTAGATAAATGAAGGCCCTTTGTAACTGAATGGATTTAGATATCTTTTGGATGTCGATTTCCCCTATATTCATTTAGTAGTTGACTTGCAAGTTCTCTCTTTGATGGTTATTTTGATTGGTTGGGTTGATTCTCGAATTGAGATTATGTATCATTTATAGTTGTCAATGTCATAATTGTTGTCTTTGTTAAGGGAGATTAGTTTCCATACTACAAGGGTATGTTGAGAGGAGGAATAGAGGTCTCTCGTGGATACCCAGTTGATTTTTTGTTGAAATTGATTATGTTTGCCTTGGTTGAATCTAAAGATCTCTTTATGATAACACCACTTTCATTCTACTCCTTTTGATTTATGATTATAAAACTTATATAGTCATTTTGTGGTCCCATGATGTGAATCTTCCCTTTGTGTTAATTTTGATTGAGGGCACTTTATGCAATGGCTTTCTTGTAGTCATATTTTGGGATGGTTGGGAACCTGAGGAGTTGAATTACCTTCATTAAAATTTTGTGGATTTTCAGCATTTCAGACTTCCAGAGGCATTGGAGAAAACTTGAATTATATTGTTTTTCCATGGTTGGACCTTTGTGATTCATTGATCCTACTTTTGATTTTGAATTTTGTTGTTGGTACCTCTCTTGTTCTTGTTTTAGTGATATGGAATGGGTTTGTGAGATGGTTCTTGCCTCGCATGTTGTGAGTTATGTATATGTTGATTTTGTTCATGTGAGATGAGGTACACCCCTTGCTTGTATTTAGTTTTGGCGCCATAGGGAGAGTGGCTCTTCATGGGGGCTAGCGCACAAAGGGGTTGTTTGGATAACCCATGGAAGAGTTTCTTCATCAAGTGATAATGTAATTAATTAACTAGTAGGTTGGGTAGATAAATGCTAAATAAGATTAATTATGAGCCTCACCCATAGCGTTAGTGCTTTCACAGACTAAGGATGGGATGAGAAGACTTGGTTGGTAAGATCACTACCTTGTCCTCATGAAAGGTAAGTGGTTCTGCATGAGTCACCCTATGGAGCGATCACCTTGAGATAGGTATCCTAGATAACCATAGATGGAGGCGGTACCTTGTGATAGGTTGTTTGTCAAATCCATGTAAGGCCATGCGATGACACTCTCCTACAGTATCCGTTTATCTTCCTTTGTTTGGTAGCCTTTGGGAGTGTTGTTTGAATTGGTGATGTTGTTGAGGCAATTAGTTCTTGGTGATTATTGTTGAAGCCTCCAAGTTCTATCTTTTAGTGTTGCATACATGCCTCATGGAAACTTGATTGATGTTAATGAAAGGTGCCCTTGATATTTATTGTTTGTTGATATTGTGATTTTATTTGAAGGCTTGGATCCTATTGTTGTTGGCACCTCTTATGGCTATTTAGTGTTGAGCTATAATCTTGACATTTGGTTATGTTGTACTTTTTATTATTTTGTTTTGGTTAAGTGATGGCAATGTTGTGGTTTGTTATCTTATGTTGATGATATCCTTGTTGTGGAGTCTGGTTTGCTATTGGTTCATTTGATTGTTTTGGATTGCAGTATGGGGATCTCTCTTGTCAACTCCTAGCACGAGGGGTGGACTTTCGAGTCCATGTGGTCAGGTGGAACGTGCTATGCACCCCATTGGGTCCCCAACTGAGGATTGAGCTATGTAGATATGTGCCTCTTGCGGTGACTCCAAGATTGTACCTGAGTCAAAGCTGATTTTATTACTTTGTATTCACCTTTTCAGTTGTATTAATATATCTTATTGTATTGTTCCCATATATGTTGAGGAACACATCTGTATCATTGCATCTCTTATACGATGTAACTTTTATTAACATTGTAATGATTGTAACCCTTGACCTTAATTTATGATCTTTGATGGATGTTTGTCATTCATGAAATGTATATAAATACTTGGTACTTTTATGTGTTAATTTTTTATAGTATGTAATTCTAAATGGTGTTGTATCTATAGAAATATACTCCACAATTGGCATATTGAACTATTAATAAAATGTTATATGTATCTTTTTCATCTCTTTGGATCATGGATGGTTGGATGTTATCTTTATGTAATCTTGATTCATTTGTTATCATTATGGTATTAGTTTTAGGACTTCGTGATGCCATCTCGTGTACCCCAGAGGATGTAATGGACATTGTGATTGTATAATTGCTTTATATGCAATATATGTTCATGTTTATCTTATGAATTGTTCTTCTTTCAAAAAAAAAATTGTGTGGTAATTTGTTGTTTATGTTGTCCTTTGGGGTTTGCACGGTGGGGTGTTACACCTCCTCCTGTCGACACAACCGACCTCAATGACCTCTAGGTTGGTTGAATTCCTACATTTTTTCCTTTATATCTTGCACTTTTTTTTTGTAATTTTTTTTTAGTTTTTTGTTTTGTTTGTTTTAGTTCAATATTTGATAGTTTTTAAATTGCATTTAAAAAACCAAAATCATCAATGAAACAAAGAACGTTAAATTTCAAATCAAAAACCATACAAACTAAACCTAAATTGGACACATTTAACTTGGAAATCAAAACCCTAAACCCTAGGTTCCAAAAAACATAGACCTCCCTAAAAACTAATTTACCCAGGTTAATCCTTGGACCTAAACCCTAAAGCGTAAACCTAAAACCCTATTTATCCTAAAACCATAATATTTTTACCTTTTAGATAGTGCAACTTGAACTTGTACTATCAATACTTTCAATATAACCATTTGTGTTGAGAAATGAGGAGATGTTTCATAACTAGTTCAACAAATCATAGCATAAATTTATGAGGTTAATCTAATTAGGATTGATCATGTTTCTATGTTACACCATTGCCATAAACAAATATAGTTTAAAAACTCTCATTTTTTAGTATGGTTACAAGTTTCAATCTCATTAGGATTGATCATGTTGCTCTTGCTCATTGAGTAATTTCAATTTGGAAATTGCCCTCCTTCCTCGCTTTATTTTGTGTCCTCCTTGTCATTGGTTCTGAACTTTCACTTTACATAATTTTAGAAGTATCCCTCCTTGGGGGTTTCTTACATTTTTTATTTGACATATATATGTTTCCATGTCATCAAATCTCTAAAGAATTATATATTAAAGATCTAATTTCTTCCATTTTTTCATGATAAATTATGCACACCAATTCACATGTATAAATATGATTTCATTGTACAACTAAAAAATTTAGTGAAGTCTTTGTACTTAAAGAAGCCATTTTCAATATGTGAATAGAGCTCAAGCTCATCTTTGTTTATTTTGTACATTGCAATTACAACTAGCATATATCTATGTGTCCCTTTGAATGTATTCTATTATTTTTTTATTTGTATCTTTAGTATGCTTTGAAAACAATGAATGAGATTATAAATTAATGTTAGTGTTAAACTTATAATTTCTTCTTAACTACTTTGTCCCACTATAGAGAACTTGTGTCTCTTATCATGAAATTTGAAAATTTAGTTAAATCAATTTATGTCCTCAGATTTAATTAAATTCTATGTCATACTTGATAAATACATGTATTCACAATCGATATACCTTAGCTCTATACACATACTCTTGTTGGGAAACAACCACACCTATGAGTAAACTTACCCTCGCACCAAAAGATAAAGCTCTAGACCCATAAAAATTGAGAAGAATAAATTACTTATTGATCAATTAGTTAATTAATGATAGGCTTGATATTTATGAGCTCCATTGAGCACCCTTGTCTAACAATAATCCTAATTTAAATAGGATCTAGTATAATTTTTACTTGAATTAAACTACATGGTTTTCATCATTTACCCATCTTGAAACATATTCATGAGTTGTTCATAACCTAAATTAGTGGGGACCTTTCCTTCTCTATTTCTACCTTTATATATGTAATAAAAGACACTCTAAACAACCCCTAACCTCCTATTAATTCCCAATTTGAGAAACCAAAGTTATATAACTACATGTGTCTTATTTAAATTAATTCTTTATTCCTTTACCTATATAAATTAAATGGTTCCTCACCTCATGTTCACGGTCTCTATTTACTAATATTCTTATTTAATTTTTCTAATAGTGATTCAAAGAATCCTCATCCTTGATATCGTAGCCTTTTGTGAGCTCTCAATTTTTGATACATTTTATCCAACTACTAGTTTAAATGTTGATCTAGTAATTTATTTAAATTTAAATCTTAAGTATTTACCTTAATCCATGTGGTTTTATTTATTTTAAATAAATCAATGAATGCATATCATCAAATTTGGCTATAGTTTAAGTAGCAAGTGGTATCTAGCTAAAAATAAGTTTATGGGGCCTTCTTTCAGGGGATTCACTTAATAAACCAATGACATAGTGCATGCATTCATAGGGTTCTAATAAAACCCCCTAATTTCATTTCTACCCATTAGAGTTCTAATTAGAGTTCTTACCTCCCTATTTTCACTGAGAGGTATCCTATGTACCACATATATAGATCTAACTCAATACTATTTCTAATTGAACCATCCCATTTATTAAAGGTTTAACATAAAATACCTAGATGAATTATGACAAATATGGCATCCTCTACAAAGTTTTGATGTAGAAGCACTTATACTTGATTCAACATATGAGTTCCCTTTCCATGTACAAAAATGTAATTAGTCCATCTTAGATATTTTAGGTATCTTAATTATAGTATACAAATTGATCTAAATTATATAGTGGATTGATATTTTAGATATAATTGATGATTCTTCTTGGAAGGGTTACTATAAGGTGTTCAATAATTAGTCTTAATTAAAACATAGGTAGGATTTTATTAAAAATTTATGACCTTGGTGTGACAATTCTCTCCGTTTTTAGTTGCATTCTAAGAGTTGGTAGTAACAACAAACCCTTCATATTAACAACCACATACTGGACTCAATTTAATGTGTACATGCTATGGATTTTTTAATGTTATAAATTGAATGGTCTTCAAATGAAATGTATTTTGAATTTGTGTACGTTCAATGTTATTTTTTAAATAACTTTCAAATTAAGTGCATTAGTTTGTTGATATATTTTTTAATTGTTTAACACGCAGTTGTCATTTCATTGTTCACATGAATCTGAAATTTAACATAGAATATTTTATTCTTGATGTACTAATTCTTATAGACCCCATACATCTAGATCTACCACCACAACAAAACAACACACCTCCACACTCTCCACTGAGTCTTAACCCCCCATCCCCTATAGTAGATCAAGCTTAGTTAGGAGAGAGAATTAGAGAAAACCTTATTGTGATTCAAGGAAATATAGATCTGATAAAAATGAGCCTAGAATGCCCCCATCTCGCACAGTTTGCATCCACGATGCAAACTATTGTCAATTCTATTTGGTCTATTGATGCGGACCTAGATAGGTTCCATCAATGGAGAGAAGAGGAGATAATTCTATGTAGATGGATTGTCCTATAAAGAAATTAATGACCTTAAAATTACAAAACAAGCCATGTGCCAACATTTTTTTAACCCCCAAACAAACCAACCAATTCCACCGACTAAAAAATGAATTTCAATTTTATGTTGTAGGCACCTGTAGATAGCTACACATTTTTGGGATAGATGGTGGATGGTGTTTGATAATCCACAACATGGAAATTCTAAGGTGCCCCTATACTTTTTGAGAAATTTATGGGTTGAGTTTGAGTTGGGTTCAAAACTCAACTATTTTGATATGAGGTCATTTCAGGGAGCTGGAAATGGTATGCCCCAACATAGACTAGAAGCATGTGTCGATCCTCAATGGCGTGCTTCAATTGATCCTATTCTTCCTCTTCTTTCTCCCTATATTCTCACTGCATTTCAACAACATACCATGTTATAAACATTAGGAGTATTGAGTTCACTTTTAGGAAATATCACTCATCAGACTAAACACATGGTGGTTGAAGTGGCCAATAGAGAGCATGGAGGCTCAGTCCATGGGAATACTCATGCATCCACTTCAGGTGACCCATATGCATCTTGGATAGAGTCATATATGGATTTAGTATATTCTGAGGATCATCCTACACAGGTATGTGCATCTTTTGGGCTTAAATTTAATTTGTTTGAAATGTGCAAAATTCATGTAAATAATTTAACATCAAATTATATATATATATATATATATATAATATAATATTAATTCAAGAAGTGTTCAGTGTAGATGCATGATCAGTCGATGCCAGAAACTCAATATGATCATGTCTATATCTTGAGTTCTTTAGATATGGGATCACCTTTTGGCCAAGTACTTGAACCAATATATATTAAATAATTTGTGTGGATATATCTAATTTAACTTGAATTTTTACACATCTGTGAAATGATATATTATATCTAGATGCAGGGAGGTCATACAGTACTTAGTACTGACCAACGACAAGTTGTGGTGAGCACTCCTGAGACATCATTAGCTCAGGTGCATGTTTTCAAAATTTTTGTTAAGTTTAAATTAAATACACATCATAGATCTAATTTAATTTATTCATTTACATACATGTGTGAATTTGATCTATACAAATTGTTGTACATCTATATGGAGGGATTTCATGAGATACCCATGGCAAGCACACCTAATACATTGCCATAATTTATGCATGGGCAATCTTAGGTGCATGATCATGAGGTCATATCATTCAAGGTTGTAAACTTTACTAAATCTCCTATATATAGGATTTTTATGAACCTTTTATATATATATGAGGTTTTAACCTATTGTTCAAATGCTTTATATGAATATGCATGATATATAGTAGATCAAGCATTTGAATCTTCTCAATTGACCGTTATGATACCTGTTGAACAAAATGTGCTAGTAGATTCACATGATCATATGGTAATTTATGCAAACTAAAAATCATTTTTACTGTATTTACTAGATATTTAATTAAATTTATTTTTATCTAAAAGTTTATATTTTCAAGTTTATATATGTTTAATTATATCAAAATTTCTAAATAACTTTAAATCTAATTTCAAGTTTCTTGTGCTCTTTTACAACATGATGTTGGTACATCTAGTTGACATGGAACAAAGAGGAAACTTGATATGACTGATCAACCTGATAGTTAGAATGTTTTAAATTTTATGGACTATACTTCTCTAGTTTTATTTAAATATACATGTTGGACTTGACATATACATTTTGAACATGTTATTTCATGGACCATTTCACATACATTATATCAATTAATATTATCATGTTTTTTATTTATTCATATCAGTTGGCTTTAATATGATGATTATATATGAAGTCAAATATGATCTTGTTATGTTCATTTTGCTAATTATATGCACTAATGTATGTATAGATATTTTATCTAATTTTCAAGAAATACATGCACTATATGAATTCTTATCTAGAATCAAATTTCATATATATATAATTTATCACATGGTTAGGTGAAAAATTAAAATATTCCTTAAATAGTTTAGATCATATTCATAATAAACTAAGGGTGGGTAATTTTAAATATTTTCCAAATATAGCAAATATATGAATCAATAAACAAAAATCTATCTCCTTGCATGCACAGAATGTATAATCTATATGTAATTGAACAATTATATAAAATTTGGGAAATACAAGACATGGAATGTATAATCTATAAAATTGGAACAAGATCTTTAAAAAGTAACTAATAAGTTCATTGAAGTTCATACATCAAAGAAACATATATAATGTATATTGATGTTTAATACAACTATATAACATGAATAAACATATACGTGCATGTAGATACAATGAAAGATTATTAACTTTTAGGTCAAGACCGCAAATTAATATTTGCATAGTCTCTTGATAAAATAATTTTACAGTGACAATCATATGGTAGACCGACTTGATGAGAACCTACAAAAATAATTAATGGAAGTAAAGTAACTATAGTTTTTATGAGTCATTTAAGTAAATAATTCATGTGAGAAAAGAACAATATATAGTAAAAGTTAGAAAATTTGATCTTATAAATTCCATACAAATTCAAATGATGTTTGCTATAGGATGGATTAAGGGGGCCTAAGAGGATATAGCTTAAGGGGTGTCCTAAGAGAATGCCTTAAGGGGAGTTAAGAGGATGGCTTAAGGGGATGTAAGAGGGTGGATTAAGGGGAGTTGATATTATGACTTAAAGGGATATAATAGGTTGGATTAAGGGGAGTTGATAGAATGACTTCAAGGGATGTAAGAGGGTGGATTAAGTGGATACATGTCATGAACTCTAGGATGTGGCTAAATAGGTCCTAAGAGGATGGATTAAGGGGAATTATGAGAGTGACTTAAGGGATGCAATATTGTGGATTAAGGGTATGTAAGAGGATATGACTTAAGGGTCCTTTAAGAGGATGGCTTAAGGGGGTGCAAGAGGGTGGATTAAGGGGAGTTGATAGAATGACTTGAAGGGATGTAATAAGGTGGATTAAGGGGAGTTGATAGAATGAATTAAAGGGATGTAAGAGGGTGGATTAAGGGGATGCATGTCATGAACCCTAGGATATGACTTAATGGGTCCTAATAGGATGGCTTAAGGGGAATTATGAGAGTGACTTAAGGGATGCAAGATTGTGGATTAAGGGTATGTAAGAGGATATGACTTAAGGGTCCTTTAAGGATGGCTTAAGGGGATGCAAGAGGGTGGATTAAGGGGAGTTCATAGAATGAATTGAAGGGATGTAAGAGGGTGGATTAAGGGGAGTTCAGAGAATGACTTAAAACCCTACACCATAAACCATATGACCTAAATCCCAGGAGATGAACTCTAAACCCTTAAAACCCATATAGATTTGTTATTCTAAGCATCTCATGAACCATAAACCCTTAAAACCCATATAGATTTGTTATTCTAAGCAACTCATGAACCCTAGAAACCCTAAACCCTAAACCATTAATCCACATTGATTTTTTATTCTAAGCATCTCATGAACCCTAGAGAGACTTAAAGGGAAGTGGATGGATTAAGGGTAGATATATGAGGATATGGATTGAGGGGTCCTAAGATCATGGCTTGAGGGGTGTTGAGAGAGTGACTTAAGGGGACGCAAGTGGATGGATTAAGGGGTCCTAAGAGAATGGCTTAAGGGGTGTTGAGAGAGAAACTTAAGAGGATGCAAGTGGATGGATTAAGGGATCCTAAGAGGATGGCTCAAGGGGTGTTGAGAGAGTGACTTAAGGGGATGCAAGTGGATGGATTAAGGGTAGATATACGAGGATATGGATTAAGGGTTCCTAAGAGGATGGCTTAAGGGGTGTTGAGAGAGTGACTTAAGGGGATGCAAGTGGATGGATTAAGTGTAGATATGCAAGGATATGGATTAAGGGGTCCTAAGGGGATGGCTTAATGGGTGTTGAGAGAGTGACTTAAGGGGATGGGAGTGGATGGATTAAGGGTAGATATATGAGGTATGGATTAAGGGGTCCTAAGAGGATGGATTAAGGGGTGTTGAGAGAGTGACTTAAGGGGATGCAAGTGGATGGATTAAGGGTAGATATATGAGGATATGGATTAAGGGGTCCTAATAGAATGGATTAAGGGGAATTAAGAGAGATACTTAAGGGGATACAAGAGTATGAATTAAGGGGTTTTAAGAGAATGAGTTAAGGGGATATGAAATCAATTATAATTTTTTAATAAAATGATAATGAATTAAATTTAGTTTTATATTTATACTATCAATTAAATTTATCTAGAACTATATCTAGTTACTTGTCTCTAGATTCAAATTCCATTGTAATATATGTGCATCTCCTCTCTTTTTGGTAAAGCATCTAGTTTTGGGAGACTTGAAGAAAAACATGGTATAAAAATTTAGTTAGGAAATGAATAATGAAAAATATATATATCAACTAAATATACTTACCTAATATTTATTTACTCCATTGTACCATCTACATCCTCTCTTTTTGTAATGCATCTATGATTGCCTCATGATTATCCATTGAAAGTTTCCATAAAACTTTATTAGCATGCCTCCCTTGATATCTAACTAGTTTTATATTGGTTTCCAAAATAAAATGTGAGTAACATATAATCTTCTTTGTCTTTCCTTATGTACCAACTTATGTTTTCTCTCAACACATTTAGCCAACCAATGCCTCCCCGAAAAATGATCATAATCATCTGATGCAAACACTTGATTATCTTCATTTTTTGTTTTATGTTGATGTAGGTGTGAAGTCTCTCCAAAACAAAAAACAAAAGCATGCCAACTTTCTTGTCCATATTGTCCATGTGTTTGCATTCAAACTCTAGCTTCATTAATTTTTTCACAATCTTGTCGAGAAAAAATTCATTTTTTAAACTAACAAAAGAATCATCGAATTATTGAGCATCATTGCAAGCCATCTACAATTGCATCTTATGGCTTCCTCAAATTTTAGTTTCTCTCTTGCAAGAGCTCTTTTCACACATGCACCTACTCCATCATGTTCTCCCTTACCATGACGAGCTTCAAAAAAACTCCATGTGTTGGATATTATTTTCCTTATTAACTCTACATAACCTATAAAAATTCTAACATTTTTGAATTGACCCATTGAATTATATGACTATATGAGATGTTCTAGCATTTGAATTCTCTCTTTTAAATTTTATAAAATATTTCAAAACAATATTAAAAAAACATAGATGAATGTATCGTGATCACTTAGGGTATGTGGGATCATTATGGAAAAAATAGGCCCTTAAAGGGCAAAAATTTAGAAAAAATAGTTAGGCAACTTGTAAAAATTTGAAAGTTATCTATATTATTTCAAAAATATGTAAGAAAGAAGCATGCAATTTTGTAGTTTCTATTTACTAGGTTCATTTAAACTTAAAATCTTTTTTGAAAATTTTCACTCAATCGAGTACTTAACTTTTGAAAAAAAAGTAGGTATTTTCTGACCACCCTAACAACAATAAAATGAATATTTTTTTTTTTTTTAATTTATAGTAAGGAATCTCTCCCGATTGATGTTATTTTCTTTAATTTTCCTCTAAATAATTAATTAATATTTGTTCACACTTTTAAAAAATATTCAGTGTATGTCTGACCACCTTAACTGGTCAAAACTTCATGAAATTCATTTTTTTTTTTTAATCCTATATATGCTAGAATGTGACATGTTTTGTATTCAAAAAATGTGATTTGTTTGAATTAGATGTTTTTCAATCAGCCTATAATAAGGACTTTGTTGTAATCAAATAGAAAATGAATAATAATTATTTATTAAATTCAAAGTAAAGCATAATTTATATTCATGGAAAGCTGAGAATATAATTTAAAAACCCTTTTCATTTCATCAATTTTGGGTAAAAAGAAAGTCGTCGGCCACATACCCTACACATACCCATCACATGGCCACTTTTTGGCCCATCATGATCTTGCACATACCCTACATAAAAATGGTACTCTCTAAAAAATATATATTATCTTCTCTACTATCATCTACATGTCTATAAACAATATGAACAATTTATATAGCTACTTGCATTGAATTATAATACTATGATTGAATTTCTTCTTGTGGAGAAAGAGTATAATTTTCAGCAAAATCAACAACTAACAATATAGTTCCAATTGGGAATGTGTTTTGACATAAACAAAATTGATTATCAAGCCAACAAGCATACTTAGAGTGTTGAACATATTTAGGTACAATATTATCTTTAAAATATTTAATAAATGCATGCACACTAAGTTTTTCCACAATTTTCTCACAACATTTTCTAGTTTTTCCATCTTTTAAAGAATACTCAAAAATTTTATTTTATTTTACATCTAGTAATTGTTGTCCAAATTCATCTAAACTACTTTCATGCATATATTCTCCTAATAATGAAAAGTTACCACATCTATCACATTCTCCATAAATATATGCTTTAAATAAAATAAGTTTCCATTAGAGGGTTCACAAAACAAACCTGCTATAAAAATTATTATTCTTTCAGGTGGCATATTAATACCACAAATGTCCTGCATAATTTGGTTAGCATGCAAAGCACATCGTATATATCAAAAACTACAATAATAATTGTACATGAGTCTTACAACAAGAAGAGATTTGTTGCTTATTAATTCTAACATTCCAAGTTTTATACTTTCTGAATGATCTTTGACTTTTTTTAATATTCAATGGTAAGATTGAAGCATCTAATTTTTTTTATATAATTCGATTTGAGTCATATCTAAGAGATGCTTTGGACGAGGTTCACAAATTTTTGAACCCACCCTTAATTTTAAGACATCTCTAATGTTAGGTGATACTCTTGTATGATCATGCCAAAATTTATCAATTAAATATTTAATTTCATTAGTTAATTTCATGTCTGATCTTGGGAGTCTACCAGTAAAACTCCAATATTGATTAATTGTATCCTCTTCAATACTTTCTCTTCTTTTAGCAGCTCTTATCAAAGTTTTAGGATTTAATTTTATACATTTACTAATCTTACTTAGCATTCTTTTATTTGAAGTTGCTTTATCAACTAGAGCAGTTATTATTGCATGACGAGCCACATTCTTATATTTATATTGACTTTTCTTACTTATAAAATAAATAGCATTAGAAACACTAGATATGACTTGTTCTATTGAATCATCTTTCTTTTTTGGTTTTACAATAATACCTAATTTTTTCATCACTTTTCTCATTTTCAACATTATCATCAATTACACCATGAGTTGACATTGGAATCATAACTTATTTCTATAAAAATAAATAAATTATATATTCTATTTTCATAAGTTCTAATTTTTCTCGAAGAAACTTTACCACGAAGGTTATTTAGCACATCTTTTTTAATTGTAAAGAAAAACATTTTCACCTTCATGCATACAAGGGGTTTCATTTTCATTCACACAAGGGGTTTCATTTTCATTTTCAAATGTAAAATGGATTTCATTCTCATTTGCATTCTCATAAGATATGATTTCATCATTTTTTTTTGTTTTTCCATTGTTTCAATCATAGAATTATTGATATCATCAATGGTGTATCTAGCTTCATCTAAACAAGTAAGATCAATATTATCAAGACTTGGGTTTGAAAACATACCTAGATAGATTGCTTGAATAGGTGCATTTTCTATATCATTGGGAGGTGGATTTGAAGACATAACTGAAGTTGTTTGTATAGGTACTATTTCCATATCATTCAAAGTTGAAGTTGAAGGCATAGTTGGGTTTGTCTCCATAATTGCAATTTCTTCCATATTCACCATCGCCACATTTGCATCATCGACATTCATTTCATCATTCATGGATTTCTCTTCAACATTCATGGAACTAGATGCTTCCAACTTTTTCATTTGGTGAATCCTTTCTCTTCTATCCCTTTGTCTTTTTTCCTCCATTTCTTTATTTGATTGAATTTCTTCACGTGTCATTAACTTTCTACATTTTTTTTCTTTTTTTTTGCTTTGATCCCATGGTTACCAAACCCTCTTTTATGACAAAACAAATGATTCAAGTAACCTATTTTAAAATTTCCATCTCCTTCAAATATTCAAATTAAACTATGTAGTATGAAGATCCTTTCTTCCATAAACTTTGAAGTACAAAAACATCATGAATACAACCAAAAGTTCTCCTTTTCCAAATATTCTTGTAAAATGTTCTTGTACTTGATTCCACTTTATAAAATTTAACCCAAACTTGTATCTTCCAACAATTTGAATATAATATGTCTTGCACAAGACAAATTTGCAATAAAAAACACAAAAAATGGCCCTTTCAAACCGTACTGCAGAAAAGGAATGTTGTAGGAAAAATGTGTTTTATCAATATTTTAAAAATTAGTAAAAAATGGATATATAAGAAATGTGTATGCATTATAAAATGCATACACATTCTATTTTAGGAATGCGTATGTGTTATATAATGCATACACATTACCTTTACCCAACAGGTAAATAGATAACGTATATGCATTATGAATTGTGTACACGTTTCATTTAAATAATGTGTACACATTATTTAAAAATTAAATTCCAAACCCACATATAGCCTTGGTTTTAGGCTCAGGAAAAGCTTGGCAATCTAAGCCTTAGCCTTTGACCTGCAACTAAAAAACTAAGGCATAATTAAGAAGAATGTCCAACTTTGGCAATATGGTTGATGGACTTTTTTTCTAAATCAATCTATAGAATTAAAACCCATTAGAGAATACGACGTCTAGTTTCCAAATATATAATTTTGATTAAGATTGGATTATTTTTTCTATTTTTTAATTAATTTTTAAGCAAACTAGTTCTTAAACTTGAAATATTAGGCATTCTTTATTTTTTAATAACTTCTTTTTGGTTAAGTTTCTTGTAAGAAACATTTTATGGAATCAAGCCTTAGACAGATTTGTACACAATGGAAAAAATATATCTTAAAAAATGTTTATTTTAGGTCCAATCATGTTGTCTGTACACGTTGATTTTTAAAAACAATAATTAAGACCAATAAAAATTCAATAAAAAAAATATTAAACAAAAAATTACAAAAAAAATTACTCATCAATCTTCATGTTGTTAGCTATCTTTCCCCAAAAGGAATTAGTAAAATACTTTTATTTGGGTCAAAAAGTGGTGTTCGTACACTGCATGGTATGGTGAAAAAATAGGTACTTTTAAAAAGTGTTTTTTATAGATACCTATCAAAATTAAATTTCTATAATTTGGGTATTTGAATAATTTACATATTTGGAAACTAGATTCAAAATGATAAATTTCATATTAGTGGCTTTTTTAAATATTTATTGTGTAAGTGCCTCAAAGTTTTAGTCCAAGTGTGACACTTTTTGAGCTTTTTGTGGACCCAACTTCTTGCATCAGCCCTTTATAAGGAAAAAATTCCAATTCAACTATGAGCTACTCTATAATACTTTTACAATACTAAAAAGAAAAGTACACATCACTATGTGAAACCTATTAAATTTTCTTTCAACAACAATCTCTCAATTATGATATTTTCAATCAAAATTAGTCTCCCACCTATGATATTTCTAATAAACTTTATCTCCCCAACTCTATCAATGAAGGGATATAAATAAATTCATGCATACATGTAGTTATATATATATATATATATATGAGATGCTAGGTATAATTTCATTAGAAATTGATATTTTTAATATTCTTAATAGATATATTGAATATATTTATATTAATTTATAATTTAAATACAAAATAGAAAGAATATATTTTTTATAGATCAATTAAGAGAGAGTTAGGGTCTTATCTCTTTAAATTAATTTAAAAATATCAAAATGATTATATTTGATATACTTTCAAGCAATGGAGAGGGTGCATTGTATCTTTTAAAAAGATACATAATAAGACCATATTCATGTTTACATCATTATTAGCACCTAGTGCTATCCACCTATACATATTCAAGTCACGCCAAGTTAACAAAATGTTTGTATACAAATTATAGTTCAACCATCTATAGACATTCTTTGAGCAAATAGATATACTCATATAGATGTTATGTATTTTCAAAGCCCATAAACCTTATATAATTAATAATAAAAAGATATTTCCATGAAAAACATATCAAAGACACTAGAGAGACTAAAGAAACCTATTGTAGTATGGCGCATATGACCCATCCTCCATCTTTACCAATACAACCCTCCTTCCTAAAAAGTTGGCAAATTTCTTCACTTTTGCTATGTTGAAGAATTATTGCAATGGTGCATTTTTTTTAGAGAAAATAGTCAAGATGATATGAAGGCCTTCCAACCTTTGGAAAAAAAGATATTTATAGATAACAACCACCTCCTTGATTAATTCTTGTATTCAATTTTCAACACTCTCCATTGTGCTCACCAAAGATAGCCATCCGAACTCAAACCTTGCTACTACGAATTTATCCCACACAATATACCTTTTTATAGCCCTAGTTAACTCCTTATCCCCTGTTAAGACTAGTAGATTCTCAAAAAACATTGAATAAATTTTTGAGTTCACCTTATAACTTCATGCACCCTCCACAAAATACCTCCTTGAGATTTCCATGATGACCTCGAAGACCTCCTCCTCTTGGTAGAAAAATATTTTCCTCTTTCAACTTACAATTATCTCTCCTTGAAATTTCATCTACCTTAAGGTGACATTGAATTGAAAAGTTCACTCCATACTAATGAGATATAGAAAAGCAAGATACATAGATTCAAAGGTGGGTGTTTTGAGAGAGTTATTATACTATGATAAAATCCTCACAATCTATGATAAAGGAAAATTACTCACACCTATTAATCATGAATCACTTCTTATTGCCACCTTAGTAAAATTCAATTTTTAATGTTGTCGCTATCATTGCTTAATAGAGTTTGAATTTCTATCACGTATGTGATATTTTCTTCTATTATTTCCTCTTTAATTTTCTCAATCCCTTGGTTTCATAGATAGTGCACTAGGACATAAAATTATTTTATTTATTTAAAAAATGTTTGATTTATTCAAATTGGTTTTCTTATTACATACATGAGTTATTTTCTCCTAATTTTTATTTGAAGAGACTTCTTTTGGTAAATCGTAAATCATACAATATTATATGTTATTTTTAATAGTTTTATTTGTAGGTATTAATCATTCCTTTTACAGTGACATCAGGAACAAGAATTTCCATGTAATGATAGGTGTAAATTAAAATAAAACCCCTTAACTTAAATTTGAAAGATATTTATTCATTAAATAATTAATATTTCTTAAATTATTTTGATGAGATTGATGATTAAGTTGAATCGGTGAGAATAATATCTATTGATTTAATTTAATTTTTAAAGATAGCTATGTTATTTCTTTAAATAAAACTAAAGTAAACAATGTAGATAAAATAAGAAAATTCTTAACAAAAATGAGATAAAGTAAACAATAAAGATAAAATAGATAATTCTTAATAAAAATTATGTAGTAATTAAACTAGTTCTAAAGTTAAATAAAAAAAGTTCAAAAATGATAATTCTTGGCATTTTTTAGATACATGTATAAAATAGGTTTTCTAAAGATGTGTATGCTAGTTGGATATATGATTTTTATTTTCTTTTTAACTTATGAACTGAAAATAAAGCAAACAATGTTGTTAAAATAAATAATTTTTAATGAAAGATTAAAATTCATCAAATAGTTACATGTTATGATGGTAAAAGTATAAATAAAACTTCTTAAATTTGATATTTTTTTGCATGTCATAGAATTAATATATTTTTAATTTATTTTTTAACTAAGTAAAATAGGTTCTTTGAGAATGATGTCTCTTCACATCTTCCTATTGAAATAAAACTAAAGTAAACAATGTAGTTAAAATGAAACGATTTCTAACTAAAAATAAAAAATGTGTCCTTTTATATATGTATTAAATAAAATGGTTCCAAAGTTAAATAAAATAAATCTTAAATAAATAAATAAAAACTTGAAATTGATATTTTTGGACATTTTTTAGATAGAATGATTATGCGAGTATATATTTTAATATATTAATGTAAGATTATTTTCACATATTTTATCTTTGTTTATTAGTGACTCATATGTATAGGATTATAATGGTGGAATTTTTCTATTTATATTATGTTTTATATATTTTTGTATTTATTTTGAGGAGATAGTTTTGATACATAGATATATTAACAAATGATGTAAGTTTGTGCACATATATTATCCATTTATTTTACTATACATGTTTATAAGCACCTCTCTACCCTCTTATCATGTTCACACACCCTTATGTATTCATCCTATCCAATTATATATTAATCCAATATTCACACTTATTCCCATATACACATTTATTATGATCTATCCCTTTTTCTATCTCAATAATAGTTCATAGTTGCAAGGCTATTCTCACACTGATAGACTTTCCCTCATAATAATGGACTTCTCCTATCCTAATATAAATATTTGATTGAAAAATTGATTGACTTTCCATTTTTATTTTTCCTTCTTAGATCTAAATTAACATGGGTATGCATTGATATGTTACTATGTCCTTGTATTTAAAGGCATTCAATACAATGATTCTAATCATTGAGATAATTTGAAATAATATTTAGACCTACACATTTCAATTGGTAATATAAAAGGAATCTACCATTGCACAATCATTGTAGAGACATTTGTATAATAGAAATTTGTTATTTTTCACTATTACTTAATTTTAAAGGGATTGATCAAGGCATAGTGCCCAATGGCTCAACCATATAATAACCTAGGTAATAAAGTTATTTATCAATACTACAATCCTGCATAGATATTAAGAAGCACATAAGAAATAAACATACTACAAGTAAAAATAAAAATAATCTACATAGTATATAGTTCATGTTTGTAGAGAAATGACAAGCCATAATCAAGGTATTGTTCTTGACAATCAAAATTAATTATGCATAATCATAGGGTAAGTGCACCAATTTGCGACACAATTTAGGTGTCAAATTGTAAAAATTTGCAAATAAAGGGAAAAATTGGCCATTCGGTGCATGCCACATTTGGCGAGCACCAAATTTGGCATGCACCAAATTGGAAAGCTAAATAAAAGAAAAAAACATGTTTCAAATCCTCATTTCTCTTCAACCCATGGCTTGGCCTGGAGGATTTGAGGTCTGCAACTCACACTTGCCAAATATTATCCATTATTTGCATTGTTAGCTTGCTATCTTTCATGAGGATTATGCCCACATGTTAGAGATGTCAAAGATTCCAAAGAGGTATGTATTTTTATTCTATTTATTTCAAATTTGATTTAAAATTCAGATTGAAATAGGTTTTTATAATAATATTTTTTTAATTATCAGGGAATGAATCTCCACCTCAAAACTTTGAGAATTCACAGTCACTCCCTCAGGAAGAGCCTCCTATTCAAGAATAACTTGAAAACCCTCCATCAATTCATAGGCATCCTCAAGGAACACAAGAAAATATTCTAAATCAAATTTAAACCAATAAAAGAGACATTGAACAATTAATTGGAAGATTAACTGAGCATGTTGAAACCCACCCTTATAGGAGAGGGATTGCTAAATCATTGAAGTCAGTTGTATCTCATGTAGGAGAAATGAGCAAGAAAAATTTTTTTTGGTCAAATAAGAGGCATTAGATGAGACAATATTAAGCTAGAGGTTTGTCATATATAGATGTTAAAAAACAAAAAATTAGCAAAGCCGATTTGTGGGCCCTATTTATAGACCCAAAAACCAATGCACCTTTGTCTCATACATGTAGGAGTTTCCCCATCCATTGGTGCCACCATGAGTTAATTAAAAATAAAATTTGGGAGGGGTGGTGGATGGTATTTGACCAACCTCCATGTAATAACCATGAGGTACCACAATACTTTTTGAGGAAACTCTATTGTGATTTTATCCTCAATAAGATGTCAAATTATTTTGACATCTTAGACTTTCAAGGTAGAGGTGGGAGCTCCACATATGATAGACCTATTGCATGACATAATCCACAATTGAGACTAAGACCCTTGGCCAGACCCATGGTGGAGCATGTCATCGTTCCTTCCATTGTTAAGGATAGTGTAGAGGTGCACATCCTGGAGTCAATTAGCTCCCTCACCCAAAACATTTTATAGTGTGTGAGGGCTCTAGTAGAGCTTGGTGTGGAGGAGACGTGTAGGCCCCAAGCTCCACCCCACCATTGTGGTGCTTGTGGTGTAGTTTGCATATACGATTATTAGAGTGCTCAGGATGTAGCTACATAGCCTACATTAGTTGTAGAGGCGATGGATTTCATAGATGATTTGTTGAATGATACATTCAGCATTGACAATCAGGTAAAATTCAACAAGTTCATTTAATGTTGTTTATTAAAAATTATATTTTGAAATTTAAGAATAAGTAAATTATTAGGATTTCAATTTAATGAAATTTTAGGGTTAGAGTATTCATGAGACATGCCCCATTCTGACAAACCATTATTCATTCTCGACATTGAGTCCATAGGTATGCAACTAGTATTAAAGATATTATTATTGCATTTGAATAGTTGAATTTTATATTTGAATGTTTGTCTCATAACATGCTTTGGATTTCAAATAGTTTCAGGGTGGACCTTCGACCTCTACACCTCACAATTCTTTTCCTCAAGGACCTTACGCTCAGGTAGCTTTTATTCAATAATGGTGTTGTAAAACAATGTTAGTTTTTATAATTTTGCATATACAAATCTAAAAAGTTGATGAGAAACACAAAATTTGAATTTGTATTCCTTGATCATGTCACATTATCTTCTCCTAATTCACTTTTTGTTCCTTTATTCTTTCCTAATCCCATCCCATTAGCATTTAATAGTTCACTCTACCATTTACTCTTTCATTTACCATTTACAGATGTTGACATCTGACATCCCTGGTTATGTTGGTGGCAAGATGGACCACAGAGTTGTTGCAACAATAGCCAGTTCTGATCCATTGAGAGAGGTATGCAACAGATTAGTCGATTTGAAAATTTATTCTCTTTTATGGTCTATTATAGAAATTTTTCACTATAATTTTGTGTAGCTTAATTTATATCTTGATGGTTGCTATAGGTGGTTTTCACTCTAGACTATGGATGTGGTAATGATGTAAATGTCAATGATGACTATATGTATGCAGTAAGTGATTATATTTTGTTGTATGTCATTCCATAATTCAATTTTTGTGTATTAACATCTTTAAATTTTATTGTATCAGTTGAAGGTCCAGAGTGAAGAGAGGAGGACTAGCGAACATGCTCAAAAGACCAAAGAACCAACAGTCACTCCATCCAACCAAATTTTGAAGGCAACACAAGATATATTTCCTTCCCCTATAGGGAAATGATTGTATTATGGCCATTTTTTGTATTCCTATGTGGAATTTTGGAACATATGTTTTGTACAAGCGATATATACGTGACATTTTATGTCCATAATATGGCTCCTTTGTACTAAGTGTGTATGTATTTTTTAGATATATTGTTTATACTTTTATCAATATATATCATTGTATACCTTACAACTTTTTGATTAAAATAATCTTATTTTGCTACTGCCATTCTTGAGGGATGTTATCATGCGTACATTGTGTAAATCATATGCTTGAATGTTTTAGGAATGGATTTTTTTTACATCTAATTCTTAATTAATTATTGTTTATTTCTCAATAAGCTCCATCTAAAGCGTGTTGTGTAAATAAGCTTCATTCCTGGTGGTTTGTATCCTTTGGAATGCTTCAATTACTTGTGCCTCACTTATTCGCATGTATGCTTCACTTATTCACATTTATACTTCACATATAGTTCATGTATTTATGTGTATGCTTCATGCTTCCAATGCATAGAAGCAAAAATATTTTGGGGAAAAATTTGACAAACCAAAAGTATAAGAATTTTTTTAAAAGTCAAGAAAAAATCATATTTAAAAAAAATTAAAAATTGTATAACAAGAGATAAAATCCACTTATTTTACAATTGAAAGGTATTTCCATAGCATATAGAGATATAGAGACCAAATAAAATAAATATTTTAACTAATTAATTGTAAAAAATATTTTTTTGTAGTTTATATTCATATTGTTGATTACATTTTATTGCACATATTTCAAAGTAAAAGCATTACTTCACACTGCATAACTAATAACTAGATGCTGATAGATGACAAAATTTCAATTACAATATAGTTTTTACAAATTCAACCTAAGCAGTTATGCAATTACTTCACATTGCATAACTAATAAGTAGGAGCAGTTGCCAATTGCATTTTCTTATTATGGCATTCTATGAGGAAATATTTCTTTGATGTATTTTATCAAATAATTCACTATCTTGTCTATGTTACAACATTTTTCATACATGTCTAACAAAGTATTTTGTCAAACAATTCACTGCCTTGTTGCTATGGCTAAAAACATAAAGCAAGTTCTTTCGAACAAGCTATGGATGCTTGGAAAAAATATATCAAAAGCATAATAGCAAGCAATACTATAGACAAGGCAATGAACTGCTTGAAAAAATTCCTAAAATAAATATGGTCTCATTGTTATAGAATGTCATGACATGCAAATTGCTATGGATTTTCATGACATTCCATCGCCATGAGACCACGTTTCTTTGAGGCATTTTTTCAAACAATTCATTGTCTTGTCTATGCTACCACATTTTTCGTACATGTTTAGCATAGCATTTTATCAAACATTTCACTTCCCTTTTTTTATGGCTAAAATCTTAAAATAGGTGCTTGCAAACAAGCTATGGATGCTTGGAAAAAATCTATCAAAGCATAATAAGAAGCAATAGCATAGACAAGTGATGTAGAGATAGGAGAGCCAAACCCACTCAAAGTGTCAACTTTCCTTCAAGAGGCATCTAACAAGATTAAAAGGATCTATTGGACCAATCCAAACATCTCCCAAAGTATGAAATCAATCAGAGGTAGGATCTCCCACTTTCACCCTCGCAAACCTAGTAGTAGTGCAAACCCATTTTTAGGCACTTAACTCCACAAATTCCCAAAACACTTGAAAAAAAAAAAGATGATTTAGACACCCATTATAGAGTTACAAAACATATCTTAACCCCTGATATGACTCCTTTGGAAAAAAATTAGAGAAAACTTTCTCACCGATTTAGGACTCCAAATAGGTCAATTTTACAAAGGACCCCCCTCTTAAACTTGTACAAACACTTTGAGTCTTCAGGGAAGAAAATGGAAAGTTATCAAACCCCAAAATCCCCCATTCGATTTCATTTGTACGACCACCTCCACACCAAACCGGAAAACCCTTGTTTTGTGAACTTTTGATGAGGGTTTATTGAAAACGACACTTACAAGAGCTTCCAAAACTTTCCACCTAGTCAAACACCCTTGAATTCACCCCCACAAGTTTAAATTTTCATAATATAACTTCTCCTAACACCCCATCATTAGATTTAGGTTTGTACCCATTAAATTCATCCATTTTCCAATGGAAACAACCCTAGGGACTCACCCAAATCAAGAAATATGCCTTCCCTGCATAAACAAAGATGCACACATGTTTATTTCACCTATCTAAGCCTATCCACCAAGTTATAGTACTATACAATGGGTGGAAGGCTAAGAAACCCATTTTGTTCCCTTTCAAAACCCCCAAAACAAGGTAAATGAGCAATCCCAGAAAAATAAAGATTTCTCCCTCAATTTGTATGATTAAGACCTCAAATATGAAGTATTAGAGAGACAACACACATACCTACAACATATAATAATTTTTAGAGCAAAGGAAGGTTTTACATGTTCGTACCAAGCCTTCAAAGTTTAGAAAAATAAGAAAAAAATTGTTGAGAATGTTGTATTTGATGAAAAAAAATGTGTACAATCTTCAAACTTCCTTTAGGAACCCTGCATGAGCCATTTTTTAGGATTTTATAATTATAACATTCAAATCCAACTTCTCCCAACATCTATAACTACCAACTAACAATTTTTCAAAGGAGGTAGCCATTGGTTTTCAAATTTGTTGCATTTATGCAGCTTACAAACTTGACATTTTCCTCCTTCTAACTCTTTATTATTTTGTAATCCACTAGACCCTCTTAAATGACTTCCTATTCTACTTACCTTGACAAAATTTGACCATCTTGACAACTTTTAACATGATTACAAGTTATTTCCAAATTATCAAATGAAAAACTACAAATAGTTTTGGAAACATGAGAATGGTCTAAGTAGACCTTATTGAAACAAAAAAAAAAAACTCAAACTCTCCTATCTTAACAAAAATTCCATCCATGACCACTCAGTACCATATGAGGAGGCTTGGTGCTCCTACACCAACAAGATAGTGAACTATTGAAAAAAATGCCTCAAAGAAATGTGGTATGAATGTGCTTGTCATGGCATTCCATCACCAAGAGAACACATTTCTTTGAGGATTTTTTTTCAAACAGTTCACTACCTTGTCTATGCTACCACATTTTTCATACATGTCTACCAAAGCATTTTATCAATCAATTCACTGCCTTGATGCTATGGCTAAAATTCTAAAATAGGTTCTTTCAAACAAGCTATATGGATGCTTGGAAAAAATCCATCAAAGTATAATAGTAAGCATAATAGTAAGAAATGTAGTCTCATGGTGATGGAATGCCATGACAAGAAAATTCCCTAGATTGTCTTGGTATTCCATCACCATGAGACCACATTTCTTTGAGGAATTTTTTCAAATAGTTTACTACCATGTCTATGCTACCACATTTTTTATACATGTCTACCAAAGCATTTTATCAAGAAGAACTTTCAAGTACTGTCTTGCTACTATGGCTAAGAGCCTACAACAAGTGCTTTCAAACAAGCGATGGATGCTTGGAAAAAATCTACCAAAGCATAATAGTAAGTGAAAGCATAGACAAGGTAGTGAATTGGTAGTATGCAATGGATGCTCCCATGTTTTACAAATGAGGGGTGAGCTCAATTTATAGGCTCCTTGAATACAATTCAATGGACAAGATTTATTTTGAATCAACAATCAAGATTACAAAATAAAACCCTAATTAGGGTTTGTCACAACTAAATACCTCTTGACCAATGAGAAAATTACATTTGGGGACACTTGTCCTTTTGCTAAATATAAACCAACAACAAAAAGTTGTTGCATTATGAAGTGTTAGGTTCATTAAACCTAGACATGCTAGCTTGGAACAATTTGATTGGTTGGAAGATGATGAGGCACCATCTCAACATGTTGGATGTCCCCTTTCATCTTGGCCTAAGGCAGACTTCAAGATATGTTTTCCATCTCATATTTTTAGCTTAGGGTGAACTTCAAGTTGTCTTTACCATGTATGCTTTGTGCTGGGTCGAATTTAAATTGTCTTTTCCATGTATCCTTTGAGTTGGGCAGACTTTACCTTTGTCTTGGAAAAGCATTATTCAAGCCAAGGGCTGACTTGACAGTATTTTGGACATAGTTTTTCTTTCCCAAATGGACTTTGCATCATCTTGGACATTTTCCTTGACCATGGGCACGGTGGACGTTGCTTGTGCCTTGCCAAGATTGGGCGGACTTGCTCTTGACTTATACATCCTTATTTTCTTTCCAAGAAAAAACCAAGAGAGGTTATTGTAGAGGGGAAAACATGATCCCATAGCCTTAGAAGAGAATTTTCTAAGCATCACAGTGTCCAAGTAACGTGATGTTAAATTTTGCAGCCATTTTGCACTTTAGACTCTTAAGGGATTCAGTCTATTAAACATAGCTCAAAGTGATTTGATGCCTTTGGGTGTGAAATAGGACCATGCCTAGCATAAACGTACCCACTTATATGTGTTGGAATAGTTATTTTTGTCACACAAGTTGCAGAACGAAAGTTGCACCACTTTACAACTTTCCACTACTTGTATTTGACAACTTTTTCCCCAAGAGAAATATCACCACCATAGAAAAATGCCTCCGAGATAGAAAAAAATGAGAGAGGTTATTGTAGAGAGACATTCATGATCCCATAGTCTCATATGAGAAGTTTCTAAGAATCACGGTGTCTGAGTAACCTCATGCTGAAGTTTGCAGCCATTTTACACTTCAGACTCTTAAGGGATTCAACCGGTTGAAAGTAGCTCACAATGATTCGATGTGTTTGGGTGTGAAAGAGGACCATGCCTAGCATAAATTTACCCACTCAAATGCATTGGAATAGTTAGTTTGGTCACATGAGTTACAAAACGAAAGTTGCACCACTTTGCAACTTTGCACTACTTGCATTTGAAAACTTTTTCCCCAAGCGAAATCTCACCACCACAGGAGAACGCCTCTGAGATAGCAAAAAATGAGAGAGGTTATTGTAGATGGGAAAAAAATGAACCCATAGGCTTTGACAAGAAGCTTCTAAGTGTCATGGTGTCTAAGTAACATCATGTTGAAGGTTTCAGCCATTTTGCACTTCAGACTCTTAAGGGATTTAGCTGGTTGAACGTAGCTCAGAGTGATTTAGCATGCTTTGGTCTAAAAGAAGACCATGCCTAAAATAATCATACCCACTCAAACATGTTGGAATGGTTAGTTTGGTCATAGGAGTTGTAGAACGAAAGCTGCACTACTTTTCAACTTTGCACTACTTTCATTTGGAAACTTTTTCCCCAATCAAAATCTCACCACCATAGGAAAACAACTCCAAGATAGCAAAAACCGAGAGATGTTATTGTAGAGGGGCACAACATGATCCCATAGGATTAGATGAGAATTTTCTAAGCATCACACTGTCCAAGTAACATCATGTTGAAGTTTGTAGCCTTTTTATAGTTTGGACTCTTAATGGATTCAACCTATTAACCATAGCTACGAGCAATTCAACGCATTTGGGTGTGAAACAGGACCATTCCTAGAATAAACGTACCCACTCGAATGCATTGGAATAGTTAGTTTGGTCACATGAGTTAAAAAATGAAAGTTGCACCACTTTGCAACTTTGCACTACTTGCATTTGACAACTTTTTTCTCAATCCAAATCTCACCGCCGCAGGAAAAAACCTCTGAGATAGTGAAAAATGAGAGGTTATTGTAGAGGGGCACAACACAATCCCACAGGCTTAGATAAGAAGTTTCTAAGCATCACGGTGTCTAAGTAACACCATGTTGAATTTTTCAGCCTTTTTGCACTTCAAAGTCTTAAGGGATTCTGCTGGTTGAACGTACATCAGAGCGATTCAACATGTTTGGGTATGAAAGAGGACCATGCCTAAACATGACCAAATAAATTGCATCTGCCTTCCCCATGAACTATAACAAAATGATAGTTGAACTTCCACCATTTGACAATAAGTTGCAATTTTTACAACTTTTACACAATTTTGCAACTTAGACCTTCCAACCACCTAAAGACCTATAAAAGGACTCCTTACATCATAAAATGGTCTAAATGACCTTATTGTTTGAACAAAAAGACTCAAATATCCCTAAACAACCAAAAGACCTCAATTATCAACATTTGTATAAAATGCTCTTGGTGCCCCTGCACCAGTTAATGCTTAGGGTGTCTTAATGTTCTTGGTCGTAAATAAATTCCTTTGTGATGAAATGAAATGTAGCTCCACAACTATCCAAACTCAATCACATGTACTTACTTTGGAACAATACCAGCAAACTAGCCTTGAACGCTTGAAAATGGGCTCCAATTAGCACACTTTACAAAGGAACTATCATTCAATCTTGCTTCCCACTCAAAATACCATTGCATAGTCCTCAAACTGCCTCCAAAACCACAAATTCTTCAACCACTGAGTCAAAACTTGCTTGCTAAGACCCTCATTTTTCACCAAATAAGTAGGTGTTTATTGAAAAACCCATCTCTAGACCTCATTCAACCTCAAAATCTTTTCAGACACTCCTATTTCACCCTACACAAACTTAATTCACCTTCAAATTATGTTTCCCCCAAATTTCTCACACATTTCCTTCTTAAAACCTCTCAATTTTACCCATTTTCACTCTTTGTTCAACTAGGGCTTCAAGCCCAAACATCCAAAGGACCTACCATGACTTTGCAAGCCTTCTATCACATCAAAATCCACTTGATAACATTGAAACAACCAGGTTTAAACCTTCTTCTAAACTATTGCTTTAATTTGCTACTTCAAGCTATGCCTCCTAGGCCTAAATTCATGCTTTTCCCATAGGGGCAGCATGGAAATTTCCACCAAATGTCTTTTCCACCCATTTTATTCTACTTTAACTTGGTGGAAAGGCATAATTAGGTGTAGGGGGCATGTGTGCATGATTTTAGGAGCAAGGGTGGCCATTTGGGGGTTTGGGCATGATGCCTAGTTGTCAAGAATGTGTGTTTTGAGTGAAAGTTGAAGGTTAAGAGTAGGTAGTGATGGAAAAAACTTGGGGAAGAACTTTGTAAGAGTTAACTAAGAAAGGGAAGACATATTTGAAGGTGTTGGATGCATTGAAATAGTGAGGAGAGGTCTATAGGTGAGGTTTTCAATAAACCCCTTTGAAACTTGTCAAAAGTGAGGGTTTTGAGTTTTCGAGTGTTGAGTGTTTTGTTGGAAGATGATTGTTGATTTAGTGCTTATGTACCCTACTCATGACTATCCAATGGTGTTTTGAATTAGTTGATTTATATTTTTTGTGAGACAATGGAATTTGTGTATTTAAACTTTAAAGTTAAAATGTTAAGCTTTATCATTGTTCTTGTCTTCAAAGTTGTTTAAACTATATAATTTAACCATAATATAACTAAGCACTATATGATATAATTTAACCATTATTCATTATTTTTTATTGTCCAATATATAATATAACCATGATTTTTTATGCTACTGTACATTGATATTCAACATGTTGCTCAAGATTAAATTTTTAAACAGTTTAAACATGCATATGACGAACAAATTATTTTGATTCTCAACTTCTATATATCAAATTATCCAATAATCAAGTGTATGTCCATATACAAAAATGGCATCAATGCCAACTCAAATTTTTTTTTACAAAGTGTGGCATATTCCATCTCAATATCTATTCATAATATACATGCCAAAATGTCTATCTCATCCTAAACTACTAGTGGATCATCAAAGTGGAGCCTCTTTGAAGCACTCTTTGGCTCTAAAGGTAATTGCACAAGAAAATTCAAACCACATTTGATATTAGTTATATTATATAATTTAAAATTGAATAATTAACATCAAAATCAATATACATTGAATTATAATTGAACTCTAAAATTGAAATCTTGATTACCTCATATATATGTATGTCTCTTCAAACTGCCATGAGTCCTAGAATATGCCCCTCTCAAAGAACCAATCATAGCAACTTTTTCAATGTCAATCTATATAGGTTAACACAAAAACATCAAATTGATACAAGTTAGCATATAATTGTCAATAATAGGAACAAATTTACCAAGCACAAAATAAAATAAACACATAGGTCTCTTTAGGAATCTCTTTTTCTTTATCTCCTTCAGGTGTTTTGACACCTCCTCCCTGAGGTGTTTCAAAACCTACTCCTTCAAGTGTTCCAACACTTTGCTCTATGGTTGGAGTGTGTAGTTCTCCATGAATTTGACAACTGAAACAATTCTATGAAGTGGAAACGTGTCCTTACATAACTTGCATTGCGAGTCCAACCATTGAGCTCTATGTGTATGCTTGCATACTCAGACCACTTGATCACGGAAAATGCCCATAAACTGATATACTAGAATCTTATCACTGACCAATTCACACTCTTTGCTTCTTTCCCATCTTTTAGACTATAGGCCACTATCTTGTATTTGCCAAATTTGACAATTTTGTCCCCAATTATGTGTGTATTGGCCATGTGTTGGATAACTAGAAAATGTTGTATTCCACCACAATGATGACATGCTCCATCCAAACATGACTTGTTGTAAAAAATTTGACCATCCTCTCTTTCACATAAAATGGAAGATAAGAATTCCCTTGAGGATTTGGGTGGAGGCCTTATGCTACATTCCAGCAAAACATTGTTAGTATGCATATCTACACATATACATCGATAAACATCATAATGGTTAGAAAAACCAATATGTACTCTACAACAACAAGTAGTGCGTGTGTGATTTATTTTGACATAAAAAGGCTTTATCATTTCAAGATACCTTTGACATATTTTAATTTTAGGAAACTTTTGTACAAAATCAACAAAAAATTGGGTTTGAGTGGTATCCAAATAATGCTTTGGATGCACGGCTCACAAATTTTACTACCAATTATCCTTCTTACAATATCTATTTGATTAGGAGAGGTCCTTTTGTTATCCTTCCAATAATATAATATTAAATATCTCAAGCCTTGAGCAATTCATTTATCTTTCCATTGCACTCTACTCAAGAATGCCCATAACTCATTGCTATTTGGTTCCTCCAATCTTTCACACCTTCTTTTGGCTCTCATTAGAGATTATCTACTTATTTTCAAAGATTTACTTGTATTTGTAAGGTTCACCTTGTTCCTTGTTTTATTAGTTAATAGTGTGGTTTTCATCACATGTCTTGTGGCACAACTACCCTTCGTGCATGAGGTAGAACCCACACTCTTATATGCACTCATCAAGTTCCTTACAATGGAATTTTCACTTGAGTCATTCAAAACTCTTAGCCCAAGAACCTTCATGGTATGCCTAAATTTGAGTTACCTCATCATTTCAACAAATAGTCGGCATCTTCCACCCTCCCATAGCTTCTAAAAAAAAAATCCATATCCTTTGTGCAGCTCTTTGACATGTACTTTTTGACATCTTATCAGGCATCCATTTCAAAACATTGGAATCACTATTAATAAAAAATGTATGTTTTCTATGCAAAACTCTATGAGGAGTTCTCAAATGTGAATATTTTTTAATGTTAGGAATGTCAACAACATTGGGGATAGATCGTGTACCTTCAATCAGAGGTGCAATTGATGGCATACCTTGAGATTGACATGTAAATGATATTGTACCTCCAACTTGAGATGTCATTTGTGGAGTGACTTCAAATAGAGGCGTGTTTTTTGATGTACTTTCGAAACACAATGTTGTTGATGGTGTGTCTTCAACTGTAGATGTGATTTTTGATGTACTTGGAAGACCACATGTTGTTGTTAATGTGTATTCAACTAGAGATGTGCATTGAACTTCACCTATGGTTGATGATGTGCCTCTAACTTGGGGATCCATTTGTGTCCTACAAACTTTTTCCGTTCGTGCCCTTTGTTTTTCCAATTTTACATCTCTCTTAGATTGCACAAGAATTTCTAGTTGTATGGGCTGTAATTCTTTTGCTTCACAAGCTACAATTTTTTATTCTCTTCTCCTTGCATTTTTTACTACACATTCTTTTGGTGTTAGAGGCTTTGGTCATTTCCTCATCATGATGTTGAATGTTGCATATTCACAATCACACATAGAACAAAAGTAAGTAATGCATTTTATGAAACATATTGATAATGTTGATTACATTGAATTTTATTGAACACACCAAAGCATTTTATGAAAGAAGGTAGTGAGTTGTTCGGAATTATCAAAAATGTCAATATGATACAACATTTTTCATACATAAATCTAACAAGGAAGAATGGTAAATGGTATGAATGAATGGAAACTTTCATTAAACCAACTATTTCTTGAGTCACTTGAAATTATCTAGGCACATGATGAAGGTGAATTATTTATGGCACAAAAAAACTAATAGAAACTTGCACATTAACATTAATGAAAGCTCTTAGGTTTTCCAAATTAGTTGAAAATAAAATTTTTCCCATAACCCTTAGTAATAATGAATTTAATGTTCAATTCTATGTGTAACAATGAAGATTAATAAAATCATTAAATGAATGGTTTATAAATTGTCGAAACAAAACAAAAAATCTTGTGTTGAGTTGAATTTGTTTATCTAAGCATGCTAGAAATGGACTACTATGAGCAATGCAAATAGAATTCATAATAAAATATGTGTTAATTTGATGTAGTTTATATAAGTTTAAACATGAATTCATCTAAATTATGTCATGGTTTTCATTTTTTTCTTCAAAGTCATAAAAATTAAACTTTTTTATGCAACTCTCATCTAATTCAATGTTGAATTCTATGTCCAATTTTTATGATTAATAAAATCATTAAAGGATCATTTAGATTATTGTCAAAAATAAACAAACATACTAAATATAAACATTTCAATAGTACCAAAAATGAATATATTACCTGAGATAATGTAGAATGATGTAGAAACTTTAAAATGTCTTCATCAACATTTTCTGCATGCAAATTAGTGGAAAAAAGGTGATGGATCAAGCATAGATTGGTACAACAGGGAGTCAAATACATAAAAAGGCATTTCTCTGTCAGATTAAGCATTGAACCAGAAAAAAGCAGAAGCATGTGGGCCAAAATCATAGGGTGAACTATTTTATTGTTTCAAGGTAAAAACACATTTGGTGCTCTCCAAATTTGGCAAGCGCAAAATATGGTGCTGTGAAATTCTTTCACAATATCAATAGGAAGGGAGTGATACTTGAGATAGAGGGAGAGGGGATATGAGTGAGAGATAATAGTCCTAGTAGCATGGTAGGGGATAAGACCTAAGAGCAATAGAGACTTGAGAGGGATAGAGAGTTATCTAGTTAGATTGGGGACAAATAACTCACAATGGGAGAGTGGTGGGAGTGAAATAGATTTGTCTACCCTCTACCCTTAAACTATAACCGTAAACCCTTAAACCATCAACCCTATAACCCTCAACTCTCTCTCTCAACCTTCTACCCTTTACCCTCAACCCTAAAATCCTTAAACCCTAAACCTTAAACCCTCTACCCTCAACCCTTAAACTGTAAACTATAAACCCTAAAACCATCAACCCCCCCTCTCTCTCTCTCAACCCTACACCCTCTACCCTTAAACTATAAACCATATCCCCTAAAACCCTTAAATCATAAACCCTAAACCTTAAAACCTTAAAACCCTCAACCCATCCTCTCTCTATCAACCCTTAAACCCTCAACCCCCTCTCTCTACCTCTCTCAACCCTACACCCTCTCCTCAACCCTCAACTTTCTACCTCAAACCTCAACCTCAATTCTCAACCCTCAACTCCTCCACCCTCAACCTCAACCTCAACCAACCCTTAAACTCCTTAAACCGTGAAATACTTAAAACCCCTTAACCCCTTTCTCTCTCAACCTTTACACCCTCTCTTACCTCTTAAAAAATGTAAACCATAAACTATAAACACTAAAAACCATAAACCCTCAAACCTCCTTGTTTATCCTAACCCTCTACCCCTACCCTAAAACCCTCAACCATCTTTATCTCTCTCTCTACCCTATACCCTGTACCCTCTACCCTCAACCCTTAAACCCTAAAACCCTTAAACTCGCAACCCCCTTCTCTCTCTCTCTCAACCCTTAAACCCTCAATGCCCCCTCTCTCTATATCAACCCTACACCCTCTCTCTCAACCCTACACCCTCTAATCTCAACCCTCTACCCTCAACCCTTAAATCCTAAAACCCTTAAACCCTCAACCCCATTCTCTCTCTCTCTCTCTCTGAACCCTACACCCTATACCCTTAAACTGTAAACCCTAAAACCCTCTACCCTGTACCATCTACCCTAAACTCTCTACCCTCCACTCTCAACCCTTAAACCCTTAACCCTTAAACCCTAAACCCTTAGAACATCTACCCTCTACCCTTAACCCTCTACCATAAACCCTAAAACCCTAAAACCCTAAAACCTTTAAAACCTCTTCAACCCCTTCTCTCTCTCTCAACCCTACACCCTCACTTTCAACCCTCAACCTCTACCCTCTATGATTATACCCTCTACCCCTCAAACCCCCTCTCTTTCTCAACCCTCAAACCCTCTACCCTAAACCATATAAAATCTAAACCATAAACCCTAAAACCCTAGTAAACCTTTTAACCCCCTCTCTCTCAACCCTAAACCCTCTACTCTCAACCCTCTACCCTCTACCCTCAAACCTCTACCCTATACCATCTACCCTAAACCCTCTACCCTCCACTCTCAACCTTTAAACCCTTAACCCTTGAACCATCTACCCACACCCTTAACCCTCTACCCTCAACCCTCTCTATCTCTCTCTCTCTTCCCTCTACCCTGTACCCTGTACCCTCAACCCTCAGTCCTTAAACTATAAAAACCTTAAACCCTCAACCCCATTCTCTCTCTCTAGCCCTTACATCCTCTACCATTAAACCATAAACCCTAAATCATAAACGCTTAAACCATCAACCTTCCCTCTCTCTCAACCCTACACTCTCTACTCTCAACCCTCTACCCTCAACCCTAAAACCCTTAACTCTCTCACTCTGTCGATCTCTCTCTCTCAACCCTCAACCCCCCCTCTCTCTCTCAACCCTACACCCTCTACCCTTAAACCATAAACCCTAAACCTTAAAACTCTTAAACCCTCAACCCCCCTCTCTCTCTCAACCCTGCACCCTCTACCTTCTACCCTCTACCCTCAACCCTCTACCCTCTACCCTCTACTCTCTACCCTCAATGCCTAAACCATAAACCCTAAACCCTAAACCCTTAAACCTTCTACATCTAACCTTAACCCTCAACCCTCCTACCCTCTACCCTCAACCATCTACCCTCTACCCTCACCTCTACCCTCTACCCTCTAATTAAACCCAAAACCCTCTACCCTCAATCCTCTACCCTTAAACCCTTAAACCCTAAACCCTAAACTTCTCTAGCCTCTAGCCTTACCCTTGAACTCTAAAACCTCACCCTCAACCCTCTACCCTTAAACCCTTAAAACCTAAACCCCTAAACCCCTCTACCCTCTACCATTAAACCATAAACCCTAAACCCCTAAACTATCTACCCTCAAACCCCCCCTCTCTCTCAATCCTACACCCTCTACCCTTAAACTATAAACCCTAAAACCCTTAAAATCTCAATCCCCACCCTCTCTCTCTCAACCCTACACCCTCTACTCTCAACCCTCTACCCTCTACCCTATACCCTCTACCCTAACCCCTCTAGTCTATACCATCTACCCTAAACCCTCTACCCTCCACCCTCAAACCTCTAAACCTTAACCCTTAAACCCTCTACCTTCTACCCTAAAACCCTAAAACCTTCAACCCCCTCCCTCTCTCAACCCTAAACCCTCTGTTAGCTCTCAAAAATGTAGGCGGGATGCCTCAAGAGGCTGCCAATCTCTTGATACTGTTCAGGGTAACAGACAAGGTCAAAAGAATTTAACCTTCTACTCTTTAGGTGCTACTAGACCTAGATGGGTGTACCTTTCTAAATGAAGCAAACTTGACTTATGATTAACTGTCTTACAATGATTTGTCCACAATGGTAGATGGAAGTGAACAAATGAAATCAAACTTGATAGCAATAGCAATCTTCTAATCTATATCCTAAAATGTTCAAATAGCAGATATAAAGAAACTGAATGAATCCAAATGATGAAGTGGAAAGACTAGTGCCTTATTGGGTATGCAGAGTTAAATGAAACATAAGTGGGCAACTTATTTTGATAGAAACTCAAATTTTCAGCATATGTTCTATTTATAACTTGTATAAACATGCAGGATTATGACTACTAAGCTCTACTTTAATAATCTAGATGAATCTCCTTGATTACTGTGATCAACCAAAAGGATTTAATCTCTCCTTGAAAGAACCAATCCATTAATCACACAGATACAACAAATGTGCACTGATAAACTAAAAATAAACTTGTTATATCAATTTAAACAACCAAAAAGGATCAACTTGGAGACAGCTTAGCAATACTTCTCAATAAACTCAACAGACAACTGACACCAAAAATAAAATGCCACACCAACTAATTTTCATTGAACTCAACATTTTGAAAACATGCATCACAGTCTCTGATATGAGAACTTTATTCTATTGTATCCATTCCTAGTCTACCTATTGCCTCTATTCTAAAATCTGATGTTTCATTTACAATTGGGAATACATATTTATACACAAGCATTAGGAAACACATCGCTTCCAAATCCATGTTGGCCAACCATAATACTCAGGCAAATCCCATGTCGGCCTGCAACTATATTTAGCATTCACACATCGGCCACAGTGTTTGAGTCTTTGTTAATCATTCGATGAGACATCCTGATAGTCATGCCAAAGGAAATTGTATCGCCAGTCATCCCATGCTCTTTGTGTTTTTTCATGACCTATGGAGTCAGGGACATGTCATATAGTTCACATTATGTCTCACCGAAAGTTCCTTCATCTTTTGTGTATCGCTGTGACCTTCCACCGTTAGGGAGACATTATAATATAGAAAATACTTCATTATACCAAGAGTCGCCGCTAATGTTTTCTCCTAGTTGCTGAGACATAAGTATTTTTCTTACCAAAATGTGTCCCCATTCGCCTTCGCCAAGACAATTCATAGTCAGGGAGATGCTTTATAGATCACCCTTTGTTTTACTAAAAGTCCACTTGATACATTTTGGTCGCCGTGACATAATATTTTTCTCGCCGATGAGTCCATTTGTCCCATGTGTGTCGTTGTAACTTCCTACTGTCGGGGAGACCTTACGTAGACTATATTATGTCATACCGAAACACCCTGAACTCACACATTCATTTCGCTGAGACAATACCAACCTCTCCTTGAAAGCCATTCATTATCCTTTGTCGGCAAGACCTAACGGGTTCGCTATGATATTACAACGAAGAAAAACCTCTCGCCCATGAGCACCTTTTGTTGTTGGTTGGGGAGACATATTTGAATTCGATAAGACTCTACACCGAAAACCCTTAGTCTGGCCGAAGTGATCCTTTAATGTGTTAGTCGATGAGACCAAAAGGGTTCGCTATGACTTTATATCGATGCCCCAACTCTTTCTGATGTGTTCTCTTTCTACCTCCGATCGGTGAGACATAATGTAATCAACAAATACTCATTCTGACGGTATAACCCCCGCCAATTTGAGTCATCCTCTATCGCCAAAACCATGAAGTCCTGCCGAAAGCTTTTTGCATGTGAATTCCAATTGTTGTAACATTAAAAGAGTCTTGCCGATAGGCAACACAGACTCATACCAGTAGAAAATGCAAAATGGATTGGGGAGACCCTTGTATTCTCACGCCGATATGGAGCATGATGTGAAAAATGCAGACTCGATGGATTTTATAGGGCTATATGGGAAAAGTATGGGTAAAAATATCATGAAGAGAGGAAAATGTGCTCAAGGTAGGACTCATTTGGAAAATGCATGGGTATGGAAAACATTAAAAATCATCAGAATTTTATAGTTTCAACAGTGGCTCCATCTGGGGATGAATGATAGTAAGATCATTGCAAGGATCTAGATCTTTGGGTGAGCAGACCAAACACAAAATGAAAGATCAAGTAGCAGAATGGAAATGGAAATGAATGAAAAATGAATGTAAAATGGAGGTGAACCAAAACCCTAAACTATTGTGCATGGAAAATAATTTTAGAGAGGATCACCAAGAGTTGTCCATGGATTGGCAACCCTTAATACTCTGTGTCTCAACTTCACTTGTTCTGAGCTGTTACGATCTGAGACTCAAACCATACTTTCCCCTGTCAAATACCTGGTTCTATCTTGAGTTCATCAGATTCCTCTTGAAGACATTCATGCAACCTACTCTATCACTGTTATTGAAATTTTTTAGAGAATCATCATGCTCAGCTTGGTCCAAAATCCAGTTATGAATTGTGAAACATTCTCCCAACTGTATTGAAAATTCACCATCAAAGTGCTTCTCTTGAGAATCAAAAAATGTTGTCATATCAATGTTGTCTGAAACAAACAAATATGCAACCTTTTGCACCTCTTTGACACTACCATTTGGATACAACACTGGATTATGACCCATATCTTCAATATCAAGCATATATGAACCAATCAAATATGGACCTCTATCATCCTTGGTATGCAGATAAAAGTCTTCTTCACATGAGTTAGAAATTTCAAAATTGCATACCTCATCCTAAATGGACATAGACTTTTGATCAACACCAAAGGTTTCACCATCATTCCAAGAAATGTATTGGGAGTCATAAGAATCTTTACACAAAGATATTTCACTATCAACACAAATGTAAGCTGCATACAAAACTTCAAGATCACCTTCATGTACACATCCCTGGTATTCAAGAGTTAACAAATCTGAAATTTGTTCACTGCTTCAAGTAAACAAGTCTCATCATTTTCATCACTACAGTTGTATTCTTCAATTTTTTCATCATCAAAAAGAAGTCCAAGATCATCATAGAATGAGAAATCAGAAACATTATTAGCACATTCATTTATTCCATCATTTTGCTTGTCTGAAATTATCTCCTCTCTTTCATAAAGTGGATTTGAAAATACCTGAAGTTCATTCATGGGCGTACCTCTGCAAAATATCATTTGATCTTCTTTTAACTCTTCATCATATAATGGGTTCAAAAAAGTTTGGAAGCCATTTTCAAATGTAAAAACCTCTTCTTCATCAACTGTATCTTCGTAGCTTTCAACTACAGTTGGAAGTATTATCTGCTTACTATCAAATAAATCAACATTTCCCATCGCTTCTGCACCCTGATCTTCATAAGAGGTAGAAGAATTCCTTGATTGTAGATCAAAATCCTCAAGTTCATCATCAGAATCTGAATATTCACTGGATTCCTCACAACATGCACTGCTTTCCCTATCATAATTTGTTATGCAAGAGAAATCTCTTGTATCATCATCCTCCTCATGCAAGCTATCATATGAGTCATTCTTACTTGCAAATGTCTCATCTTCTACTGGATTGATCTCCTGATGCTCATCTGTGATATCACCATCATCTTCATATCTTTTCCCCTAGGATAATGCTTGAATGAAGTCAAAAGAGGAGCCTTCTACCTTAATTCTTTTCTTCTGCTCCAATGTTTCTCCTTTGTTTTCTTCCTTCTGATCAGTCTCTTGCATTTCTTTGCACAACTCTTTAGCTTCCTCCTTTTGGACAAGCTTTTGTTCACTTTTATCATGTTGTCTATTGTTTGCTTTCTTCTCAGTCCCTTGTGTTGCCTTCTAATCCTTCATAAAAATTCCTCTAAGGACACCTTCCTTCTCATATATTGTCCTATTTCTCAACCAGTACTTACACTTTGCTTCTTCAACTATAGTAATAGTTAGTCTTTCTATCTCCTCTTCGCTGAATTTCCTCAAACTACATTAAGTAGGCACCTCAACAGAATGTGGCTCTATATAATCTTCTTCAGAGTCAGAAAGGACCTACTGTTCAACCATATGGACATTGTATTTCTGATTTGAAACATCATACTAATAACCTTCATCCTCTAAAGATGAGTACCTCTCCTCAACATGGTGAAAAGTATTTGAAGCCAAATATATTGTGTGATATTCTCCATTGTTTCCCATCAACATTCCCTCTTCTTGCATTCTTTGGGCTACAACACAATAATCTGGGGAATGTGGCTTATCACAAAATTCACAGAAGTAATTGTTACTTACCATATAGGTTTCCCCCTTCGTCAATGGATCAGGAATTTCTTTGCTTCTAGGTCTAGATGTTATAGGTTTTATTCTATCCTTCCAGTCTGTATTATAAGGCATGTCATGCAACCTCATCCTCTCATTTTTGTAAGTATTCTCCTATCTATACTGATAATTGCTGCTTTGTTGAGGAACCTTAGGATTGTCTCTTTTATCAATTATCCCTGCAGCCCTCCTATTGTTTTCAATTGTCAGTGCCATCTTCTAAGCCTCAGCTAAGTCTCCTAGGAATCTATTTCTTAGTTCATACCCTGTTTTATGATCAAAAGTATTCAAATAAACACTCAGTGCTACAAAATCTGGCAACTTTGATCCAAGAGGTATTTTATTTTGCAACTTATTGAATCTCTAATTAAAATCATAAATTGTATCATTTTGATCTTTCTAAATGCATATTAATTCATGAAGAGCAACATCTAGTGCACTTAGATTCCCATATTTCTCGAGGAATTGATCCTAAAATCCTTGGAGAGAATTAATAGAGACTATCGGTAGGCTATTGAACCAATCCCTAGCGTCTTCAATAAGTGATATCATGAATAGCCTCATGTGTAAATCTTCATATGGCACATCCAAATCTTGGATGAAAGCATTGAAACTTCTTAAATGCTCTTCAGCAGTAATTGCATTACTCCCTATAAACTTTAGAACAAGACTTCTCCAACTGCCATCCATTGGATAAGGTGATAATTGCATCCCTGCCAAATCAAACTATCTGATCATTGTTGTGTATTGATGAGGGGGGGTGCTTGGTGGGTACTGATGTTGGTACGGTGAACTATTGTATTGTGTATGATGATGTGGAACATACTGCTAACCATGAGGTGGTTGTGGTAAGTATGTATTATGTTGTGCATGATATGCATTTCCTTCATTGTGAAAATTTCCAATTGTACTATCAGGCATTTGAGGGGTCCAATGCCTGCCTACATTTGTGTATTCATTCGTGTCCAATTGTAGTCCTTTCTTTTCCAATTCTTCAATTCCTCTTGTCAACTACTGCTTCTAAAAATATTCTTTCGTTCCACACACAAATTCCATTCTTCATCAATATTTTTTAGAGTCGCCACCTACTTTTCCAAAAGTAGGAAAATGATTCTTTTTTATCTTCTCCCCTGCAGAATCACTCTTTCTAAACCTTCTCAAATTATAACCTTTTCTTCACTGAGTCTATATGATGGTCTCCAACCAAATTTTCTGATGTTTTTCCCCAGCAGATTCGCCAATTTTTTAGCTCTCAAAAATGCAGGCGAGATGCCTCAAGAGGCTGCCAATCTCTTGATACGTTTCAGGGTAACAGACAAGGTCAAAAGAATTTAACCTTCTACTCTTTAGGTGTTGCTAAACCTAGGCGGGTGTACCTTTATGAATGAAGCAGACTTGACTTATGATTAACTCTCTTATAGTGATTTGTCTACAATGGCAAATGGAAGTGAACAAATGAAATCAAACTTGATAGCAATAGCAATTTTCTAATCTTAATCCTAAAATGTTCAAATAGCAGATGTAAAGAAACTGAATGAATCCAAATGATGTAGTGTAGAGACTAGTGCCTTATTGGGTATACGAAGTCAAATGAACTAGAAGTGGGCAACTTATTCTGATAGAAACTCAAATTTTTGGCATATGTTATGTTTATAACTTGTATAAACATGCAAGATTATGACTACTAAGCTCTACTTTAATAATATAGATAAATCTCCATGATTATTGTGATCAACCAAAATGATTTAATCTCTCCTTGAAAGAACCAATCAATTAATCACACAGATAGAGCAAATGTGCACTGATAAACTAAAAATAAACTTGTTATATCAATTTAAACAACCAAAAAGGATCAACTTGGAGACAGCTTAGCAATACTTTTCAATAAACTCAACAGACAACTGACACCAGAAATAAACTGCCACACCAACTAATTTTCATTGAAATCACCATTTGAAAACATGCATCACAATCTCTGATATGAGAACTTTATTCTACTGTATCCATTCCTAGTATACCTCTTGCATCTATTCTAAAATCTGATGTTTCATTTACAATTAGGAATACATATTTATACACAAGCATCAGGAAACACATCACTTCCAAATCCATGTTGGCCAAATGTAATACTCGAGAAAATCCCATGTCAGCCTGCAACTGTATTTAGCATTCACACATCAGCCCAAGTATTTGAGTCTTTGTTAATCATTCGCTGAGACATCCTAATAGTCATGCCGAAGGAAATTGTATCGCCATTCATCCTGTGCTCTTTGTGTTTCGTCGTGACCTATGGAGTTGAGGAGATGTCATATACTTCGCATTATGTCTCACCAAAATTTCCTTCATCTTTTGTGTATCGCTGTGACCTTCCACTGTCGGGGAGACATTATACAAAAAATACTTCGTTATACCAAGAGTCACCCCTAATGTTTTCTCCTAGTCGCTGAGACATAAGAAGTTTTCTTACTGAAATGTGCTTCCATTCGCCTTTTCCAAGACAATTCATAGTCAAGGAGACGCTTTATAGATCACCCTTTGTTTTATTGAAAGTCCACATCATACATTTTGGTCGCTGTGACATAATTTTTTTCTCGCCGATGAGTCCATTTGTCCCATGTATGTCATTGTAACTTCCTACTGTCGAGGAGACCTTACGTAGACTATATTATGTCATACCGAAACACCCCGAACTCACACATTCATTTCACTGAGACAATACCAACCTCTCCCCAAAATCCATTCATTATACTTTTTCGGCAAGACCTAACGGGTTCGTTATGATATTACAACAAAGAAAAACCTCTCACCCATGAGCACCTTTTGTTGTCGATCAGGGAGACATATTTGAATTCGATAAGACTCTAAATCGAAAACCCTTAGTCTAGCCGAAGTGATCCTTTAATGTGTTAGTCGATGAGACCAAAAGGGTTCGCTATGACTTTATATCGATGCCCCAACTCTTGCCGATGTGTTCTCTTTCTACCTCCGATCGGTGAGACATAATGTAATCAATAAGTACTCATTCCAACGGTATAACTCCTGCCAATTTGAGTCATCCTCTGTCACCGAAACCATGAAGAAGTCCTACCGAAAGCTATCTACATGTGAACTCCAATTGTTGTAAGATTAAAGGAGTCTTGCCAATAGGCAACACAGACTCATACCAGTAGAAAACACAAAATGGATCAGGGAGACCCTGGTATTCTCACGCCGATATGGAGTATGATGTGAAAAATGCAGACTTGATGGATTTTATGGGGCTATATGGGAAAAGTATGGGTAAAAACATCACGAAGAGAGGAAAATGTGCTCAAGGTAGGATACATTTGGAAAATGCAGGGGTATGGACAACATGAAAAATCACCAGAAATTTACAATTCCAACACCCTCTACCTTCAATCCTCAACTCTCTACCCTATACCATCTACCCTCAACCCTCTACCCTCCACCCTTAACTTTAAACCCTTAACCCTTAAAACATCTACCCTCTACCCTTAACCCTCTACCCTCAACCCTAAAACTCTCAACCCTCTCTATCTATCTATCTCTCTACCCTCTACCCTAAACCCTCAATGCTTAAACCATAAACTCTATACCCTAAACCCTTAAACCCTCTACAATATACCCTTAACCCTCAACCCTCTACCCTCTACCCTCAACCTCACCTCTACCCTCTACCCCTCAACCTCAACCCTCAACCCTTAACCCTAAACCCTCTACCCTTGACCTCTACCCTTAAACCCTTAAACCCTAAACCCTAAATCCCTCTACCCTCTACCCTTAAATTAAAACCCCTCTACCCTCAACCATCTACCCTTAAACCCTTAAACCCTAAACCCTAAACTCCTAAATCCTCTACCCTTAAACCCTAAACCCTAAACCCTTAACCCTAAACTCCTTAAACCTTAAACCTTAAACCCCTAAAAGCTATACCCTCTACCCTCAAACCTCTCTCTCTCTCTCAACCCTACACCCTCTACCCTAAAACCGTAAACTATAATCCCTAAACCATAAACCCTAAAACCTCTACCCTCTACCCTCGACCATTAAACCATAGACCCTCAACCCTAAACTCTCTACCCTTAAACCCTTAAACCATAAACCCTAAACTCCTAAACCCTCTACCCTTTACCCTCTACCCTTCAACCTTAAACCCTAAATCCAAAACCATTAAACACTTAAACCCTAAACCCTAAACCCTTTACCCTCTACCCTCATCCCTCAACCCTTAAACCCTTAAACCCTCAACCCTCAACCCTCTACCCTTAAACTATAAACTATAATCCCTAAACCCTAATCCCTAGGGGGGAGAGGGCGTAGGAGGGATAGAGGGATAGAGGGATGGGAGAGAGATTAAGGGAGTGTGAGAGAGAGGGAGAGAGAGTGGGAGGGGGTGGGAGGGTGATACCTAAGAGAGAGGGATAGAGAGAGGGTGTGGGAGAGAGATAGAGGAGTGAGTGAGAGAGACAAAGAGAGACCTGATAGAGGGAGAGGGGGTAGGAGGGAGATACTTGAGAGAGAGAGGTAGAGGGAGGGAGAGGGAGTGAGATGGAGAGACTTGAGAGAGAGGGAGAGGGAGAGAGAGTGGGAGAGACAGAGGGATGTGAGAGAGAGGGAATTGAGAGAGAGAGAGAGAGGGAGAGGTGGTGGGAGGGAAATACTTAAGAGTGAGGGAGAGGGAGAGGGAGAGAGATAGAGTGAGAGAGGGAGGGAGTGGAAGAGAGATAGAAAAAGTGATTGTGAGAGGGAGAAGGGGTAGGATGAAGATACTTGATAGAGAGAGGGAGAGGGGGTGGGAGGGAGAGAGAGAGAGAGAGAGGGGTGGGATGGAGAAACCTAAGAAAGAGGGAGAGGGGGTTGGAGGGAGAAACCTAAGAGAGAGGGAGAGGGAGAGAGAGTGGGAGGGAGACACCTGAGAGAGAAGGAGATGGAGACAAAGTGGGATAGAGGGTTGGGAGGGAGAGACCTAAGAGAGTAAGAGAGATGGAGAGTGTGAGATAGAGGGATGGGAGAGATACAAGGAGTGAGAGAGAGAGATAGAGAGAGACTTGAGAGAGGGAGTACTAGAGATAGAGGGATGGGAGAGAGGATGGAGTGAGAGAGAGAGGGGGTGGGAGCAGATACCTAATAGAGAGGGGGAGAGAGAGAGAGTGGGATGGGGTGGAAGGGATATACCTGAGAGAGAGGGAGAAAGAGAGGGAGATAGATAGAGGGAGTGAGAGAGAGAGAGAGAGGGTGTGGGAGAGAGATAGAGGGAGTGAGTGAGAGAGACAAAGAGAGACCTAACAAAGGGAGAGAGATAGAGGGGTGGGAGGGAGAGACTTCAAAAAGAGAGAGAGGGAGAGAGGGTGGGAGGGAGAGACTTCAGAGAGAAGGAGAGGGAGAGAGAGTGGGAGAGAGATAAATGGAATGAGAGAGAGACAAACTTGAGAGAGGGGGGAGATGTGGTGGGAGAGAGATACTTGAGAGAGAGGGAGAGGGAGAGTGAAAGAGATAGAGGGAGTGAGAGATGGAAGGAGTGGAAGAGAGATATAGGGAGTGACTATGAGAGGGATATGGGGTAGGAGGAGGAGACTTTACAAAGAGTGAGAGGGAGAGGGGGTAGGATGAAGATACTTGAGAGAGAGAGAGATGGAGAGGGGGTGGGAGGGAGAGACCTGAGAGAGAGGGAGAGAGACATTGTGGGAGAGAGATAGAGGGAGTGAGAGAGAGAGGGAGTGGGAGAGAGAGATGGGGAGGAAAGTGAATGGGAAGGAGAGACCTGAGAGAGGGAGAGAGAGTGGGAGAGAGTTAGAGCTAGTGGGAGATAGGGAGTGGGAGAGAGAGAGAGGGAGTGTGTCTGGGTGAGAGAGAGAGGGGGGATGGAGATACCTAAGAGAGAGAGAGATAGAGACAGTGAGAGAGATAGAGTGAGAGAGAGAGAGGGAGTGGGAGAGAGATAGGAGTGAGTGAGAGACCTAAGAGAGGGAAAGGGGGTAGGAGGGAGAGGCTTGAGAGAGAGAGACGGAGAGAGAAAGATAATGAACTAAGAGAGGGAGATGGAGTGAGAGAGACAAAAAGACCAAAGGGAGAGAGAGAGAGAGAGAGAGAGAGGGAGAGTGAGAAAGGGGGTTGGAGTGAGATAGATTTATTTAGGTACCTAGGTGGGAGGGAAAGAGACATGAGAGAGGGGATTGGACTGAGAGAGAGAGAGAGAGAGATAATAGTATAGGTCATGTGGGAGGGAGTGGGACCTGAGAGAGAGAGACTTTAGAGGCATAAAGAGTTATCCAGTTAAGGTAATAAGTTAGAGAGCATATGAAAGGTAAAACCTCAACGATCCATCTAGGATCACAAACTGTGCACTCTAAGCATTATCAAATTTGTTGACCAAAGAGAGGAGAAATTCAGAATTTGTTCAAAGCAAACCATTTGGCGAGTGCCAAATTTGGTTCTCTCCAAATGATACATCACATTTTGTACATGCCAAATTTGGTGCTTGCAAAATGTGATGTACCATTTGCAAGTGCCAAATGACCTGCTTTGGACATGTTAATTGACAAGATTTGCCGAATTTCCTCATATTTTCATCCATGCTCCCCGTCTCATTTGCACATCTTTCAATGCAAGTTTATAAAAAAAAACCATGATAGCATTTACCTCTCTCTTAGCTATCTAAATATTTTTTTTTATTTTTTTTCATTTTGATCTAGTTAAGGTTTTGATCCATAGCTTCTATTGTAAATTCCTTTGTTTTTGGTCAAAAACCAACATGTGCTAGTTTTAGGATATATTTTTACTCATTCATCGAAATGTGAAACAAATTAGATTTTTTTAAACTAGACTCCATTCTACACATGAAAAAGTAAATTAATTTTTGATTAGTTTTCAAAAAAATTAGGGGGGAGCATGCTCAAATTTCAGCTTTTCAGGATGTGTCCACTTTGAATATTCATAAAATATTATATATTCATTAAAAAAAAATATCCAAAAGAACGAGGATAAACTACACGATGTTAGCTAATTTCTCACCATTGGGATTTTTGAAATTCGATAAAAAAGTTAATCAAGAAGGGGGGAGCCCTCAGGTGCTATGTTGTTTTTTTTAATAAAAAAAGGACTGATTCCCCCCCCCCTTTTGAGACCCTTAATTTTCATTAATTTCAAAAAAAATTAGTATCTTAGAAACTAGACTCGGAGCACTTCAACTTTTGTTCTTGCTGCATCTCGAAGATTTGAGTGTAACTATCTTCATTTTCTTGTGCAAATCAGATTTTGCTGATTTAAAAAAAAAAGTGGCATCTTAAGAGCCAAAATTGTGTCATACATCCATGCACTTACCCCACAGTAAATATTCTAATTCTTAAACATATTACCAATTCATTAGCTATTATTCAAAATCCAAATATAAATCAAATTTAGATTTATATTAGTTTAAAAACTATCTTCAATTACCTACTTAACACATTTATATTTTCTATTTAACATTTCCTGTATTCAATTATTATAAATTATTATTAATTTTCAATACTCAACTATTATTTATTGATATAAATTTATAGTATTTATATAAATAATCAGTATTTTCATTTACAAACATATTATAGAGATGTGATGTAATGCCCCAAGCCACATACTTAAGATACAAACTATTTTCTTTAACATCAATAACAACAATGAAGATGTGACAATAATATGTTGCACTTGCACACCAATGTGCACATAACTGTTGTGTGAAATAAAACAACACAAGGACAAAAAATCACGAATGGCATCACCATTGCTACAATAATTTTGGTAACACATTTTGGAAGACTTACAATAATGGGATGAAACCACTGCAATCAACCTACAAGAGGGGAAAATGACACCTAAAAGATGATCATGTACTAACCCATGATCATGTTCTCTCATGGACACTAAAAAAGAGTAGGATGAGTGAATCATCAACCTCAAATACACAGCAAGGAACACCTACAAACCCTTAAAATTCCAATAGAAACCCTCACAGATGGTGAAATGACTAGGATTCAACACACCTTAACTAAATGCTACAACCACTAGGTTTCCTTACCAGGAGGTGCAAACCCTCCGCCATCTAGAATGGCAATGGTTTTCTTCTAAGAAATTATATGATTCTGAAAAAAAATGGGTGTCAAAACTCCTCAATTTTGACACTTGATGACTAAAAACCAAGGGAATTATCACTAGGTTGAGGGAAATAAATTTTTTATTCAAATTTCACCAATGAATGGTCAAAAGACCCAACAAATGACAAAAAATAAAATAAAATGGGCCACTAGAGGACACTAGCACCCAAATAGAACACGAGCACCTAGACATGACACTAGCACCTAAGTGGGATACTAGAACTTAGGTGTAGGTGTCCTAGTCTAGTGCTATTGCCTTTTTTTGGAACTAGATTGCTATATAGGTGTGTAGTCCTTCCCAACACTATAGTCTTGAATCTAGTGCTAGTGTCCAAATTAGTGAGCAAAATATTGGGATAAAGGTTCCATCAACCTTGTAAATATCATGTAATTTAATTAATCCTAATATTATTTGTAATTCTCTCATAAGGGATGGAGGGTTTCACCAACAATGGTAATTAAGTTTTTACTGGCTCCTATAATTATCATTTTACTAACTGTGTGGAGTTATTGTGTTGCTTTTACTAGATAGTTGTCACAATAACATTGAAATGGTTAATATGTATATTCTAGGTGTCCACCATTGTAATTTGATATTATGAGATGCTATGAAAACTTTCATAATATTATATGATGACTATGACATCTATGATGGATAATTTTCTATCTTGGTCCCTAGGCACCCATACATGAAAGATATCATATGAAACTTGTAAGAGCATATGTAAGAGGTCATTATGAGATACATGTGATAATTCCAATGTTGTGGCATGATTTTAACCAATTTGGATGCCATTCTTCATGTGTTGTGCTATTCTTTATAACAAGTGCTTGGATGTGGAGTTTTGGTATGGTTTTTCTTCTAGTTTTGTTTGTAGGGGTTATACTGTCAGAGTGACTTGGCTAAAGATTAGTTAGAGTGTATGTATTATAATCCTAAAATTTTATAGTACAAGCTATTCATCTCTTCTTTGGTGGAGTTTTTTTTCTGAAATAGTTTCTCCACATTAAACACTGTGTTTCATGTTCAACTTTATGTTCTTACATTCTCATTATTATTGTTGATTTAAACTACATTTGGTTAACACTATTAGATATGATTTACAATAGTTTTAATCTTCTATTATTGTTGTTCACCTTCTATTTTCTAACATTTGGTATATGAGATTGTCTAGTTCTATGTCTTGGGTGGTAGAATGAAGGTTTTTTGAGCTATAGTGGGAGTTTGGTTGACCTATTTTTTGCAGTTTTTTGTGTTAAACCATGGCCACAACTTCTCATTTATACATATAATTTTTTTCAAAAATGGGGTTTGAGTAAATGGAAGATGAAAATGGAGGATCTCCTTGAAGAATGAGATAAACGAGTGGCTATAACAAATGAAAAGAAACCCAAGAAAATGAGTGATGAAGATTGGGAGAAGATGGATAAAAAGGAACATGGTACCATTAGATTGTGTCTTTTTTATTCCATTCTCCTAAATGTGCCAAATGAAAAGAATGAACATGCTCTTTCAAATTGGATATATATCAAGCAAAATTTCTGGTAAATAAACTCGACTTGAAGAAAAAATTGTTTTCTCTTAAGATGAAGGAAGGTGAATCAATAGTTGAGCATTTAAATTCATTTAATTTAATTTTGAGTCAACTAGCCGCTATTGATGTTAATGTTGAAGAAGAAGATAAATGCATTATGCTTCTTTTTTCTTTACATGTATCTTGGGATAATTTTGTACATGCTCTTGTAGAAACTTTGTTATCATAGGAAATGAGGAAAAAGGCTATGGATAGTTCAATTGATGCTCTCAATGTTAGGGGAAGGCCTAGAAAAAGAGGGTCTAAAGGAGATAAGAATGGTCCTAAGGAAAAGTATAAGGGTAGATCTAAAAATCGTAGGAAGAAGAACAAAATGAAATGTTGGAACTATGGAAAAAGGGGACATGTGAAGTAGGAATGTAGAAATGATTCAAGATTGCATGTAACATTTGATAAGAATGGTTGTAGATTTTAAAGAGGAAATTTGGTGATAGAAAGAAGATCAAGGAATGGGACTCTATTTAGGCTTGAAGCTACTACTATTGTTAACTCTACCAATGTAACTGAAAAATTAGAAAATACTTGTATGTTATCGCACCGTAGATTGGGCCACATTAGTGAGACTAGTTTTAAAACCTTTTTGAATAAAACTCTGTTATATGGTTTTTCTTATTTTGATGAGAGTTTTGATTTCTATGAACAATGTGTATTTGGTTAAAAAAAAGAGAAATTCATTTCCTTCAAGAAGTATTAAATATAAGAATAAATTGGAACTTATTCATTCAGATGTATTTGGTCCTATGGATGTGGAACCAATTGGAAAATCTAGATACTTTGTCTTCTTCATTGATGATGTTACAAGATATGCCTAGTTATATTTTATGAGGCATAAATTTGAAGTTTTAACTAATTTTAAAGAGTTTAAAGCCTTAGTTTAAAAGAAAATAGATTTTAATATTAAGGATTTTAGGTTTGATAATGAAGGGTAATATTGTTCTAAGGGATTTGATAAATTGTATAAGCATATAGTAATTTTTAAATAGAAAACCACTCCCTATACTTCTCAATAAAATGGAGTGGTAGAAAGGATGAATCAAATAATTATGGAAAGAGCCATAAGTATGTTAAGTAGTTCATGGCTTGATAGATGATTCTGGGTGGAAACTATAAGTACCTCTTTTTACTTGTTGAATAGATCTTCTTGTAGGGATCTTGAAACAATACCTTATAAAATTTGGATAGATAAGAAACCTTATGTTTCACATTTTAAGGTATTTGGCTATGAGGCTTATGTTCATGTTCCTAAATAAAAATGAACTAAGTTGGATCGAAAAGTTGAAAAGTGTATTTTCATTGGATATGGTGATAATGTAAAAGGTTACAAGTTATGGAATCCTCTAAACAATAAAAATATCTTTTCTAGAGATGTTATTTTTTGGGAAATCAGTGTTATTTCTTATCTCAAACAACCAAAGGAAAAAGATAAGGAAAAGAGAGTGCATTTTGAAATTCAACAAGAAGTTTCACCTTGAGAAGAATAGAGAGTTAGACTTAAGGATGAGGAGGAAGAGGATGAGGTTTCAGATGAATATACTAATCAAACAGAAGAACATGAGGAAGAAAATTAGGAAGAGGTTGAGTAGGGTAAATGACAACAAGATCCTTAAACTCATATTCTCAGAAGGTCCACAAGATAATGGAATCCAATTGGCAAGTATAGCCCACCATATTTTCATTGTATATTTTATTTATTGAGTAATGAAATTGTACCTAGATATTTCATGGAGGCTCTCTCTTTAGAGGAAAGTTAGTCTTGGTTGCAGGCCATGCAAGAGGGGATTATGGCTTTAGATAATTTCAACACCTAGAATCTTGTTAGTTTTCCTAAAGGAAGAAACCCCATCAGATGGAAATGGGTATTTAAAAAAAAAATGGAGAAAATGGTCAATTAGAGTGGTACAAGGCTAGATTAGTGGCTAAGGGCTACTCCCAAAGAGAGGGAGTTGATTTTGGTGAATTTTTCTCTCTTGTTGCTAACTTAACTTCTATTTGATTTTTATTATTTATTGTTGTTGCTTGTGATTTTGAGATAGAGAAATTTGATGTTAAAATTGCTTTCTTGTATGGAGATCTTGAGGAGGAGATTTATATGCAATAGCCTAATGGTTTTGATGTGAAGGGAAAAGAACAATTTGTTTGCAAGTTAAAGAGGTCTTTGTATGCTTTGAAACAGTCACCCAAAGATGTGGTATCATAATTTTGATGCTTTTGCATTAAATTTGGTTATTCTTAGGATTGAAGAGGATCATTGTGTGTATATTAAGGTTATTTATGATCATATCCTAATTATTATCTTGTATGTTGGTGATATGTTTTTTTATTGCTAACAACACGATGATGATTGGTGAGCTCAAGGAACAACTTTATGGCACATTTGATATGAAGGACTTGGTGGATACAAAATACATTGTTGGGATGGAAATCAATAGGGATTGTAGTCACAAAAATATTTGGTTAAGTCAGTGTAAGTATGTAGATACCATTTTGGAGAGGTTGAATATGCATAACTATAAGCCATTTTGTATTCCATTTATGATTGGTAATAAGTTTAGTTTAGATATGTGTCCTAATTTGGATGATGATTTTGAGGATATGCCTAAGGTTCCTTATACTAGTGTCATTGGTAGTTTGATGTATGCAATGGTTTGAACTAGACCAGATATAGCCCAAGAAATGAGAGTTTTAAGCAAGTTTATGTCTAACCCTAGTAAAGAGCATTAGACTTTTGTTAAGAGGGTATTTAGATATTTTTTAGGTGCTTTTGATTACTGCTTGCTTTATCATGATATTGATAATGTGGTCAAGTCATTAGAAATACATGGTTTTGTTGATGCAGATTGGGTAGGTGACTTGGATAGTCGATGATCCACCACTTGGTATGTGTTTACTCTATTTGGAGGAGTAGTGAGTTGGATGAGTAAAAATTAGGCTACACTTGCTTTATCCACCATAGAGGAAGAGTATATGGCTGCTACTCATGCCTCTAAGGAGGAAATTTGGTTACAAAGGTTGTGTATAGGTATTGATTTTGATTGCAAAGTTATTCAGATTAATTGTGATAGTCAAAGTACAATTCATTTAGCTAAGAATCTGATGTATCATGCATGAACTAAACATGTGGATATTAAATGTCATTTTTTTCATGAACTGATTTCAAATGTTCGAATTGAGTTGAAGAAGATTGACACCCAAGAGAGTGTTGTAGATGTTCTCATGAAACCTGAGAGCATAGAGAAATTTTCTTGGTGTAGGAAGGCCATGGGCCTTGTTACTTGTGCTTAGTTGGTATATGTTTATGTTTTCCTATGAGTATATTTACAATGTATGGTGTCAAGTGGGAGAATGTTGGGATAAAGGTGTCATCGACCTTGTAAATATCATGTAATTTAATTACTCCTAATATTTTTTGTAATTCACTCCTAGGGGATGGATTTTTTCACTGACAATGGTAATTTAGGTTTTACTAGCCCTAGTAATTACCATTTTACTAGGAGTTACTGTGTTAAATTTTATTGGATATTTGTCATGGTAATAGTGAAATGGTTAATATGTAGATTCTAGGCATCCACATTGGGAATCTAACATTATGAGATTCTATGACATAGGTATCATAATATTCTATAATGACTATGACAACATCTATGACATAATATTTGTTGTCTTGGTCCCCAGACACCCATGCATGAAAGATGCCTTATGGCAGCTATAAGAGCATCTATAAGAGGTCATTATGAGTTGTATGTGATGATTCCAAGGTGGTGGTGTGAGGCTTAGACCAATTTAGATTCCATTCTTCATGTGTTGTGTTATGCTTTATAATAGGTGCATGGATATGGAGTTTTGGTATGGTTTTTCTTCTAGTTTTCTTTGTAGGGGTTACACTGTTGGATTCAAGGCTAAAGAGGAGTTATAGTGGATGTATTGTAATTGTGTTTTTATAATATATAGGCTATTCATCTCTTCTTTGGTGGATTTTTTTTCCCAAAAGGGTTTCTCCATGTTAAACATTTTGTATCATGTTTAGCTTTATGTTCTTGCATTCTAATTATTATCGTTGATTTAAACTCCATTTGGTTAACACTATAGATCTAATTTATAGTAGTTTTAAGCTTCCATTATTATTGTTCATCTTCCATTTTCTAACACAAATCCAAGATTATTTTTCGTCCCCAAGACATGCAAAATATGTAGGGACCACAAACAAAATACAATGAGAAGATAAAAACTCTAAAATGATGAAAAAATTTAGGAACTAATGATGTTCTAGACACCCAATCTTGTTTCATACTAACCCGTAAAGGAGAGAACTCCCAAGGGCTAGGAAGATCACAAGAGGCTCCAACATGAAGAAAATGAAACAAGGGGTGAAGAAGAAATTTTCCTACACCTCCCAACCCCACTAGGACCACTCAAAGAGCCCCAAACACCCTCCTCAATGAGGTAAGTTCTTGAGGCTAAACACATTAAGAAACACAAAAGGAAACCTAAAATTTTTAATTAATAGTTTGTATGTTTTCCAAACACACAAAAAATCATTTTAAGCCCAAATCCAAATATTCTCTATGTTCATTTTACCAAAATTACCCAAATGATAAATTACATAAGAAATGACAGAAGAATTTGAAATGAATGTTGAAAAAAAATGCAGAACTTAAGATACATCCTTCACCACTTATGTCGAAGGTTTGCATTCTAGGAAAAATGAAGTTCAATAATTCAATAGTACATTTACAAAAGAGGAGACAAGGTCCTAAATTATAATACATATAAATCATAATATGAAAATAAGAACTCAAGGTAAGGAGATCTAACCTCCACTTGCATGCCATCTAAAGATCTTCCAAGGTGAAGCCTTCAAGAACTATGATCCCTAATAGTAGTATCCAATAAAATCTGCCCATTTTCCAATTTTTAGAAGAGAGGGTTTAAGAGGGAGAGACTTTTCAAAAATCAATCAATCCAATAAACGGGCTTTAATTCTATTTTTTATGCCTTCTTTTATTCCTATTTTTCTATTTCACTTGAAGTTTATTTATTTTCAATTTTATTTTAGTTCTATTTTTTTCTTATCTCTCATTTCACAAAATGCAATTGAAAAATGAATTAAAATACGCAATATGTTTTTTTTTTTCAAAAGTAATCAACATAATACAATTTAAGTCATTTCTTAGGAAATTCAAATAATTTTAAATTTTTTTGAAGCCAAAGGAAAATTTTGAATAGAAATTTTAACTAATTATAATGATTTAAATATCATTTCTAATGCACATAAAATTATTAAATTTGTTTTATTTTCCCTCCCAATTCTAGATTCCCAATACATCAAGAACTATTCACATGCAAGATTTAATATTTAAAATATAATTGCATTCAAATGGAAAATGAACAACTGCAATATAACTCATACAATTATTGGTTTTCCACAACATGCAAAGTTCTTAATCACCACTTATTCTAATCCAAAATCATAAGGGAAAACAATGTTCATCTCACACTCAATCAAGCACAATAGAAGTTACAAAGCAATAGAAGTTACAAAACACAATAGCCCAAAGTTTCCATTTCATTTTATTTATTTATTTTCAATTTTATTTTAGTTCTATTTTTTTCTTATTTCTCATTTCACAAAATACAATTGAAAAATGAATTAAAATACACAATAGGATTTTTTTTTTCAAAAGCAATCAACATAATACAATTTAAGTCATTTCTTAGGCAATTCAAATAGTTTTTAAAAAAATTAAAGCCAAAGGAAAATTTTGAATAGAAATTTTAACTAATTATAATGATTTAAATATCATTTCTAATGCACATAAAATTATTAAATTTCTTTTATTTTCCCTCCCAATTCTAGATTCTCAATACATCAAGAACTATTCATATGCAAGATTTAATATTTAAAATATAATTGTATGCAAATGGAAAATGAACAACCACAATATAACTCATACAATTATTGGTTTTCCAAAACATGCAAAGTTCTTAGTCACCACTTATTCTAATCCAAAATCATAAGGGAAAACAATGTTCATCTCACACTCAATCAAGCACAATAGAAGTTACAAAACACAATATCCCAAAGACATCTTTGATTAACCACCAATGGGGAATAACTCAGATATGCATACCATGTGAAGAAATAAAATTGTAACTATACCCACACAATGCACATGTCAAGCATACCTACTCAATATATAACAGGGAAATCACATGAAAATCATCCAATGGGGTCCAACATTAAACAAAATATATAATCACGATACATTTATTAAAATCCATAAAATAGAGCATACAATATTTAGAAATATAAAGCATAATATAACCATGTCAATTAGTACAACAGTAATGAAATATATCAAGTCCCCATAAGGAACTTGGCATATTGTCATAAATGCATCAATATGCATCCAAAACACCAACAATTGACATGTTGAGAAATACAATCTAGAATGTGTGGGTTTTCCACACAAACTACATAACACTTAAGAAAAGAAAGACAAATGCAACCTATGCATCCCTTGACAAACTACATAGCACTCAAGAAAAGAAACACAAATGTGACCTATGCATCTCTTGATACATAGTTGCAAACAATCTCAAAACCAAGAAATCTCAAGGTGGAAAATAGGAGGGAATTACATGTAATATTTCTCTACACCATAACTCATATAGGTAGATATTTGTTTTATCATAATTGTGATTATTTAGCTGAGGGATTTTTTTCGAGTAGCAACTTATATTTAAGACATTTATGTTCTTTGGCAGTAGATAATCCCAATACTAATCTAACACCAGTTAAATTCTGAAGTGGTATATTTGTTGATTCTCAACTCCCAAATTTTTAAAATTTCCATCATTCCTGCTCTTAAAAAATTTTCCCCAGTTGAATTCCTTATACTTGGAAGGATTCTCTCCACTCACGAACTCTTCAAGAGGTTTCATCATCACATTGTGGGAAGGTCTAAGGAAAAATGCAATGGATAGGCGTCTTCGATGTTCATTAACCACCGCTCTATGTTCTACACTCTCATACTTGTCATTAGTCCACACCTGCCATGCCATTCAAGAAATGAATTTAGAACTAAATATTGCAAGAAATACTTAAAGGGCATAAATGTATGTGTTGTATATATAACCAATGAGTTGAAATCATAGCCTAAGTTTCAGTCACACCCTGACTCCCCTAATAGTCTAGAAAATATAAGAAATGATTACCTGAATGCAATCTCCAACATTAACAATGAAAGAGTTGGGTAGCGCTTGAACGGAGAGCCATTGACCATTTTCCTTTTGTTTCACTTGCAATCCACCTACCTCATCTGGGTAAAGAAGGGTAAGAGCGCCACCATCCTTGTGGCCACCCAAGCCCAATGCTAGCTCAGGGGCTGGGCACTGAGGGTAATAATTTAGTCGCACATTGCTTATATCATCTTTGAAATATTCATTTAGACGATTATCCGGTAAGCCAATGCTTCGTGCTATTAGCTCTAGCAACCTAAATGACAACTTGCTTGCAGCCGCTGCATAGACCATAGAAGCTTCTCTGTAACAAGTTTTCAAAAAATAGAGATCCAATATAGAGTTATGAAGCTTATAAATAAAATAAAATGAATATGTATAATAGATTTTTTAAATAAATGTATTTATGATATCTATTGGAGGACAACCTGAAATCCGGAAGGTTATTTGGCCAGCGGGTTGTGAATGTCTCCGTAGCCGTGTCATGCGGATCAACAGATGTGGGCAACCGGATCTCCTCCCGCGACACAAAATTGAACACCTCTCTCCAATCCCTCACATTTTCTGTGAGCTCCGAATCAAAGTAGCCAAACGGGTTTAGAGCATCCCTCGATACTTTTCTCTTTTCTTCGAGAGGCAACGAGAAGAAATCGGATGCTGCAGATTTTATGCGGTTCAGAATTTGATCCGGAAAGCCGTGGTTGACGAGGTGGAAGAAACCCCACTCTCTGCACGCCCTTTCAACCTCCTCTGCGGAGCTCTTTTCCAAGTCTATCACGGGGATTTTCACATTGTCGTGAGGGGAAGCGGAGAAACGTTTGGGACGATTCTCTTCTCTCTGGATAAAACTCGCTTCGAACTTCAGAACTCCGCTGTTTTCGGCCGTCACCACTGCCATTGTTACTAATTTCTTATTCGCTCGTTGTTGTGCTTCACTTACTTTCTCTTCCAATAAAATAGGAGACTCTCGTGGTGCAGGTTTTACACACGTTGAAGATAAGGCTATGATGTGATAGCTGACGTCCGACCAGTTGGCGAATGCTACGACAAGTGGTACGATTAAAGAGGCGCCTTTCATTGGACTGTCATCCATGTTACCATCATCAATGTGCTTGTTGATTGGGCGGAGAGATATGGACTTATGTGTTTAGAGTGGGGAGTTGCACACTCTTGTTATTTGGTAATCAATTGGGATTGGTAGATGTGTGATAGATGTGGGGACAAGGTTGCCATTTTTTTCAATTGAGATTGGTAGATGTGTGATAAGACATGTCAAGAGTGGGGATAAGGTTGACATGTTTTTCAGTTGAGACTAGTAGATGTGTTGAGAGTGGGGACTAGTTGCACATGTTTTTTAGTTGAGATTGGTAGATGTGTGACAGACCTGTCCAAAGTGGGGACAAAGTTGACATGTTTTTCAGTTGGGATTGTTAGATGTGTGACAAACATGTCCAAAGTGGGGACTAGTTGCACATGCATCATTATTTTTTATAGGTATTTTTAGTGGCATGTTGTTACCTAGCAAGATGGACATGCTTTTTAGTTGGGATTGGTAGTGTGACATATGTGTCTAATGTTTAAATTAGTATATTACAATTGTAACTTTGTACCTTGATTACCAATTAAGAGAGGATGAGATAGGTTCCTAATGCAGAGCAGGGTGGGAAAATATCAACACACACTCAATCAAACAAACTTTTCACTTCTCAATGTTCTTTGTTGTATTGACCAAAGACAGCCTTCTGAACTCAACCCCTTCTACTAGAAGAGATCAGAGTCATTCAATCTTGGAGCTATCAATCACCTCATATAAAGACTACTATGAATTTATTCCACAAAAAATACACTCTAAGCACTGACTGCTTAGGTGGCTCGGGTGGAGCTCAGCCATAACCCACCCCATTTTCGTTCCTTGATGGAGGTCATTTGGTGGGTGCTCATAAATTTAACTTTTTAAAACTGTTTTTCTTGTCCACACACACAAAGCTTAAAGATACCACATTGCAAAAGTTTAAAGACATGGGTATAATCACTAGGAAATCTCCCAACAAATAGATCTCCAATCAACATAGTCCCAACCTATGCCAAAATGGGAGCTTTGGAACATACCAAATGTAAAAGCATGAAGGGTATAGGAATTTCATCACATATTATAGTTGGAAATGCTCTGATAGACATTTATGCAAAATGTAGAAGCAACGACAAGGTACACAAACTTCTTGATCGAATGCTTAAAAAATATGGTGTTATGGAATGTTATGATTGCATAATATGCACAAGATGGGTTTGTTCAAAAGGCTTTAAAAACTTTCAAGAAAATGAAATTTGCAAGTGTAAAGCCAAACTAAACCTTTTTTGGCATCGTCCCCGCCTATGCTTAAATGGAAGCTTTGCAACAAGTTGTGCACACCCATCATAGCTTAAAGGATAGAGGAATTTTGTCAGATGTTGTAGTTGCAACTGCCCTGGTATATATGTATCCAAAATGTGAAAGCATAGACAAACTCTTTGACAAAATGCCTCAGTGAAATGTCTTCTCATGGAATTCCCTAATTGCAAGATATTCTTAGTGCAGATTTGTTGAAAAGGCTTTAGAAACTTTCAAGCGAGTGCAATTGGTAGGTGTAAAGCTAGAGTATACAACCTTTGCGAACATCCTCATAGACTATGGGGCAAACCCACAATAGTGGGTTACAATTGAACTTGAATGAACATAACAAGTTTGTGGGGAAAAAAAAATACTAATACCCTTCAAATGAAGGGAGTTCATTTGAAGCCCCCCCTGGCCCCCCTCCCTTCGTTTGAAGGGGGTCTTTGAAGAATGAACCCCCGCAAATTCATGACTTAAAAAAAAAATTAATTGATAAATCATGGGCTTCATTCAAAGTGCCCCCTTCGAATGAAGGCCCTTTTTTTCTCCTCTATTTTTAGAGAAGAGGTTATAACCCTCAGGGATTTTCACAAACAAGTAGGGTCATTTTCACGAACAAGGCAAGGTTAAATTCTTTTTCATGAGGTGATCCCATAGGGTTAAGCCACAATAGTGGTTTACAATTTTTTTGAGGAAGGAAGTTCGATTTTTTTTTGTTTTCACAATGACAAGGGGTTCAGTCGAACTCTATGGTTTGGCTGAACTAGTTTAAGTGTTTGACCGAACCCATAAACATATGAATAAAAAAATAATATTTAATAGGGTTCGCTTGAATGGATGTTCAAGCAAACCCATTGAAATAGGGCATCAAAAATAAAAAGAAATTGTCACTGTCATTCTATGTATTCTTTGTTGGAGCTTTGTATGCGGCGGAAGCAAACCCGAAGGCAAATGTAGCGAACGAACGTGGGAAAAACATGCATCAACCTAACCTCCATAGCCACAATTCATCAACCTAACCTCCATAGCTCACTCACAGGTTGGTTAAATTTGAATTTCGTAGATTTCAAAACGCATTTGATTGAGAAATTTTGAAACCCTAAATGCGAAATATTTCAAATTTGTAGATTTCAAACTGTATTTCTTTGTTTGAAATTTTATTTGCTTTAAATTTTTTGAAGGCTTTTCAACAAGCATTTTTTCTATCATGCTTTGATGAATGTTCATACCCTATTCCAAAGCTCCAATTTTGGCATGGGCAGAGAGTGTTGAAAAAATGGTGTTGCATTGCTTGAAAGATTTTAGAAACTCATTTCAAAACTTTCTCAAAAAATTAATATACCTTGTGTATGCTTCCACATTTTGCATACATTTCTACCAAGGCACCTCCAATTGCATTTGCTTTAATGTTTCTAAAGCCTTACCTAAACATAAAAAAGATTTATTTGAGGCATTATATCAAACAATTCATGTTAATTTTTCTTGGTTATATTTGTTATTAAAATTATTGTTGATAACCATATATCTTTATAATTTTGTATCAGATGGATTATTTTGTTCAACCCACAATAATGAATTATTGGTAAATAAAAATGTGAACCATAATAGTGACTATTTCCCTCTTTGAGGTTGATAAGTTATGCTAATGATTGTGGTATGAAAGTATAAATAAGAATATGATCCCTAATTGGTAAGATTTATTAATGCACAACCTCTCTAATGAGTATAATTTTTTGAGGAATTTGAAAAAATTAATCTAGAACCATTGATTAGAACTAAACATATTATATTACACTCTAACAAAACTTCAATTGGAACTTAGGTAATCTAGACTATTTATAAAAATGGGGAATTATAGTTATTCCCCTACAAGTTTTAATTAGAATTAAATTGGTAAACTATGAAATTATAAATTGGTAAAAGGTATAAAGTGGTAATCAATTAGAATTAAAATGCAAACATTGGTGAAGGTTTATCTAATTATCTTTTATATATAGGACCTTTAGAAAAATGGGCCTCATTCATGGTGGATATGACACCAACAAAGAAAGCTAGGGAGCATGGTGATAATGATGTGAAAATGTCATACCTAGAGCTATGAAGTAGAATTAATATATTTTATATCTTAAAATCTTAATATAATTAGGTGCTTCTTACTATTTTGTATCACCTTAGATAGTTTAGAAATTCAACTTAAAATCTAAATCCTTGTTAAAAGAGGTAGTGTTGAGTTGTGTACATGTCCCAACTTAGATAGTTTATAAATGATACCATTCTAAAATTATAACTTAGGGTGCATACAATGGAAACTTGGATAAAATTCTTCATATTTTGCCTTTGAGTCTTATGACATTACTCCAAAAATGGTTGGTTCTAAATGTATGAATCGAAGAATAAATTTAGAGGAAAGAAACTAGATTGTTTGAATGAAATGTATAATAAAATAGTTCTATTAGGATTAGAAGGAATGAAGGTATTATTAAATTTTCTATTTTACAACTCAAAAGAGAATAAAGAAAAGGGTGTGCCTTGTTTGTTGTTAATTTAAATTATTTAGTAAAAGTGAATGAGAATCATTCAAATGAAAATAAACCTCGATTACAAAAGTCTTAGGATGTCTTTCCTAGAATGAACTCCTCATTTTTCCTCCTAAATGGGTGTTTTATTTTTTAATAGAGTTCATGCATGAATTAGCCCCTATATCTAGAGATCCCTATCGAACAAACACTTCATATTTGCATGAATTAAAGGATTTCCTAAATAACATTTTAGAGAAAGGATTTATATCTTCTAGTGTCTTGTCATGGGATGCTCCAACTATTTTTATGAAAAAGAAAGATTTAAGACACTTTTTCAAGTTGTCTTGATTATGTACATGTTCAATAAATAAACAATTAACATTAATATCCACCACCTAAAATTAATGACTTATTTTACTGATTGAGAGGGGTGGCCATATTTTAAAAAACAAGTCTAATATTCAATTACAATTAGCAAAGAATAAAGGAGGAATACATTCATAAAACTACATTTAGAATTAGGTATAGGACATCAAAATTATATGTTTGAGGCAACGCATATAGGACACCCATATACAAAATAGTACAAAAGAAAGAGAAAAAATGTAAAGAATGAACTTCTAACCTATACTTGCTTGAGCATTAAAATCTTGAAATTAAACATAAAGAATAACAAGATTTATAAATTAACTACATGTGAAGCTATTATATAATATCAAAAAAGACTATTTTAAAGTTTAAATTTATATTTTAATTTTAGGGTTACAAATACTTTTGGTTGAATTTATGAATTAGAAATAGAAATTTTGAAAGGGCCCCACCATTTTACAAAGACCAATAAAGAGACAAAAAATGATCAATCATATTGGCATGGAACAAAAACAAGAAAAATATAGTTGTAAGTTAGAAAAATAACATCCAATTAGAAATACTCCACCAATAGTGGCAATGTATCTAATAAAGAGGGTCATTTTCTCAAAAACATTAGTAGATCTATCATTGAACACAACTTGAATCAAAAATTCTTCAAGGAACTATATCTTATTGTCAACCTTATCCTTTTCCATGAATGAACCTAGTTCCTTTGTAATGGAGTTTCCATCTTTAGTTTCCAAACTTGAGACCAAAGGGTTCCTATAATCTTCTAAACTTGAACCTTTTCATATTTTTAAATTATTAGAAAGAATACCAAGAGGTGAATGTTGCAATTCAAAATAATGGTAGAGGCAATGAACTCCAACTAATCCATCTGTAACATGATTCTTGTCTCTACCAATCTCTAAATTTCTCTTTACAAGACCTTCTAAATTAGTCATGTCTACAAGAGGACCAACCACCCCTCGATTATGCTGAAAGGGAGCCTCAATCAATTCCTAAGGTAAACAAGGCTCCATCTCATCCTTATGAATTTTACAATTCAACCTTGGCTTCCTCTAAAATTCCTACACTTATAAAATACATAGCTATGATCAACACATGACAACATGGTGAAAACACAAGAAAATCCTATAGCATGACATGTTGAACCCAACTAACTAAATTCAAAAATAATTTAATCTATAAGTATAAATAGTTTGATGGTAGAAACTTTATACATATAAAAATATGATAAATGTGTGATTATTTTTCTTTCCAATCCATAATTTTTTGATGTGCTTGGATATATAATTGAGATGATTCACTCATAATGTAACATGATAAAAATTTAATATGTATGAAAGAAATATTTTTGAGACATCAAGCTACCATTCTACATAACTCTCATGGAAATAAGAATATTATTTTATTTTAACTAAAGAAATTTTGTGTACTCTATCTTGAAAATTACTAATTAATTTTGAACTAGATATACTTATAATTTAAAATAATAGCATCATTTGTAACATGGAATATAGATAAGTTAATTAATGAAATAAAAGATGTTTTTATATTAAGAAAAATTTGCAAATATATGGAACTCATAAATTGATAAATTGACTAAGACAACTCTATATGAGAATTAAGACATGCTTGAATAATAATTTATATACCTTCTTTCAATAATTAACATTAGAAATTAATACTTGGCTCATATTGTACAATCACACACTAGAAACCAACAATGGAAGATTGGGAGTCTCAACTAAGAATTCCACCTTATAGATAACATTCATACTAGAAGCCAGCAACTAAAGACAAAATTTCATAAATAAAGTTCATGTGTTATATATCATGCCTTTGAGGGGTCCACAAGTACCATGAGCCTTTTTAAATCCTTCTCCATCTAAATTCATCCATTCCAAGACCATTGGGAGGTGGGTATCCCAAGTTCCTTAATTTCTTGTAGGAATTTAATCGAGAGTAGGACATTGTGACTTTGTCATGTAAATTTAAATCAAAATGCGCATCCAAAAAATACAAATTCAATAGCTGAATTTAATTCAAAAAGTGGCCCACCATCTATGGCCTTCTATAAACTTCTTGAAGATATCATTCCCATAAATGATAAATTAAAAGTTAAGTTATGAATTCACCAAAATGACATGAAATTATCTTTCTAATCTGTCATATTTGCATAAATCCCTCAAAGAAATTTTTAACTAATTTTAAACACTCAAACGAATACATATATATGAATATATACTTCATTTATAAATTCTTGGAATATATCTTGATCCATCACAATTAAATTCTTATACATCATGCATAATATTTTTGATGTATTCGCAAAGCCACGTAGGGTCTCATAAAACTTGAGTAGGTGAATACCAATATGCATATCTAATGGTGGGGTAAATGGATGGGGATTAGGAGTAAGTTCATATATATCTATTACTTATTTTGCAATCCAATATATTGGTTGGAGAGGTTGCATTTGAATAGGAGTGAAGATAAGGTCTATTAAAATATGACTCGCCATCTTCTCTATTCTTAATATTTTGGAGTTTATCAAAATATCCTTTGTCGATATCAACCAATCTTTGCTTCAACTTTCAAATCATCCACGCAATCCTCCCTGAAATATTCAATACGTGAAACATAATTATGATGAAGATATAAATAATCCTTGACATAGCTTTTTGTATCAAAGGATAACATGGTTCTATAATTTTATTAAAGTATTTCCAATATTGAAATCTAAATACAATCAATAATCTATTTAATCGAGCAATAATCATAATTTTTTAAGGCAAACATAAATTACTTGAATCTTTTTAAGGTCTAGATCATTAGATTCTACTTACTCTAACTTAAATTTTAAAAACAACATTAAAATCCACAAAAAAAATTTCAAAGACATAATAAATTATTACAATATTATTTAAAAATCTAATTGTAATGAACATGTTATAGTAATAAATATTCAAATTTTAAATCTATGAAAATATATAATCAAATGATCCTTAGTTTATTCATTTTTTTTCATGATTATAATTTTTTCAATTTCTATTAAACAAAACTCAAAATAATGGTATAGATTAAGATTCTTGTCTTTATCCTACATTTGGGTCATGTTTTATTCTAGATTTATTATCATAATTATAAGTTGTATAAATTGTTAAATTATATATTTTTTAACATATATAAAATTATGTATGGTTGGATTAGTGAGATATTTATAACAAGTACATGCAATATGAAGTCAAACCTTATTAGATTTGATTCTTAATAAATTAGTTTTAACAATTCAATTTATAGCTTTAAGGAATCTATAAGTTTAAATAGTTTGATGGTATCTAAACTTTATACATATAAAAATATGATAAATGTGTGATTATTTTGCTTTCCAATCTATAATTTTTTAATGTTGTTGGCTATATAATTGAGATGATTCACTCATAATGTAATGATAAAATCCAACCTCATATGGAGAATTTTATGTTATCTTCCATTAAATTCATCCTCTTTATGAGGTTCTTATGGAATATTGATATTCTAATGTGAATTCTTAATTTTAGACACATCTTCCATTAAATTTTAGAACTATTTTAGATTATGTTTTAAATTTAAATTTTAGAATTGTTTTAGATTATATTTTGTGTACAATCTAGTAATTTGAATGTTTTGAAATTATTAAAAACTATGATAGATGTTGAATGTTTTTTTTGTTAATGGTATGAAAATATTATTGATGAGTAGATGAATTATTGCAACTGTTTTATATTTGTATTCCCTTTATCTAGATATAATATTTACCAAGGTCTCATTGCTCTTTATATATATATATATATATATATATATATATATATATATATATATATATATATATATATATATATATATATATATATATATATATATATATATATTGTAGACATGTAAAATATACTGATTGACATCATGCATTGGATCCTGACTTACTAACATTGTTTCTTCCTGAATCATCCTCTAATCTAACCATTTAATCAAATTCCCCTATTTGATTAAATTCATCAATATTTGTCTCTTAATTAAATAAATCACTTTATCTAATTAGGTCACTTTCTCTTGTTAATTAAATCAATCCACCTGATCTAATTATCCCTATTTAATTAAATAATCAATTTATTTGATTAAATCTCTAAAGTTCATCCATTTAATTAAATAAATTTAAACCTTATTTGATTTAATTTAACACCATCTTCTTTAATTAAATAAATCAAATCCTTATTTAATTAATCTGTTGCCATATTCCTCTCTTAGCTGATTTAAATAAATCCATAAATCTAAATCAAATAAGTCACATCATCAAATCTCCTTTTAAATTAATTAAACCCTTGATTAATTTAATCTAATCTCATGTCACATCCTTTAGATAATGCAAGTTGCACATGAAAATAGATTTAATTCATTTATTAAATCCCTATTTTCTTTACAAGGCATCTTTTTGGAATATCCTCTCAATTTGAATTCAAAATTCTAAGTCAACATGTACATCTAACAAGGCAATAACTCCATCTTACATGTCCTTTGCCTTGAGCCAAGTGGCATTTATTGCATTTTCCCTTCCCTCTTTCATTTCATTTCAAAAAATTTGAATTTTAAATATTGGCATTTATTGGCACAAACCCCAAATCTTGCACATCCATTATGCATTCATAGCTTGACAAGTCACACCATATCATTGGATGAATGTTAGTCCCACATTGCTCAAATTAGGACTTTCATCCATCTTGAAATCCTATAAATAAAGAGCTACTATCTTCATTTCATCATCCACAATCCAAGCAAAGTTACCATGCTAAAATATTTAGTCATTTCCATCCATAATTTGATTTCTCAGCTAGGCTTTTTGCAGATTTGGCTTGGATTTCTCATCTTTCATCAAAGTGGATCAATATCATCTTCAACATTCGAAGCTTGCATCTTAGGGATTGGGAAAGGGCCAATTTTCATATCAAATTTGCACCAATTCCCCCATGAGATTAAGAGTTTTCTTGCTTAATTAGGATTCAATCTTGTTTTTTTTTGTCATTTCATTGTGTCTTTCATTATTTTCTTCCTAATTTGAGCTATGTTAATGAATCTCATGGGGAATCCTAGTTTTGGCTTGCATTTCCTTATTTAACTCATTTACTCATGTTTTTTGTAGGTACCTAAGCTTGGGTTCGCACATATATATATATAAATATAACATGGAAAATGTAGATCATGTTCCACCTGAGCCGGATTCTTTGTTTGCAAATACCACTAATGAGATTTAAAAATTGAGAGACTCATTAGTATAGGTTGCAAACCCAAGGATATATTTTGAACCATGTATGTCAATATAATTACATAGTTTAGAAAAACTAAGAGATGAACTTGAGAGGAATAGTGCATATTCCCCTGATAGACTAGTTGCTATTCTTTCACGCATGCGGGAAGAAGTACATGGTGATGTTCCCCTTAAACAAATACAAGATAGTGTGACCAAAGAAATGATAAAAAGTACTTGTTTTACTTTTTATTAAAATGTGCATAAGGTTAGGGGATACCAGGTCACTAGATGTGTCGATCATGCTATGGTTGAATTGATCTACCCATGATTTCTTGCAGCACATGGTCAATACCCAAACAATGATCAGATTCCATTATATTATGTTCAGCAGTTGTATGTTGAGGTTCATTTGGGCCTCAAAGTTAACTACCTAGACATTCCACCATATGTTGGTCAGGGGCATGGTAGGATTTCTGATAGGCCCACCTATCGTCGAGTAGATAGACCAGGCCTAGTGTTTAGGGAATTAGTTTGTGAGAGGTCTCCTGCTCTCACTCTAGCTCTAGCCCCCACTGCAAATGAGGTTTTCGTTGCTTCCCAAAAGGAAGCAATTGACACTGTAGGTGACATTGTGGCTTCCACCACTAAGATATCTGATGATCGTGTAGGTCAGTATTTGATGTTGAGATGTTCATGATCCATGCCATTTTTAGCACAGTGGACCACCATGGATCCTTTTACAGTGGTCGACATCCCTACTCCTACATAGCTTGATGCACTTAGAGGAGATATGGCACGCAAGACTCTGCATTGTTTGGCTGAGGACCTGTTGGAGGCATATGCCCACATTGCATCAAACAATGGGATTGGTATAGAGCATGTTAAAGATCTTTTGGCACAAAAATTTCGTTCAGCTCCAAGATCCCATCACTCTTAGCCAAGCACTAGTGCGCATTAGGATCCACCTACAGTTCATTCAATAGCTGCACAAACTATGGTTTTTACTGATATGTTGATTGGTTCTGGTTCATCATCATCAATGCCATCTCGCCTTCATAGTCCTCTACATTCATCATTTATGGCATGACATGGGATAGATCGGATGGATGTAGATGTTGATTCATCGCTTGACCGTTTGGTGGATATGGTGGATGCAACCATTTTAGATGACTTAGGTCATCCGATATTAGATGATGTGCATGTATGTGTGCATCTGCATGTTTCAATTCTTTTTTAATTATTTTGAAATTTTTGTTTTAACTAGATATTCATGTAAGTTGATATATATCTACATATATATTGTTATAGGTGGACATACCTCATGTCACTCCTAGCCTTGGTCTAGATCATGTGCATGATCAACATGACTCAGATGTGGATGAATCTGCTGCAAGTGGACATGTAACTTGAAATTTAATTCAAATATAATTAAGAAAATTCAATTCAAATTATACCTCTATTATACATTTTTGACAAGTAACTTGAAATTCAATTCAAATATAATTAAGTAAATTCAATTCAAATTATACCTCTATTATATATTTTTGACAAGTAACTTGAAGTTTAATTCAAATATAATTATGAAAATTCAATTTAAATTATACCTCTATTATACATTTTTGACAAGTAACTTGAAATTCAATTCAAATATAATTAAGTAAATTCAATTCAAATTATACCTCTATTATACATTTTTGACAAGTAACTTGAAATTCAATTCAAATATAATTAAGAAAAATCAATTCAAATTATACCTCTATTATACATTTTTGACACTTTAACAAAATTCTAAAATTACTAGATATGTTGTGCATACCTATTCATTAAATAACAACAAACTCCAAAATGAAATAACTCATTTGTATACTAGAATAATTTTTTTCCCATCCCATATTTATATAAATAGAAGCTTATTTTTCATTATTCTAGATATCAAATTGCAAGATTAATTCTCATTTATATGACTTGGAGCGCAGATTTTGGAGAAGAGGTTTTTGCACATTTATCAAGGAGGCAAATATTGGAGAGACAACTTTTCATTTTTATCAATCAAGGAAAAATTTGGAGGAGAATTTAACTAAGTTGGTAGAGGACTTGTTTTGAGTCATCTTTAAGTTGAAGAAGAAAATGGGACAACAAAGAAAAAGAAAAAATGTGTCTCAATGAGAATTGTCAAAAGAAGAAGAACAAAAGAGTCATGAACAAAACTTGGAAAATTATCATAGAAAGAAACAAGGTACATGCTTGTTTCTTCTCTCTCTCTCTCAAGTGTGTGTTTAGGACTTTTATTAACACCTCAATTTGTTTTACTTATAAATATATTTCCAATTGTCATTTTGCATAGACATTCCCTAAATTCTTTATCATCTACTTAAGTTCAAGAATCTTTGTTTTTATTTGTTTCAACTCCACTTAGATAACTCATAGTCTCTCACTTTCTTTTCTTGCATGTAAATTCAAACAACAAGTAGGAATTTCTCAAGATGGAGTCGAGCAAAATCTATGTATTGGATCAAACGAATCCGCTAAAGAACACATGGACCTTGAAGTTAGGGAGGAGACCTAAGTTCAAACAATGCTTGTTGGAGAGGGGTCAAGATCACTTCCTTCTACTAGTATGGATGAGAATATAAAACTAGTAGAAACTTCTCTCACTTAAACATCATGTCTTATCACTTTGTTTGCTTGCATACATAAACTTCACTTATATAACATCATCTCTCACTTACATTGTTTGCAAAATATTTTGTGATATATAGCAAGGGCTCAACCAACAGGAAGTTATCATACTCAAGTTGAGGAAAATCTAGATATTGTATCAAATGAATCCACTCAAGAACACATGGTCCTTGAAGATAGGGACGAGGCACAAGTTCAAATAATGCATGTTGGAGAGGGGTCATGATCACTTCCTCCTACTAGTATGGATGAGCATATAAAACTAGCTGAAAAGGTGAGGAAACAAATTTGTCATAGAAATTTAGATCATTTACTTGAAATGGATATGGAGAAACTGAAATATTATGCCAACCAGCCTTATAATAAGAGAAAGAGGTCAATGACTAAATCTATAAATGGAATAATCAATCATCATTTCAATCATCTTGATACACTTGAAAAAACCCAATTGTTATCACGTTTACTTCTTCGTGATGAGCTCAAAGAGTCATTACAATTGTTGGGTGTACATTTAGAATCAAATAAGAAGAAACACATGGGATTACAAAAGGATATTGTTCAAAATGTTAAAAAGGGTTTAGATTCCATTGGGAAAGGATCCCGATCAGTGGATAAGGCCACTACAAGAAGAGTGATGTTGACATCTATTGTACATCAAGATATAGCAAGAAAAAGAAAAATGTGTGCACTTTCAACTAAAATTGGTTATAGTAGAACCACATTAATAAAATATGAGAAAAAGAGAGTTTTTGGATGAGAGTTTAGAAGGAAATTGGGAAATTATTTGTAGAGCTCCCCGTTCTAACAGGATTGAAGATGTTGTTAGGAACTTGGTCTCAGGTTTTTGGCATGATCAAACTCATCCATCATCAAACACTAGAGATGTTATGAGACAAATGATTGGACCTGGTATTTATGAAAATCATATCAAACATTGGCTAGAAATAACACAATTTGAGATGTATATGAACTTTTGTAATGCATATCCTCATATAAAGATTGGGAAAACAATGTTTCAAAGGTTAAAGCCATATTATATGAAGATAAACAAGTTTTTTGATACTTTTTGTTTTCGTTATCATATTGAATTTGATCTCTAGTATCAAGTGTTTTGAAAGATGAGGGAAGAAAGATGTGGGTTTCAAAATGAACCTCCTAAATAGACACAAGTTTGTTCATAAAGTCTATATCATGTGATCATAAAAATGGACCTCAAATAAAATGCATAAAAGAAATTTGTGAGACATGTGGAAATTTGGCTAAATTTCCTTCAAGAATTGAGGATATTGACCTAACAAAGACAGTAAATTGCAAGAGGTAAGTACTATTTTTAGAGAGTTTATTTGTTTCAATTTGATTATATTTTTATTTGGATTCTCTGTAATGTAATGTTTCATTGATTGTGTGGTTTAAAACTTATTCACATATTTTACTCACACGGGTACAAGTATGTAAAGTTGCAAACAAATTTTGGGAAAGAATCCACAAGATTGAACTATGCAGAAGAGGAGATTCCCATTGGAAAACTTATGGAAGATTTTCAAAAATTGATACGACCATACATACATCATTCCTTTTTTGCTAAGTGGCAAGCACAACAATTCCAAACATTGAGAGATACTTTCCCACATGGAACAGTTCTATTAGTAGTTGACTTTGCATAAAATTGCTCCTTTGTACATTAAAAGGAGATTCAATCAAAGTATTACTTTTCAAAGTAGATCACTATTATGGTTCATGTGTGTTATCTACATGCACAATCAAAATTGGATGGTGTTGAGAGTACAGATGAAGAAAAATCCATTAAGAAAGAATATCACTTTTATATTAGTGATGATAAAGAGCATGACACACTTTTTGTCCAACATTGCTTTACAATATTTTTTGAGAATTTGAGAAGCAAAGGTGTAAAATTTGAAAAATATTTTGTATGGTCAGATGGATGCGTTACATAATTCAAATCTTCATGGCCATTCTATGCACTTTGTAGATATCATAAAATCTACAAAATACCACATGTTTGGATTTTTTTTGAGAGTGGGCATGGAAAGGGTGAGCATGATGGAGCAGGATCTTGCATCAAACGAGCTTTAAGAAAGCATCAAATGAGTTATCCAAAAGATCGTCTAGACAATGCACATGATGTTGTTGAATGGTACAAGAAACACTTTGCATCAAATGTGGTTAGTACATCTTCAAGAAAAAATTGCCACATTCCACATAGAGTGTTTTGGGAGATATCGGGTATATATAAATTACATTAAATCAAACATTTTAGGGTAAGTGCACCAAGATGGTTCCCAAAAAAGGGGCTTAAGTGGCCACTTTTTTTCTAAAATCAGGAAATACTGACCTTGGACGTGAAATTGAGGATAGCTACACTCAAAATTTTTTGATGGAACAAAAACAAGGACCGCAGTGCTCCGAGTCTACTTTCTAAACTACTAATTTATTTTGAAAATGGTTGTAAGGGGTTCAAGAGGGACACACACAAATTGCTGTTGTTTCGTGGGAAAAACATAACATAACAACTCTTGTGTGACCAGAACGCGGTGGACTTTTTTAGTATTTTTTAAAATGCGGCTCGGTCGGAAGTTAGATAACGATTATGTAGTAAGGACTGGATATTTTCTGATAATTTTAATGAATATTTGATTTTTTATTAATTTTCTAGAGTGAACTGGCAGTTCCTAAAGCAGAATTTTGGCCGTTACTCCCCCCTCAAATTTTTTGAAACTAAAATATTTTTCTAAAATTTTATTTTTTTTAAATTGTAGAATGGAGTCTAGTTTCTAAAAATATAATTTATTTCAAAATTTGATGAGCGGTTAATTTATAGCGAAAAAATACCAAACACTGCTTTTTGAAGAAAAACTGACATACAATCAAAAGAAATTATGGATGAAAAGTTTAACATTGTTAGAAAGTGAAAAAAATTACATCGTTGGAAAGCTAATAAATAACCTAACATTACCCATGTCTTCGATTTTCTTGATATTGAACCAGATAAAATCTTGATGGTGAGCACGAACCCGATTATGTGAAAATTTGTTCAATTTGGAAAAAAAACACGTCTCTGGTCTTTGGGAATGCCCTCCAAGCCTTTGGGTTGGTATTCCAAAGCAAATACCAAAGCTAAGGCTCGGGGATTTATAATGCAAGATATAACGCGAGCGCGCTATAACGCGCACGCGCTATAACGCGAGCGCGCTATAACGCGCACGCGCTATAACGCGAGCGCGCTATAACGCGCACGCGTTATGTCTTGCTTTTCACATTTTGCAAAGAGCATTACTAGCAACAAAGGTGGGAAAGGGTCGAAGAGGGTAGGGAAGGTAGGAAAGGGTGGGGA
>VDFB02379711.1:156589966-157160719 GCA_007258455.2 Sequoia sempervirens | reverse complement strand
CTTTGTTCATGAATAATTTTAAATTGCTGCGAACATAGACAAGATCTCCCAACTTTCCAGACAACAATTTATTCCTTTTTTTGGAATGGATGTGTTCAAAGCAACTCCAGTTCCTCTCACAAGCCGATGAACTTGCTCCCTGACTCAAAATGCGAACAGCAAACTCTTGTAGCTCAGGAGTTTGTCCTCCATAGTCCAACCACCATCTATATCCAGGTATACGTGCCAAGTCATATTTGGCTGCTGCCATTCCAAACATCCCTTCTCCTTTCTTGTATTCCCAACATTGATCTCTAATTGGTGCTGAAATTGTTGCATTTGATGCATGCTTTTGAATGGCTTCAAAAAGCCCTCCCATAATTTCAGAATCACCTTTTCTATTAATAGAAAACAACTTAGGCTCCAAAAAACAAGCTGCTGCATGTAAAGGTGTGTGCATCATTTTCCATCTACAATCAACTGTCTCCCATATCTCCATGTATTCTGCTTCTACATTGTTTAGTGCTTTTTGAATAGATTCCTTACAACGGTCCATGCTTTCATAAAGCATGCCAAGGCAAGGAGTGTCACCATCAACCATACGAAGCACATCAACAATTGGTTCACATATAATCAAAACTTTTGCTACACTTTCCCAAAAATTGCTATTTAGAATAATTTGCTCTATGTTCTTCCCCTTAGGACCTTTTGAAAGCACAGAATTTTCCCACTGATTGGAACAAATAACAGCCATCAAAGCTGCTTTTTCTTCAACCACTCTTTTCAAAGTGATATAAAATGATGCAAATCTTGTTTCACAAGGCCTCAACAACTCCTTGGATGCATGCTGCCTATAAAGACTCAATGTGAGACGATGATTCTGTATGAAATTTGAAATTGCTCTCCCTCTATGAATAGCTTCATGTACCCATGGGAATTTAGCCAAGTCATGAAGCAGCAAATTGAGACAATGTGTTGCACATGGGCTCCAATATATTCTTGGGTACTTCTCTGTAATCAGTTTCCCAACTCCCACACAATTTGCTGCACTATCAGTTACAACTTGAACCACATTTTCCACCCCTACTTCAAGAATGGCTTCCTCTAATATTTGGAAAATATACTCAGAAGTTTTTTTGCGGTTCATGGTGTCAATCACTTTCAAAACACAACACCATCAGGAGAAGACACCAAAACATTAATCAATGGCCTTTGACATATATCTGACCATCCATCACTCAATATAGTGCAACCTGTTTCATTCCAAGAGGCTTTGACATCAACTAATTTCTCAGTCACTCTATCTTTTGACCTCTGCAAAAGAGTTGTCCTAAAAGCCTCTGAAGTTGGGGGTGTGTACCCTTTGCCAAACTTTGCAACTTTCTGAATTGCATTACGAAAATGTGGATTCCTTGCAACATTGAATGGAATCGCACTTGAGTAAAACAAATCAGCTAATGCATCATCCACCTGTTGTTTCTCTACCGGTTTCCAAAAGCTGTTCAAGGTTCCAGTCTCTTTTGATTTACCCACATGCCTAGGTAAGGTGGAAGAGGAAGACATGATAGATGCTGTAGGTCTAGACTAAGCCATTTCCTCTTCTATTCTCTGCTTTTTTTGTGCATTCTTCATCTTTCCTACAATTGAAGAGGACTGTTCTTTCTCTAAAGCAGCTCTCATTTCTGGGGTAACGTTTGGACATGCTTCAACACCTCCTCCTGCACCCCCTGAAATACCAAGTAAATGGTCCATTGCCCTTGTCAAACCTCCAGTAAAAGGTTTGTGACACTTGTTGCATGTGAGACTTGTACCATTGCGAGTGACATATTTCCATGCCTCGGCAGTTGATTTCTTGGGAGCCATAAAGTAACAATCTGCACGTTTCAAAGACAAAATACAGATTTTATTTTTGACATAATACAAATGAAAATGATGTAATCGAATAAATGCAAATGCCAAACAAGATTCAACTGACTTCATACATAAAATCCTATGACTGGCTGTAGCTGTACTCTGTAGGCTGTAGGCGAGTAGACAAATAAAATGAGAGTATACAGCCTACAGGTGTGAAGTGAGCAAAAGCATGACTGCATACAGTTCTAAAGTGAAATCATGCATATAGTTTTAAAATCAAGAACATGTCCTTTTTTTAATCTTTCAAAGAAAAATAATGCAGTTTATTTTTTAAAAGAAACATTTACAATCAATTTCTTTGCAACTATGAAAGAAAATATACAGTTGTCGAATGACGAATATAGTATTTTTTTATTTTTATTTTAATTACTAAAATTTAAGGCATAAAATAAATATATATTAACTTTTTATTTTAAATTTTAAAAACAGAATAAAGTTCCCGCATTTGTTTAAGTTTAATTTAAAAAAATTGAATATGAAAATAAGATAATATTAAATTACCATATATTAAATATTAATTTATTAATATAAATTTAATACAAACAAAATAATAAAATATTTAATATATCACATTTTATAAAATATCAAAGACCTAATATATATAAAATAATACAATATTAAAAAAATTAATTTAAATCTACCTGATTGATTTCTGAATAACACAGTATTAAAACTAATATTAATAAAATAATAAAAACTAAAATAACTATTATCTAATGATAAATACAAAGGCCACAAAAGATTAAAGATCTAATGATAATGGAATAAAGATTAAAGATAAAGATATGCACTATTAGATTTCAGAAGGGAGGAAACAAAATTAGATCTACCTTGGGTGGCAGGACAAGTTAAAATTTGTGGTGGGAGGCTTGGACTAATGTGAGAGAGAGGATTTGAGCTTGGACTTGTGACACCATAAGTCGGCTTCGATGCGGCTTCTGGTCAGCGGTAAACTTGGGCGATTCCGGCCCGTCGCGACCAGCTTCCAAACCAGGCTTCTATTTGCGGTAACATTTTCCGACCTTTAAAACCTTCAAAAAGCAAAATTAATGGAATCGTCCAGGAAAAATATATAGCGCTTCATTTAGCGGATTCCTTTCAATGAAATTTAAAATTAGAAAATCAAAGTGATATTTCGTCGAAGGGCCTCCGTATTTATTAAAATCCGATCAAAACCCTAAAAGCTTTGAGGATATTTTTTTAATAAAATTTTAGCCAAACGAATTTTTACGAATTTCATTATTTTTTCAGAAATTCGCCGAATTCCAAATTTCATGCCGAAAATTCGGCGAATTCTATGACACAGAATATATCTATACATTAAAAAATATTAGGAAATATCAAATGTTTATTGCCTCTAATATTTCTGATTTTAGGCCACAAATATGTATATATTTATCATTTTTTGTATGTTTTTTATATGGGAAAACCCAACCCCAATTTTTTTTGACTGAATCCACAAACCAGTACTAGAATTTGTATCTTGGCTTTTACACCAGTGGATATTGAAATGCTTGAGACAGATGTTTTTCTCAGTGATAAGAGGCTTTTTTACAGCAGGCTGTGTATCTTTTGGCAGATTGTCTTGCATTTTGAGTAAATGGTACAGGCTACATTAATAATGTGCAGGCAGCATACCAAGAAAAGCATTATATCATTGGGATTCTCACGTTGGAGGGTCAAATTCTCAGTTTCTCCTTGCAATGTGGAATTACTTCATGATTGTAGGCAAGAAACTTTACCTTGTTGACATCCTAACCAGTTATATGTGAACTAGCATAAATTAAACTACAACATACAAGATGTGAAGGAACAAGCATGATTACCAGCTGCCAAAGAGTATCCATGATCTAGACCATTTTAACACAATTAAATAACATATTTATTACCTTGAACACAGGTTGCTTAAGTCCAGCATCCAGAACTTCTGAATTATAAGTGCACATCTGTGCTGGATCCAAAACACTGTAGAATGTTACACAACTCTTAAATCCTGCAGAGAATTAGAATCTCTATCAAATGCAGTAATCACAACGAATAAATAATGTGATGAGACAATTGCAAAACCCAATATAAGCCTTTAAAAGATATAAACCTGGAAATGCCAAAAACACAAGAAAACTTGAAATTCACAGTACCTCTGGGAAATATAGTCTCACTGTCATACCAAGGCTTGCAAGGCTCAATAACCCCAACATCAAGAACACGAACATCATAACTAGCAAAGGCATGAAGCACACCGGCAGAAGAATGATCTGTATGTACATCTAATGGATCTATATCGCCTGAAATTACCTTGCTATCATTCATCACATGATTTGTTCTGGGAACTGCCTCATTATGTTCCATCGTTTGGATTTGCAACTCCACATCTTGCATAAATGGAGCTTCAATATGGGATTGAGATTTCATTGGTATGGAGTCTACATCCACATGTCTATTAGAATTCAATAAAATATTGGGAACTCTCCCTTGTTGGGGTTCATGCTGCTTAAGTTGGTCTTGATCTGTTGACAATTCTTCAAGTGCTGCAGAATCCATGTTTAAAAAATGCTCTCTTCGGGTAGAGGTATTCACCATATACTGTTCCTTCTGTTCAATTATGTCTTTGTTACAATGCTTCTCAGCAGATAAAATATCAAGTGCTGTTCTCTCATTGCAGTGATCTACATTATCAAAATCTCCCATGGTATCAATTTTATGCATGTTTTCTTCAATTTTTTCTTCTCTACAATGAATATCTGCAGCTTCTTCATCATCGCTAAGTATTATAGTTTCAACACAAGTTGCTGATTGTGAATCCTTTGCCCTTGGTAGATCTTTGCGTATTGATCTATCTTGATCAATTGCAGCTTCACAGATCCCAGGCAGATCCCTAAGAGAATTTTCCTTAAGTGCAGGCATAGAATTGGAAGAAGAAAGAGGAGATGTAGGTTCTTGCAAAAGTCCTTCTTGTGTTTTCATCAAGTTAACATAAGAAGCCAATGTTAAGCCTAAATCTTGAGTAGCCCATCTATTGATTGAACTTCGTTTTCCTCCTAGTGCTTCAATGAGTATATATAACTCACTCACATCATATCTGTAGAGGAAAAACTTATTACTCCAATCACATGCACAAAGTTGACTTACATGTTCCAGGCATGCAAAAATTTCAGGACAGCATCCACATCCTACTGCTGAAAGATGCAAATCATAATAGCAGGCAAAGCATTCTCTTTCTTTCATGTCAAAGTGCCTGTCCATTTTTCTCATAATCGGGAAATTTGGAAGACATGCTCTCCTTGCAGACTCTCTTTCTACACGAACCTAACAAGGAGAGAAAACAAAAGAAGAAAAGAATTAATTAGTACATGCAAGAGTGCTAATGTTTGTGGCAGCATATTTCAATTCTCTGCTAAAAATGCTGATTTATTTAGCAATTTCTACCTTAAGAGCCTTTGTAAGTACGCCATCTTTCCCACAGAATCCATGCCAACCTGCACTGGCAGAGGTATATTTTCCTAACATTGAAAACTCCCAGAGTATTTTTACGGCTTCCCTTGAGGCCCCCAGAAGTAACTTATCATGTGATACAGATGTTTTACGGAAGAGCTCTTGGTAGAGCTCTGTTGCAATTTGCCCATGTGGTAACCAATCAACTGGTGCTACATTTACAGCTTCAGCACAGTTAAAACCACAGTTAAAGCCTGCATGATATGCTCGAGGAAAAGTAAGTATGAACTCCCCTGCTTGCTGAACACACCTGTAAACTGGAACACCTTCACACTTCAAAGTGGAAGGAGACAGTTGTGTTACCTGTTCCAAAATAAAAGTTAAAATATTAAAACTCACTTCTCTAGAAAAGAATTGAAATTTTAGACTTTTTCAACACAATCCATATTCGTTCCACTTTCCAGCAATCAGTTACATGATACCAGTAACCAAGCATAGTGGTATATCACAACACTTTATACATCCCCTTAGTCAAACGTATTTTAGAATAGCAAACTCTAATCCTCATTGTTGTCAGTTTAGACAGTAGCATCCACTATAATTTGGCAAGCTATTGTAAAATGTAAACATATCCAACTCCATATAAGTAAACGAAATGAAAGTTCCAGATGTTACAAATCCAACGGCACTAATAGTTGAATAAGGTAAAGTAAATTATTAGGATGACTGGTAACAGTTCAAAATTTCATAACATCTATGCAAATTGTTGATTTCATTCAAATGTTGGTGTAAAAAAAGTTATTCCCTAACCAATTTCTCTCTTGGGTCTTTTTCACACCTAGTTAGTTGAACTTACTTAGGGTACATTTAGGTTATTTATATTTTGTGTCTCATGTCATACGATTGTGACACTTGTGTCATAATATCATGTTGTCCTATGTCTCACCCTTGCCTATATAAACAAATGTTATCTTGTACATTATTCATCTTGTATGCATTGTACCATTTGGCAATATAGCATTCTTCATAGCTTCTTTTTTGTGTGGAACATTCTTTGATGTTGCATAAGATGCCTGCTCCTATGAGTCCTTGAGGTGACTTCAACATAATATTAGAGCTCTAAATTTACAAGCCCAATCTCATTTTTTGGGAGATCTTGCTGAGTGCATCTTGGTCCAAATCTGACCCCATAATTGAGTCCAGAATGCCCAAATCTGCATAGATTGATTGTAAAGTGTAAACTCTATAAGGTTTCATTACAGTCTCCTAGAGGCCTTTTTCCTAGCCCTTTGCCCCATCGTATGGTCCATACTGTTCTTGCACAGGCACTGAGTATTTGATTTTTTTGCCGCATACTCCTAAGAATATTCATCCATCTTCATCATTATTTGCAGAGGTATATCTTTTACAAAGTTTATGGTTTTATTTTATTTAAAATCTTAAGTATTTGATTAGAGTACGAGATCCACAAACCTCATACCCCCAAAATCAGTGCACGGTACACATGAAGCCCATTGGCTTAGGACCCTACCACCAAACACTATTCACAGGTCAAAGAGTTGTTTTTGGCAATCCGTGGATACAACACACAACTAGCAGTCACTAAAAAAAAATTGAGTTTGTGGTTGATAGCTTGTGTAAGGCAAAAATTCAATCTGAGGACCTTGGAGGTGCATATCCTTTCCAAATCCATAGATCTCTGTCAACCCTCTCTCTTTTGTTTCAAGTTTTCAACCTTTGCACAGTCTTCGCAAGGCATTATTAAGGGTACTAGTACTGAGTTGCAGGGCCTGTCAGCCACTTGCCAGTTCTTTTGGGTTTTATGCCCAATGCTAAGTGCTTAGGCACTACACTCAATGCTCAGAGGTTGGCAGCACCACCTCACACCTCCACCTCCATCATACCTCCACTCTACCAACAAACACCACTCTACTCAAATCATACCACATGCATGCTGCTCAACTTGAAGCACTACCTGCACAGCCCTAGGGGCCTTTTTTTCTGGCACAAAGAAGTTGATTTTTTCAATAGGGCATAACTTTCACCCAAGAAGTTAGATTTTTTACTTCTTACAGGTGCTAGAAAGCTCTTTTCACCCTCTTTGTAGTGATCCACCTAATTTCTTCAAGACTTTGCTACAAGTAAAGAAATATGCTGTTTGAAGCTCTTCCTATGATAAAGCATAACTTTTGCCCACAACATCAAAATTGAGCAAACTTTTTTGAAACTGATCAAAAATTGCAAGGAATCTAATTATAACCTCCATTTTTCTATAAAGAAAGTTCATTTTTCTAAAAAATTGTAAAAATCACTGTATATCATAAATAGTTGATTTAGGCTTGTTATTTGCAAAAAATACACATCAATGCCTCTTGCACTTTGCTAAAGGGTTATAATTTATGTTAAGAGTTTCATGTCTGTAATTTGGGAGGATCTATCTTAGTTCATAATGGGTTTTTAGTTCATCCTTTTGTAGATGTCTCAAAAAGAGGGAACTATAAGCAATGGAGAGAAGGTATCTTGATGTAGAAGAATCCAGAGTGTAAGGGCAATCTTGCATCACCCAAAAAAATGTTTTCTTTTGATTTCTGTTTGATTTAGTGAATATTCATGAAGCTTATTTCCTTTTAAAGTCCTAGTGAACAATTTAAAACTTTCAATTTTTAAAGAAGCAGGGTTTCTATTTTTAGAAAGTTTTTATTTGAGCACATATGGACCTGAAAATTTAAACAGAGCTTCAAAATTGTAAAGATAGCCTATGGTTAAAATGTTCAAAGATCATTTGCAGATAGTGAGATATTAAAGTTTCAAGGTTCAAAAATCCTATAAAAAATATTCAACTTGAATTTTAGACTTTTAAATGATCGAATGGGTGGTCAACGCTGATTAATTCTTGATCTAGAACGAATATGTCATAGAGCACTCCAAGCTCTTTGGTTTAAAAAAAATGGGCTCAATCAGGTGCTCAAATCAAAAGTTTTGGCTCCCAAAAGTTGTGAGCGAGAGTTATGAATTTCAAATTTTTGCTTGAAGGCACCAAAGGGCTATTTATGACCATTTTTTCGAGCATTTTTCAGTAGTGGAATGATGAAGGGAAGGGGGTAAGTTGTGAGGAAGGAGGGAAAGCAGGATTTGAAGGTGGATTTGAAGAAACAGAAGGAAAAAGGCTCCAAAAACCAGGGGAAAGAAACTGTAATGTGTTGCAGCTTGTGAGGATTTCATCCTCTATTTTCAATTTTGTTTTCTCATTTTTGTAATGTAATATGTGTTCAGTTTAATATAAGAATATTCATATCTTCCTGTGAGAAATCTGTGTGGTTGTGTGTTGTGTGATTTTCCCCTTCATCATATCTTGAAGCACTTGTGTCAGCTTCATCTTTTGCCCCATCTCTATGGGCTTGTTCCTCAACCAAGTAATTCTAGGAGGTATCTAGTTTGGGCTACCAAGAATGATCGTGTCCTAAAGAGTGGTTGGTTGTCATGTTGATAATAAAATTTTGTGGGCCATTCAGCACATTGAGTGCCCTTGAGTTCTTTGGACCAAAATTTGGGAGATGCATGGAAATTCTAATACTCAACCATTCCTAAATGATTTTGCTTTGGATTGTCCTATACCTTTTAATGATTTAGAGAATATACTATATGACTATGATACACTTATGGAGTTTTCTTATTTGGACATGCTTGAATGTTGTGATGACATTGAAGCTTCTCCTAATGCTTCTTCTCCTCCTACAGAGACTCTTGTTAATCCATCAATGTCATTGATTCCTAGTGCAAACTCAGAGGATCATCCTTGTTTTCCAGATGTGGATTCTTGTTACAAGTACTTATAGACATTTGAGGCTTGTTTTGTGAGTCTTATCTTATAGACTTGGAGGACAACATCAATGACAATTCTATTTCTACTACTATCACATCATGTTTGAATTGTCTCTTCATCAAATTCGACATGATTATAGATTGTGACACTCTTTAATTAGGCTGGGAGCTCCTTTTTTTGTAGCATTTTTTGGCACCAACAAGGTGACATTAGAGAAATTTTCAAAGACATACATTCTGAGATTTCTTCCCTCATATTCCTTGGAATGGAAAGATCTTTTGCATACAGCTTTGGCTGTGTTTCTTCCCAAGGAAAGAAATGTTTTGTGGCATTCTTGGATCATTTTCAGCATTCTATGTCGAGCATCTACCATCAATGTACGAGACTCTACATTTAGGGGGGAACTACACGGTCTCTCTTCTCTCTCTCTCTTCTAGGAGGATTTTTTTCTTGACATACGGTTTTATCTTTCTCAAATATGACATTTTGTACATGGGTGAAAGAAATTGCCGTTGAGAAGTCACCTTGAGTCCTCCTTCCTTCACTTATACATGTTTTCTTTCATTTTTTCTCTTTTAAGGAGGAGTTTTCAGTTTTTCTACAGCTTTTCCTTTCTCCATCTGTGAGAGATCTTTTGTACATGGGTACCTCATCAAGCCTTGTTGTCAAAACCCATCTTTGAGTTTTTTACTCTCTTTTTTCCTTCCCTAAGTTGCACTTAAAGGGGAGTGAAAGTGTGAACAGGGTTACACCCTAACCAGTTCCACTCTTGGGTTGTTTTCACACCCAATTAAATTTACTTATGGCACATATAGGTTATTTACCTTTTGTGTCTCATGTCATATGATTGTGACACTCATCATAATCTTATGTTGTCCTATGTCTCACCCTTGCCTATACAAAGGTTCTCTTATACATTATTCATCTTGTATGTATTATACCATTATTAGCAATAAAGCATTCTTCATTGCTTCTCTCTTGTGTGGAAGGTTCTTTGGTGTTGCAGAAGATTCATGCTCCTATGGACCATTGAGGTGACTTCAACATCAACGAGATTAGATCCACCTCAAGTAAGTGAGATTGCTTCTTACATTAATACGAAGTTCATGTATTTCCGTGGTGGTGGGTAATAGATAGCTATGAATGTGTCCTGATAATTTTGCGTCCTTGCACATACAGATTTTTGTTAAAATTATAAGAACCTTTTATGAGTCTTGTGCATTGAGTGCCACTATGCCTCTATGGCTTTTCATATTGAGTAAAACAGAATAGAAATGTCATTAAGGACTGGCAACTGCATATGTAGGCAGATTTAAACACTAACCAATCATCAAAGTTGTTGTCTTCATCAGCCCTCATTTACACGTATGAATGTAAGCCTTTGATTGATTGTATGACAAAATGACCTAAACACTGTCTTATAGAGATAGATACATTAATAACAATATCAAAATAAGACAAGTCTGTACCATTCTTAGAAAGAGCTGCGAAAGTCTCAGTTGATACCAATATATAGTAAATTTAATGAATTTTCTACATGAAAAATAAGGAAGAATCAATATAACTATATGACTTATAATCTTAACGTAGTCTTTTCCTTTATTTTCAAATGAGATGTATATGTACATTTTACTGCCTTGTGTTGTTCTTTTTCTATCGTATCTTCTTCTATGTTATTTTCAAATAAGATACATATGTAAATTTATTAGCCTCGTGTTTACCATGTTCTCTTTTCTATCTTATCTTTATTGAAAAGAAATAAAGTTTGTGGACATAGCTTATACTCTCTGATACATAGTAGCAACATATGGCAATTGAGCTAGTATCCTTTTGGAATAAACTGTATAAGTTTTGTTTTTGGAAAGAAATAAAGTTTGTGGACAAAGCTTATACTCTCTGACACATCGTAGCAACGTATAGCAATTTAGTTACTATCCTTTTGGAATAAACTGTATAAGTTTTGTTTTTGGGAATAACTTACACGGGATTATTTCAAAGGCATACTAGCTCATCTTCATGGACAGCAAAAATAATGATGTCTACTGTATGGTAACTTTCATTGATGAACATGACAAAAATATACTACTTATCATTTTGAATCAACAGTTCTCTCTTTTCTAACACTTCAAGGTTGATTGGACCAGAACAAACATGGTAATAACTAAAACCCCAACAACACAGAATTAAAAGTGATAAAGATAAAAAAGTGGCAATTACCAGCTTTTGCAACAAGTCAGGTTGCTCTTCAAATAGATGAGGCAAATGTCTTCTCATTGCATTTTCCAACTTCACAGCTGCATATCCTGGGACACCATACCAAACCTTTGGAGCACCCCAATGCAAATAATTCAGTGAGTAGAAGTGATGATCCTCTACATGCTGCAACCACAGATGTTTGTGTCAGTAAGAAATTAAATCCTTGTTTCTTTACAGTGTTCAGTATGCAACTCTGCAAAGTTTTAAATCAATTTTCTATTATATCTTATTTAATTTCATCATGTATAGTTCTCCTTGGACTGCTTTTAATGGGCAGTTTAGACCCCAACTGCTATATAAGTTTTCTGCCATTCCACTGTTAACTTGATTTCTACACAATAAAATTCTATAAGATGTCTCGGTAAAATGAAAAGACATTCAAAAAGCATGTAAGTATGTTTAGGAAATCATGCGACTGCAAAATAATGTTACCAGATTGAGTCTCCTGCCTGTACACAGTCAGCATGCAATGCAACTTACACAAGCACTAGACACACTTAGTATGATGACCATCAAATCTCCCATCAACTAGAGTTCATTTGGTCGGCATCTCTTAACATTCATTACTGTACCCACCCACCTCCCCCGCTTGGATTCAGATCACTCAATGTGTAGATCCATACATACATCATAGCATTCTAATACAAATATGGAGGGTACAATCCATTTGAATCATAATAGATGTATAGCTACAATATATCAATATATTTATAACTATGGGAGTATCAGTCATCAAAATAGTATAAGAAGCCGAAACTAATGAAAAATAATAATTAAAAAAGAATGGATGTACACAACACAAAAATTAAGATAGCTATGAGACTACAATCCATCAAAGTAAATAAGAAAGGGGTAGCATGGGCAACACACAAACATCACTAAGGCCAATTCCAGTGCTCATGAAACACAAAGAATCTTTAATATTGAATGTATGATCATGTACATGAGTGCAGAAACTATCATAAAGATGCATAAACGATATAACATATTACAGAGCCATCAAGCAATTTTCCAAGATCCTCAAGTGCATTGACCCTTTCTTCCAGCTTCTAGCATAAGGCACTTGGTATCAATTAATCAATTTCTGAGTTTCTAGAGACTTTCTGCGCTTTGAAAAGGAAAATGCGAATCACTGCTTTAGAAAAGTTTAGGCAATGATCATCTAGGAGTTTTAGACTGTTTTACATGTTAAACAAGTCAGCACAATTCCTCTTAAGAAATCACGGAATATATCTCAATCGCAATATTCATGATAGATGCCAAAATCAGGAATAACTTATGGTATTAAATATTAATGATCACTTTATGCATTTTTTTATTGCATCTAATTTTTACTAGGTTTAACCAAGCTCAAAGTACCAAACTGAATATTCTTGCGTAGTCCTGAATTTTCCAGGTTTACTTTTAATTATAAATTTTACTGTTTACATAGTTGAGACAATCTAACTTCTTTTCCAGCCAAGTTAGTATCTTGATGCTATGCTCTCATAGGAACAGCTAGGTGATGCCATCAAATAAAGTGGTTGCAAGTGAGTTGCACGTGTGGAAGTTGATATCTAATGTAATAGCTAGGCATCCAAGGATGGGGATTCTTTCAAGATTTAATTTTTGAATGTTTCCTTTTTCATGTTCAAGTTTCATTGCTAATTTTGAACCTTATGTCTTGTTGTCACGAGGTTTTAGAGCAGTTCTTTCATTCCTCTTTCTACCTTATGCAAAAGAGGAGGATTGTAACTCATTTTAAGAATTATAGAGAAGTAACTTTTATGTATTTTCAGTATTTTTTCAGAGATTTCTACAAGCAAACTCCTTTTTATCAATAAAAAGCAGCATTTTTGCCTTATCAAAATTCGTGTATTGAGCGATATTGTGAATGATTTGAGATAAATTTTGTGATTTTCAATACTGAATCCTTGAATTATGTCTCATTTGAAATCATTTTATGCAAGAATATGAAAAACTTATGCAGGCCATAGGTTGTGTTAACAGTTTTCAAAGTTTGTAGTTGTGAAAACACACAGTTTTTCTTCAACAAAACCTTAAACATAACCTTCCTTTGAAACATTTTTGTATAAATTTGTCAAAAATTGAGTTGTGCATAGAATAGAGCAGTTTTTTGAGAAGAACTGTGAGTTAAGACAGCAGGTACAAAATCATTTCATCATTGGTGCATCACCTCCTAGATCCAATATATCTCAATTTCAGTTTTTTATCCTTTTTCCTATCAAACAAGCAAGCCTTTTAAGTTTTAGGAGGTCCATCAAGGGAACCAGCCCTCTCTGGAGGTTCATCTTCACCATAAGCAACCCACAGCTTGAAGATGATCCCATGTTTCACAAGATAGCTGATTTTACACTTGGTTAGGGTGCAATCCTCGTGACAACATGTCTATCATTAGCACATTAAGTCAAGCTTTAATTACCATAACTGAGTGTAAGAGACCTGGTGTCTCTCAACCCTGACTTCTGACGATAATGCAATTTTTTGTTTGTTTTGTTGTATTTTGTGATTTTTTTGTGGTTTTTGCACTACAATGGAATGGTGCGATTTTTGCATATAATTATTGTAAAATTTATATTAAATTCCAGACTATAGATTCTAAAGCAAAAGTACTCCTAGACTGATGATGAATGCTTCTATTAACTTTATGAATGAATACAATGAATAAATATTGCCATGCAAGTTAAAAAGCAACAATTTTATTTCAAAAACCTGACTTATTTGCAGCTGCCAAAATGAGGAAGAATGGTACGGCCAGCTTCAAATCAATGTGTCTCTAGCCTTGAAAATGATGCAGAATGATCCAGAGATTTAGGCGCCCCAAATGGTGAAGACAAAAGACAAAAAGGCAAGGCATTTTTGCCTGTAGAGAAAGTACGCCCTTGCAGCTGAGAAGTACGGCTGATAACCAGCAAACAATGAGGCCGTACAACCTTGAAAAGTGTGCCAGATGATAAGTAAATAACCGCCACTAGATAGGAATCCCTTCTGAAGAAGATCAATCCAATTACTGACTGAAATCCCAAAGTAAATCTCCACTGTAAGCACAAATTCGACTTTTGTGTGAAGCCAACCTGCTGAGCAATCTTTAGCTGATCTTTCACAACTTCAGAAAGCTTAACTCTGAAGAGATATCGTTCTCCAAAGTCTGGAATTGCACGAATTTGTAGAAACCCTTGTTTCACAAACCCCAATGTTCTTAGAGGGAAAATAAGACAAATTAGAATAATTCACAATGAAGTTCGATTTGCCTTTGGAAGAATTATATAATCTCTTCAATAAGTTGACCCAAAAAAGCAACTTATTAAGCATTTAATAAATCATTAATTCGCCCTTTTGAGACTTAGGCAAATTCATTTAATAATGGCGTCCTTTTTAAATGAATAATAAATACTCATTTAATATTAATTTTACTCCTTTATTATAAAGCATTAAATACTTTATAATTTGCCATTAATAATTACTTTAATATTTCATTAAAGTGACTTTATATTATAAAGTCAAATTAATAATCTTTTAATAATTATCAAATGCTCCAATATTCACTGTTTGCTCATCAAATCGTCAAACTAGGTCGAAACTGAGATGACCAACTGAACCAGGTGCCCTGCCAGAAATAGCAACCCTTGTCTGCCTGACTTACTATAAATAGTAAGTGTCTGAATATCACTCTGTGAGTCTCTGCCAAGGCCCAAATCTGAATCAATTGATGGAGTAATGTCCCACAACGCGGGATAACTGCCAAAAGCAACCCTCTAAACACATCTGTCAGCCTACGAGGGTCTGAATGATAGGCTAACCCCTGAATCATCTGAACTGCCTAAGAAGGGGACATTACACTGAGGCCATAGTAGAATAAGATTCTTACCGAATAAGAAATTTTCAAGCAACATAATTTTAAATTCGTTGACATAATTTTTAAACTTGAGTGAAATTTACAAAAAGACATAATAAGAGAACAATGTTGAGAAATTTTGTAATGGATACCCCTAATTTATTTTGTTTTTGGTTTGTAGAATAAGACAGATATGTAGAATGTTTGTTTTATAATTATATTTCCTTCATCATAATGAGTACATACATAGATAATTTCATAAATTTGCAAGGAAATATGGAGGTATTACGTCAAAGTTTAATAACACTCAACTTAATATCAAAATTCAGAAGTTTAGGGACTTATAGCAGACATGATAAGACACTTTTAACAGCAGTTTGCATAACTCAGAAAGTGAAGAATCAGAACCAAGTTTGCAAACCAAACCCCAAGGGAAAAGGCGCAGCTCCCTAGGAGGGCGATTTGCTTTATAAAATCAGAACTTCACCGATAAATGCAAGTGAATAGTCACCTTAAAGCGCCCAGCAATGAGGAATCCATTGGACCGATACCCAGAATGATGTCTTTTCACACTGCGGAGATATGAACTGTTTGTTGCTTCCTGGCCACTCAGAAATAGCAATTTCCAGAGTTTAGAAAACTCATATCAGACCTCAGAAAATGGATTAAACCAGCTCCAAACTCACTCCAAAAAATGGCACACCACACACCAAGCCAAGAACTCTAAACCCAACTCAAAATACTGAAAATATCTTCATATTTCACCATCCAAAATGCACTTGAAATATCAAAAATCTCTGAAAATGTGATGAACTGAACTTCAACCAGCTAGTGTGGATATTTCACCACCAAAACCAGCAACCCAGAAGATGGTTTTCGTCCTCAACCAGCGATGTAGAAATATGGAAACAATCCAGTAGAGTATCCTTATGTTGTCAAACTGCATACCTCAAATGAGAGCTCCAAAAGTAATAAATAGAGAAAGAGGTAAAAATTAGGGCAACACATTTTCAAACTCTCATTTTCCCTCCAAAAGCTACACCCCTTTCTAGCTCTCCATATTTTAACATTAAACTTAACTTTTTTGAAATTACATGAAATTCCCCCCACAGGGGTCATCCACCTTTTGAGGCATAAATTAAGCCTTAAAAAATGATAAATAACCCTCCTTTCTAGGCGTCATATAAAAACCTAGTTACCGGGTTCTCTGTTTTTGCCCTGCGTGCCCGCTCCGGGAGCGTTTGGGCACGGGTTCTTGCTGGGGAGCGGCTGGGAGCGCCCAGGGAGCGCCCAGCCACCTGTGGGTTCTCTGTGGGTCCGCTCCCACAGACTTTGGGCACTGAAAACCAAAAAAAAATCAGTTTTTGAAGCACTTAAAGTGCCAAAAAAACCCTAAAACGCCTTTATAATATGACTATCACTCCTTTGTCATTTCATTGCTCTCACAAACACATTTTCAAATGATGTTGAGACTCTTTCACATGATGCAGAGACTCTTTCACATGATGCAGCTACTACAAGTGGCACTGGCAATGCATTTGCTTGTGGTTCAAATAATTTTGAACCAAATGATGATGATCTAGAACCTTTTGATGATTGATGAATAGTTGTAATGATCTTCATTTGAATCATGACTAGAGAGACATATATTATTATATGATATTTATTATTAATATATGAGTATGACATATGTATTGGAATTTTGAACTATCAATTGGCATTTATGATTTATCTTTATAAGTTTATAGGCTTGTAGTTTATCACTAGCATTGATCAATGATTTTAGATTTAATGATGATTGATGAAGTATCATAGACTCTTCATACTATCAAATGTATTTACAATTTTGTATATATATGTATATGAATATGTATATATATGTATATGAATATGTATGTATATGTATATGTATATATATATATATAGCCGTACCCAAACGTACCGTATTTCAGAAAACCGCTGCACACCACGATCCCGCCTGCGTTCGCGCCTCCACGGCAACTAAGATATAAAATAATGCATCGCCCACTTTTTTAAAACAATGTTACTTGACTAGGCCAAGGGGGCCTCTTATGAACCCACACCCTCCTCACTTAAGTGAATTAGCAACATTATAAATCTTAAATGGCAATAAATCAAATATTAATCCAACCACCAAGAGAACTCACCACTGCCAAAAATAGAAAGCTCTGCACTAAGCTGTTGGATGAATGGAACCAAGACCAAGTACTAAAAATAGCACTTACTAAAAATAGTGAGTTAAATCACCAAACCGACCCAAACAGAGCTCGATTGGAACTTACTAAAAATAGCCACTACTGAAAAATAACCGTTTCTGCAGGAAAGGACCCCAAAAAAACCCACAAAACTCATCACAAGACGCCGAGTCCCCTAACCAAATCCACTTAGCCTATGGGAACCAGAATAGGATAATGGAAACTCAAACTGACTATGAGCAACAAGGGGACATTACAAGTTCTAGGTAGGTATTCAAGAGAATTTGCAATCCCTGAATAAAACAATGCATTCACATGACATCAATGTCCATCATCTCTCTACATTGGCTAAAATTTTAAAAAGCTGAAATTTAGTTTTATTCTGTTAGGTGTTATTGTGCAATATTATGAACTAAAATTGTTCTTGCATTTACTCTGTGTGATATCAGCAGTGGTACAAAAAAATCTTCATTAAATTTAGTAGTGATTTAGAGTTTGTATTCCACTTCAAATGGTACCCAAATTTATAATTTCTTCCAATCTTATAAGTCTTTTTATGAGTCTCCCTGAATCTGTCAAGAGATCAATTTCACTACAACAACATCAAGAGTATTTCAAATGACAATCATGTGAAGATTAAAAAGATCTCTGATTCTATAAAAATTATAAAATAAGTAGCCTTAGAACAAAACTGACATTTCACCTAAAAAGATACAAGAGCTGCATTTCATACAGTGAATAAAATACAGAAATATGCATTCAACAAAGAGATCTGAAGTTTGTTTACCAAGCAGCAAAACTCCAACTTCACGACAACAAAAAAATTCTGCTGGCATCAGCCATTCTTACCCAGCAAAATGATGAAAAGCACATTCCTACGTACACCCACGGTACTACCACACCAGAAATATCTCCTTCTTCAAAAGAAAGCATTGACCCTGGGAGTCGTGCAATGTTGTTTAGATTCCAACCTGATGTCAGGTATGGATCTGCAAGTTCTTTTGGTGCCCCCAATTGCTCTTTTGGAAATCCACTTCCAAAGCTCCTAGTCTCCAAATCTGCTCCATATAACACCTGAGAAACAGTAATGTCACAATCAATACTATCACAAGCAAAATGCACTTCGAAAAGGAAATATTGGCCCTTTTTTTATTATACAGATCTGTAATTACTAAATGGAAGGCTGAAAGTATTTGCCAATTTGTTTTAGTCGTTGCTATGAGCAAACCTCTATTTGTTCAGTTGGTTTCTCAACCACACGCCAATATTCCCCTTCAATATTCTCCACAGAAGGTGCGAACCTTTCTTTTGACCCTTCAAGTACAATACAATCTGAACTGGACTCAACTTCCTGAGACCTAAAATACTGATCTTTGAATTCAGTAGCATATTTCTGAAATTCCTCTAATGTAAATTCTGGTCCAGGATCAAATCCAAAGTCATCTTCCTTAGATGCCAAACATTCTTCTCCAAAATTTGTAACATACAATTGTTCCTGTCTGAAATCCCTTGTCATTCGTGAAAGCCTTCTCCTCTTATGCCTTCCACCGTCAACACTAGTGAGTGTTGCCTGTCTCATTTGAAGCTTGTGAATTTGTTGAACCCGTGTATGGAATTGTTTTTTTTGCCACTTAACCTTATCTCGAAGAGGGCAAGGTGGCTTCCAAGAAGGAGGAGGTACAATCCGGAAAATGCCATAAGGCTCAGCTATAGGACGTATACTTGCAATGTACTTTAGGGTGTCCTTGAACTCCTGAAATCCAAAATATCAAAATTAAATAGTCACCGAAAAACCAGTAGCACCAATTAGCCACCAAAACTATCTCAAACTTCAAACATAATATGAATTGCAAACCTCTTCATTGGGATAAAATGCAGGGGCTGTTTCAAGTGTGGGCCTGTGTCCTCCTTCTGGAAGCCATCTTGCCAAGACCTGCATATCAAGGTAAAAACCACCAATCGTTTTTTTAAATAACTGTCTAAAAATAAACTGGATATATATTCAAAATACCTTTAACAACTACCTTTTGGCATCCATCACACCTAGGGCAACCACGAACGACTCCCCTTGGTAAGGATGGATTTGTAGTGTACATCTGCAAAGCACATGTTAAAAACGGAACCTCAATAAAATACAAATGAATTGTTTACCCCAGGTGAAGTCAAAGATTTTGTACTAGCTTCTGGAACTTGGCAATATATAGTAGCAATTTCCAATAACACCAGTGTAAGTAGATATTTCTTATACAAATTGCTCAATGAAATCAGACTAATAGAGTCCCCCATAGAAAGAAATTAACTTTTTCAATCATAGACAGAAGACAACAAATTTTTGGTGTAAGATACAAACATGCTAGCAATTTATTGATAAAAATATTCATAGAGAAGGTTGGCAGCAATCCAAATACTATTGTATTTAAAAAACAAATATTATATTAGTTTTATGATAACTCAAAGATACCTTAATTTGTAATGATCTCGTTACATTATAATTTATAATCTATATCAGTATACATGTCGTGAGAACAGATTTTTGGACCTAAGACAAAAATGAAAAATAAATACTGCATTTCCAATAACACTTTACGATGTAAGAATTGCTTGAGACAAGCTTACCGAATTTGATGTTTCATCCTCAGTCATGCAGGCCTTGGCATAACATGATCACATTGACATGAATCGGCAACTAGGACCATTTACAATTGAGTCACGCTTCTGCAAAGCATTGCAATTATCAAAAAGATGTGCACCATTGCAACTGCAGAATAGTTTGCCATCCATTATCCTTGAAACTAAATAAAAAAATATTTTACGTATTTTGAAGTCTATATAAAGCAGATTTAAGTGAAGCAAACAAAACAATTAGAGGCATGTAAGAGCTACAAGTGAACTTCAATTCTTGCAAATGCAGAACAACCATTTGCACATTGTTTCCCCTTGATATAGCTAGCAAATTGCCAGTGAAAATGAGAATTAAAAATCCCAAAACAAGTAAGATAGAATAATCCAGTATTTTCATCAAGCCAGAAAAAGATGGTTGACCACCATTTTATGATGTCTGTGCTAGAAATTTTGCAATAAATATAATCAACATTAATCATCTTTATGTTTTCATTAAACATGTTCCAGTTTTAGGAATTTCAGCATTGTCTAGCATTAAAACTTAAACTACCAGAATTACATGAATGAATTATATAGTTGTGTCACTTTTCCAAAGCTAGGGAAGTTAACCTCAATGACACTTCCATCATGGAAATGAGAAGTCTTATATGGATGCACTACATTTGTTTGCCACTATGATCATAATTCATAAATCTTAAGGTTCATTGTTAGCAGTTAAACAACTAATCATACATAAAGTTGATGATTCATCAAATATGATGGATGTCAAAATTGATATTTAAATGCTAAATGATTATTTCTTGATTCATATATGCATGGCAAACTAGCTTTTATTGATTAATCTCCACTGAACTCCTCTTAAATCTATTGGCTTTTCCTTTTGGCAACAAGACAATTATTGACCATGAACGCTAGGAGAAGCTGCAGGTGATCTAAGTGACAGCATCACTCCTATCGTCGACATCAACTTCAGACAGAATCTTCTAGCCAGAAACCACCCCGACTGCCTATGCATCCTTGTCCTGCTCCTTGCCTTGCAGAGCCCTCTGTAACTCAAGGGGCCAAGACCAACCATTATTTCTTGATGTTTCTCATCTGCTAAAAGACAGGCTCACAAATGGAAGAGCAGCTATATCGTCTTCCATAACAGTTCCTTCATCATATGCAATTTCTAAGCATCCATACACACACCTCTTATGGCAGAACCAAGAAGAGATATTTTTCAAGTAATTTTTGCCACATAATATTCAAGAGTAATTGCCCCCCCTCCATTTGAGGTAGAAATGAGATCCAAGAATGTTGTTTTAGGATAAACTGGTGTAACTACAGATTGTCAAGAATGTTACAACACAATTGCACACACCCCTTCCTACCTATGCCACTTTATCCCCTCGCAAGGTGAGGCTCCATATAACTCAAGTGGCATGGATTAACAGTTAACCTTGATGCTGCTAACCAATAATAACCAAAAGATAAAGCATCTTACATGGAAGTGCAATTTTTCATCCTCCATAATGGTTCCTTCATCCTAATCAACTTTTATGCATCAAACATACCATCTCAACTCATCATAAAACAAAAATTTCGATTTTCTAAAATCTCCTCAGTTTTCTAGGTTTTCGTTTTTTGCAATTTTTGGACCTGTTTAGGTCGTTTTCAAGAATCAAACTTAGCCAAACTATCACCTACATCAATATCTAAGCCGCCATTTTTCTCCAACCTTTGGGTCTCTAACAAATTTCTTGCCAGTGGCTCTCATCTCCTTGTTTCCGACTTTTTAATTGACACAATTAATGGATGATACTTGGCCCATTCCATATTGGGGTTCTCTTATCCCTTCTAATATATTTCTTCTTATTGCTTCAAACACAAATAATGCAATTTTTAATTTCAAATAAATCATCCACACAAGTGATTTTAACTGAAGCCATTGTAGGGACCCACCATTGGGGTAAGAAACTTTTCTATCAACACTTTGTATGTTATTTGACCTGCTACTTTGCAAGAATAATTAAAAACCTACAGATGAAATTTTAAACTCTTTAATTTTACAGAAAACAAAGTTGCATAGGTGGTTGCACCCAGTCAAATCTCTTCTACTGGATTATCACCCTATCAGATTTACCAGATAGATTGCAATCTCTTGATACAAACCCTAAACCCAAGATGTGTTTCCCATGCCTATAACCAATGCACCCTATGCAAGAAGGAATTTTAAAACATTATCTAAAACTTAAGAAAAACAAATGCTATATCAGAGTTTTTAACCCTAGCAATGTTATGTTGTGGCTTACATATAGTTTAATTTTGATACATCTTATATCATATAATCAATTTTGAAATTTGAGCATTGGACAAATCTATACTTCTAATCATTATAGATGTGTCTTGGTGTTCATTATTATGCTTTTTTGTGCTTTGAACATTCATTATCTTTTTTGTATAGATTTAATATAACCCCTTGTGGGGCGAACTTCAGCTTAGATGCCACAACCGAGGGGTATCCCTTCCATCAAACTCACCCAAGATTTGCACCCAGTCTCATCTTTTGAGGCATGCCACACTCATAATCAGATGTGGTACTTTACCCAGTTGAACATTCAATGTATGTACATTTTCAATGATGTAACATGTCTCTAAGGGACACAGGGCTCTATTATGAAAGCCCTGATGATTGACCATTTGACCTCATCCTTTTTAACCCTTTTAAATGTTTTGTATCATTCCTAAATTCCTTCTCAACCAGCTGCTCTCTCAAACTCAAGTTCCAAGTTTTCAGGGTTCAGACTAGATGATCAATACCCATACCTTGTGTACCCCTGCACCTTGCTATAAAACAAAATACACTGAGAATACATGGATAGCAGCATAAGCCTAAAATAATCCAAGGGCACCATGGACACTTTCAGAAGGTTTGGGATAGCTTGGTTTGTTTCATTAAATAAATATTTGATTATTCTATAAAGAGTCACCAGTTGAAGCCTTCACTGCACTTGGTTCCACTGAGGAACTGTGTAACCGTAAATATTAAATATGGACACTAACCTTTCGTGTTTGCAATCTCTCTCATAGAATGATTAGAATATTGGCCTTTCTTGCACATGATGTTGTGAACATAACCATTGAGTAGACAGACAACACTCCAATAGACCAGAGTCCCTTTCTGGTTTAAAGGATCGCTTTCTCAAAGTTAAAGGTATCTATGTTTTTAACTTCTTCAATTTAACATTTTATCATTAAACAAAAAGAAATTGAAGAATAAAGAGACAATGCAAAAAAGGAGACATATTGCTTCATTTCTCTTTTTCTTTTCTTTTCATTTGAAAGAGTATTATCATGGATATATTTTGGTAGTCTTGATGGTCCCTTACACACAAATTAAAACTCCAGCTTGGTGCAGCAACTGGCATGAGATCTGCATGACCAATGACAGAACAAAATGAATCTCAATTCAAACTATGCAATAGATGGTGAGCATTTTTCAGCATCTAATGGAAGAATAAGAAGTCAACAGCATTACTCCCTTGACCATCCCATTGTCCAACTTGCTATCAGTTTTTAATAATTACTATTATATTAAGAATTTAAGAGATGTAAAAGTATTTACAACAGCAACATACTTCCAATCTAGATTGCCAGATTGACTGCAGGGCAAAGAAACGTTGGGATCTGAAACATCCTAAAGGTATTTATTTACCACGCTATAACAGTTACATTCTTGAACACAACAGTCCTTAAAACAGTTTTGATACCACTACGATTGTTATACTTACAATATAAACTACACAAACCTTGGTCCCTTCATTAACCCATTATGAGGTCCAAGTGAAACATGTAGTCCTATAGATTTGGATGCTTCACTGTCTGTTGTTACTCGCTTCTACTTTTTTGCAGAGTTATTTGCTAAATAGATCCCTCTAGAGTTGGCAGTATACTTAATCTGGAGGTAGAATGAGGCGACTGATGATGGCAGGGATCAGCTTGGGAGTGCACAGTGGTGGAGGATCATCCAATAGCAATACAGGACCTGGCAGAGGTGCTGGAGTAGACACATTTAAACTCTGGCAGAGAAAGAAAGGAAATTCCCATAATTTTGAGACTTCTCCCTGCTCTCTGAGAAGGACCTTCAGTAAGGTAATTTGGGAGGGTTCTTTTCCCTGATACCATTTGTATCTTGTCAAGTCCAGTGAGGATCTGAGTAAACAATTACTCAAGTTTCATATGGATTCTATCCAATTGTTAAGTGCTCAACAGAATTGCAGATCAGATATTCCTTAAGCCAATTTTTTTAGTAGATGTAATATCCTTAAATAGGGATAATAGAAAAACAACAATATCTCCAAAAATATGCAATAAAAAATTCTGAAATTTTATTTGCAAATAGAAAACCTATCAACAAACTCAGATCTATGCTAAAAATATTTTTCTGATATTTCTATGATTTTATAGAAATTTCTGAATATTTCTGAATATGGAAAAGTTGCAGAAAATCCAATAATACTGCCCAGAAATTTCTGAAATGCATTACAAAGATTTTTCTTCTATTTTTCTGAGATAAAACTGAAATGGGTATGCAGATTTAAACATAAAATACCTCAAACCTTGATCAAACCCTAGCCATCTTCCAAATATGGCATCAACTCCCAAAATAAATCAGCGCTAGGTCTGATTTTTTGTTGCCATTCTCAAGAATGTTTAGAAATATGACAAACCATTCTGAAGTACTCCAAATCTAAACCTTGACTCTCAATTTTATCTCCAATTTGGCCTCCAAACCTAATAGACAATTGCAGCCCTGAAAATTGATGTGCTAGGGTTTCACAAACCAAAGCTCTTCCACCAAAACACACCCTTCTGACTAGGGGGAGCCCATATGTCTCTCTAAAACTAAGGATACTCAAGGGTTTCAGACTTTAAGCCAAGTTGCAGCTCTAAAAGACCTTAGAGAGTTATATAATAACTCCCAAAGAGAAGAATTAATCTCAACCCTTGAATCACCACCTCTTGATCCAAAGCTTCACATTAAAAACCTAAAAATTGATCCAATAAGCTCCTTGAAAACCCATGCCCCCTTTGCCTTTTTATCACATGCTTTTTAAAATCACTTAAAGTACATAAAAAGGGGACAACTTAAGTCTTTTGGCTAGGAGTTACTTAAGTTGCCTAAAAAGACGTGCCCACAACTTAAAATAACTTAAGTTCACTTAAGTTGCATAAAAAGACATGCACACAACTTAAAAATAGAATTGAGAACAAACCAAGGACTCCAATACTTACCCAATGATGCTCTAATTCCTCTTCCTCTTGGGTAATCCAAGGAAAGGACAGCCAATATGCTGTTAATCCTCATTGTTTGATTGGGGATATTACAGTAGATTCAGCTCATGCATATCTGATGGTGTCATCCAAGATCTGCAGTGGCGGAGACTGGAAAGTGGCAAGATCAGAATGTGATATCACAATCTTTGGAGGAATATCATGCCCACTTGATTGATAGGCTGAGCATTGCTGGAGAAAGTCCTTTGAGCTCCACACAATGGCACCTGAGACAGGAAGAGGGCAATGCAGAGAGGAAAGATTTTGCATTCCAATCATCGTTTGTATGGCATTAGGATGTTAGGATCACAATTCTGGTTTCCAGCATGCAAAATTCCATTGTCGTCAACACTCAGACTGAGCTCTGTTTTCCTCTAAGTTATGACAGAGATAAATCTTAAACACTCATATATGCTTTTCTTTGGCATTCGGAGAGTTGTTGCTGGGCCTCATGGGACAGAAATTCACAAACCTCCCTCTGCTTCTCCTTCATCTATTGGAATTGTGACCTCTGAAAAATATAGAATATTGATCAGACAACTTGTGATTTCTAATTCATCATCACCTCTGTTTATTCCTCTTCCATTCTGTACAATGGGGTCCAAAAATAGCCATGAGTGGGTGAAAAACTATATCAAAATGAGAGAGGAAGGGACAAAAGGATGAGTAGTTGCCAGATAGAGCTCATGGTAGAGAATAGAGAAGATTTGTATCACTTCTACAGAAAGATTGAATGAAGCTTTCAAAATGTGTAGGGATTTGAATAAAAGTTGATTGATTTCTACTATAGGAGCCAAGATAAGGGAGTTTGGCCTAAAATATTGACAATCCATCCTAGTTTCTGTACAACAAAATGTCCATATGTTTTGGGCCCTATGTAAGAACGATACATCCATTACTCTAACAAAGATGTTGACTTTACAGCACCAAGGACTTGCCATAGAGGTGTTGAGATAGTGAAACTAAGTACAGAAGAAATAGAAGCATATAGACTATTATCTTATTTACCTTACTGTTGCCTTTATGGTTATTTAAGAAACCCATTCAAAACGATTGTGGCAATGGATGTCCTGTGTTCATATTGTGCCCATTTGCCTGCAAAAGAAAAAAGTGGGGCAGAAACAAAAGAATGACAACTTGGGACCCACCTTCATATCCAGGTACTGAAAGGTTTGTTGAAAGATAGTGGAGTGATACATTTGCAGAGGGAAGAACCAATAAATATAGATTCAAAATCAATTTACCAAATTTAAGTACACACAGAAATCACTATAGGAATTGTTGAACTATTGAATGGAGAGTAAATAAGAGCAACATAAATCCCTTCAACTTTTGATAAGTCCCTAATTCCTTCTTTTTCTTTTGGAGAGGATCTCATCCATATAGACTTTTACTATTCCTTCCATCTGTCCCTATCTTCACAACATGCCAGCATGAGACAAAATAAGACCAAATGAATATCCCAGCAGCTATGGTTTCTGGATCCCTATTCTGGTACGATGCAGTATGTAATGTTGTGCAGGACTGATGACGTTTTTGTGCACAATAATGGTAACGATCAGATTTGATGCTGAGATTTGGTTAAGCATTCTTCACTAAGTGTGTAGTCCAAATTAAGTGCCTCCACAGCCCATGTGCCCTAGCTGTTGTGGTTTCAGTTGGATGTATGTTTCAGTGAATGCACAGATATGAATATTACATTCCAAGTCACTATGTTGACTCCATCTTTCCAACCATTTTCAGACTGACTGTACATTGACCAAATCAATCACCCCTCTATCAAGTTAATGGTACAAAGCAATAATTTGGCAATTCAAATCAAATATCTCAAGGTTGTTTTCTCATCTTTGAACAAAGATAGAACTTCTCGCCATCAGTTTTTTGGAGTATGTCATCCAGCTTGCTTTAAAGGTGGAAGCCAAGCAACATAAGGGGCCATAGAAGCTCAACTAATTCTATTCATCATCTATCCCTGCCAAGTCCTCTAACCTTGGCAACTTATTCTAATAGATTGGCTATTCTTCATAAATGAGTTCCACTAAGGGTTTGCTTTCTTCATTTGACAATTGGAACAAAAATGATTTGTGCTTATCACAAAACAGTCCACAAAAAAAACATCGTGTTCTACAATCAAAGAAAGCAAAGGCTCTTCTATCTGAGAAAAATTCACATTTAGAAGACTCGGAGATATATTAATCCAGCTCACCACTTCTAATCTTTAGCTTATCCTTGTGACCAATAATTATTCTGCCAACACCAGGGAAGTTTGCTCACTGGTAACCATCAAGTCACAAATAGACTAGTGGAGCTTATCCTTAACAACAGCTAGAAGAACTTTATTTCAATGAAGTTGGTAGGCAATCTTCTTTTCCAGCTACAGCGATGCATATCCATACTATCTGGGATGCATTAAGAGATATTCCATCTTCATGTCTCAAAAGAGTTTTGTCACAGTTGCCACAGATTCATTCCAAAACACAAATGATTGTGACACTATTCCACTTAGATGTTGGAGTGTAAATTCATTCTTATTTTGTCCTTTGCCCTGTAGTAGGTTAGCAACTAAGCAAGCCAATTCGCATTAGTTTTTTGCTTAGTGCCTCATTCAAAAAGCAAAGACAGATAAAGCTGGCATGATCCCACCTTCAGCAATTGAATCTCTTGTTAAAGTTCTTTGCTCTACCCAGAAGCTTCCCCTTCACTAACTTGCAACAACCATTTGAGTTTGATACCAAAAGTTTGCTATTTGCCATAAGCATGGTAGTTAAGCAAAGATGTCATGTCCCCGTTTTAACAAGGACCTAAATTTGAATGGAGAGGGAAAATAGTGTTTGTAAACACTAAGTTTGAATTTTAAATATATTTTAAATAATAATTAAATATTAATAACTATTATTTTAAATAATAATCAATAGAAATAAATTTAAATCATTAAAAAAATAACATTTAAATTTATTTATATTCCTACTCGTCGACCCAATTGGGAAGGCACCAATAATGCATATATATTGTGAATCTTTGGTTTGAGTTGATCATCACGAATCGAAGGAAGAAATCCGAATTGGTCTACTGGGACGGAAACCTCCACACAGCCAGCACCTTGGGGAGACGACCCCCCTCTCTTGGTATCTAATTTCTTCTTGCAATTCACTCAACCACCTTGCTCACTAGTTCGCATCTTTTTGGCATAGATTGCATCGACACAAAAGCGTCATCCAACTTGGAGGGAAGGAAAGAAACGAATACACTCGAGGCAAATTAATAGTTATCGAAGCAACTCCACCTCAGCGCCATAGCTATGACCCGAGCATCATAATCGAAGCATCTTGGGTAGCGAGGAGGTGCCACCCTTTGGGCGCCCATTCATCACTCAATCACTCTACCTCAGCGGTCGAGTGTTATTAGCATCACCAACTCATGTATTAGAGGCAACCATGGCATAGCTTTGAATCAACCCTCAGGCGACACCCCTCTATGAATCGTGGGTGACAATCGTTCATGCTCAACCACACTATACACCGTGATCACACCTGGAACCTAAGCGAAAGCCATCTGAAACACCAGCAGGAGACAATCAACATTACCTGTAGATCCACATTCTACAGCCTACGAACTATCCGTAAGCCATGATTTATGTAATATAAATAAGCCTGTACTTGTCATTATTTCGGGACTGTGAGATTACATCTTTATGTTTGACGTATGTCATGATCATCAGTGAGGATTGATTCCATTATGTAATGTATGGTCTATGAACAGTTCTGCTTTGCTACATCAATCTAAGAAAATAATATTTGATCAGCTCTTAAATGCTGGAGTTATCATTTCTTAGCATAGTCATCTATTTTATCTTCTTAAAATCTAAGATCAAAAATTGCCACTATTGTTTGTTGTTATTGAGCTTGTAGTTGTGTGGGGCCTTTACAATCTACTCTCATTTTTGTGTGATATCTAAATCTAAGTGTAAAGGAGTACATTTCTAGGCTCGACATTTTACATTGCTAAATTTGAGTGCAAGAAAATACATTTATGTTCTTTATCTGAGCTTGGCATCTTACAGTGGTATCGGAGCCTCAATCTTGCCATCCTATGGGTTTGATTGTGCAACTAAGTGAGGAAGAGGATGATGAAATTGCGATCTCCAAAATTGCTAGATGGTATGAAAGGTATCAAAAGTATAAGGATCTTCTAACATACCAAGAATATGTAAGATTGACAAGAATAGCTATACCCGTGAGTGAGGAGATTATCAAAATCTTTGATGCATACTTAGGTGAACCTAAGACTATCAAGGATACAGAATCTTTTGATGTTTACTACATGAGGAAACGAAAGGAAGAGGAAGAACAGTCAAACAGTGATGAAGACATGATAGAGCAACCTAAAGAAGAAAAAAGAGTGTGTGTTGAAGATGCCATGATTGTTAATGTCCAAGAGACACCCACTCACTTCTCAAGTATGGAAGTAATCAAACCTTATGATGACAATCTACAATGCTTGGAAAGGTTTGATGATTTACAAGATAAAGGTTATGCTATTGTGAAGAGTGGTTTGACTAAGAATAGTCAAACAGTGATGAAGACATGATAGAGCAACCCGAAGAAGAACCAAGAGTGTGTGTTGAAGATGTGTCAATGATTGTTAATGTCCAGGAGACACCCACTCACTTCTCAGGTATGGAAGTAATCAAACCTTATGATGACAATCTGCAATGCTTGGAAAGGTTTGATGATTTGCAAGATAAAGGTTATGCTATTGTGAAGAGTGGTTTGACTAAGACTGACCCTTGTGAGGAGGGATGGCAAGTTTATCATGAAAACCCTAAGGATAGTGAATAGATAAGAAGAGAAAACTCCATAGAGGTTGACCAAGAAACATTTGAGCTCCTTTGCTCCAAGATTAATGAATTTGTTGATTGGTTTATTTGTAACCCTGAGAAGGAAATTTTTGGTGTGCACATGATGAATCTAGGAGAATTGATTGAGTTTGGGAAAGACATTGTATTGGAGCCAGAGGTAAGGACTGATTTTCTGATGTATGATAGAAGTCCTTTATCTTCACACTATCATGTAATGACAACCAGAAAGATCAGCTTTAAGATTCATGATTCTCATGGAAGAATTCATACTGGACCGACACTAATTGGAGAGCATGAAGCAATAAGGAAGGAGAAGTTTGAGGTGGATGAAGGCACCACAAAGGTATGATGATAATTCTGATTTTTTGATTTGGAACAGCAGTCTTTGGGTTCTGCTTAGTCTTGAGTTGGCAACTCCTACTCATGAGGACAATAGTAAGAAGTCTTCTTCCCTTGTTTTGCACATCCATGGGAGATCACTTGGAGTTGGGGAGTTGGTTGGAGTTGACGACCCTTGGAGATATAGCTATCCTCTCGTGCCTGTTGGACATAATAGTGTGATGTGCTAGGATCCGGGTATTGATATGCTTGGTGCATTCATTCATTGGGATCATGATAAGTTGAGTGAATGGGATCATGATAAGTTGTGTCACAATTATGAGCCTAATGATGTTTATATCAAAGTGGAGCAATGGAAGATTTTGTACAAGTGGTCACGCCCCTGGAATCATATCTTTAATCACTTGTTGATCGACTTAGCACGCATGGACACAGACTTGTAGTTGCTTGAGGGCAAGCAACATCTAAGCGGAGAGGACTATCATGTCCCTGTTTTAACAAGGACCTAAATTTGAATGAAGAGGGTAAATAGGTTTGTAAACACTAAGTTTTAATTTTAAATAATAATTAAATATTAATAATAACTATTATTTTAAATAATAGTAAATAAAAATAAATTTAAATTATTAAATAATAACATTCAAATTTATTTATATTCCTACTGGTCGACCCAATTGGGAAGGCGCCAATAACGCATATATATTGTGAATCTTTGGTTTGAGTTGATCATCACGAATTGAAGGAAGAAATCCGAATTGGTCTGCTAGGACGAAAACCTCTGCACAGCCAGCACCTTGGTGAAACGAACCCCCTCTCTTGGCATCTGATTTCTTCTTGCAATTCACTCAACCACCTTGCTCACTGGTTCACATCTTTCTGGCACAGATTGCATCGACACAAATGCGTCATCTAGCTCGGAGGGAAGGAAAGAAACAAATACACTCAAGGCAGATTAATAGTTATCGGAGCAGCTCCACCTCAGCGCCATAGCCATGACTTGAGCATCATAATCAAAGCGTCCTGGGTAGCGAGGAGGCACCACCCTTTGGGCACCGACTCATCACTCAATCACTCTACCTCAGCAGTCGAGTGTTATTAGCATTGCCAACTCATGTATTAGCAGCAACCATGGCATAGCTTTGAATCAACCCTCAAGCAACACCCCTCTATACATCGTGGGTGACAATCGTTCATGCTCAGCCACACTATACACCGTGATCACACCTGGAACCTAAGTGAATGCCATCTGAAACACCAATGGGAGACAATCAACATTACCTGCAGATCCACATTCTACAGCCTGCGAACTATCCATAAGCCACGATTTATGTAGTATAAATAAGCATGGACTTGTCATTATTTCGGGACTGTGAGATTACATCTTTATGTTTGGCATATGTCATGATCATCAGTGAGGATTGATTCCATTATGTAATGTATGGTCTATGAACTGTTCTGCTTTGTTACATCAATCTGAGAGAACAATATTTGATCAGCTCTTAAACATTGGAGTTATCATTTCTGAGCATAGTCATCTATTTTATCTTCTTAAAATCTGAGATCAGAAATTGCCGCACTATTGTTTATTGTTATTGAGCTTGTAGCTGTGCAGGACCTTTACAATCTACTCTCATTTCTGTGTGATATCTAAATCTGAGTGTAAAGGAGTACATTTCTAGGCTCAGCATTTTACGTTGCTGAATCTGAGTGCAAGAATATACATTTCTGTTCCTTATCTGGGCTTGGCATCTTACAAAAGATGACATCTAGTAGCTCATAAAGCAAAGGCCTTCTCATAAGCCAATCCCAATTATGGATTACAACCTTTGGTACCTTATGAGATCCTGATGGTTCTTTGAGCTCAAGATATGTCGTACCAGCAGAACAAAGCTTCTTCCTTTATGCATCATTTGACCAAGCTTAATTTGTAATTCACTTGGATATTCCAACGTACAATTCTTAAACATGGATTTAAAGTTGCTTATGTGTTGAGGCAATGCAAATTTCTACTAAAAACCAACAAACATGAAGCCAGAAAACCTATGGGCTACCATCACATCCTTTATATTGGTTGCATGTGTACATGCCCAAATTCATGCTTACAATGCTGCTACCAGTAAGCAATTTTCCCCTTACACAAAATCAATGGTGACACAAAAGAAATATGTTAATGTTTTAACATGTCTATGTCTGATTTTACTTCTGTTTGTGGTCGATGTTAGTGTAAATAGTGTCATTACATATCTAGTTAGGATATCACCTTTCTAGGATTGGCCTATTCACACTTAGCTTAAGTTTACTTAGGATTTTTCATGCTTTTGTCTTACCTCGTGGTTGAGACATGTGTCCTCTGTTGATGTTATTAGCAGCGTCGGGCTGCTTCTTCTAGGTCCACGCAAATGAAGACAATTCAAATGCTAGCCTAACGGCTATTTGAATTGTGATTATATTCGATACCTTGCTCTTGGCCGACTTGAGATGAATTGAAGAGACACGTCATTTGCTAATACTAATTAATATTTATTTATGAGGCACATTATGAAGTGGCGCGACTTTCTAAAGGAGCCGACCTCTTGTGTAGAGGCGCGATTATTTGCTAAAGGCCGACTTGTGTTTATTGAAGAGTCACTTCTATCCATTCCATATAGTATTTATACTCCTTCATTGTATCTCTCTTGGCATCCATTTTCATTCATAGTTCGTCCTTCATCACAAGTGCGAGTTCTTCTCAAGGCAGATCGACATTATTGGTGGCTGAGTTTTCATCAGCAATTTGTCTCTTTGTATTGCTGTGTTGCATCACTCTTTGGTGCATGTATTTGGGCCTGCATATCGGCCTCTTGTAAGGAGATCATTATTGTGATTGATTCAATATATAAGTGATATATTGTTGCTGGGTTTTTCTCCCTCAAGAGGAGGGTTTTCCCAGGGTATCTGCTGTGTTCTTGTGTCTGATTTTGAATTAATTTCTGTGCATTAAATCTGATCATAAAACTAACATCCTCATCATTTGGGACACCTAGTACATGCATACTTGCCACTTGCTAGCACATATGTCATTTGAGTGAGACAAGTGTTTCATCTTTGAAGGGATAGTCAATCATTGTATTCTACCTTTCTACCTCCTCTAACTTGCCTATATATGCAAGGCTTCTATGTACATTTTACACACTCTTCATGTATTGATAGACATACTATTGTGCTTCATTGTTCACTGGTGGAAGGTTGTTTTGTGCTTTCAGATTCCTAGCCAATTCCAACAGTTGAAACCCAGGAATTATGCTTGAAATCAGCTTAATATTGAATAAGAAGCTTGCTTAAGTGCTAGAAATGAAATTGGCATGAAAGAAATGGGCAATGAGAAAGGAATAAATGAAGAAAAAACATGTGTGAGTAACACAATATATACCCCAAAGAAACCCACCAATAGGAAATCCCAGCACCTTGGGGCAATGCCTCTTTATGTCAACTGAAATCAGCCAACTTCCAAGTTAAAAACCTCTTCAATAATTACCAAGAACATCATGGGAGTACTTGTTTTCTCTGGCACAGCTTATTAAAACTACCTCAATTGTCACCAACACTTAGATGGAACTCTAGATATGCTATTAGGTTCCATTGCAAGATCTCAAACAACACTTTTATTCATACATTGGATTAGCAAAACAAATCAGAAGATCCCAATGTCAGTCTACCTCAACAATGTGTATGGAGAATGCCTTGGCTTCCAATCTAGGTGGTCAGTCCTCTTGTTTATCACATTCAATGAATTTTGACACACACTGTATCTACCTTAAGAATTTGCAAGCCCTTAAATTTGCTTGACAATTTCAGCGGCCATCATTGGCTTACAAATCTGCCTCATATTTTTTTTATAATATCAGAGATGCTATAGAGTTTCAAACCATGTATGCTGTGGGCGGGGGCCCTAGCTCGGTTGGCTAAGTAATTCCGTTGCGGCTCTGCTGGTCACGAGTTCTAGTCTCCCCCGTCCCGTGGTACCGGAGGGCGTGTCGTGCCAGCGCCGCCGGTCACGTTAAAAAGTTTACCAGGCGCACTGCAGTTTATAGGGGGTTGTGCTACCCGATTCCTGCAGTCTTACAATTAAAAAAAAATTAAAAAATAAAAATTAAAAATTAAAAAAAAATTAAAAAAAACCATGTATGCTGTTTCAGATGGAGTTTCTTTGCATCTCTATACATCTCCTGGAAATTTCTATTGAAATTTGGGAAACTTCACATAGAGGTTTCTTTGATACATCATGTAAATTACATTGGTCATTTTCCTCAGGTACTGATAATTGACTGACAAGAGCTAAAAGCCTAAAATAATTAAAGAAATACAGTAGGAATTGTAATTTTCTGTTTTTCACAAACAAGTGCTTTTCTAGTAAATATTTTTCTTATCAAAGCCTAAAGAGATACTAGTAAGAAGAGAAACAATAAAAACGATTACGATGTCTATGTGCATTGAAGTTTTATCAATTGATTGTAAATATAGTCATCTCTGAGTACCCCTATACCATGTTTTTGAATAATGATATTCCCATCCCAATTCCCATTAGCAGCCTTTGGGTGATTATGGTTTAAAATTTTACATGTCATCTTGATGATTATCAACTATGATTTAATTGATTCATCTTTGTTTTCATTGACCATTTATTTTTGCACCCTAAAATGTTAGTTCTTACACTGTTAAACATTTTACATTTTTTACAGTTTATAGCTATTGTGTTTTCTTCTAAATTTAAATATTTTTTATAAATTATTGTCTCCAAGCACCCGTCTCTCCCATTTTTCAAAAAATGGTGTATTGGTACCCACCCCCATCTTGCATATGAGTACTAGTGCCCATCTCTTGGTAACTAGGCTTGCAACATTCTTTCTTCATGTTTGAATCTTTGGCCTTATCTTTCAAAGGGTCAGTTTGGTTGGTTGATTCTTATGTCTTCTTGGTCATATAGGCCATTCAACTGAATTACACCAAAATCTAATTGTTTCAACTGACCTATTTGGAATCAATGAGAATCTGGGTCCCCAAAAGCTCATATATTGAAAAAATGAAGTAATACCTTTTACCTTCTCTGTCAAATTTCATTTCTCAATCAAAGTGAATCTGATTTTACTCTTTTTAGAGTCTTATTTCAGTGCAAGTAGTCTTGAAACTAAAGAGCATACATGTGTGTTTATGGCCTCAATTTTGGGGAGAATCAATTCCAAAAATATAAATATCTGGAAGAGGTGACAAGAAGTAAATCAGGAGAAAGGAAGTTGGGAAGGAGAACAAATTGTTGCTGATACATTTCATTGTAAGGAAGGTAGATTAAGTTGTGGAGACCTTAAGATCCAGTTTATAATTCAAAAGGCTGAAGCCTAGTGTTAGGTCTCAATCTCTTCTGCTACTTGTGTAAGTATCTGTGTTCCCAAATCTATTATTAGTTTATAGTTTCCTAATCTCCTTCATGATACTCATACAAATCAACAATGTTAAATACTAGTGATATACCAAGATCCTATAGCAATTCCAACCCATAGCCATTTCAAGAATCAAACAACTTAATAATCCTACAAGATCCAAATTTCTTCATTTTCAGTTTGTTATATGTTCCTTGTGGATGTCTTTCCTTCCTCAAGTAAGCCATTACTTCATCTCCAATTTCATATTCCTTTTGTCTTCACCTCTGATTAGCACGTTCTTTATATAGTCTTCTCCAACTGTTGTTGAACTTTTTGATGCAAATTCCATATGTACTTTGCATATCTTCAGCTATAGCACTCTTTCTATGATCAGCGATAAAATCTCTTAATTTTGAAACACTGTTTGGAGTCTGTCCATATACAATTTCAAATGGTGTTCAACGTCTGCTTTTGTTTAGTGAGTTATCATAAGCAAAGTCAACTTGCAATAAGATTAATTCCCAATTCCCTATTTTATCACCTAATAAACATCTCAATAAATTTTCCAAACATTTATTCACAACTTCTAGTTGTCCATCTATTTGTGGGTTGTACTCTAAACTAAATTTTAGATTTGTACTCATTTTCTTCCATAAGGTCCCCCAAAAATGTCCAAAAAGTTTCCCATCCTTACCTAATACAATGATTTTACGAAACCCATGCAATCTCACAATTTCCTTGTAAAATAAATCAACTGCATACTACATCAATAGTTTTTTATAAGCAATGTATGTCATCTTAAAAAAGATGTCAACAACTGCAAAAATATAATCATGTCCTCTTTGAGTTCTTGGCAATCCTAACACAAAATCCATACTATTATCCTCCATGGTTATTCTAAAATCAGTAATGACTTGTGCAAACTAACATTCTGACAACTGTTTTTCACTACTTAAAAAATACTACAATTTTGTACATACCTTTTGATATCCTTATACATCTATGGCCAAAATAATATTCACTAACCACCACATGTCTTATCAACTCCAGATGTCCTACCAATCCACCATTATGTTTCTCCTTGATCAAGTTCTCTCTCACTAAATTGTAATATCCCCAAATAGGGATAATAGAAAAATAACAATATTTCCAAAACTAGGGCACAGAAAAATCTAGAACTTAATTTCAATATAAGAATTTTCACAATAAACCCAGATTTACAATCAGATTAGTGATCTGATTTTTCTGCTAAAAGTAATAAATTTCTGAGTATTATCAAGCTCAGGAAAAGTACAGGAAATCCTTTTATTTCTGCCTAGAAAGTTCAGAAATGCATTACAATGATTTTTCTTCTATTTTTTGAGACAACTGAAATTAGTATGCAGATTTAAACACAAAATACCTCAGACCTTGACCAAACCCTAGCCATCTTCAAAAATGGCATCAACTCCCAAAATAAATTAGTGCTAGGTCTGATTTTCTGTTGCCGTCCTCAAGAATGCTAAGAAATATGAAATACCATGCTGAAGTTACTCCAAATCTGAACCTTCAACTCTAAATATTATCTTCAATTTGGCCTCCAAACTCAATAGACAATTACAGCCCTGAAAATTGATGTGCTAGGGTTTCACAAACGAAAGCTCTTCCACTGAAACACACCCTTTTGACTAGGGAAGCCTGTATGTATCTCTGAGACCAAGGATACTCAAGGGTTCCAAACCTTAAGCCAAGTTGCAGCAGCAATAAACAGAAAACTCACAACATAATAATCTCTAAAAGAACCCTAGAGAGTTATATAATAACTCCCAAAGAGAAATTAATCTCAGCCCTTGAATCACCACCTCTTAATCCAAAGCTCCACATCAAAAACCTAAAAAATTTATCCAATAAGCTCCTTGAAACCCTACACCCCCTTTTGCCTTTTGTCACATGCTTTTTAAAAGTCACTTAAAGTACATAAAAAGGAGACAACTTAAGCCTTTTGGCTAGAGGTCACTTAAGTTGCCTAAAACGGCGTGCCCTCAACTTAAAATAACTTAAGTTCACTTAAGTTGCATTAAAAGGCATGCACACAACTTAAGAATAGAATTAAGAACAAGCCAAAGACTCCAATACTTACCCAATGATGCTCTAAGTCCTCTTCCTCTTGGGTAAACCAAGGAAAGGACAGCCAATATGCTGTTAATCCTCATGGTTTGAGTTGTGGATATTACATAAACACTTAGGAATACATAATTGATTACCCTTGAAAAACATATCTCCTTGAAATAAGTAATTCAACCATCTTGTCTTTGTCTCCATTTATTGGTAACTTCGATGACTTCCATGCTTGACAAAATCAATATCAATCTCATACAAATGCTTCAATTCATCAAACCCAACAATTTGAATTCTCATTTCCATCAACAAATTGTCTTCTACTTAATGCATTTGCTACCCTATTAGACTTTCCAATTCTTTGTCTTATAGCACAAATGAATAACTCTATAGAAATTCAAAAAATTTAACATGTCTAGCACTCAACTTACTTTGACTATTCAAATATTGCAATGCTTGATGTTTAGTATACAAAAAAAAAATCTTTGATAACAAATAATGTCTCCATTTCTTCAATGCTTGCACACTTCCATAAAATTCCTGATCGTAAACAAAAAAAATCCTTTTGGCATCATTCAACTTCTCACTTAAATAAGTTGTAGGTCTTTCATCCTAACTACAATTGCATTTCTACTTGCGTCACAATCAACTTGAAAATAACTTATCAAAATCCAAAAAAGTTAATATAGGTTATTTAGTTGCTTTCCTCTTCAATAAATCAAAACTCCTATCAGCCACAACAACCCACTTTAATCCTTTCTTATCACTCCTCATGATACCAATAATTGTTGCACATATTCCACTAAACTTTTTGATAAACTTCGGTCAAAAACTGGTCAACCCATGAAAAGATCTAACTTCATAAATACTTACCAATTCAAGCCATTCAACAAAGCTTTGATTTTCTTATGATCAATCTTATACCCATCAACTAAAGTAACAAAACCCAAACAAACCAATTCTTTCTTCATAAAACTACATTTTTCACATTTATCAATAACTTTTCTTCCCTTAGCCTTAACTAATACTAATTTGATATGCTCTAAATGTTCTTCTTCACTCTTACTAAAAAACCAAAATATCATTGAAGCATACAACAATAATTTTACGAAGATATGTTTTCAATACCTCATTCATTAACCTCATAAAAGTACTAGGTGCATTAGTCAATCCAAAAGGCATAACCAACCACACATGCAAACCTTCTTTTGTCTTGAATGCAATCTTCCACTCATCTCCTCTAATTCTGATTTGATGAAATCCACTCTTCAAATCTATCTTACTAAATATTTTGCGCCACTCAAACAATCCATAACATCATCCATTCTTGGCAAAGGAAATTTGTACTTCACAGTGATCTTGTTTATAGCTCTAGAATTTGTACACATTATCCACTCTCCTTTCTTTGGTGTTCAAATTGTTGGTACCACAAAAACTCAAACTTTCCCTTATCAATCCTTTCTTCAATAGTTCAGCAACTTGCTTGTTCAATTCCTCATTTTCAATTAGTGTCAATCTATGTGCTGCCTTATCAAGTAAACATGCTCCTAGAATCAGACAAAACCTAATTTCCCAATTTTAGGTCTACGTTTCCTATTTCTTTCTGATTGAATTTCTTTCCATCACAACATGACTTTTCAGTTTCGTCTTTGCAAACTTCACTCACCAAGGTTAGTAATTTCCTCATACTCAAAATATTCCTCAAGATCATTAACCCAATCAACTAATTCTTCAATATCTAGTTTGCCTAAATAATTGGGCAAATCAATTCTACTTTTCTTACCAAGTTTGTAAATAGCCTTCAACATTCTTTCTTCTCTATCTCCATCTTCAACAAGTCCATTATTGTGTTCATCATCACTATCATCTAACCTAGGGTTCACAATACCTCTTTTTGGTCCTTTTCTACCACATCCAACCAAATCTGGACATTTATCATCATATTGAACATTTTCTCAATGTTTTTTGCAACTTGAAGTATACCTTGACCACTATCCATCCTTCTAGGTGGCATCTTCAAATTTGATGTGAATTGCCTCAACTATTTGGTACTCTTGCTCCCAACCAATTCAAGTCATGGTAATATTCCACCCAAAACTCACTTGTTAGAAGACTCACTTCTATAACCTTCTTTGTTATTAACTAATGTCTCACTTCACTAACTTCGCAAGCCTTGCTGTGATATCATCTGATGCAATCAAGGTCAAGGGTCCAACTAAGGACTATCTAACCTTGCAATGAATTGACCTTTCAAATATAAACCTAATTAACAACCCAATGGAAATCAACATAAACTATATGTGAAGAACAAATTTGTTTGATTGACACAATAGCTTCAAGAGCTTGATTACATGCTAGGCTTCATCTTTTTGAATTACAAACTAGATTTTAAGATCTCAACAGCTTAATCTACCTTTCTTACAATGAAATGTATTGGGAACAATTTATTCTCCTTACCAACTTCCTCATTCCCGATTTACTTCTTGTCAACTATTCCACTTGTTTTCTTCCTTTGTCTTTTTCCTCCCTTTTCTTCCTATATTCCTTCCTATCCTCAAATCATATCAAACCTCCCTATATATAAAAGATGTAGAAATGAAGTGTGACAACTAGCATCACAATACACGACCATAGATTAATGTGATAAGGATCAAAGGCCCCAAAATTAAATGTTTCTCATCGAATAGGCTTGGAAGTTAGTGCATCATCCTTGTGTGTTGTGTGGCATTATCATTTATGAGATACTTCGATCTAGGGGTCTCCAAATTTAATGTAGTTTCATATATGACCCTGTGCAAATTCTAAATACTTGCCATATTGTTCAAATGAATTACCATTATACAATAAATAACTCACTACTAACCCCAATCAACTCCTCAAATGGACAACATGGATGCAATGTTTAAGAGCACATGAAAGTTGAATGGAATGTTCGAGACACATAATGCAATCTATGGTCCCAGTTGAAGCAATGATTATTAACTACGGTGTCTTGGGGCAGCACTATTGGCTTGACTATGCCTACATGACAAATATAAAGCATTGAGCTAATGAAATCACAAGTGTGGTGAGATTCAATGCTACAAACTTGACTCACACTACTGCAATTATCTAGAAAACTAGTTTAACTATCTACAAAACAAACATTAAAGTAAATATTTTCGGTTGATGCAAGATTGCTCTTACACCCTAGATGCTACTACATCAATATGTATATAACTCACAAACATTTACATATCATATATATATGCATGTGTAAGCATATGTATCTATACATTAATTACATACACGAGTATGTATGTGTATTTATACACATATATACATATTATATTATATGTGTCTGTATGGAATCATACCTCTCCAAAATGAAAGCTTTGGGTTCCAAAAGCTCATATATTGCAAAATAAGGCATTTGTGTCTTACCTTCTATATGAGATTTCATTTCTCCTTTCTCAATTGAAGTGGATCTGATTTACTCTCTTTAGAGTCTTGTTTCAGTATACGTAGTCTTTAGGGCACTTCACACTGAAGTGTGTGTATATTTAAATACTTTGGAGTCATATGCCCTTTCCCATTTAGAGTGCTTCTCTTGAACTGGTATGCCATAGCAATCTATACTATGTGCTTGTGTTCAATCTTGTTGGCTTCTCATTAGAGTTTTTTTCCTCAAGTGATGTCCATACCCTTCTCTACAGAATATTTTCCCAAGCATTTTTTGGTACCTTGGTCTTATTCCCATGATATTTCTTGTGGCCCCATTCTTGAATTATTGCTTCAAGCTTGCTACTCTCCAATGTGGAACAACTGCTCATTACTTGTGCTTTTCCAACTACATGATAATCTATACTCCTGCTTGTCAATTTACTCTTTTGCAATAGTAGATTTGCACCATTTTGGTCTCAATGAGTGCTTCACATAGTTTTTCCTTGCACACTAAAAAAAAATGGAATTAGCAGCAATGAACCAAAAGAGCTTGAATCCCAAAAAAAGAAGATCAGAGTAACATCCATATGGATATGATTTGGATGCAAAGATTCAATTCTAACTCTTCTTTGGCTTGGTTTACCCATTCTTTATGACATATGCACATAAATGAAATCAGCAACTTTACTAACAACTTAAGTGCTACCAACCTTGAGTGCTTTCTCATCTTGCATGTTTTTCCAATCATCAAACAACACCAAGCTCCATTGCTTTAACATGAAAGCAAAACTTCAGTTTCTAGAGTATCCTTGTAGATGGAAACTAAAGTGCACAATACAATTGATGCTTAAATAAATCAGCTTTGTGAAACATGGTAGTCATTGCCATCTCTATTTCAGCTCCATATATACGTACAACCACCAATGTGATGATCAAACTAACTTTACACATATGTGCTACAATCATTGTGATTTTTGAATTAATACTTTTCAATCTCATCTTCCAAATGATCTGCCTAATAATGACTTCTTACCATTAGTGTCACTAGGCAGTGGTCGTAAGCATACATTTGAAGATGCCACTACTTCTTTACCCTCTCTTTAAAGGTGGTTCCCACCCCTTCCTCAAATATTTGCACAACGCCTTTATCTTCATTGTCGTTGTTTCTCTATCTTTGGAATCTTGTATTCTTCCTTGACCACATGGAGTGATGGATGTTCTACCTTCTCCTTCAATGAAATTTTTCCCTTTCTTCAAAGTTTTGGTCTATATTCTTCTTCAGACTTTACAAAAATAATCTTGGAGGTGTTGCTACCTCCTTTGAACATATTTTATTTTTTAATCAAAGTTACGTGGTATAATTTGGTACCAATTATCTCCATTTGTATAAGCCAGTTTATAGGCTATTGCTTTAAATATATATTGCAACAAACACAAACAAGGGCAGTAGTTTCACATTTTAATGACCCACAATAGGTTTTGAGTTGGCAATGCCTGTTCTTGACCTTCTTAATACTTTTTTATGTTTTGTTTATTCGAGACTTGAACCTGGGAAGGTACAATAACAGTGCGATTGATAGCAATGCACTACATTCTCAATGGCAAAAGTTCAGGGCAAGTATGGGGCAGATTTAAAAAAAGACATGGGGGTGAGCTTGTTTCCTTGATATAATTACACTCAACCATACTTCAAGGTGCCCTCATGACAAAACTGTCATGCCCCCGTTAAACCTTGATTAAGAAAATCAGATTGCCGCCTATATCCTAGGCTAGGAAATTAAATTAACAAAAAGGTTGATTAATATTAGACAAAAGAATGTCATGGGTGGCGACTCTACAAAAGCATATAATTAACAATAAAAAGGTTTTAAGGCAGCACTTGGTTATGAAGGGATGTATCCCTTACCAAGCTAAGGATGTTAATGAAAAGATGTGGCTTTCCCCCACCATTGAAGATATTAAAGGGAGAACAAATCATTTGTGAGAGGCATCAGGTGGATCGAATGAAAAAGGAGAAAACAAAAAGGGAATTAAGAAATCAGAACAGTAATAAGCAGAAATAAATATTTATATTGGCAGCAGTTAAATCAAAAAGATAAATCTGTGGGAAGAAATAAAATTATATATATATATATATATGTTCATACAATAGTAGTACTTGCAGAAAGTATTGATCATTGTGAGTGATCTAAATGTTTCTCTTGTTCTAAAAATAGTAGATTCATATAATAATCCATTTTGAATTTAGAGAAACGGATTGCAAATAGGAAGAACGGCCAGCCTTACAGGTTCACGAGAGATGAAGGACGACCAGCCTTCATACTCTTATCAAGTATTCCACCCAAAGATGGAATGGACGACCAACCTTCCATGATCTTGGGCTGGGGGGTGGAATGGACCAAAAACCTTTCCGTACTTCCGAGCTTGATCGAGGAAGGCTAGCCTCCAAGGTGAACTGAGGGATGGAAGGGCGACCCACCTTCCATGCTCTCGCAATACAAGGGCGACCAACCTTGAGATTGCAATTTGCAAACGTTTCAAACGAATTCCTAATGGGACTATTATAGTAATATACTTTGGAATGGCTATTGCTTTAATTTGGATTTCACTGTGAATAATGTTTACGTGATATCATTATGCCGACTAATGTTTAGTAAAAATAGATGTTATCATGGCTTATGAGTTAACGTCAAATTCCAATGTCTAATATTAAGGGGTACACGGGGACACATCCCCTAAGGTTTTGGCCCCCGTTCCCGTCCCAAGGATGTTCCAGGGACAGGGGACGCCTTAGGGACGTTTTCCAAGTATCCGCAAAAAGAAAATTGCAAGGGGCATCCCCAATCGGCGAGGATGTCCTGGGGATGGCGCGGGGACAGTTGGCCGTCCCTAGGATGGTAGGAGGACGTCCAGGCATGTTGATGTTCATGGCAGCATCGTGGTCTTCTTCCAGCAATCTCCTTTACTCATGTGATAAATTAAATATAGCCTAGGGGCTATTTAATTTATAAGAGATTTCTATTTATGAAAAGGCTCGATTATGAAGAGACTCGAATTTAATAAAGAAATGTTTTATTTAATGAGGCCGGCATCTCTTCATGAAGGGTTGCGATTTCAAGTGGCCGACTTAATGAGACTTAGAAGCATATCTTTCTAGAGGAGGCCGACATGTTCAACTTGAAGTGATGCGTCTCTCTTACCCTTGTATATATACACATTCATCCATTGCATTGTATCATTCATTCATTCAGTTCATTATTATTCTTTGGAGTTCAAGTGCAAATCATATAGAGGAGATAGCGATTTCTGTAGAAGAGCATATTGCTGGCTGAGTTTCTAATCAGTGATACACATCTGGTTGTATCTGAGTTTGCATCAATTTGTGGTGCTTCTTCTGGCCTTCATATCAGCCTCTTGTAAAGGAGATTATTTGTGTTATCATTCAATATATAAGTGATATATTGTTGCTGGGTTTTTCTCCCTCAAGAGGAGGGTTTTCCCAGGGTATCTGCTGTGTTATTGTGTCTGATTTTGAATTAATTTTCTGTGCATTACATCTGATCATAAAACTAACAAGGCATCCCCCAACTGTCCCGAGGACGGTCAGCCATCCCCTAATTTCCAGCATGCTTTGGCAATAAAAAACAATTTCAAATTTTAAATGTTCATTTTTTTATTCTTTCTAAGTGGACCCCACACCCTCCCAACCCTAAAATGAAACATAAAACTTGCTTTCAAAGCCATTTGAGTTTATTTTTCCATTCCAAAAAAAATTACAGCTAAGAGGAAAGTGAGCAAGAGAAAGATGAGCCAGCCACTCATACTCATAGTGGCAATGACTCAGACTCTAAGTCTGATTTTAATGCAATGTTGGTGGATGCCGATTAGAGGCAGCCATCATACTTTCTATTACTACGTTTTTGACATTTGTGACTTTGTCATTTTGACATTTGTAGTGCAAACTTGTAGCCTTTGGGAATTTTATTTTTTAAATTTTACATCATATGCACGTTGATTGTTTGACATGAATTATGGAAGCAATTAAGTAGCCGTAGTACTATTAATTTGTTCAACTCTCATCACTCATGTGAATTCGGTGGTTGTGTTTTACTAAGTACTTTTGATTCTATAATGTATATGTCAATATGATTGCATTTGCAACTTTATCAATGTTCATTGTTATCATTATTCATATGAATATCTGAAATTTGAAATTTCCCTATATTTTTAAAATATACATTTATAGCCGTCCCCTTTGCCATCCCCTGCCGTCCCCAAAAATCCCCTAAAAAAATCTCGTCCCCAAAACGCATCCCCCCATCCCAGAAACTCGGTGGAACATAGCTAATATTGTGTGTAGGACCTAAACCAGGATTTATCTTATAAAGGGCATTTCAATTGGTAAATTTATACTCTTAAATGTATCACATTGCTTATGTTAATTAGAATTGTGGTTTTATGGAAAAAATTAGGAATATCCCAAAAGAGGACATTACAAAAACATAAAGGTTGGCTTTGGTCCATGAAATACCATAAGTACACCCCATACCATAGTTGAAAAACTCGCCAATTGCAAAAACTCGCCAAGCCCGGAAAACACAGTACGGAAAAAACTCGGCAAAAACTCAGAAAAAACTCGGCAAAAAACTCGGCAACTTAAAAAATTGCTTAAACTTCATTATAAACGCATTTTTTTTGCAAAATTCAATGATAAGATGCATCCAATGAGTCAATAAAATGAGTACATAGAAGAAACAAGCTGAGTCTAGTTATATTTGATTGATTTGAAAGAAAATTAGATACAAAATCGCATCCTCATGTGGAATGCTCAATACACTGATACTGATAGTCTGAAACAAAATGAAAATAGCAAATTGTTTTTGTAAAATTGAAGGTAACTAGTGGAGAGTACCTAGAAAATCAAATGAATTCAATGGGAGTTTGTGGGCAACCCCCCAATTTGTTTGCCCCTTAAGCCCCCCGAGGGGGGCGCGACCGGCACTCGGGAGGGGGCGGCCCTTCTGGAACAAAATCCCGGGATTGCGGGGGGAGGCCCCCACCAAGCCCAAATTAAGACCTCCAAAACCACACAAACCTTCATGGTGTACATCATTTTGCATTAACAATAAAACCCAAATTAAGACCATCAAAGCCACACAAACCTTCATGGAACACATCATTTTAGTGTTTTCTTTGAAGCAGAAAACACAAATGAATGAAAAAAATAACTCAAAATGCCTTTTTAGCTGGCTACCTGGGCATTTTCCAAATCACGCAAGTTTTTTTCAAAAACTCTCTGTACTTTCTGGAAAAACTCACCAAAAGTACGGTGAGTTTTTCCAAAAAGTACGGCAAGTTTTTTCGGCGTACAATTTGGAAAACTCGCCAGCCAAAAAAACTCGCGAGTTTTTGGCGAGTGTTGCAACTATGCCCCATACCTCCAAGTGTCCCCATAGCCACTTCAAGGTGCCCCACCAATAGAAATTAAACCCAATGGGCTAAAACTTTGGGGAAAGTTTGGGGCAGGGTTCATAGGAGACATGGGGCTGGGTTTGGTTCCTTAATATGGTTACACTTGACTATACCTCAAGGTGCCCTTCTGGCAAAACATAGAGGCAGGCTTTGGTCCAAGTGTTCCCGTGCCCACTACAATGTGTTGCCATTGTCATTTCACATTACTCATTTCTGCTAATATAGCTTTGAAACCTATGCTTGCAAAAAATGTTTAAATCAATAATTTGGCTATTTCTCATGCATGCATATATAATACCAATCAAATTGGAAGAGAACTCTCCCTACGAACAGACTGCAAACCATTCAAGGGACCAGGTCCTTATGTATCATAAATCCCCATGGGATAATCATGCAAAGTTCAAACATACCTCATAAGCCCTTAGGACTTCCCTCAACCTCCCAATGTTGGTTGAGTGCCTAAAGACCCCCATTTGGGAGAGTTCATTTGTGCAGCCAACCTTTATGTTCAGGAAACCAGAGGACACATGGGTCCCAAACCCCACGGAATTATCATGCAAACACACAACATAAGCCTTTCGGACCTCCCCTCAAACTCCAAAATGTTGGTTGAGTTCCTAAAGGCCCTTGTTATAGAGAGATAGGATGAGGAACGCAATAAGCATAAGGGTTCAAATAAGAAATCTAAGTCTCAGCTCCTCTCTCCATGCTTGATCAATCAATCGAGTGCATAAATCCTTAAATTAGTGGAGTACCTAGCAAGCTCATCGGAAAAAAGTGAACAACTGCAGGAATGGCTAAGAAAAGATTCTCTATCATCCAAGCAGCTCTACTTCTCAAAATCATCAGACAGATAATGACCAGGCATAAATTCAAAGCTAGCTATTTTCACATTTCTTCCACCTTGGCATTCAAAATCCATAGAAATCAAATTATGCAGAGAATTGACAATCAATTGAATGAGATGATAGCTCAAAGACTCACCTCAATCCAAAAAGAGCACAACAGAATTCGAACAGCTTAATCTTAAACAGTTCAGACGAGATGTACCCTAACTGCCATTAAAATCACAATACAAGAAAGAAAAAGCAAGAGATCTTCAAAAATCTGATCTGTTCCAGGGTTTATTTTAGCCAGGGTTGGTTCTCTGGGTTCGATTCGGGTAAGCTAGATTATATGCACAAATAATCCATATACATATTTTAATGATTTAATATCAATATAAAAAACAGAAACAAACTGCTGAGGGATGCAGGTTAAGCCATGAGCTAAGTGACAATTAGCAGCTAGACGAACAGGGATACTTTTTTAAAAGTTCGGTGGAGGTTAGTTAGTTCTACCTGTTAGTTATTTTGTTCGTTTTCTGACCACCTGCGAAACCCACTTGAAGTTAGGAGTTCATATTCGTGCACTTCTTTGGAGCGCCAAGATTCGAACCCAAGTTGCTTAGTAAACCACAGGCTTTCCCGATCTTGAACGTCTTAGTGATCATGACCTGTTGAATTTTAAGTGGTTATTATAATGTTCCGAATTTACTCTGTGAAGGAGTTTTACACATTACGATGTTCCGAATTTACTCTAAGGAAAGAGTTTTACACACCACCGTGGAAACCTCATGAATTTAACCCCCTAAGGTGTTTTTATAATTGGTTCTTGTTTCGAGACAACGTGGCGGGGATATAGATTTTATTTTTATTTTATTTTCTATTTAAGATTGTTTAAAATTAGTGGTCTTGAAAGGTTGTAGTGCAATTGATCAAGTTTTACTATTTTTTTTTGTGAGAGTTTATAAAATTAGTGAAATTGAAATGTTATAATTTAATTGGTTAAGTTCTATTGACTTTATGGCGAGCTAATCTCATTTTGTAACAACAATGTTGTGCATGTATATTTTGACATATTTGGCATTGTATCATTATAGCTTGAATATTTATTTGTGTAATAGTCTTGTCCATAGCTTTGTGAATGTATATCTTGAGTAAGCATATTTGAGAACATGGAAAAAATATATGCATATATGTTTGTATTATATTTTGTATACATGTGTGAAAATAGATGAGATGAGAAAAATAGAAGAGATTGAAGAAGAGAAGAATAGGAAGAAATTAGAACTAGTTTAAATGTGGTTATATGTGTAATGAGTGTTGTAATTATTATGTTTAATAGCTCTATGTGAAAGGAGTGCATAATTGTTAGGTCAGTTATTTTTACATTCATGTTATGTTTAATACATGAGTCCATAAAAGAAGTTAAAGAAATCTTCACATGTTCATGTTGAGTCTTATGATTATGAAGCCAATGTGTAGAAGCTACAACAAGGAGTTAGACATAATTAGAGTAAATCGTGTCACTAAGCAAAATGTTTAACATCTTGGTTCCACTATTGGTTCTATTGTTGAGGTCTCCTTTGAGACTCTACTTGTTTGAATGATGTCTTGTCAAATAATGTGTAGTAAGATATGCAAATAGTTTTCATGTAAAATAGAGTACTTTATTGAAGTTGAATCGCCAAAAAATATAGATATTCATAAATGGAGAGAGGAAAAATTATTTGGTAGTGATCTATGTGAAGAATTTTAGGTTGAGTTATATAAGCACTCGTTTGAGTGATTATATATGAACTAGTAATCTGAGTTGTAGACCCCAAATCCCTAAGGTTTGGTTGTATCCCAAGTGTCAAGGGCATCAGACCTGGGAATATTACCACAAACCTATCTTTAGGTTGGGTGACTTAGGACCAATTATTGAGGTGGGTAAGGCCTCCTTCACTTCTTGCTCTATAAGACCAAGGGGGGTTTTCCTAAGGTGCTAGAATAGACATCACCACATAAGCTCAATACTTACCTGTACACAAACCATATCCATTTGCATAGTGCACCCTTATTACGATTGTCACTTTGTGCCTATATGCTAGTTTATGGAATTCAAGGTTAAGCACCTTAGTAAAATATATAATCTACCATATAAGTGTTTAAAATATGTTTTATGATAACCCTTGTAATGTCCCTAACATAAAATTTTAACCTAAAGACTTATTTGCAAATTGAGTTCAATGAACAACAACATATGAACACAAAGATCACTTTGATATAATGATAAAATTTAGAATCTCATCCACATATATGATATATCAAATATAACTCACTAAGACTGATCTGGAATGATATACAATGCTACCACAATTCAACATCAGTATTATTATCTTCCTAATACATTTCTTGAAGCTCGAATGTAATCCCTGAATGAAAATTCCCTCAAGATCCTACTAATCATTGGGTTTTTGTCCTATGATCCTAGTGATCACTCGGTTTTCGTCCAATTATCACAAACTCATATAGGTTTTCATCCACTAAAGGAATTAGAACACAAATGTTCCAAAATGTGGAAAAAAGACATAATAATTCAATGCTTATTACAAGAATTGACTCCCTATATTTATATGCTAACAATTCCCTCAAGGAATAGGTCAGGCTTGAGCCAACATGGCACCAAAGCCTAGAATTTGAATTTCACACACTACACTAGGTCGGCCTTAAGACTAAATTAGATTCTTCTGGAATTAGTGTGCCACCCTATGGACCAATTCACACACTTCCCTAGCCCCTTCCTTCTTCCTAAAACTTTGCAATTGATGTCACATGATTTGAAGGTGTCATATCCATTATACCTACTAAAGTAGGTGCCAATTGCCCGGCACAATCATCTTCTGATAACAATATATTTTTGGTACTTGATCCATTTCCCTTGATATTTGGATATGGTGTGCAAGTGTCATCGTAGATGCTATGTTTCAAACTACAAGCAAAAATGTGCTCTTGTGGACGAAAGTGAAGAAATTCTCGGAAATGATTTTGCTTCGATATAGAGAGCTTAGACTGGAAACCTTTAGATGGCGATATCTTTCTGGTATATGATCCTTTTTCTATGGGTTCTAGATATGATGTGCAGGCATCATTGCATATGCTATATCCTGAATCGCAAGTCAGAAGGGTGTTCTATGATGAACTATGGTAGGATTCTTGGATTCTACCCTTTATTTGATTTCCCAGAAAAGGGGACATGACAAGTCCTCTCCTCTCAAGATTGCTTGTCCTTGAGCAATGAAAATTGTGATGTTCTAAAATCTCAGATCCTTCCCAAGTAGCATCTTCAATTAGCAAATTCTTTCAGCAAATAAGATACTCAGTTATATTTTGGTTCCTTAGATTTTTTACCCTAGTATCAATCACAACTTCTGAAATAAGTATGAGTTTTCCCTCATCCTCTAGTGGTGTTAACTCAATAGCAGGAATTATATGCAATCCCAAAGCCTTCTTTAGATATGAAACATGGAATAAGTTGTGGATTTTGTTGTCTCTTAAAAATTCTACTTCATAAGTGACTTCTCCAACCCTCTAGGTTATCTTGTATGGCCCATAGAACTTAGGCTTGAGATTTTTTGCCCCTCTTTTCCTGACAGAAGACTATCTACATGGTTGCAACCTTACGAATACCATATCTCCCACCTCAAATGATATCTCTATGTGTTTCCTATCTGCATACATCTTTTACTGATTTTAGGCAACTTGCAGATGATCCTTAAGAGTTCTCAAAATATCTTGACTTTGATTTACTAAATTGTTCATTATCAGATCTCTACTATCTGTCAGGACCAACTCTACAAAGGTTAATGCATCATATCCATAGAGTGCTCTGAATGGATACATGCCAATGGACATGTTATGAGTTGTGTTGTAGCAATACTCTCCCAAGTGTAGCCATTTGATCTAGGTTGCCTGTTGATTGGTCACATAATTCCTCAAGTATCCTTCTAGCCACTTGTTTACAATTTTAGTTTTCCCATCAGTTTGGGGATGATAGATTGTGCTAGGAGTGAGCTTGGTGCCTATCAAATGGAATAACTCCTTCCAAAATGTACTGAGGAACCGGCTATCTTTTTTGCTGGCAATGTTCTTGGGTAGCCCATGCAATCGAAAAACTTCTTTGAAGAATAGATCTACAACTTGTGAAGCTTTGTATTCACTAGAGATGGAAAATAAATGAGCATATTTGGTCAATCTATCAACTACAACATAAATGCAATTTATTCCTTGCACTTTGGGAAATCCAATAATGAAATCCATGGAAATACTTTCCTATTTGTGTTTCAGAATGGGAAGGGGTTGTAGCAACCTGGCCGAAAACTCTTGCTCTCCTTTGTTTTGCTGACATGTGAGACATTCCCTAATATGTGTGAGGACATCCTCCTCAAGGACATTCCAAGAGAACCTTTCTCTGATCTATTGGTAAGTTTTTTAGAACCTGGGATGCCTTGTCATAGGTGCATTATGATAGGTTTCTAGTATCTTCTCTTTCACCTTGGATCCAAAAACCAATAACACTTTGTTCTTGAATAGAATCAGACCTTCTAACACCACATTTTGGTCATCCTTTTCCACACCTTCAAGAATTTCTATAGCAAAAGGATTTGTGGCATATTCCACCATGATTGAATCCTTCCAGTTTATTGACATGATAGACACATGACATACAGTAGATCTCCTAGAGAGTGCATCCACCATAATATTCTTTTTTTCCTTTGACATATTCAATATCAAAGTTGTATGATTTAAGTTTACTTACACATTTCTATTTCCTATCATTCAAATTTTGTCAGCTTAGAAAGAACTCCAAACTGTTGTGATATGATTTGATCACAAATCTTTCACACACTAGGTATTGTTGAAACTTCTCTAGGGCATGCAATATGGAAAGCATCTCTTTATCATATATGGAATATCATCTTTCATTGGCTTTCAATTTCCTACTTTCAAATGTTATAAGGTGTCCTTTTTGGGAGAAAACAACTCTAATTCCTTCACTTAAAGCATCAAATTCTACAACAAATGAAAGTGAAAAATCAGGTATTGCAAGAACTAAACAAGAACTATTTACCTCGTTTAGCTTCTCAAAGGTCCTTTGTGCTTCCTCTATCCATTCAAAGGCTCCTTCTTTAGTCAAATTGGTGAGAGGCGCAACAAACTGAGAAAATCCCCTAAAAAACCTCTAGTAATAACTACACAAGCCAAAGAAACCTCTTAGCTAAGACAAGTTTGTAGGAGTTGGCCAATATAGAATAGCTTGGATCCTTTGTTGATCAACCTAGATTCCTTTAGCACTTATGGCATGTCCCAAATACAATATCTTTGTTGACCCAAACTCATATTTAGACATCTTTGCAAAGAGAGATTATTGTTCTAGAATTATCAAGACTATATCCAAATGCTTCAAATGTTCTTCTCATGTCTTGATATAGATCGAAATATCTTCAAAGAAAACCAACACAAACTTCCTCAAGTGCTTACCAAAAACATGATTCATGTATGCTTGGAAATTTGTTAGAGCATTAGTGAAACCAAAGGGCATAACTAGGAACACAAAATGCCCATAATAACACCAAGAAAGTAGTCTTATGTACACCTTCTTCCCTCATGTGGATCTAGTGGTATCTAGACCTTAAATAAATATTTTAAAAGTACACCACACCATGTATCTCATCAATCAGTTCATGTATCTATAGTATGGGGTATCATTTCTTAATGGTCTTCTTGTTCAATATCTAATAGTCTATGCGCATTCACAGAGTGCCATGCTTCTTCTTTACCAACACCATAGAAGATGTGAGAGGACTAGATCTCAGTCTAATGTAGTGCATATCCAATAGTTCTTTTATTTCTTTCTCTATCTCCTCCTTATACATTCAGGGATGGTGGTAAGGAGCATTCATAATCAGTTTTGCTCCTAGTTTAAGTTCTATAATATGATGGAAGCCTCTATCCAATGGAAATCTGGGAAGCACATCACTGAAAACCAAACTATGCTTATCCAAAATCTTTTGTACATCAATATGAATTTGACCATTCTTACCTTCAAAAGAATCTTTGAAATCACCAAACAACTAGCAGTCCAAGCAACTTGGTTCTTTCAGAAAATCCTTTCCATTCTCTTGGTCAAAACTACTTGCGAACCTCCATTAGCCATTCCCTTTAGAACCACATCCTTCCCATTGGCTTTGAACTTGAGTTTCATTGTTCAAGGTAGTTTGTAGTATACTCACCCAGTGAATATAGGCACTGCACAACCAAAATTGCATCAAATTTTCCCAACCAGTAGCATAGAAGTCATCACATATCTCATGATCTCTAAATGTCATGTCTAGCTTTCAGACTATCTCCTTGTAGGGTGAGTTATACCCATCTACCATAGTGACAATGAATCCTTAAAAAAAGATTGTGTTTAGCCTTCTTCTCTTTGCAATTCCATCAATGAAGTTATGGATAGCTCCCCCATCAATCAAAACAGTCACTCTTTGTTTGACAAGGACTCCTCAGACCTTGAAAGAGTAGTATCTATGTGCACTAGATAGAGATGCTAGTATACTGCCATTTTCTTTCTCCTTATCTTCCTCCCCTGGAAGGGTGTCTTTTGGATCATAAAACTCTTTGGACCCATCTGATTCTAATTTATTGTCAAAAAGGACTTCTATATAGTCAACTTTCTCCTTACCAAGACATTTGTGTCCCAAAACCCATGTCTCTCTACAAGAGAAACAAAATTTCTTCCTCCAGAGCTCATTCCTAGTCTCTTCACTAACCTTCTTTTTTACATTAGGAGTTGGACATTTGGGTGCCAGTGTCAAAGCATGTAGTGGTCTATTTTGAAAACCACCCTTTTAGTGCCATGTATTAGGTTTAGATGGGTGAGAGAATTTTTCTTTTTGAAATGGATGGCTCGAGGGTTAAATCCCTTTTAATAGCCTCTTGTAAAGAGATTGGTGCAAATGATTTCACAAGCCCCTTAAGAGGTTTGATGAGCCCTGTAATGAAGAGATGCAATAATTCGGACACCATCACCACCACTTTCTAAAACTCCATTATATAATCATCTACTAAGTGATGTTTGATCATGGCCAACTTGCTGAAATATTCTTCATCCTTCAACTCAAATTTGTTAAGGATTCTCTTTTTGAATTCATTAAATTTAAGTATTCGAACATGGTCTTGAGTGGTATGGACATGAAACCACCGTTCATAGGCTTCCCCTTCAAGATGCAAGGAAGCAAACAGAACCACATCTTTCTTTGTCATGGGATTGAGCAAGAAATAAGCTTCCATCTTTTGTAACCATGCTCTATTTGAGATCTTATTACTCCCATCAAAACAAGTTGCAACAAGTTTTCCCAAATTATGCTTCAGGTCCTTGCTTTTGTATAACCCTTCCTTTTATGGCTCACTCTTTCTTATAAATTCTATGTAGTCGGCATAATACATCTCTAATTTGATTTCTTTCGATAAGGATTTCAATACTCACCATGCCATCTACAAATGGCCTTTGGATTGAAGGAACCGGTTTTCATAGGTTCACTTCTCTCTTGTTTGATTTTTAGTAGGAATATGTTCCTTGGGGTCCCTGACAAAATATTATTCACTGCATCATTACTTCTGCCATTGTTTGATGAGGTCTCACCCTTTTCAACATTATGATTTGAATTTCCATTCATCTTGTCTGCCAAAACTTTCAATACATCTCTTGTCTCTGCTAGGGTTGTGGGTATATCCCTTAGTTCCCTCTTATGATCTCATGAATTTTTTCAATTGTTTCCTTAAATATTTCATCTTTCAACATCTTCCTTTTCTCGAGGTTTGAATTTCCTTCTTGATCCAATTTCTTCAATTCTCTCCTCTGGTACCTAATGTCCCATTCGCTCAACATTATTCATTACGAAAACCCTACAAGCTGGCAAACTCGTGCTCTAATACCACTATAATGTCACTAACATAAAATTTTAACATAAAGATTGATTTATAGATTGGCTTCAATGAATAGCAACATATGAACACAAAGATCACTTTAATATAATGATAAAATTTATAATTTCATGGACACATATATGATACATCAAATATAACTCACTAAGACTAATCCGAAATGCTATAGAATGCTACAACAATTCAACAATAGTATTATTATCTTCCTCATAGATTCCTTGAAGCTTAGATGCATTCCCTGAATGAGAATTCCCTCAAGAATCAAAGGGGTTTCATCCTTTGATCCAAGTGATCATTGGGTTTTCTTCCAATGATCACAAACTCCTATGGATTTTCATCCACAAAAGGAATTGGAACACAAGTGTTCTAAAATGTAGAACAATGAAATAATAATTTGATGCCTATTACAAGAATTAACTCCCTATATTTATATGCTAATAATTCCCTCAAGGAACAAGTCAATCTTGAGCCAAAATGGCGCCAAAGCCTCGAATTTAAATTTCACATGCTACACTAGGTCAGCCTTAAGGCCAAAATAGATTCTTTTGGAATTAGTGTGCCACCCTGTGGACCTATCCACATACTTCCCTAGCTCCTTCCTTCTTCCTAAAACTTCACAATTAATGTCGCATGATCCGAAGGTGTCTTATCCACTATGTTTGCTAAAGTAGGTGCTAGATGTCCAGAATAGTCATCTTCTAACAACAATATTTTTTTGGTACCTAATCCATTTCCCTTGATATTTGGATATGGTGTTCACATGTCATTGTGGATTCTATGTTCCAAATTGTAACCCAAAATATGTTCTTGTGGAGGAATGTGGAGGAATTCCCAGAAATGATTATGCTTCACTATAGTGAACTTGGACTGGTGACCTTTTGATGGTGGTATGTTTTCTATATATGATCCTTTTTCCTTGGGCTCTAGATATGATGTGCAGGGGTCATTTCAAATTCTATATCCTAAACCGCAAGCCAGGAGGGTGTTTTGTGATGAACTATGGTAGGATTCCCAGATTATTCCCTTCAATTGATTTCTCGAAAAAGGGGACATGACAACCCTTTATGATGTTATACATATTTAGATAAGGCAGTTGGAACACACAAATGAATAAACTAAAAAGATGTGTAAATTGATGTATTTTGAATGTGTTGAGGATGATCAGGAGAGGCATCCAGTAATAGACCAGTGCCTTTATCTAGTTGGCTAATAGAGTTTATGAATTCAAACAAAAGATGTAATAACTAAAACCAAGGTGATGCATTAATCAATACACCACAAAAGACTAGGTTTAATATAATGCATAAACAAGTTGAGCTATACACATACATTTAGAAAAAACCAAAGATAGTTGAAAAATATTAAATGAGTCTACTTAGTATTCCATGAAAGTACCCATACATTTGCTTTATTATTTTGAGAAGATACCTCGTAAAAGATTTACAAGGATTTTATAGTATTCTATTTAGAAAACTAATCAAAACATATAAAAAATGTAAACCATGCACAAGGAGACACTCAATCAAGACCGAATTTGCATTTAATCACTTGATCTACAAAGGTTACAGAGATAATTACAAATTTGGGATAAACCCATATCATTACAATTCAAAAATGACTATACCTAGAGCTAAAGTAAAACCATAGGGCCTCTTGTGAATATCTTTCTTTCACTAGTTTTGTAACTACTCTCTAGTCTAAAAATGTTATCATCTCCTTTGAAAATGACCAAGGAAATTATACCTCTTGTAGGAAGGCGTGCAAGCTGTCAAAGAGTCATGCCACATAGGAAAACCCTAACCATGACCCCTTCCAATTCCTAAACAACAAGTGTCCTCTATAAATGTGATCCAAACACCAAGAGGTGTGAAAGAACATTCTTCTAACCCCTTCTATACTCTTGCATCGATTATTAATGGTTTTAAGTGCAATAATGAGTGAAAATGCCCACAAAATATATTAGAATCACGTCTAGGAGGTGTGATTATGACAAAGGGGGTCTTCAAATCATAAATGAGATGTGGGCATCATTTTTTCTTCCTTGAATCTACACTAAATAGTATTTAAAACCTTTTATAAAGCTCCATGGATTGAAATTTGGTAGTTGGAGTTGTTGGTGTAGCATTAATGCCAATGCAAAGGGAGTTATCACTTCATTCTAAACAATTGCAAAAAATTGAACCCCATCTAGATGTGTCCAAATGTCCTCAATTTTTTTGCAATAAATCCTTGTCCCTTTTTCACCTTCTTTCATCCCTTGCAAAAAAAGGACTTGGATCAAGACATTGCAAAGAAATGGCCATCGTTGAGATACACAAAAACTTGATTAGAGACAAAATGCACAAAAAATAGGTTACCATTGGATCATGCAAGGAAAATACCAAGAAAGTGATATTTTTGGACATCCCTAAGTTTGCAACACTATTTTGTCCCCTGTCTTTATGAAACCTCCTCTTGTGGGTAATCTACACTCATTGGGATATGTAAGACATTAACATCAATGTGGATATGTTTGGATAGCTCTAAAAAATTTATGATATTCGATATTGTCCAAAAACATCCACCATAACAATGCGATAACTCAATCATAAAATGAACTTCCTCCTTAGCACTATGTGAATATTTTATCCACTACTAAATTGCACCTTGTAATTAGTTAAAATATTGGGTTGGTTCAATTATAATTTCTAACAAAAGGTCAGTACTAGATCAAAACCACACAAGTGGATTGTAGCAAGCCAAACCCTGCAAGCACATAATTGAGTCTATTTTCATCCAATTTCCCCAAATTTGAGCTAGGGACACCCACTTGGAAGTTCTACAAGGTGGAAGGCTCAAACAAACTCCATACTTAACCTATTTTTGCATTTTTGTATTTGATTAACTAAGGATAAGAGAGAGGAACATACAATCAAGAGCACATTTTGACATGATGATCCTTATGAAATTTCTTGGATTAGTTATTAATAGGGTGATCATGGTCAAAACACAACTCATGAAGCATAACAATACAAAATAAGACACACAAAATGAGGTGCCAATATTGGTTCTAGTTGGGGAATGTGTCTCTTGTAGGCACAACAATAATCTAGATCTTCAAGAGAAAAACAAAAATAGGGAACAATGGGGATTGAGACTAACTCAAACAACATCATGATATAAATAGGGGTCATGATAACACAAAGATAACCATATATACAAGGCAACAAAATAAAACCATGAAATAAAACAACATATATTACAAAGGTTCAAAAAACATCACCCTTAGGATAATTAATGCTTGAGATGATGACCATGATCTAGTAGCTCCATGAAATCTCCATTAAGGCTCCTAAGTCCTTGACTAGATCCTTTAGCAATTTGATAAGGCCTAACCCACAAGGCATCAGATTTTCCATGTTTTCCTTTGTCTTCTAACCTGGAATTCCACATGAGGACAAGATCTTCAATCTAAAACTCCCTTTTGATAACTCTCTTATCAAAGAGGTACTTCATCTTTATTTACTTTGATAAATTCCTCTCATGTTCAGCCCTCCTTGTTTCTTTCAATTTGGTCGACTCATGTATCCTTTAGGAAAAAGTACTTTTTTTCTTTTTCTTTAATCTGCTATAGAAATTTGTAGACTAGTAACTCAATATTGATTAGAAATTTGGCCTCAATGCCATATGCTAATTCCAATGTACTCTTCCAATAGCCTTCTTATAAGTTACCCTATATATCTAGAAAATAAATTTTAACTTATCATACCATCTTTTCTTATTCACATCCAAAGTTTTTCTAAATGATATTCATGGTGTATTTATTGCTTGATTTACCTTATATATTTCCCTATGGATGATAATATGATGAATGTGTTAAAGAGATCCCATACTGTGAACACATATCAACAAAATCTTGAGATTTAAAACACATTGCATCATTAGTAACAATTCTTGACGGCACATGAAACCTAGTGATTATGTTATTTAGAAAAAAAATCAATCACCACCTTTGAGGTTGCATTCCTTGTAGGGGTCACCTCCATCCATTTTTGTAAAGTAATCAGTGGCCACCAATATCCCTTTGTATTAATTTCTAGACTTCTTTGTTTCTTCCCCTATGAAATTCCCTGTTGGAACAAAGCCTCTACTGAAATGGTAGTAAGGGGAAGTGCACCTACAATTTTCAACTTCTTGAAAAACCTTTGGCAAGCATTACATATTTTCACAAACTTAGCCACATCTTTAAATAACATGGGCTACTAATAACCCATCCCATAATATTATGACCATTGGTCTTTGACATATAATTCCCACCACACATTCCATTGCGGCATTCCTCAACAACTCTCACACACTACTCATTTAAATCTTAGGATCACACCATCAATACTTCTCCATATTAACTATCATTTGAGAAACACTTATCTTTGAGTCTCAATTTTTAATGTCCTCTTTTGTTTTTCATTCAACACAGGAGGAAAAATAAAGTTTTCCAAATAGAATACAAGGTCCTTATACTAAGAATATATCTTCAACTAACATAAAATAAAAGAAGATTTAGAGTTCACCTTATATTTCAACAACATCTAAATTTGCTTCAGACATTAATTTTGCTAGGCCCTGACCTCTAACTAGCTTGGTTGTTTATACCTTCATGTCATATTCCTAGACCTTATTGATCCATCTACATCTCTTTCCTAATAACTCTTGTTGCATAAATATATCTCTAGCAATAGTGTATGACACAAAGGATATGATCTTGGAACCTACAAGATAAGGTATAAAATTCTTGATAGCCTTAACTAGAGCATAGATGTGATTTTCCATTATAAAGTATTTCATATTAGCATCTTGTAGGGGCTTATTGAAGAAAGCTATTGAGAAGGAATCACTTGAGTCCTCATCCTAGCTTGAGGAATTCCCCTTCTTTATAACATTGTAAATGACCTTAGTTTTCTTTATAAAGTTAGGAACAAACCTCCTAACAAAATTTATTTGTCCAAAGAATGACTGGACTACCATAAATTTTTTAGGTTGATGGATAAGGTCAATTGATTTGATATGTTCTAGATCAATCCTCACCCCCTCCTTGGAAAAAATATGTCTAAAGAGCTTACCTTCTTCCACACCAAAAATATATTTTTAAGGTTTAGAGATATCTTGTATTATAAAAATATTCAAAATATTAACTCTAATAATTTTTAGTGATCATTTTGATCCTTGGAGTATGCAGTAAAATCATCTTGGACAACCATAATTTTATTTATAAGGCTTGAAAATGCAACATCCATGGCCCTTTAAAATGTGGCTCCAACATTCTTCAAACCAAATGGAATTCAAACATACACAAAGGTTCCCCATAGTGTGGTGAAGGTTGTGTAGACACTGAAAAATGTCCTAATCGATATCATACACTTAAAATAGATTTACTAACATCATTTCCTCTTTAACCCATCCTCTTTTCACTTAATTGATTAAATTAGCCTAGCTATTTAATTAATTGCATCACTTTCATCTATTGGCCTAATTAATTAAATTGGGTTAATTCATCCCTTTTCATGCTAACGTTTCATCTCATTAAATTAAATAAATCAAAATATTTAATTTAATTTCCTAAGTCATCTTGTTCAATTAAATAAACCTAAGTTATTTGATTAAATATCATTTCATCTCCTCCCCCATTTATTAAATCATTTAATTTAATAAATATCTCTTCAATTCCTCCAAATCCCCTAATTGCATGATCAAATCTTGTTTAATTAGCAATTAAACTAACTTTCCTCTAAGCAAACAAAATATTCCCATAGAATATTCCTTATCCGCTTTTTTGCACAATTAAAACTTTATTTTAATTTGCAAAATGCCTTTTTCCTCACCCATGAGAATATTCCAAAAGAATATTCTTATTCCTTCATCATTTGAAAAAGGGATAATTTTCACTTGTCTTCTTGAGCAAGTTTTAACCTTCAACCTTTTGAACAAGTCACCTTTGACTTGTGTGAGCAAGTCAAAAGTGTGTTTTTTTGAGGCAAGTGTGAACCTTTGATTAAAATCCCATCATGCATTCTCATCCATTGATGAGAATCCATGATCCATGCCTCTCATCTCCTTCATCTTGGACTGTTGATTAATCTTTCTAATCTCCACCCTTCATTCCTCATTTTCTCTCCTATAAATAGGTAACTATTTGGAGACAAATGGATCCATATTTTTTAGAGCAAACTTATGATGTTGAAACTCATCCATCCATATTTCAATTGCAAATTTATGCTATTAAATTCACTCATCCTCACACTCATGCTTTGCACACATTTAGCATATTTTAGTTCATTTTTAGTTGCATAATAGCTTTAATCTTCCATTAATGGCTTCCTTGCATCCATTTTAGATTGTTTATAAATTAGGGTTTGAATCTTTTAGCTCAAAATTAGCTTAGATTAGCTTAGATTTTGCATAACTAGATCATTTTTAGCATAAAATCATGTTGATTTAGCTTTAAATCATGTTTTCATACACATCTCACAGTGGTTCCATCAGTTTTCTTCAATAAAACTGACTGGAACAAGCTCATTTACCCACAGGATTGGGAAGAGTCATTGTTTCACATCAACACAACACCAATCCCCCAATAGAATAAGTTTCAATGGATTAGAGTAGGTATTTCAAAAGCTTTTATAGTTTAACATGTTAAGTTTTAATGGCTTCCACTTTAATTTACATTGAATGATTTTATTGGGACTGAGGTTTAGTGGCTAAATTGCACTTTGATTCCTCATGGATCAAGTGTGGTTAACCCATACTAATCCATCAGTCACATTTTGGCACTAGAAGGAGGGCTTTTCTAACTTTTTTTGATGATTTTCTCTTAAAAATTTTATGAGTTGCAAGTTTCCAGACTAGAGTAACGCTTTTGGAGGCTCCAGCGATGATATTTTTCAACAAAGTGATGCTATTATTCACCAAAGCGACGCTTTTGCAAAAGTGTCGCTATATTGCTATATCGACACTATCGTTTTCTTGCTTTTATTGTCTATCATAAAATGGTCATATCTTGGTCATATAGAGGTCTTTTTCAAAGCTTTTTTTTAAATGGGGTAGAATTTCATGCTCTACATAATGGCATAAGAGTTTTTTAATTTTGGTGGAGTTAAATTTTCCATTTTTGCATATAAATTCAAATCACATTGCAACTTGGTCTAGGTTTTAGGGTTTTAATGCTTAATCATTTATCTAACCCTAACATCTTCTTGTTTTCTTGATTTAATCTAACATTTGGAACATGGATTGCAAGTTTGAAGAGGAGCATGGAGCACTTAATTGAAGAAAAAACATTCGTCTTTAAATCTTATAATTGTAACAAGTGTTTCGACACTTTTGGGACAATTATAAACCATCATATGCTACTTTGGTTTATGTTTTAGGACCACTAAATTTCCATTGGGTTTCAAAAACTTACAATCTTAGGACCAACTAGCTTTCAATTAGGCTTAAAATTCATTTTCAAAGTTGGCTAAAATTGAACCCTCATCATTGTTTTTTGGGTTTAAAATGAATGCTCAAAGTTGGATAAAATTGAACCTTCACATCATCATTTTACTTTGGGCTTAAAATTGAACAAGGCAACTTCATTTTCCAATTGGTGCGTAAAATGAACTCATCATTGCTTTGAAGGGTTAAAATTTACAACTGTTTGCTATGTTTTGTGATTTTCAACATTGTTAGTGGATGTGTATGCAAATCTCTTGCGCCATTTGGCGACCTTGAGAAATAGAAACATTCTCTAACACTTTGCAAAAATTACCTACATCTTTCAATTGGGTTTAAAATTGATCAATCATGCTAGTGTGAGAAAGAGACATTGAGTGTGTTCCCTCCTTGCGCTTTACGCGAACTGGACGGTCGAACTACAAGTGTAATCCCTAGCTTTTGTTATCTTTAGAGGGGCTTGCCTAAGAACAATTTGAAGGCAACTCCAACTGGTTTTTCACTCGGGCCGGTGTATAAATGGATAAGACTAAACTGTCAAGTCCTCATGGTATGTAGGCCTTAGCCGTATAGTGTCTTTCAAAATGAGGTACTACTGTAAAAAGTATAAGAGCCCCTAGTAGGATTGATTAAAGCCTTTAGTGGCTTGTTGGATCCTTGCAAGGTGCCATGTCCCCGATTACCCTTACTACAACCCATTTGATTAGCATTCCAAAATCCTACAATATTTGTTGCAAGAACGTTCGTTCTGAAGCCGCCCCACATTTGTACTATTCAATTGTAGAAATAGAAAAATTCCTTTTAATTCTAAATTTTAAGGATTTTGAGATTTGGTGGTCCTGAGAAGTGTGTGTTGTGGAGGGGAGCTAGAGTAGCCAAATCTCTAATTTTTCGCATTGTCTAGTGTTTGGAGAAATCCTAGTGGGGACTCAACAAATATGGCCATTTCTATCCTAGGATTGTAAATGATTGAGAGTTAGTTTAACACTTTGCTTGGTTTCAAAACGATACAAAAACAAACATTCACTATCATCTTCAAAATTTCAAACACTTTGGTTTAAATATGGAATTCTTGAGTTAGCCTTGATATTATTGCTTATCCTAAGGATTTATCCTTAGCGATTTCTAAATATCTTGACATTAATCTCAAATCCATATTTTCCAAAGACAACATAGGCAATTGTGACTTTAATCTCATAATTTTCATGAAATGGACATTATGAAAGTTATGATGTTTTTGACATAAACATCTAGTTTGAAAACAAAATCAAGATGAGTGTTTGTAAAATCAATTCACTTAAGCAAGACAAACTTGACAAATTGAACCCCACATGTCCATTTAGCGACCAATCATGCCAATTGAACAAGCCAACCTTACACCCACTATCATACAAGGAAAACATTGCAAACATTGAGTCCAAAACCATTGGGTCCTATTTCCAAAAATATTTGAGTTCTATTTTACCAAAATCATTGAGTCCTTAGGGTTTGATCACTTTAGAGGTATAACATGTTTCTCACTACCTTGGTCTTGGAAAACAAAGGTTCCTTCTAGGTCAACATTGGGTTAAACATTTCATCCATCCTTCATCATATTTCATCCTTCACTTCACCAAAATTTGCAAACTTTTGAACACACCAACACTTTGGACTTAGACATCAATCAACCCAAACCCTAACTTAGCTACTTTTCATGTGAAATGAATCCTTTTCCATGCATTTGGTTAAGCTAGTTATCATTTTTGAACTATTTTATCTTGAAGGTCACAAGTCTACCCTAAAGATTTCCAAGTTCATTAACATCATTTATCAAACATCAAACATCAAAACTCTTAAGTCAAAAGTGTTTTCGTAAAACATTTGCAAAGATCACTTTCCATATCATTCACCTTTTTCATCTCCCATTGTCACCATTGGTCCAAAACACCTTAGAGGTTCACTTTTGCAACAAGGTCAAAATGCAAGAAAAACATAGAATATAAACTTGATTCATCCATCATGAGTGGTCTAAATCAACCAAACTATCAAAACCTTACAATACCAATTGATTATCAAAGCTCACATTTATACAATTCAAACATTGGATCATTATATCCTACAAACCTCGATGCTACAACAAATGTGATTATGCCCAATCTAAATTCTGGAACACCTTTCCCTATGGTAGATTTAAATAAAAGTCAAAACCTACAAATCTATCAACCAAATGATCAATACACGAGTCTTCAACAAAATAACATTATCCCATCAAATCGATACATTCCAAATGTGAATATAACAAATACAAACTTACCAAACATGAAAATAGCAAATCCACACTTGGTGAACTATGGGATAGATATTTTTGCAAATCACACTAATTTTGTTCAAAATCCAAACAATATACTGGCAACTCAATGTATTGATCCAAATCAAGGTAACACCATGCAAAATAAAGGTTACCTAAATCAAAGCAATGTGTTTCCCAATCACAACAATGTTCAATGCCAACCTGTAATGTAAAATCTAAACATCATCCCAAATTAGAACATGATCCAAAATTAATTTGTGCATGATCCGATACAAATACTACAAGTGTATATTCCAAATATGCTTGACCAAAAACCAAATCCACTACACCAAGGGTATCAAGATCAAATTATACGAAATCAAATTGCTACACTTATAAAATTCATCGATTCATATCACCAAGAGACATCTCCACCCCAAAATCAACATACTCCCCCATTGGTTAAACCATGTCATCAAAACATTGAGTTGTGTCTGCAACCACATCAAGAACAACATCTTTAATATCAAGAAGTTCGATATCAAAATCAACAACCTCAACAACCAAATCAATCACCACATCTCCAAGATTAATCACAACTAGATAAATCTCAACAAGCGCAAATCTCACAAGATGACAAGTATGAATACACTCCTTTGGGAGAGCCAATTGAATCAACATTAAAAATGCTAGTCCATGCTAAACTTATCAAACTTCCAGAATCATTAAATGCGGGTGTACCTAGAATCAAGTTCCCATGGGATGATGATAATGCTTATTGTGAATACCATAGCACATAAGGTCATGATATGTCAAATTGTATCAAACTCAAAGATCTCATCCAAGACCTTCTTGATCAAGAAAAAAAATTGTTGAAGACAATGATCAAGATTCAACCATTAATGATGGTGGTGACAATATCTCCACCACAATTGTTGAAAATAATGATCAAGATCTATCCATCAATGAGAACCTTGAATATGTTTCTACCACATCCAACGATCAAATCAACATACATCAAGAGTAATTTTTTAATCATGTTCAAGACCCATCAACAATATCCAACAACGATCCATTTCAAGAAGCATTAACATCATTTGATCCTATGATTGAAAACATTGACAATATCCCCACCACCATGTTAGAGGACATATCTCAAGAATTTATCCCAAATAATGATCAACATCTTTCACCAAATTCTAGCAATGGTCCTTTCCAAGACATATTGACATCATTTGACCTCATGGTTGCAGATATTGAGGGAATCCTCAACTCAACACTTGATTCAAATTCACTTGAATATCAAGAAAATATTAAGCCAATACCCATGCCGAATGAAGACATTCAAGAACCCTTTGTAAGCAATCCATCCTTTGAAATTTACCCATGTCAAGAACTTGATCCAAAGCACGTCGAAAGCAATTCCAAAATTAATCAAGATCAAGAATCTATATCTCTGTGATACTACCATGATCGAACGGGTATTTTCCATTCCATACAAGATTTCACAAATAATGATCATATCCATATAGCACATACTCCTCCATCTACCCATGAGATGCTTACTCCTAATGGGCATGTAAATGATCTTCATCCAAAACAAGAGTCACATACTCTTGATATCATTGCCAAGGAACAAGAGTCTCCTACTCTTAATATTTTTACACATGATAAATGCATAACAAAATCCATAGACATATCAAAAATTTATCATAAAGAATTCCTCTACATAGATGGTAAAACAAAATCATCCTTTGAAGAGCAAGCATAAATGTATCATGAAGAAGACTCCTATATGGATTGTATAGCATCAACACCTTTTGAATAAGCATCAAAATTAGACACATCCTCCATACAGATTAAAGAAAGTGAGTATGAGGATATCAAGCATTATAAAAAATTGGCAAAGCAAAAACATCTTGAACAAGAAGGAAATGTTTTGATAGCAGCAGAATCAAAGCATGCCAATAATAATCCCATAATACTAGGGGAAACTTTATCTAGTGCAAACACCAACATGGGGAGCATGAAGAGTCCTTATGATGAAATGGCTACCAACACTTCAACCATTCATACCATGAATCATCATCCACGTATCTTTCCACCCACTAATTGGGACCAACCACAAGAAAGAGGTCTATATCAAATAAAAGAGAAAATTATTGAAGCAAACTAATCGACAAAGAAAAATGGACAAGAAAAAATTAAATGGATACCAAAGAAAAATAAAGAAAATCATCACTATCACACTCTATTATTCAAAGAAACTATGGGTAAAAATTAAAAAAGGGAAGTTCATCCATCAAAATTGTCCATCAATACAAAAGAAAGCTTCAAGAGTGACCTACAAAGTATATGAAGAAGTTGGTCCCAATCGAATCTCCATATACACCCATCATTGCTCATCATCCCAAGGTTGGAGAATCAAAGATTCCAAACTGTTGATCAATCCATATGCATCTTGTATCCCTCAACGCATTCCACCATCCACTTCAACATTCATGATATCCAACTCTCATATTGATCGTGTGTTGGCAGCAACTCTTTATCATGAGGATTCTAAGGGCACTCTATCACGATGTGTGCATCTAAGTAAGGTTAACTTTGGTATCAATAAAGAAGATGAAAATATCCAAGGGTTACATTCAAGTGCTTGTATCTTAGCAAAACAACTCCTCCAAGAAAGATATCATTGGCACATCATGACAAAAACATCTATATCAACACCAATAGTGTTACATCAACACCACTAGGTGGTTCAACATGAGCATAAAATTTCAAAAAAATAAAAAAAATAAGAAAATAGTAAAGAAAAAAATCACCCTTTAGTGAAAACCACTTCGGTGGTGCTTTGGACAAGTGCCATGATGAAAACCTGGCAAACAGGCATCATGAGTAGAATTGAGCATCTGTGTGCACCATTTCAGGTGGAAGCATCTCATCCCATCCATAATAAATCCCACATTCCATCCATCTTATCCATAATAAATCCAGGAACCCTTCATTATCCAATCCATTCTTCATCCCATCTGACTTATCTTGATCTTGGAAAAGGTTTGGTATGTACTTCACACTTTATTATAGTAAACTTCTTAACATGGGTCACTATCATTGGTCCTATCCTAACCAACATTATTTGAGCCATAAGTCATTTTCCAAAGAGGAATAATCTATCCAAACAGGTTATCCTATCACAAGACAATCCTTGGCATCCTACACACACCTATCCATCAATCCATTCATTTATCCATGCATCCACCCATGGCGTTCCATACATTGCTAGACGCTGGGGGTAGATACTTACATCTTGCTTCAGGAATAAATCTTGAGCTATATCATATAACTCATGTTGTGATCTAAACATTTGATAACAAAAAATAAAATTGGTCAAATCATTTGAAGAAAAAATCCAAATCACTAGCCCATGACACATTTTGGCAAGAAGATGTTCCTTATCAAGCTCTATCTTTTATCAAACATCAATCCAAACAATCCATATCAGTTGAATCTACCTTGCACTTTAACGTCACATCAAATCATTCCAACAAAATTTGTCCCAAACCAAGCTTCAAAATATTGATCAATCTTATCCAATCAAACCATCATCATCTTGGGATATCCTTCCCAACCCTCGTATTGCTTAACACTATCCTTGCATTGTGGTGTATCCTTAACAATGTTATCATCATCAATCCATCAATCAAATCAATCAATCCTAGCTTAGTTTTCAACAAAATCCTAAAATAGATCACTGAAATCATCACATATCCATACACTTGTCAAGATTGTGTGAAAAATCCAAAAACGCTTGCAAAATCCACCAAAAATCCAAAAACATTTGCAAAATCCTATATAGCTAAAATCGAAAAACATTTAGAAAATTATAAAGGCTAAAATCCAAAACATCTAGAAAACATCAAAAACCCTAAAAAGGGTTGAACATCAAAAATCCAAAAAATAGAGTTCTCTGAGCTTGAACGTAGGCAAGTCCATCTCTGATGTTCCCTCGAGACACCCTAGGTCAGTCCTTTAGAAGTCTATCATAATAAACTGACATATCTCATCTATTCATATCTTCATCTTGTAAATGGGTCGAGTCAGTCAAACTACGTCGTCTTTGAGCTTGAACGTAGGCAAGGGCATCATTGATGTGCCCCCGAGACACCCTAGGGACTGGTCCTTTAGGAGTCCATTATAATAAACTTACATCTCTCATATGTTCATATCTTCATCTTGTAAATGGGTCGAGTCAGTTAAACTAGTGGTCTTTGTGTGTATAATGTAGGCAAGGCTTATCTTTGATCAGCCCCCAAGGCCCCTAGGATAGGTCTTTTAGGTTAGGTTCTTGGTTGAAATTAAAAAATTATCAGAAAACCCTTAAACATTCAAATATTCAAAAATCCCTAAACATCCTAATATTCCAGAAAACACAAAAACATTGGAAAATGGAAAACACAAAAACAATAAAAAACATTCAAAAGACCTAAAAAGCCTCAAAACATTTAGAAAACCCTAAACAACCTCATAGAAATTGAAAACATAAACATTCATATAAACTTTCAAAAGGCCCAAAAACAACCTCAAAAACATTTCAAAATACCAAAATCATTAAAAAACTCTAGAAAATCCAAAACCATCTATCTCATCTTGCTTTCACCCATAATAAATTAATCGTCACCTTCAACCTTTGGCGAAGCAAATAGAAAACAAGTGTAACAAGTTGTAAAGTGTGAACCTAAGTATCAAAATCTAAAGTCTAAATCATAGGTAAGTATGTCAATGGAATTTATGGCAATGAATCATCTTAGCATCATCATCCCAACATCAAACAACAACCTCTGATCAACATGTTCTAGGATGTATCCTTCCTATGATGGACATTAGTATCAGACATCACTTTAGCTAAACTTAAACTAGTCAAGAGCTATAGATGACACTGACTATCTGTTGATCTTTTCTTGTGATTTATCTTAATGAAACATTCCAAGGACCTCTCGATGATTGTTAGAGTAATAAGTTATTATGCTTAATTAATTACATCACATTGATTAATTAATTAAGTCACTTATTCCTCTTTATTACTTAAACTAAACTTAGGCACATTAATAATTAATTATTAATTATTAAGTGTGCACACTAGGGTTTCATTTAGGGTTTCCCTTGGGTTTCTTGATCTCCTTCATAAGGATTGATCACTTTGTAATAATAGATTCTCTTAATGCATTTTTACTAAGAGGTTTACAGAGCATCTTTTTGGTTCTTCATATCTTTTTGCATGACAGGTATCCATCTTGCATGCGGTCTTGGATTCTAACATGGTATCGAGAGCTCGGACACCGCTATTCGTGATCTGAAGATATGGCCTTTGGTGAGTTTCAAGTGCAAGGGTTTCCACAGGGCAATTTTTGATTGAATCTGCGGGTAGCCTAATTTTCTGGGCATTTTGGGACAAAACGACCTCACCATTGAGTCGCAGCCCAAAAACCCCATTTTCATATAAAATTTGTCTATTTTGGTGCAAGTTGGTCGACAAGGCAAAAAATTTGTCTGGGGGCCGTACGGCCTCCCCAGCACGAGATCGAGGCGAGAAATTCAAAAAAAAAAAATGCCTTTTGGGGAACTATGCGGCGCGGCCAGTTCTAATGGAGACCGCCGCCCGCCCGCCACCCGGCGGCCTCCCATCGGCCACCTCTACGCCACCAACCGCCGGATCCACCACTCCAGCGCCACCGCCCATCTCAGCCCCATCAATGCATCAGCGTGGTCCTATGACTGGGGAGCTGAATCCTCAACCCCCAGACCCTTCCAGCACCTGCCCGCGGTCATATGCACGACCAAGGGCCGAAATTTTTTTGCAGGGGGGTGTTTTTTTGCGGCGGCCAGATGGCCATCAAATTTTTCCTCGTGATTTGCTGACGTCAGCATGACATCATTGGCCGTACGGCCTCTTTGCCCTCCTAACCCTAGTTTTTCCTAAAAGAGCAATTTTTTTCTTTTGGCCATAACTTGGGCATACGGTATCAAAATCGGGCAAATGAGATATCGCCGGAAAGCTAGTTCCGAGAACTTTCATTTGATGTAATTTATTTTACAGTATTTTTCTATTTTACTGCATTTATTGCTGTTTGAAGTCAGATGTACTTTTTATGCTTCTGAGCTCATAACTTTTTGCCACGATCTCTGTTTTTTGCCTCGTTTGAAGCGTCAAAAAGGTATTGAGGAGCTCTAGGTTGCTGTCCATGCACTTTTTTTGTATCTATCCCAGGTTTATCAATTAGTCCAGATTTGGCCCGATGGGTTGTTTGGCAATTACTTGGATGTTTTGGCAGTTGGGAGAGTGCATCTTGCATCTTTGCACTTCATTTTTAGTAATACATCATTCAATAATTGCTTGCTGCTTCATAGATTCTAGAGTTGTTCCTATTTGGAGTTTTCGAGTGTTCCGTGGCATCGGGTTTTCTGTTGCTTTATCATGATTCCTTGAGTCAATCAATGACTCTCATCCGGTTTCAGTAGTATACAGAAGAATATTTCCTTGCTTGCCTATATCAAGTTCCAGTGTTACTCTACAGAGTTCTTCCAATGCTTCTTTACAGCATGTTATCTCATTGTAAGGGGGGTTTTGTCCCACTGGGTTTTTCCTTCTCTTACTCCTTATTGCATTTGTAAATGGGTACCTGATCAGGCCTAGTTGTCGGGACCCATCTTTGCTTTCATGCATCTTATTCTAGTGTTTTAGCTTCTTCCTAAGTTCATCTTAAGGGGGGGTGTTAGAGTAATAAGTTATTATGCTTAATTAATTACATCACATTGATTAATTAATTCACTTATTCCTCTTTATTACTTAAGCTAAACTTAGGTACATTAATAATTAATTATTAATTATTAAGTGTGCACACTAGGGTTTCATTTAGGGTTTCTTGATCTCCTTCATAAGGATTGATCACTTTGTAATAATAGATTCTCTTAATGCATTTTTACTGAGAGGTTTACAGAGAACATCTTTTTCGGTTCTTCATATCTTTTGCATATGACAGGTATCCATCTTGCATGCAGGTGATCTTGGATTCTAACAATGATGTCTAACAAAATGATTTAGAGAGAAAGGAATGGGCCACCGATCATTATCTTTCGTTTACTGTGCTTGTGGGTACTCTTGTAAAATAATCTTGGTGCATACTTGCTTAGTTGTGTGTAGGAAGGTCATTTAGGGTATGTTGTTGATTATTTTGTATTCTTTGGTCCAATATGTTCTAAGCTTATAACTTGCATTCCAATGACATTTCTGTATGTCAAGATGTGAATAAGAACTATCCTATATGTTTGTCGAGTCAAAGTCCATTACAGTAGATTCAACGACGTCATGATTATTAATACATTGATGCATCGTGTCTATGTGTTATATTGAACAATAAGGAATGACAGAAACTCCCAATCCCAATGTGTGAGCATCTCATCCTGCATTTTGCATTGTCTTGTCACCATCCCTAATAAAGTCTCAATGGATCAAGGACTTGTTGGATCTTTTGAAGCAATTATCAGAATCAGTGGCCATTCAATATTTATTCTTCTATCTTCTCTTCGTGCTAATTTGGTATCATGACAGTCAAAAAATATCATCAATGCATCCATCCTGCATCTACAAACCATCAGCATACATGCATCTCATAATCATAACATAAATCATAACATCCATTAGCATAATCATTGCATATCACATCATACATTTTGCATAATCATTTGAGTTGTGATGAATAATTTATTATTCTAAGCATCTTAAATCGTTGCATATCATAAGTATTTGCATCCATACATCCACATGCATACATCGTCATCATAAATTTGCATATAAAAAATACAAAAAGAAATGCATCGACATCATTTGCATATCATAATCATTCATCCATATCATATCGCGAAAAGATAATGAAAAAGAACATAACATTGCATCCATCTATACCATGATCACCACATATCACATAGGCATAAATAAAATGCATCCATATCATATGCGTCCATACATGAAATAAAATGAACACATCACATCATAAATCATCCGTATCTGTATCATATATATATCAAAAAATGAGTATCATGGTACAAAATCTAGATCAGTGTATGAACATCAATCAAAAGTACAATATCCATGAGGCTATCAAAAAGGAGCCCATGAATGTATATATGTGATAAAGAATGGGGCAAAATAAAACAGTGTCTATACATAATAGCTAGCCCTGATGGCTACTACCCTCTCCAACCTACCTCTTAGGTTGATCCTCTGCTCGTGGTCGTGCGCCACTGCGCTATGAAAGATTTGGTTGTCTCAGTGTTGTTGGTACATCACAATGGTAATGTTGCCCGTAATACACAACCTCTGTAATGGCCTCTCTGTACAACTGCGTTGAAACTGTTCAACTATGTGTGGCATCCATCATCACCTCAATTTGCTGTCGCCTAGCCACCTCCTGGTCTCTCTCTCCTGTCACAACCTGTACTCTCTATAATGCTTGATCTCTCTCGACTGTGACTGCAACCAGCTGCTATTGAGCTTGGTCTCACTCAACAGTAATAACCAAAACTTGTTGGCATGATTGATCCTGCTCACCAGTCAATATCTACACCTGCTGCTACAGTTGTTGTATTTGAGCATCCTGTGCATTTGGTGGAGGTGGTGGTCCTAGCTGAGGTTGTACCTAAGGTTGTACCTGTGGCTGCTAAGGAGGATATTTTTGTACAATTGGTGGGGCCCCAGAACCTGACCATCCTGGCCATCCTGTCCCCTACCTCTTCTAACTCTTCTGCCCCTAGGTCTCCCTCTGGGAGGAACACCTGTTGAATTCGTCAATCGTCGAGGAGGGACGAACCAAGCATCTTATGTAGGTGTAGTATGAGCTACTACCTGTCCTTGATCATATGCCCAAGGCTAGGCCACCAACTTCTTGAAGCTCTCTACTTCCTCTAGAGCTAGAATAGTCAGCCCCCATGTGGGAACCTCTCTGGCCGATCTCGCAAAAATGGCCTTGTATGCATCATTAGGTCTTTCTTAGACCTCTCTGAACTGTCGAACTAACCAATCTTGTAGATATCTCTCAATAATGTGGTGCTCTCCACCTTGCATGTATCAGGTCTGCCTGGTGAAATATAATTGTTGAATGTCATCAAACCATGGCGACATCTGCAGCCATAGGCACCAGTGGAAAACTATCATATCATCTATCATCCATCTCCAATACAGGAGCCCAATCTGTCCAGTGTGCCTGAGGGTAATGGCACCTTTGTATCTCCAAATGATGGGATCATCTGGCTCCACGTCTACCATTTGAACAATAGGCCAGAGCATGGCAATGTGCTCCCATGCCCAAATATGTAGCAGAGTCACCCCTGCACCAATGGCTCTCCCATCACAATAGACAAAATCATGCAAATCATGATATAAGGAGGCTATCATCATGGGCCCCCACACAAAAAATGTCCTCCTATGCAACATCTGATGCCACACCAAGCCCCATCCTAGGTTGAATCCTTTGTTGCGTCTATCTGGGGCAACCAAACTTGAAATGATGGCTACGATGATTAATCTAAAGGTTGACACATGACCTTTGTATAAGTTGAGGTCGATCTGTGAGGTAACCAATGCAATCTTATCCATCTCCATGACCTCAAGGTAGGCATCAAACCTGACATCAATATTATAAATCACACGATCTTTGTGAATTGGAAAACGTAGTATATGCCAAACATCCTCTAAAGTAACCGTCACCTCACCTATTGGAAGGTGAAAGGACGAGGTCTCGATGTGCCATCTCTCGCACAAAGTAGTCATCATCGCTATATGTGTTCGAATCATAGGTGCATATGCAACATACCAGAGGCTGATCTCTCCCAGATGCTCCTGGCACAACACTGACAAATCATCTAGTCTCTCCAAAATGGTGGGCCTATGCTCCCACAACATCAGCGGTGGAAAGACCTCCTGCATCCATGAAGCACATGGCATCAGGAAATCATCAAAAATTGACTCAATTTGAAATTCACAGCTCGAAAATCACAAAAGTGTCATTTTCAATAGTGTTGCAATATTCAAATTTCAAATTGTGATGCTCAAAGCATTTAAAATTGTAAATCAAAACATGCATCACCAAATAAGATGGCGTCACGATTTAACTTTTGGCATACCCTAACCCTAATTGCTAAATCAACAAGTGTGTCGCTAAACAAGCATGTGTCACCATTTAAAATTAGAAACCCTAATTTTAAATCATGAATAGTGTTGCCATATAAATATGCATCACTATATTTCATTTGGGTGTCACTATATAGCGACGCCGCCAAAGTTTGAACTTTAAAGCATAATAAATGCATCAAAAATTCAAATTTCAAATCAAGTTTAAAGTTAGATACCGGTGGTCCTGCGTCTGGAAGTCACTAGAACTCTTGAACTCGATCGGACATGTGTCGGGGAACCTCTCGGCATGCCATTTCGTCGGAGGATCAGAGCTCAAATTGCAAGAATCTGTTAAGTGTGAATGCACAAATGAATTGAAAATGACCCTTCTTGGCCTATTTAAGCTAGAAAATTAGGGTTTTTTGCACTAATTTAACCTTGAAGATAGGGTTTATTATAATTTTCACCAATTTTACCAATCAAGACCTAATTTTGTATCATTTTTTGTGTTTTTGGCATTATTCTTACATCTCAGAGCCTTTCTAGACCCTTTGGGCAGCTTTTCATCTTTGTCAAGAAATCAACCCAAAATTTAAAATTTTTGTCTAATTTCTCGAGGGGGCAGGGAGTCATCTTTATCCTTCCATTGGGGCATCCAAAAAAAATAGATTTAAAAAAAAAAATTTAAGCAGCAATTTTGATCCGAAAAACATTATTCTTTGAACCGAAGCAATAGGTACCTTGCTTCAAAGAGGGGCAAAATGTAGACACTGAAAAATGTCCTAATCGATATCATACACTTAAAACAAATTTACTAACATCATTTCCTCTTTAACCCATCCTCTTTTCACTTAATTGATTAAATTAGCCTAGCTATTTAATTAATTACATCATTTTCATCTATTGGCCTAATTAATTAAATTGGGTTAATTCATCCCTTTTCATGCTAACGTTTCATCTCATTAAATTAAATAAATCAAAATATTTAATTTAATTTCCTAAGTCATCTTGTTTAATTAAATAAACCTAAGTTATTTGATTAAATATCATTTCATCTCCTCCCCCATTTATTAAATCATTTAATTTAATAAATATCTCTTCTATTCCTCCAAATCCCCTAATTGCATGATCAAATCTTATTTAATTAGAAATTAAACTAACTTTCCTCTAAGCAAACAAAATATTCCCATAGAATATTCCTTATCCACTTTTTTGCACAATTAAAACTTTATTTTAATTTGCAAAATGCCTTTTTCCTCACCCATGAGAATATTCCAAAAGAATATTCTTATTCCTTCATCATTTGAAAAAGGGATATTTTCACTTGTCTTCTTGAGCAAGTTTTAACCTTCAACCTTTTGAACAAGTCACCTTTGACTTGTGTGAGCAAGTCAAAAGTGTGTTTTTTTGAGGCAAGTGTGAACCCTTGATTAAAATCCCATCATGCATTCTCATCCGTTGATGAGAATCCATGATCCATACCTCTCATCTCCTTCATCTTGGACTGTTGATTAATCTTTTTAATCTCCACCCTTCATTCCTCATTTTCTCTCTTATAAATAGGTAACTATTTGGAGACAAATGGATCCATCTTTTTTAGAGCAAACTTATGTTGTTGAAACTCAGCCATCCATCTTTCAATTACAAACTTATGTTGTTGAATTCACTCATCCTCACACTCATGCTTTGTACACATTTAGAATATTTTAGTTCATTTTTAGTTGCATAATAGATTTAAGCTTTCGTTAATGGCTTCCTTGCATCCATTTTAACTTGTTTATAAATTAGGGTTTGAATTTTTGAGCTCAAAATTAGCTTAGATTAGCTTAGCTTTTGCATAACTAGATCATTTTCAACATAAAATCATGTTAATTTAGCTTTAAATAATGTTTTCATACACATTTCACAGTGGTTCCATCAGTTTTCTTCAATAAAACTGACTAGAACAAGCTCATTTACCCACGAGATTGGGAAAGGGTCGCCGTTTCACATCAACACAACACCAATCCCCCAATAGAATAAGTTTCAATGGATTAGAGTAGGTATTTCAAAAGCTTTTATAGTTTAACATGTTAAGTTTTAATGGCTTCCACTTTGATTTACATTGAATGATTTTATTGGGACTAAGGTTTAGTGGCTAAATCTCACTTTGATTCCTCATGGATCAAGTGTGGTTAACCTATACTAATCCATCGGTCACAGGTTGTCTTATGTTTCTTAGATTCTTTGACCAAGATTTTATTCTAAGAATTCATCTGTCATGTACATCAACTCTAACCATGTAACCCACTGCAACAAATGGTCCATACTGGGCAATGGATAATTGTCCTTGAGGGACTTAATATTCAAATTTCTAAAATCCATTTACAACCTGATATCCCCATTCTTTTTTCTGATTGGAACAAGGTTTGAAACCCATTTTGAATGTCTAGTCAATTTAATAATACCCCCCTCTTTCAATTTCATTAATTTTTTCTACATTTAAGGGGCAACAGTAGGGTTGATATGACATTGTTTCTACTTAAATGTATTTGTAACAAGATCCAATGGAATGCTGTGATGGAACAAGTCTTCTCTATAAGCTTTTAGTTCATCATAAGACCAAGCAAAGCATTTTTTATACTTCCTTAGTAATGCTATCAACTTTTTTTCTTTGATGGTTTTAATCTCTTACCAATATAGATAATTTTGGGAGTTGATTCAATTCCTAAATTCACACCTTATATATCTTCTTCACTAACAAGCTTACTTCTTGTTTTATAACAATAAAAATTATTAAACATTTTTTTCTAAATCAACAAGCCTCTTGGAATAGTATTTATTTTAAGTTGAATTATTTCATTTCTAAAGAGACTCTTATTGCCTTCTTCATCTTTCTCCACCATGGAATGCCAATCAATCTATTGGTTCTCAAAGCGATCAATACAATTTGAGAACTCATATATCTATTGATCATCATTGAAGACTGCCAATTATATATGTTATTTGGAATAATAGGCTTGGTAAGAATCTCAACATCATACATGCATTGGGGAGAGGTAAAGTAAGCATCAAACCATGAGGTTAATACAAGTGCATAAGCCATTACATTATTATCCTTTCTAACCCAATTAATGTGAAAAACATCAAGCAATTCAATAATGTCCTAGACAACATTCCTATACATTCTTAGTCTTTTTTTTAAATTTTTTATTATATGTGCCTCTAATTTGAGATACCACAAGTTTTGAATCACCATGCGGTCTAATGCATATGTTCCCATATTTGGAAATTGCATTAAACCAAAAATCAAAGCTTCATACTCTACCACTTTATTTGTGCATTCAAAGTTCAATTTGAATGCGAACTTTAGTTTTTTCCTCTTAGGGACACTAATACAATTCTTGCACTATTACTATTTTTTGAGCATGCACCATCAAAATAAATGTTCCAATTACCATCATTTCTTTGATACAAAAGTGGGGAAACTAAATCAAGATCAACCTGATTTTCACCTTCATCGTCACAAGATCCCACAAAATAATCAGGTTCCACATCAAAGTAACAAATATGTTTCTCTACCTCATTTGGATTCTCCAAGATGTTAATCATTTTCTTCGATCTATGAAACTATAATTCTTTGTCATGTAGTGGTATAGTAGCATAAATTAATCCATTTAAATAAAACCACCAATTGAGGTTGCCCACTTCCTAGAGAGTAAAGTACCCTACTTATCTAGACAATCAACTATGATAATATCCATAAAAAAATATTTGGGTATGTAGCAAGTTGGACCTCAATATTATTCACTATCTCAATCACATTCACTTCATGAGAATCCATGGAAAAAAACTTGTCGTAAGAGTTTGAAACTTGCATGCCTAGTTGGTTCATGACTTCTAATGACATTACATTGTTTGATGCCTCATAATCCAACATACAATTGAAATAAATAAAAATAGGAATGGTTTCAAATATGAGATGGTATAATGGACCTATTCTTTTTATTTCATTAGGAAAATAGATCCCCACAAAGAATTGACTTACAACCCTTAGGTGAGTCAACTCAATGAGGGAATCTATTGGTTTGCTTATGATTGAGGACAATGGTATTAGTCTGAACAACACTTTTGGGAGAAAAACTAAAAATAGTAAATCACCACAATTATGCAAGCTAACACGTGGGTCTTCAATTTAAAGCATAATAGAGATAGAAACCACAAAGTTTTAGCAAATTTGGGAAGGTATGAATATTGTGCACCTATCATAAAAAGCTTGTTTTGGAGGGATGTCAAGGACTTATTCACCTATGGGTGAATGGATCCTTGTGCAAAGGCTTAAAATCTGATTTTACAGTCCTGAAGCCCTGTTTCTACACTCCTGATTCCCCCAAATCCCATTGTCGGAAAGCTAGAATAAATTTAGGATTTGAGTTTATGTGGCTTGATAATAAAGGTGACAACAAATGCAACTTTGCAAAATTTATCTTTTGAGATCTTTAACTTTTCTTCAACCTATGAACCTACACATACACAAGAGGGAAAAACTGTTTGTTTTTGGTGGATGGGGGTTTTCCTTAATCAAACTCCGTTTTATAAATTAAACCTTGAATTGAAACAATGAAACATGAAAGGGATGATGAATGAACAAGTGTTATGTTTCAACTCACCAAACCCTTGACTTGAAACCCTCAAAGGATTGAAATGTAGTAGCTCTCTCCAAATTCTTGATCTTGCATGAAATGGCTTGATTGATGATGTGATCTTGATACTTGAATCTTGACTTCAATGTTGACTTAGATCTTGAAACCTACATCACAATGTTAGCTCCAAGAATATGCATGATTGCAAAAGACTTTGACATGATGCTTGAGATTTTTATTGATGATGTAGATGACTAGTAAATCTACCCTTGAATGCTCTTGACAATAATATTTGCTTTTAGGATTAATCTCTCAAAAAATCTAATGTTGATTTGATAAAATAACCTTGTATTTATGGTATCTATCCTTAATTTCTCAAAAATTAAACATTACAAGCCAACATTGAAATTTGAATTTGGGATTATAAAATACCACCAAAAACATGTTTTTAAAAATAGGTTCAAAGGCTTAGGGAAGAACCATTCGCCCATGGTTGAATGGGTCCCTGGTCCCTATTCTTGGAACACACATTGCTTAAGGTAATTACTTATGTGTTGGCATTAATTTTTGTCGACTTTCCCCTTCAGAAAATGTAATTTATTAGGCTTGTAGATGTAAAATAGGGCTTATTAAGGCATAATTAAGTCCATTTTAATTGAGGGGCCCAAACAAAGTGTGATAATGTAAAGGAGTACATTTTTCTACACTATATTTAGCCCCCACTTTGGTGAGATGATGAGTGCAAGCGCAAACTCACACTAAATTAGACAAATAAGTGTCAAGAGGGGTATAAGTGTAAAAATTCCAATAGAATAGGATGACAAAGATCAAGGAGGTTGTGCAATCCTCTAGGATCTAAGATCCCATGCCAAACCAACATAAGCACAAAGGGACACACACAAGATATATGATATGATGCAAAGAGGAAAGAAAGATGACTGGCAAGTTGTATTATGCCACATCAATCAAATACACTCACAAGGATGTAAAATAACTTATGAAACACATGGCTCCATAGGAAAGCAAGTTGTGTTATGCTTGATGGCCATAAAAAATGCACTCACAAGGGCTAGTGAAATATGTTGTCCACTAGGTGAGCCCCAAAAAGTGGCTAATGGGAAGCCATGCCTCTATCTAGGATCCCATTGTATTAACCATACCAAATTTATACTTCCTAATAACTTTGATAAGGCACCACAACATGATCAATATGCTTTGCTAATGCTACACTAAATTCAACTTCTATGAACAAAGTGAAGAAAGAAAAGTCAAAACGTTAATGACAACATCAATAAAATAATGCTAATGTAATGGTCACACTTCCTAGGAGATGTATGCTAACATTGCTGAGAATGGAACATACAAACAATGAATGGGGGACCATATGCCCCCCACTTAAAATGTCAACATACTTGCTATGTTGGTATTTTAAGTAGAAAGGGAGGAAAAGGTGATCCTTGAAAAGAATGCATGCCTCAAAAAACTAGTTATCCTTGCCCCCCAATCGTAGAGACAAAGACAACCACCAAGAAATATCATGTTGCTACCAAGAGAGAGATATGGTTGCAATTAATATTGTACCACCATGAATTGCAATGAGAAAGGCACATAAAGCTACCATTGCCACATAGTGATGAGCAACATGATAGGATGAAAGTCTTTATCAACTAGAGGAACTAGGTGCATCAACACAAGGAAGAGCACCAAAATCCTTATGATGTTGAATTTTATTACTTAAAGCCTTACATTCATTAGTAGAATGGCCATGCACTTGATGATATGCTCAAAATGAGCTCTTGTTGTAGAATTTCTTTTGTGTTTTTGGAGGAAGAGTAATCAAGTAGGCTTTGATAAACCTCAAGAAAGTTAGTCTCTTGATCAATAGTAGGGGACATTTCTTTCTTAGCACAAGACGCCATACATACAGTAGATGATAAGGCATTAGATGAAGATGAAGATAAAGGTTGGAAACCTAGACCCTGCTTGGAAAAGTACGGTATAGACTTCACTGGATTCTTATCATTTTGTGCCATGTTTTTCATTATATCCATGTTTAGAAAGGAGTTTGTATCCAATACCATAGCATGCTTCTACCTCAAATGAAGATATTTGATGCTTTTGATAAGGATTGGCTTCTTCAAGAGCACACAAATCCTTGATAAGATTTGTAAAGTTATGTATCTTCCTCTCACGAGGGATGGGAGTTGAAGAGTCCCCATCACCACCATGGGGTGATGTTGTCGATGTAGAACCAAGTTGAGCAAATGAAACACAAGGCTATTTTGGTTTAGATTGTGATATTTTGTACTCTCCCATAAATGAGGGTGTAAAATCTAATGAACCCCAATCATCCCTAAAACATGTATTTGAGGGTGAATCATTTGTATATGTCTCTTTGGAATTTGAGGGTGATATTTTGGACTCTTCTTTGAAACAAGGTGTAAAATCTAATGACCCCCAGTCATCACCTAAGAGTTTTATTGTAGATGAAATAAAATTAGGATTACCATCTACCTTTGAGGTTGGAATCAAAGTATTAGAGGAGTTGGAAGTGTTATGATCATGTTGAACTTGTGAATTATAGCTTTGTTCATTTGCTTCAACCATGTATATCTTGTTGTTGTATTCAAATTTCATCTCACAGTGAAGAGTAGATGGGACTCCTTTCATAACATGGATCCATGGTCTCCCTAGGAGAAGGTTGTATGAAAGAGGTCCTCGCATTATATGGATAGGGGTAGCCAAAACTACAAGTCTAACCTCAATGGGTAATGTGATCATTCCTAATGGTTTCCTATTAACATTGTCAAAGCCATGAATATTAACATCATTGAGTTGAAAAATATTCTTGTCCATGCCATTTTATATAGGAGATCAATGCTACAAACATTAAGACCTTCATTTTCTATGAGGGTGCACCTAACTACAGTTTCATTAATGATCACCTTTGTCATTAAGGCCTTATGTTTATTTTGGATCTCAAGCGAGGGTAATTATTTTGAGGGAATGTGATATCTGACTTTGTCACTTTCATACAATCAAAGGAGGTCGCTACATCATTCAATTTAACAAAAGATTGGATATCATTTTTTTGCAAAATTTCTTGGAGCATCTTATTGTATGTAGGTGATGTTTGAATCAAATCCCAAAGTGAGATGTTTATCAGAGTACGATAAATTTTCTCAACAAGATCATTCTCTTTACCTTTACATTGAGGAATGTTATGTGTGCGATCAATTGTGTGATAAGTTGGCTATTGTAACACAGGTTTAATAGGGAGTTGCCTTACAAAATTCAAGATAGCTCTTGGAGGTAACTTACCCTATGGTGGGAGGTGATTTAGGAGGATCACTAATTAAAGGAGATCCAATTTGTGTGTTCATAACCTCAACTGAGTTACCTAGATGACCTTCTAGTGAGGGTGAATCTAATGTGAACTTAACATCTTCATCTATGCCATCCATATTACTATTTGTTGAGAGAAATATAGCATTGAAAGAGAGACAAACAAAGTTATCATGATGCTTATTAATTGGGCCTTCTAACACCAAGATACCTTTGTCAAAAGTAGGAGAGGTATCGGGAGAAGAACAACAAGGATCATCATGATTGTCTATAATTGCATCCTCTTGCACTAAAGCTTTAGTGGATGATCTAGGTGAGATGGAGTCCTCAAGGGCTCCATCTAACATGTCAAAGTCATCACAACTAAAGGGTTTGAAGGATATGCTTTTTCCAAGGTTTTCCATTTAGTTTTTGTTTTGTTTTGATGCTTTCTAATGATTGCAAAATATAAACCAATCCATTTAAGCTATGAAATGATGTTGAAAATAAAGAAAAGTACACAAATCTAACACTATCTACAATTGAAACATGCAAAAAATCTTTCCAAAATGTTGCAATATTTACTTAAAGAAGCAATTACTTGAATGCATAAAACAAACCATTTTTTAAAATCAATGCTTAGATGAGAACATAAACAAAAAGGAAAAACAAAACCCAAAGATCACTCAAAAAATTGTCTAAAAATCCTATATAGGGATTGATTCACCCATGGGTGAATGGGTCCTTGCTCAGGGTTTTTTTAAATTGAATTTTTCAAATTCTGAGTTACTGTGTGTGATTTTTGTTTTTGGTTACAAACCGAGAGTTTTGTAACAGGTTTTTTCAAATTAGGGTGTCTAAATGCAATTACAAATGAGGTCAAATGATGAAAAAAGTGACTTTTAAGAATACAATTTGAACCTAAATCTAAACTTAAATGATTGAATAATGATTTCGATGCAAGTACAATGCAAGATGAATGCAAACCTAATGCAATTTTTTTGATTTTCTATATATTTAGGTGATGCAAACATGTAAAATTAAACCCTAAATGCAATTTTCACTAATGCAAGTTTAAATAACCCTAAATGCAATGCAAATAATGTAAATCTAATGCAAACTTAGTGCAAAACTTAGATTTAGGGCTAAAATAGACTCCATTTTTTAGAATTTTGTTGTACAACATTGGGTTCACCAAAATGAAACATAGAAAAATAGGTTCACCAATTTGAAATGGGGAAAATGGAGTTGATGAACCTATCTTCCTATTTTCATTAGGAAAAGAGACCCCCACAAAGAATTGACTTACAACCCTTGGGTGAGTCAACTCAATGAGGGAATCTGTTGGTTTCCTCATGATTAAGGACAAGGGTATCGACCTAAACAGTACTTTTGGGAGAAAAAATAAAAATATTAAATCACCACAATTATGCAAGCTAATACTTGGGTCTTCAATTTAAAGCATAATACAGAAAAAAAAAACCATAAATTTTTGGCAGATCTGGGAAGATCTAAATATTGTGCACCTATCATAAAAAACTTTTTTCAGAGGGTTGTGAGGGACTCATTCACCTATGGATGAATGGGTCCTTGTGGAGAGGTTTAAAATCTGATTTTACAATCCTTAGGCCCTATGTTTATACTCTTGATTCCCCCAAATCCCACTGTCAAAAATCCAAAAATAAATTCGAGATCTGAGTTTTCGTGGCTTGACAACAAAGGTGACAACAAATGTAACTTACAAAATTGCTCTTTTGAGATCTTCAACTTTTCTTCAACCTATGAACCTACACATACATAATAGGGAAAAATTGTTTGTTTTTGGTGGATGGGGGTTTGCCTTGGTCAAACCATATTTTGGTAATTAAACCTTGAATTGAAACAATGAAACATGAAAGGAATGATGAATGAAAAAATGTTATGTTGCAACTCACCAAACCTTTGACTTGAAACCCTTGAAGGACTGAAACTTAGTAGATCTCTCCAAGATCTTGATCTTGCATGAAATGGATTGATTGATGATGTGATCTTGATACTTGAATCTTGACTTGAATGTTGACTTAGATCTTAAAACCTACATCACAATGTTAGCTCCAAAAACATGCATGATTGCAAAATACTTTGACATGATGCTTGAGATCTTGGTTGCTTCTATAGATGACTAATAAATCTGCCCTTGAATGCTCTTGACAATAATATTTTCTCTTAGGATTGATCTCTCAAAAAATCTAATGTCGATTTGATAAAATAACCTTGTATTTATATGTATTTATCCTTAATTTCCCAAAAATTAAACATTACAAGCCAACATTGAAATTTGAATTTGGGATTATAAAAATACTACCAAAAACATTTTTAAAAAATGGGTTCAAAGGCTTAGCATGGGTGAATGGGTCTCAGGTCCCTATTCCTAGAACACACACTACTCAAGGTAATTACTTATGTGTTGGCATTAATTGTTTTTGAGTTTCCCGTTCGAAAAATGTAATTTATTGGGCTTGTAGGTGTAAAATAAGGCTTATTAAGGCATAATTAAGTCCATTTTAATTAAGGGGCCCAAACAAAGTGTGAAAATGTAAAGGAGTTCATTTTTCTACACTAAAAAAATTATGTACCAACTATTTATCAACAAAGATGTTTAAAAGGGGTCAATTGTTTGTTTGTTACTTGTAGATATAGTGCCCAAGTAAATTTTAGGGGCTCCTTACATATTGACTTTATTTTCTCTGTCATTAGAAATCATTGTAGGTTTATTTTGTTGATCATTTATTGAATTAATATCCCTTATCCTAATCCATTAATTAAATAAATATTTGTCATTTATTTAATTAATATCCATTGCCATTATCCTTTAATTAAATAAATATTTATTATTTATTTAATTTACATCCCATCATGATCCCATTAATTAATTAAGTACTTTATTTAATTAATTAATTACATTTTATCATCTATCCTTGTCCATCCAATCCTAGCCCTCCATCTCCTTCACATGGATCATAATCTAAATTTATCCTCATGTGACCCTTCACATGTCTAACTAACTCCTTGCCTATATTCATTGAACCTAGATACTTGCCAAAAGTCAAACTAACTTTTCATCTTGTCCATTCATCTCATTTAACCTCTTAATTCTAGCCATTGTCATTTGGATTTGTGTCCTTATCCCTATCCTAAACCTAGATCCTACCTATCATTTGACACTTATCATATGATTGCATCCTTGATCCAAACCCTAACCCTCCTTCAATCTTATCCATCCATCATTAATCATTTCTAGCCATTGATTTTTCCTCTTCAAGACTCTATATTTAGAGGCTCTCATCCTTCATTTTCACCTAAGAATATCTTGAGTTATTGTACTTACATGCCATTTTGATCTTTTATTGTGCAATCATTATCAATCATATCAAGGTTATGATAGAGCATCAAGTAATCCACATATCAACATTAAGAGAAAATCAAATGAAATAAGGGTGCACTCTATTTCTACTCATCAAGGGGAGAAGCAAAGATTCTAGGTGAAGGTATTGTGATTTTGTATCGCTTTTATCTTCCTTTGTTTTCCTTCAATATTTTATAACCTATTTATTTTGGCACCCTCAGTGGGACCCTCAAGTCCCTGAATTCAACATTTTTTCTATGAGTTTCTTTCATTTTTAATAGTTTCAAGCTACTTTGGCATAATTGTTCCAAAGTGGTGCAATTGAGTTTATTACATTTTTAACAGTTTTAGGCTAGTTTAGCCCACAATTGTTCTAGAGTGGTGCAACTGTCACACAAATTCGTACAATTGTTCCAAAGTGGCACAATTATCACATAAAGTGGTACAATTGTTCCAAAGTGGCACAACTGTCACACAAAGTGGTGTAATTGTCACATAAAATGGCGCAGTTGTTGGTTATTGGGCTTAAGCATCAAGTTTTCTTTCTATCACTAATAACTTATAGTTCTTTTCCATCTTTGGTGTTTCATGCTTCATTGTTGATTGCGGTTTTGTGGGTTTCTAACCTTGGAATAGAAAATTTGTTTCTCAGATTAGGGTTTTACCTTTGTTTTTGTAAATTTTGTTGTTTTCAAGAAAATTGGTGCAATTGCAAGAGATATTGGCGCATCTATGGGAGATTGTGGCCCATCTATGGGAGATTGTGGCACACTTTTTTTGCAGAATGACACATTTTTCTAGAAGTTATAATTTAGGTTTCTCTGAATTTGTCTAATTTTGTGAACTTGTTTCTTTTTGTCATGTATTTTTCTCAAGGTTTGAAACAATTGTTTCACACATTGATACAATTGTTATGTATAATTTGGCTAGGGTTTTTCTTAGTTACTAATTTTATCTATGTAGTTATGGATTTCATGGACATAAGAAAAAGATCATAAAACTACTAACATCTTTCTTGCAAATTCATTAGTCCAAGGAGTTATCTTCCACTAATCTAGGCATCTAAAGTAGCTTAGTGGGTTAATGGACATTGCTTATGATGTTTGAAAGTATGTGTAGACGTATGCTCTCTCTTGCACTTAGTGTGATCTTAGAGATCAAAATTTTCACATTTCTTCTTTTCTTTTATGTTATAAGTGTTATCTCAAGGCTTGCTAGCTTGTGCGTATGCTCTCCCCTTGCACTTCATACAATCTTGGGTGACCAAAATCACCTAGTATAGTATTTCCTATTAGGAGGCCTAATTAGGGATTTTATCACCTCAAGGATGACCTCAATCATATTTTTTGAGTGGGGTTTAGAAAGGGGGGAGAATGAAAGTTCTACCCCAAAGTGTGGTTAGCATTGTTTGAGCCAAGCTGTGTGACCCTTAGTCCACTGAGACATTTTGGTGAAGATTGCAAAGGAATCCCCTCTAATATCATTACAAAGGGATCAATTTTCACTAATTCCACTAAGAACCTTATTTGAATAAGCCTTAAGACCATCAATCATTGCTTAGTGTGGTGCACAATACAGTCCATACTCGAAGTTACTCACCATGTACGTTCTCTTGTTGAGGTGACACATACTCCTTGGTAGGTCCTTGTACTTCTAAGGTAAGAGGCGTAAAGGTGGTATATGACCTTTGTATACCCTATTTACCCATTCATTTGAAGGTGCACTAGGAAAACATGCTCCAGGCCATAAACCAAATGGTAAGGAGATGTTCCCAAGGAAACTTTCTTACGAGTATGATCCGCCCAAAGGGTGAACCTTAAATGGGTGTGCTAGTCCTTAGGATTCTTATCAAGCAACTTATAGATAATAGTCAAAATATTTTTATTTTTGGATTCAGCTAAACCATTATCCTAGGGATAATAATTGGATTTTTTTTTAAAACAACCCCATAATTAAAGGCCCGGTTAGAAAAATTCAAAGATGAAAATGCAAGACCATTATCATAGACTAATGCAAATGGGCAACCAAAGTGAGCAATTTCTCTTCAAGAAATTTAATTACTAACTCAGCATACATTGCTTAGATGCTCCAACCTCTGTCCATTTAGTGCAATAATTAGTGGTAGTTAGAATATACCTATGGCCCACAGAAGAAGGAGGATTAATCATACAAATAAATTTGAGTCCCCACTACACAAAAGGATGTACCTCTACCATAGGATGAAGTGGCATAGCAACATACCTTTCTTTTCTTGCGATTGTTTGATAGAAAGCACACACATGTAGATGGACATCATCAAATAAAGTTGGCCAATAATATTCCACCCTTAGAATTTGATATGCAGTGGCAACTCTTGAACCATGACCTATCCCAAATTTACTATGAAAATCATTCAACATGATGGAGGCATCTTGTTTAGTTAAGCACCTCAAATAAATATCTTCATGATTTTTCTTATATAGCACCAACCCTTTGAGCATAAAACCATTAATCTTCATTTGTAATGTGTGCCTTTTGTCAACATTCAGATGAGATGGACAACACTGTTGATGCAAATAAAAATTAATGTCATTATACCACTTGTCAGAGGAAACATCTTCAATATTATATTGATTAGCAGCTACAAGACACGAATTTGTCTCAACCATCGTATGAGTTAAAGTCTTTCCTTGTAACAACTACATGGGTTGGATCTCTAAACTAAATTACTATAACATGGTTACCCATTTTCCTCTACATTCACCCAATTCATTCTACATGAGTAATAACTTAACAACTGGGTCAGGCATTATCACATACACTTTACTCCATAAAATATAATTCTTGAATTTCTTTACCACTCTCATTAGGGTGTAAGCCTGCTTTTCTACGTTTGGGTACTTCAATTCTATATCTTTTAGGGGTATGCTCATAAAAGCTATTGGACACTCATGCACTTGGTATAAATAGGACTCACGAGCACCAAGGCCTCAACAATAGTTTGCTTGATTTATTCAAAATCTCTCTTGGCTTGATTTTCGTATCTTGTTTCAATATAACATTCAAGAGTTTCACAATCTCTACAAAACTTGTAATAATTTTTTGAACAAAATTAATCTTTTTGAAATACAACTTGAGCTCCTTCTTACTTGTTGAGGGTTAGATCTTTAAAATGGCCCGCACTCATTCCAAATAAATGGAGATCCCCCTTTTTTAAATAAAATAACCTAAAATATTACCCTTAGTTACTCCAAAAATACACTTTTTAGGATTGAGTGAGATACCAAATTCTTTGCATCATTGAAACACCTTGCGTAAATCTAAAATATGATCCTTTCTTTGTTTGGAGAAAATTGTCAAATCATCCATGAAAATAATTATACACTTACCAACCAATTCTTTGAATACAATATCTATGGATCATTAGAAAGTAGCTCCTGCATTGATTAATGTAAATGGCATCCTTTCGTATGCAAATGTTCCCTATTTGGTAGTAAAAAATATTTTTAATCTATCTTCATGTGCTACCATCACTTGATTATACCCTAAATATCCATCTAAAAAGGACATCGTTTGTGATCCATTAATAATTTGTAAAACTTCATCTAATGACGACAAAGGGTAATTATCCTTCTCATAAGCATGGTTGAGATTTTAAAAATCAACACAGTCAAATTTCACCATTCTTTTACCTAATTGAAACCAAATTATCCACCCATGTTGAGTGACACATTAGGAAAATTATCCTCGTTGATAACAACTTCTGCACTTCTTTATAAATCAATGGCTCTAGTAATGCACTGACAGGCCACTGTCGTTGTCTGAAAGGTTTAATTTCAAGTCGAAGGGAAATAATATGTGTAATAATGGAAATATCATAAATTTTAAGATCTTCATAACTCTAGGCTATGATGTCATGGTATAAATGAAGAGCTTTGACTATTCCTTCTTTCTCTTTGGGAGTACATACTTTCCCAATGAGGATATTATTTTCTTCTTTGATCATGCCCATATTAGGAGTATCACATTTTCCATGTATAGATTTTGAATGTTGCTCTCAAGATCTTAACTGATCCAAGTAAAAAATGCACTCTAATTGAACCATTTCTCTAGGAATTGTATTAGTCTTCAAATTAACCACTCTCTTGAGATCTATCTCCACTTTGTTAGGCTCTGCTTCACCTATAATCTAAGTTGTAAACACATTTGAGCTTGTAATAAAATCTAATATGTTCTTGTCATCCTCAAACACTTGAAAACTAGTAACATTATTTGGCACTGAAGGCGTAGGATTGAGCTCAATTGTGAACCTTTTCAAATTACACAATGAAAGTGGTTGTAATGTACTAGCTATTGGTGCCAATACATCAACATAATAATTTTTACATTGAGGAATCAATTGAGTGTTAAAGGTATCAAAACCCTCGATAAAATCCCATATGTGATGGCGATAGCTTCCTAGCCTCTTATCATAAAAGGACTACCACTTACACACTTTCTTTACCACTAATTCATAATCACCAAATTTTTTTAATACCATAGCCTTTTTTATGAATAGCCATCAAAATTTTGTGCACTAGTGCTTCATATTCTACAATATTATTATTGCAGTAAAACTGTAATCTATAGGTTGTGAGGAAAGTTTTCCCATTTGGGTTGATTAGTTCAAAACTAGCTCCTGTTGAGAAATGTGACTCAAATTTACTGGCTTGATCAACTTCCTGGAGCAGTTGTGTTTTCCTCCTTTATCGACCTAAGTTAAATTGTTGGTTTTCAAGTTTTTATAATTGAATTCGCAGGGTTCTAAAGTTTCATAACCTCTTGACTTAGCGAATTTGAAGTGAAGGCTACATCCCTTTGTTGTCAGCATGTCATGTGTTTTGAGAACTTCACAACCTCCGATATGGGGTTCAAAATTTTAGGTTTTGAGCGACAGAGTGATCTCCTTCTTGTCGTGGGTTTTAGGAATTTCCTAACCTTCGACTGAAGGTTTTGAAGTTCGGGTTTCTCCCGAATTGGCCATCCCTTTGGTGTCAGAAAGACATGATGTGATTGGAAAGACTTTGGAAGATGTCTCTTCGACACCTGATAACTGAAGTCTTGGTGAGTTTGACAGAATAGTGACTTGCGTGGTAGTAAATACTTGCCGGTGGGAGCCCATAAGATGTCACAACAACAACCCAATGTGTAGCATTGGATCCTCATTAGTGAGAAGTTATTTCTTCAGAAAGACACTGAAGCTTGTCTCATCGAGGGAATGATGGAACGACGTAGTGGTGAACTCACTTGTCTTTGGGACAATGCCTCATCGGTAGGACTTCGAAGGTGGTCTCCCCGATACAACGATGGCTGACTCGGTGACCTGTATAGAATGTCTCAATGGGACCCAATTAATGATTAGCTAGAAAATGGTGATTGGTTGCATGTATATGACAATTAAAGCTACTCGTGGTTGGTTGTCTATTGCAGTTAGGGTTTCCTAGAATGATTAAGAGTTGAACATGAATGTATTTGTGGGGTTGCTAGACTGGCTAAGAGGCTAGGTAACTGAGAGAGAGATGGATCTCATAGAAGGTGAAGGTAGAGTGGCTATGTGATAGTCAAGTCAAGAGGCCAGTGGTCAAGCTATGAGGCTGTGTAGCCAAAAGAGATGTCTCTCATCGAGGGAGGTGCTTGAGAAGGGTTATGTTGTCCGTATTCTCTGGATGGACAAGATGTGTAAACTCCTGTAAAGGATGTAAGCCTAAATTGTATTGTAACTCTTTTGTTGTTGAATAATACAATGGATAGATCTTTTGGAGTGTGGGGTTTTTTACCCATAAGGGTTTTCCCCACGTAATTCTATGTGTCCATTTATGTTTGTCTTTCATGTTGGTTGATTCTAAAAATTTGAATATGTGCATACTATTGAATCTAGTTAATTTTGCATGTGCTTTTCTCAGAAGGGTTAATGTGGGAAATCAATTGTGCATGTTTCCACTTTATGGCATAGTAGTTGTGTCTTTGAGGAAATTTAAATGAATTAAAATCACCGAAGGCACTGTTGTTCTTAGATGTTTCTATCTGAGATGACCCGATATTTCCCTTATAAGTGGTATTAGAGCCTTCTTTTGGGATGTGTTTCTTCCTAGTGTGTTTTTGGTTCTAGGTATTCCTTCCGTGAAGATTTCTTAGCCTAACAAGCTTGAGGAGATCTGAAGGAGTCAGCTGATGATTGATCCTTTGGTAAGTAAAAGTCCTTGCTCTTTTGAGACAACACGCAACATAAAAGACATTGAAGATGGAGAAACTAGAGTTGATCATATTGTAATTATGTGGTCTGAGGCTCCTGGTTGGAAATGAATGATCCTAATGCAAGGGGTTTGAGTTTATGCTTATGGTTGTGTTGTAGTAGAGTGTGGTTCATACTGGGTGTCTGTGTGAGAGGCTCTCTAATGGTATGGAGATGCTTGGGTTGTTATTCAACCATAGAGTACTATGCTTGTGTTGGGTGCTTTGACCTGGTATTGAAGGCATCGTTCTTTGTTACCCTAATTGCAAGTAGGCTATGGATTTGATTTTTGGATGATCTAGAAGCTTTTGAAATAGCTTGTCTCTCTTGAATGCATGTGCATGTTGGTGGTTTTGGAGTTGGCTTGAAATGGGCTTGGAGTTCTTGAACTACTATTTCCTTTTAAGGATGGTTTTTACTTGCATGGCTCTATGGTTTTGCAGGTTTTACACAGTTAAGCAAAACTTGTGCTTATGTGGAGCTAATGTTAAGCTATTTTCTAGACCCTGGCTTTTGGGGTGTGATTGGATGAGATAGTTGTAGTTCGGCATGGTGTTGAGAAGGTGTGATGTCTTCTCTACATGGGAGTGTTGGTATGTGATTTTTTGCTTAGCATTCTTGTGGTGTTACTTGCTGGGTTCCTTGACTATGGTGATCATTGTGGACATGATTGGAAAATCATATTTGAACTTGATCTGGTGTTTGAGTCAAGTTGTCTACATTGTTATTTGACTCGATATCTCAGTTTTGCATTTTCCAGTGCGATGATGGATTTGCATGCTTCATTGATTGAATCTACGGGTTGAGCAATATTGTGGGCTGTCTTTACCCACATGTTTGTTATGGGACAACTCAGAAGTGGATTGTCAATATCCACGAGGATTGTTTCTGTGTTGGTGCAGATCTGTTAGTTGGCCTTGTCTCTGGTCACTTGTGCATTGGCGTGGTTGCTTTTGGATGATAGCAAGGATGGCATTAAGTACCTGAATAGTTGACTATGGGGACCTATAGCATGTGTATCATGATGTCATGAAGAGCTTGATACACATTTTAGTGTGAGCTTTTGACAGTGATGGTGTTGTTTGCTTGGTTTGGAGATCTTGGTGTTGCTTGGCATTGTTGCCAGATGGACTTGTTGTTGAGTGGACTTGGAGGTTTTTCAGATCAACAGATTTCTGGTCATGATGCTTGGAAATCTTGGGTGTCGCGGTTTAGTGGGAGCTTTAGCAGTGACTGTGGATTCATCACTTGGTGGTGAATGATCTTCTTTAGTGTTGCAAATGTTACTAGGAAGGACTCTAAGATCTTGTGGCTACAGAAGAGTTCTTTCACATTTGTGTTATCAACTAGATTTCCACCTTGCTGAACTTAAGGTTCAACAATCTATTGACACATGGGAACATTCTCAGGTTGTGGGTAACTTATAATGAGAATGAACCTCCAGAGAAGGCCATCTTCCTAAATGGTTATCACCTAGATTACTCTATTGTTTAACAAGGAAAATGGAAGAGGGCATGCATAAATTGAAATACTAAAAATGAAAACTAAAAAGGTGATACACCAAACTAAAATAGGACACAAAGCTCATATTACAAACACCTGCTCACAATGATTGAAATAAAAACTTGCACAACTTACTTTTGAATGTCTTTGCATAAATATTTTATAAGGTCCTAATGCTCAAAATCCTAGGAGGAAGATAACTCCACAACTAAAAGCTATTTGTATCTTTGACATAGATTATAACCTGCATTAACATACTTTTGCATAAAGGTTCTAAACATGAGACAAAGCTATGAGGAGATGAATAATACCTCACACAATAACTTGATCAAACCAACTGAGTGCACATAATAAATCAAAGAGAAATAAGGAAAAGAATCCAATCACTGATGTCCAAGGTCTTCACTGTTATTCATGTCCAAAAGAGTTACAAAGTATGCCCAAATCCACCAAAGGAATAAAAAGTCACTAAGTACAAAATGCATAATAAGAACTAAGTACAAATGAGTCAACTAAGTGACTATATCTCCAAATCCTTCCAAAATCCACCAAAAAAGGATCTAGAAATTGAGTTGGGTCGGATGCCCCCAAAAAGCCAAGAATGTAGCAACTGAATCCTCTCCAAAAAGACTCCAATATGTGGAAAAAGTGAAGTTTGACCATGTCAAACATGAAGGCACAAGAAACCACCCCTTAGATGCTCTCAAATCCTCCAATAAGGTGAGTAAAGGCCCCTATATGCTTGCCAAATGTTCAATAACCTCTCCAAACCTCGCTATATACTCTCCCTTGGTTTACCAACTGCAACAATTAACTCCATTATGTTTGCAAGATGTGAGGACTCAATTAAAACTCATAAAAGCCCTTATAAGGCACGACACCTTTATTTTGCATCTAAAGTAACATTTATAATTAGGTGATTTATAAATTATCACTTAATTAAAAATGTTTTACATTTATAAAACCATGCAAAAATAAAAGCAAGAGCTCGACCCATGTAGGAAAAAAAATGTAAAACATAAGTCTTTGAGAGGCTTACACACTTGGCATTTAAGAGGTTATGAAATTCTCTAAGGCATCAAATGGACCATGGCTTGCATTAGTTTGTGTTGCAAATTTTAAAAGAAAGGTGAAAAACATCTTTGTGTGGTCGGCTAAGAAAATTAGGGTAAAAACCCTAATCTCAAAACAAAGAACCCTTTGATTTTTGACCTCATTTGCATCAAGCCAATTTTTGGAAAGAACTCTCAGCCACCATGGATACTTTGGAAGCAAACCATTTTTGCTATCTTCTTGTCGATTCTCTCAGAGGATCACTGGGTAAGTTGTTTGAACACTAAATCTGAGAAAATAACCTCCATTTTTTGTTGATTCTGGGCCTTCTTGGCCATGACTACTATAGATTTTCTTACTCATTCGTTGTGCCTTATTTCCTCTATTGATTGCTTCATCTCCTTGGCTGCCATTGGAGACATATTGATTGAAAACTTTGAAGAGAGACAAGTTTGTAGCTTAACCCATATCTTCTACATCCACAATTGAAGGTAAGCTCTTCGAATCTTGCATTCTACTTGTTTTCTGGAAGTTTGTTCATGTCAAAAGCTCGAAAAATCCTCTTTTCCTTCTATATTTGTGATTTTACTACAAAACCCCAAATGGGTTTAACATTTGTAAGGAATATGACCTCTTCAAGTCGCGAACATGAAGACATCAACTGGGTTTAACATTTTATGGCAAGATCTCACTGTTATTTCATTTCTTTTGTATTTGTGTTCATTTTTAGAAAGAAAATATTCTTTTGTATGACAGGTCGCGGGCTCCCTCTTTGCCATCTAGGTATCCTAGTTTTGAAAGCTTAAGGTTTCAGTACTTGCAAGAGCTTGAAACTCTCCTATTTTCTTCTGCATTTGATTTTGAGACAAACCCCAAATGGTTTTTTGTATTTTGAGAAGAAAACATTTCTCCCTGGCCATGGCCATAAGAGCACAAAATTGAGTTTGTTTAATATTAATGCAGCTTGGATTTTTTCCTCCATCACTGAATATGCAAAATATACATTATTTCTCCCCTTCCTATTTTTTGAAGAGAACAACAAAGCTTTTATTTTCTCCAATGTATGCATCTGTACTTTGTTTCCTTGAAATACAAACTAGGTATTTTCATTTGCAAAACCCACTTCACAAAACATTTGCATTGCTTTCGTATGTTCATTTTCTTTGGGAATGACCATGGCATTGTCCTTCTTACTATCATTCATAGATGCTCTCAAGGCTATATTGTTGTTGCAACACAAAATTCATGAGAAATTCCATAGTGACTTTTCATTGTGCCCTCTTATGGTGTATTCATTTCTCCTATGCTTTTAACTACTGTAGTAATTGTCCATTAAAGACAACAATACTTAAAATGCATTTATAATGTTATTATCTTATGATCACAGTCAAGCTTTTAAATTCGCCACTTGCATTTTGTACACACTAAATCTATGCAATAGAACCTTGCAAGTTCATTTCCTTTGGGTTTCATGACCACCATACACTCCTTAAGAATGAATGTTAGGCTTACCCTTTACAATTTTTAACTGTAGCAACTTCAAAGTCAAGTATCTCTTTTCATATTTTGAGTTAAGATCAGTTATAGCCAAAGGTAAAGTTATTGTATCTTGTTGTCATCTACATACTCTTGCTCTTGAATAATGGCATGTAGTGTCATGTGTGCATCCCTTGCTTTGACTGCACTAACCTTGATTGCTCATGTTCTTCACTAGTCCTTGCTTATAAGGTACATGACATTATTATGGATGACTTCCCTATACTAACTATGACCTTGTCATTTGGCACCATCCAGTAGGTCCTTACCTTGAAGACTTGACTTCCTTTTATGAAGATACTACCCTTGATACAATTACCCTTAAAATTGTATTCAAACTTTTGTATTTTCTCATTCAATCAGAGTCTTTGTGTTGTCATTATGCTCACTGTACTTGATGAGTACCATTGTTTAGTATTTTAGGACACTGTGACTCCATTGAGCATCAATTTATCATTAATACCAGTGAATTCATCAACTTCACTGTGATGAATGATGAATTCATCCTTGATTGCATCACAATGTCATGGAAGACATAACAAGCTCATCCCAACAAAACACAAAATGACAGCATGCTGGGATCAACCCTTGTGGGAGCCACATTTTATCCCACATGTTGTAATAAGATGAAATAAAATAGTAAAAAGGACTTCACCTATACTTACACAAGAAGCAAACATGTTAGATAAAACCAACCATATGATAGATGTGTTTGATAACTCTCTTGTTTTCCTGGACATCTATGGTATGCTAGGCTGTTTTAATGCACATAAGGATCATATTATATGTTTACAAATGTATGCACATATTTTGATTGGTGATCCTTCATTGCTCTAACAACACTCTTCTCAAAGATGCAGGGAACCTAGGAGCATCAAGGAGAGCATCAACTGGAAACAGGACAAGCGGGAGGGACTGAAGATGATGCAGAACAAAGCAACTGGGATTCATCATTCAGAAAATGATGGGTCCCCTTTATCTTTATCTACATTCTTTCTATTTTATATCTATAAATGTATAATTTTCTCCATTATATGCATTCGGATAGTTAGTCCCATGGCTTGTGTGGGACACCATTTATCAATAAAGACTACATTTTTGAAAAGATTGTGCACTTTCTCCTATGTTATGTTATATGCATTTGCATAATGCAATGTAGTATTGTAGTCTTCTGATTTTTCCTTTATGCACATGAATGTGACATTACAGAGTCAAAATGTACCTTCTTTTCACTAGTAAAATATAAACAACACTACCTGTTTGGGCTAGTAGCAAAAATAGGTAACAATTTGCATGGACACTATTTGAGGATGTGCAACATCTTGGAACCATGGAGGATGTTTGGAGTCTTTGGATGAGGTGTTGGTGGTTCTTGGCAGGTGATGTTGGTTTATATTTTTGGCATGATGCATTGATCTTGAAACCAAGGTATGTTCACTTGAAGCATGGGATCTCCTATGGGGGATGCTTAGATCATGATGTCATGATGAGTTCCTAGTTCAAATGTTTGGAGCTTTTGACAATGGTCAAGTGTTTCTCTGTGTTTTGGGTGCATTGGTCATATGCTTGAGAACTTCATGATAGTACAGTAATGTAGATTGGAGTTCAACATGGGATGATCATTTGCAGGTGCTCATGGATACATGGAAAATAAGGTGAGGCTATAATTTCTCTTGAGATGAGAAAGGTGCTCTTGATGGTTACTCCTGATGAAGATTTCAGCAGAAAGTCCGAGGAGTCTACACCTTGATTGAACATGAGTTCAACAAAGACCAATGAGGAGATTTCTCTTCGATGAGTCATGGTGGCTAGTATGTCTTGGAAGATCATTCTCATTCCCCACTCTTGGTCTACTCAATAGTGAAGTCTATATGAGAGGTATTTGCTCATTGTATCTTTCAGATGTGTTTTATGCTTTCTTTCATGATATGGATCTTGAACTATTGTTTAATGGCTCTAGAGGATTCATAGTGGAAGATGGACAACATGTTTATCTCCTTGTGAATCTGAGTTGATAAGAACAATTAGGAGATTCTTTAAGGGTGTGTTTTCCTGAGATGGAAAATGAAGTAGTTTGATCTTCTTTGAGAGGCTTACATCTATATGTTATGTTTGATCTCTTGAGGTTGAACAGGTTTGGATGTTGTTATATCTTTTCTCTTGGGGTTGTGAAGGAGATCTTACTTGACATAGATAGCATTTAGAAGTGTATGTAGGAGGATGCTACATGTTTATGATTTGTAGTCTTTTCTCTTTAGTCTGGTTCTTATTCATGTATGTTCGAACTCATATGACTTTAGATGTGAGATTTCTATGTGGAGCCATGATGATCACTAGTTTTTGGTCATGTGTTTTCACTTGGGTGATGACATGGAGGTTCTCGTGTCTCTTTCTTTTGACATATATGGAGAGCATGAGAGAGCTATGGAAGACTATTGAGAGAGATGTTTCTTGTAGTAGTTGGTTGCAGGTTTTGTAGATCTTTATGGATGTTTCCTTGGTACTACATGGTTACACTTTCTATGTGTTGTCATTGGTAGACTTGCTATGCTTTTGACCTTTAGATTTGGAATTTCCCATGTAGTGGGAGTTTCTGGTTGTGCTTTGTCTTCTCTGACTGGTTGGCACATGAAACTTTCATTTGCAGTTGATGGGTTGGCTATGAAGGTGGCATGAGTTTGTTGATGTGGATACCTTAGAGATATGTGTGATTGGATGGATTCGTACTTGCTATGTGTGCTATTTTCAGTCACGTGGGTTGATCAGTTGGATGGGAGCAGTCAATTTCTAATTGTTGTTCTAGCTGATGTTCTATCTTGTTTCTAGAGAATGACTTTATAGTTGTGTTCATGATTGAGGAATTTGAAGTTGATGTTGTGTTGCTTCTATACAACTTGTGAGCATAGTGGTGTGGTGGCAGTGTTGAAGCCCTTTCCATCTATAGGATCTGATGCTTGTGTTCTTGAGACTAGTGCATATATGCCTTGGCTCATTCCTTTTTCCTATGGTGGATGGCTGGAACTATTGCCTGATTTGGTGGACATCTTGGATGTCATTGTAGGTGTCTTGGTTGGAGTGTGGAAGCATTGTTTAAGATTCTTGAGTTTTCTTTGGAGGGAGCCAATAAGTTCTTCGTCAAGTGGGAAAATGTTGAGAAAGGTGACTCAAATTTACTAGCTTGATCGACTTCCTGGAGTAGTTGTGTTTTCCTCCTTCATCGGCCTGAGTTAAGTCATTGGTTTTCAAGTTTTTATAACTAAATTTGTAGGGTTCTAAAGTTTCATAACCTCCTAAACTAGTGGCTTTGAAGCGAAGGCTATGTCCCTTTGTTGTCGATATGTCATGGGTTTTGAGAAATTTGCAACCTCCGACATGAGGTTCGAAAGATTGGGTTTTGAGTGACAAAGTGATCTCCTTGTTGTTGTAGGTTTCAGGAATTTCCTAACCTCAGACTGAAGGTTCTAAAGTTCAGGTTTCTCCTGAATTGGTGATCCCTTTGGTGTTGGTGAGACATGGCATGATTGGCAGGACTTCAGAAGATGTCTCTTCGACACCTGGTAACTAAAGTCTTGGTGAGTCTGATGGAGCAGTGACTTGCATGGTGATAAAGACTTGTCAGTGGGAGATGACATCGTTGGTGGGAGTCTACAAGATGTCACAATGACAACCCGATATGTAGCATTGGATCCTCATCGGTGAGAAGTTGTGTCTTCAGTGAGGCACTGAAGCTTGTCTCACCGATGGAATGATGGAACGAGTGGTGAACTCACTTGTCACTCGGATAGTGCATCATCAGTAGGACTCTGAAGGTGGTCTCCCCGATACGATGATGGATGAATCAATGACCTATAAAGAATGTCTCGAAGGGACCTAATTGATGATTAGTTGCAAAGCAGTGATTGGTTGCATGTTTGTGATGGTTAAAGGTTCTTGTGGCTGGTTGTCTATTGTAGTTAGGGTATCCTAAAATGATTAAGAGTGAACAAAAATGTCTTTGTGGGGTTGATAGACTGGTTGAGATGTTGGGTAACCAAGAGAGATGGATCTCGCAGAAGGTGAAGGAAAAGTGGCTATGTGACAGTTAGGGCGAGAGGTCAGTGGTCAAGCCATGAGGCTGTGTAGCTGAAAGAGATGTCTCTCGCTGAGGGAGGTGGTTGAGAAGGGTTATGTTGTCTGTATTCTCTAGATGGACAAGATGTGTAAACTCTTGTAAAGGTTGTAAGCTTGAATTGTATTGTAACTCTTTTGTTGCTGAATAATACAATGGCTAGATCTTTTGGAGTGTGGAGTTTTTTACCCATAAGGGTTTTCCCCACATAAATTTGTGTGTCCATTTATGTTTGTCTTTCATGTTGGTTGATTCTGCAAATTTGAATTTGTGCATAGTGTTGAATCTGGTTAATTTTACATGTGCTTTTCTTAGAAGGGTTAATGTGGGAAATCAACTGTGCCTATTTCCACTTTATGGCATAGTAGTAGTGTCTTTGAGGAAATTTGAAGAAATTAAAATCATCAAAGGCACTATTGTTCTTAGATGTTTCTATCTGAGATTACCCGATATTTCCCTTACAACTCCAACACCCTATTTAGATCTTGAACCGTAAAACCATAATGTCTAGATCCCAACATCACTTGTATTGCTAGGTTATGCCTTACTTGTCTTGGATGCAATTTTACAATTTTGATCTCCCTCTTTATTGGGTTGTTCAACTGATGAAGGTTCTTGATTCAAATTTCCATAAGGTACCTTGAAAACATTGGAATGTTTCCTAACCTTCTCTATTGTAGTTTGACATAGGCAACATTCAAACTTTGAATGAGATGCATTATTGATCCTACACTAGCATGGGAGTAGCAAATCCTCAATGTTGGCCTTGTTTCAAAGACTCAATTGACCTGTGATAAATTTAGAAATAAAATCTAAAATTCCTTCAAACATTCCCCACTCTTCATTAGAGGGAAGATCATCATCCATCTCTACAAAAACTTCAATACTACAAGGTACTTGACTTAAATCCATAGGGGATGCATTCAAATCATGCAACATTATTATTTCCTCAATTAAAAAAAAAACTCAAGAGTATATAACCCAAGATCAACTTTAGAAAATAGTATTTCATTATTTTGATTGTATTATGTGATCATATGCTCCACTCTTGGTTCCTTGATCTAATTTTCCATTCCCTTCTAAGGGAGCCACATATGAGAGAAATTTGTAGCCATGTAACCATTAAGCATTTTAGACCAATCACTACTTAAAAGCATACCATACATATCATGGATGTAAACTACTTGAATGTTGATCATATGATACACAAGTGGGTTAGAAGCAAGTTGCATATAAATGTGATTCAATTCTCCTACCAAGTTAAGTTTTATCTTATCAAGTTCAGTGTTTTCCCTTGTAGATTTAATAGGAGTCAAGCCTAAGGATTTACACATGGTGAGATGCATCATGTTGGTTTATTCTCCCAAGTCCACCAAACAATTATGCAGGTTCTTGCCAAAAATACAAAAAGTGAGTAAGAACGGTGGGGATTCCCTCTTTTCCTGATATATATTCATTGGAGTGTCTACTTAGGAAACTTGAGCTTTATCCTTTCCCCTTATCTAAGAATATTTTGATATAGACTCATTGGATGTAGCCTTAGGTTTGATTGGTTCCTAAATTGAGTTAAAAAAAAAATTCCTAACTTTAGGCACTTTTAACAACTCAAATACAAAGAGACTTATCTTCATTTTCTTCAATTTTCCCCATCCATACAATTTCTATTTTAGTGGAAGACTCCACAAAAAATTGGGTGGGAACCTTTGGGGGTAGTGAATTATTACTAGCATCTAGATTTGAGGGAACCTAAAGGTTATTTGGAGTAGAGGTAGTAAATGGTCCTTTAGGCCTATTGCTTTAGAGGTTATACAACCCCTTGAACTACTAGAACATGTGTACATCATCCTCATCATTGCAAATTAGTTTTGAATTGAATAAAATTCCAAGAGACTCCTCACTTTGAGGCTCATTTTCCTCCTACCTAGGGAAAGGATAGCTATTGACAACCATGGTGGGATCATAAGTTGAGGGTACAATTTTTGACCCATAAGAGAGATGTTTCTTGAGATTTTTCATTTTGTACCTCTTTCTAGAATATTCTAGGTGTGATCTAGAACTCATGACAATTTAATTTTGAGTGCTAACTTGTATTGTGCGATTTGCACCAATTTGACATGGCAGCCTCAACCAAATATACCCTTCTTGGAGGCCTACTATCAGATGTGGGAGGTGCATCAAGAAGTGAAAGAACTCCCCCATTATTGGGTCTTGTATTCCAAACCTTATTCTATAGTTGATACCCTTGATTTTTCCCTTCATTATGATTGAAATTAGGATGATAATTCCTCAAGTATTTTGAAAATAATTATTTTTATTTTTCAAATAACATACCTTAGTGGTGAGCTTCTTCATTTGTTCAACAAGTTATTTGATAGCATATTTTTCTTTATCTTTTTTTGGCTTTACTAGCTTCAACAACTTGCAAATAAGGTAAATGTGAAGGAAGAGCTTAAGTAATAGGAAATCCTGAATAAAGAACCATAACACTAGTAACCATTGGAACATGATTGCGCACCAATGTATGATGAGCCAAGACTTGGTTAATTTTGTAACTTTGATGAGGCATACCTAGAGCACCAATATGGTTCAATGGTCCAACCCCTAATTCACCCAATTCAACATTTACTTTAACAACTTCCTTATAGGCTTCGGTGAGGTTGTTAGGTACAAGATTAGCCCTTCTGAAAAACACTAATGTAAGATTATCTAAAGAGGAATAATATAATTTCCATTCTACTAGGTCATTGAGAGGTATTGATTCTGAATTCAAGTAAATGATATATGAAAATAGTTATTGAAGTTATTGAAGACTTTGTTATCTTGCCTTTTCACATCCACAAACTGGCAATATAAATCTATAGGTTCTATAGGGATCTTGAATCTATCCAATAAATTATTTTTCATAAGATGGAACAAATTGATTGACCTGCTTGGAAAATGGATAAACTAAAATAATGCCTCTTCTCCCAAAGAATATGGAAACAATCGACAAGCCACACCTTCATGTTGAATCTATCGGTTGTGTAGAGTTTGTTCAAAAACTTTGATGTGCTCTTTTACAACCCTATTAGGATAATTGACATGAAATTTTGAGAAAAAAATCTTTGGGATTTTGGGCATGTCATGATATACATTGAAATAGATGGGAGAAAGGTTATTAGGTAGCCAAGCCATTGGTGGTGCAAAAAGTAAGAAAAATGGAGGAGCTTGATATGGGATTGCTACATGAACTTGAGGTGGAGCTGATGAAGACCATGCTCCTGATATATTCCTCCTAGATCCTATAGAAGAACATAACTCAAATAATAGTCGCTATTTTGGGGTGGATATAAGTACTCTCTCAAAAAAATTTGGAGAGAAAGAAACTATACACTCCAATTTTAAGTAAGTTTTCACCAAGTCCTAGAGCCAATTTTGTTGACAAGTGTTTTGCACATGACAACTCAAAAAAAACATGAAGTATTATCTATCTCTTGAAAGGAAATATAACCTCTAAAATTTTAGAAAGAGACCCCAAGGAAAAATCAATGGTGGTGATCATCTTAACATCAAAGGTTGAGATTACATTTTCATTTAATATTTGGAGTGCATTAAATATTTGTAACATATTCATCATCCATCTCCAACCGAATTCTGTTACAAACGTACCTAGGGATATGTAAAATACACTATAATTTATATCATTTGTATTCAATATATTTTACAATATCCCAGAAAAATTGGAGCAAAAAATTCTAAAAAATACTCCAACTAGCAACTTCTACATAAACTTGTCATCAATAACACTTTTTCATTCTAATTTCTCTTTCATAGCGAATTTGACAAATGTAGTCAAGGTTGAAGGGACCTCTTTGCTAGGTGGACCTGGGGCAACATGAAATTTATAAAAAATGAGCATTACATCCATCAATTAGGCAATGATGTAGAGCCATCAAAGAAGGCCTCTGACCAATAAAATCCTATGATTTGACAAAAAATCTAGATGCCTCATCCAAAAAATTTGGAGATATATCCTTGGTGGGATCCTTGTGAATTAAAAATTTCATTTTTTCTTTAGAGAATGCTCATTCAGCCCCTTAAAAGCATCCACTTGAATCTTTGTGATCTCATGCAAAAATTGGCCATAGTTAATCAAAATATCATTAAGCTAATTGTTGATCTTCTTCACCTCATGTTCCATCTATATTATGATCTCCCTATGAAGATTGACAATGTGCAACTAGTAGTGAGGTTACTTCACTAACTATTTATTCAAAATACCTTCCCTTACTATCATTGAAACATAGAAAAAGGGAAACCTAAGTTTTAATGTATAGAAACTAGGTTTGATTGCCTCCTTATCTAGGGTTTCATTAAGATGGATATCAACAAGGCATATAGATTGAATTTCAACCATGAAAGTGAATCAATTAGACCTAGATCTCCATCCCATTAAGGATTGGAATGGATGGGAATTGATTGAATATGATTAACTTAATTAGATTATGTGCCCTAATATCAAAATTGTAAGAATCCAACAATTGATAAACTGAAACAATGAGTTGCAGGTAGATTTGGGAAATGCAAAGGACTATGTACCTACCCAAAAAAGTTGATGCCAGTCTGAAAAGGAGGAAATTTTTTCCCAAGGGCATCTAATTCCTTGTATGCCTATCATACTTTGTTTTTGTAGTCCTTCGACGTTAGAGATGCATCTCTATTTTCGCTTGTAGAGTTGTCAGAACATTGTTGGATAATTATGTAGGTGAGTTTTCGTGAGTTGAAAAGTTGCAGGGCTTCAATTAAAAAAATGAACAACTTGTCTTCAACTTGCATTATGATAAAAACAAACAACTTGTATTCAACTTATGTTATGCTAAAAACTCATGAAACGCATGGCTCCATTGGCAAGCAAGTTGTGTTATGTTAGGTAGCCATGTTAAAATGGGTGCTCAAGTTCTTGACCTAACAAGCTCCATTGTGCTGAATCCATGAACTATCTTGCAAAATCTCACTTTAGGGAGCACATAAAACTCACCTGAAGGGGTGTATAAAGTTTAACATCACGGGGGATGAAAAAAATTCACCTTAGGGGGTGCATAAATGATGATAGGATAAGGCTAAAAATTCAAGGGGTGTTATAACAACCCAACCACAAAAGGTGATTTAAAAAAAAAACAAAGGGGATTTTGTTCAATACATGAAAGGTCACACCTTAGGGAATATCACACATGGCACCACCACCAAGAGAGGACTAGTTGTGGAATAAAATACTCACACCTTAGGGAATACTAGCCATAGCATTACCACCAAGGGGCCACTAACATAAATTGAGAAGGCCACACTTTTATTGCTAAGTTCACACTTCCTAGGATATTTATGCTATCATCACTAAAAATTGACCATTCCTTATGCAAACAATAAGTGGGGAACTATATGCCCCCATTAAAATGTTAGTGTGCTTGCTACACTAACGTTTTAAAGAGACATAAAGGGATCCATATCTAGAAGGACTGCACCTAACATAAGGCTATCTAACCCCTTGCCCCTCCAAGTATAGGGACAAAGGTGAACTAAAATGGATTATGATATGTTGCTCCTTATAAGATAAAATATGATTTCATAAAGTGAAGTTTATACCCCCATGCTGCAAGTACGAAGGAAGTATGATGAAAGTGTTGTCATTGATGTCAACTGGTTACTAGTTGTTATTGTTATTGTTGTCTTAGATATAGGTTATTGGTTGTATATGTCGAGGATATTGAGAAAATTGTAATGAAGAAAGGTTGTAGGTGTTCAGTTGTTGCTCTGAGATTTGCTCCTATGTTTGTGTGGTTCAGATACATTGATCATGGTTGTTTGAAGTTGCTATATCCAAGATTTAGGCTTTTGGATCATTGTACAGTGTGAGTTATGCTCACCAGTTGTGAACTATAATTATCCAGGGTATCTCACTAAGGCCCGAGAGAATTGTAGTTGCTTCAGATTTCTTCTTGTTTGAGTCTTATGACTTGCGGTTTATGAGTTAAGGTGATATGATCATGTTGAAGATAATTTTTTTATCTGGAAGGATTGGATCATGCTAAGGATGTGTGTGCTTAATTGATTTATGCGTTTAACACTGGTTTAGTCAACTTTGTGTTTAAAACTACTTTCAAAGCTTATGGAAGTGTGTTGAAGCATGTGAGTGGGTTGCCCTCATTCTAATTCCACCTTGGAATGTTTTGGCGCCAACTTAATTTGAATTTGTAAATGCAAATGGTGTATGACCAACTTTGGATATGTTTCAAAGTTGAAGATGGTATAAATATAGGATGAGATATTGGTAAAAAAAAAAGTGCAAAGAGATAGAGCAAGATAGATGTGAGATAGATGCGAATAAGTCTATAAGTAATGCGAGTTGGTACAAATCAGTGCGAAGTCTAACTATTGAGTTTTTGGAAGCAATGAGCTAAAGGTGTACTTTATCATTCAAGCATGTCTACAAGTGTTTGAGTGAATTGTGGTGGAAATATATGTTGCATTGATATTGTCTTCTCTATGTAACATATCTCTTTTATCTTCTTTGTATCTGTGTGGCAATGAGCCCTTTGAGTTGTTAACCCTTGTTTAGATAGTGAGTCCTATTTTGGCAGTGAGCCTTCTCTGGCAATGAGCCTTTATAATCAATTTTGACATTCTCTATATTGTAAGCTAATCCTCACCGTGGTTTTTCCCTTATTGGGTTTTCCACAAAAATTTGGTGCTATTGTGTATGTGTGATGTTTTTTAGTTTTTCCCTTTGCACTTAATGATTAATTAGATTAGCAAAATAAAGGATTTGTGATTGATTTAATTTTCAGTGAAATTTTTTAAAGGTTTAAGTTTGTTACAACTGATTCACCCCCCCTCTCAGTTGTAATGTTCAACAATTAGTATCAGAGCTTGGTTCCTTGGAGAAGAGCTTAATCGCTTAAGGAAGGTCTGGGATGGAAAGCAGGATCATTTTTGAATGTCCTAGGTTAGATGGAACAAATTATGCTATCTATAAAATATAGATGGAAGGATATCTGGAGTATTGTGGATATGATGTTGAAACTACCTATAAATTGTTTATACTCCTCTGAAAAATGGTTTGAGTATAGCTGATGAAATCAAGGTGCATGAAGCAAACAATAAGGCGAAGTTCATTATGAAGAACAGTCTTTCACATTTTGAGTTGATTAAATTCCAAAATTTGAAGACTACCAAAGAGGTCTGGGATGCTTTAGAAAAGATGCATGAAGGAGATGTAAAGGTCAAAGAAGCAAATTTGTAGAATTTAGAGGCACAGTTTGAGATCCTACATATTTCTGAAGATGAGAACATTAAATCTTATGTACTGAGAATAGATGAGTTGGAAGCTGAAATGAGAGGACTTGATGCTATAGTAGATGAACCCAATATTGTGAAGAAGATTCTTAGAACTCTTCATGATGCATACAATGAAAAGGTATATATTATTGAAGAACATGTGGATTGCAAGACTTATACTATAGATCGGTTATTAGGTATTCTAACATCTTATGAGATGAGAAAACCAAATTTGAGAAATGGATCCAAATCAAAAACTATTTTCAAGGCTACAAGAGCTAAAGATATAGATGTGGAGAATCTTGATGAAGTAGAATCTAACTTTATGAGAAGGATGAGGAAAGGCTCCGAAAAGTATGAAGGTAAGTTACCCTTTAAATGATTTAGTTGTGAAGGAATAGGTCACTATGCTTCGAGATGTCCAAAAAGAGCTAAGAGGAATAAACAAATATTTGAGAAAGAAAACAAAGGCAAAAAGAAATGAAGCATATTATGTGAATGAAAATGCTAGTATTTTTGATGAAAAGTCTAATTATGGAGATTTTGATGAAAATGAATGCTTGTTCTTGGCTATAAAAGATGAACCTACTTCTGCTAAATCTAAAAGATGGGTGTAGGAATGTCTTTCGGAGAAAGAGAAAGAGGAAGATAGAGTAATCTTTTCCCTACATGCTAAACAAGAAAAGAAATATTGGGTTGTTGATAGTGGTTGTTCACATCACATGACCGGTGATAAGAGTAAGTTTGTCAAACTAGAAAAATATGATGGAGGCTTAGTTATGTTTGGAGATGATACTGGTGCTAAATTTTGTGGGATAGGTTTAGTAAGTTTTGATGGAAAGCATAATACTGATGATGTCTACTATGTTAAGGGTTTAAGGCATAATCTCTTGTGTTGTACATATGTGTAGTAAAGGATATAATCTTGTATTTGAGGATGAGAGATGTGAAATCAAGAAAGGATCCAGAACAAAGATTATTGTAGGAAAGAAGTCTAAAGGAAATATATATTAGCTTAAGGGTGTTGATGGACGTTGCTTTATGACTCAGATTAATGACAATTGGTTATGGAATCGGAGAATGTGTCACATGAATTTTGGAAGCAAATGCTATTCGGACAAGATGAAGAAAATTTAGGGAAGTTTGATGCTAGAAGTGATGAAGGTATTTTCCTTGGATATTCTTCTAAGAGAAAAGCTTACAAATGTTTCAATAAAATATTGAGAAAGATTGTAGAAAGCACAAATGTCAAGGTTGATGAAGCAATGAAGAATTCAATTAAAGTTGATGGATATGTATATGATGAACTTAATTGTGTAAGATTTGAAAAAGTTGTGGAAAAATAGGAGAAGCAGAATGAAGAAGAAGAAGCAGCTCTAGTGGTGTCCCCTAAGACACCTAGATATGTGCAAAAGAATCATTCAAAAAATCAAATCATTGGAGACAAAAGGAAACGAGTATTGACAAGAAGAAAATCCGATGTTGTTGAGATAAATCTATGTTTACTTTTTGAGATTGAGCCAAATATCATAAGTGAAGCATGTAAAGATGAGTATTGGATGGAAGCTATGAAAAAGGAACTTATGTAGATTGAGAAGAATCAAACTTGGGAATTGGTCCCTAGACCGGTTGAAAAAAATATAACTGGATCAAAATGGGTATTTAAAAACAAGTTGAATGAGAACAAAGAAGTAGTTAGAAATAAAGCAAGGTTTGTGTGTAAGGTTTACTCACAAGTAGAAGGTATAAATTTTCAAGAGACTTTTGCTCAGGTGGAAAGAATGGAAGCTATTATAATGTTTTTTGCATTTGTTACTCATAAATATTTCAAGGTCTATCAGATGGATGTTAAGTCTACATTCTTGAATGGTGAGTTAGAAGAAGAGGTCTACATGGAAAAACCAGAAGGATTCCAATTGTTAGATCAACCAGATATGGTTTGTAGATTGATGAAGGCTTTATATGGATCGAAGCAAGCTCCTAGAGCTTGGTATGTAAGGTTAGACAAATATTTGACTCAATAAGGTTTCAACAAAGGTACGGTATATAGTAATATTTATTTTAAAATTGAGGATGAAAAGATCTTGATAGTGGTTGTATACGTTGATGACATTATCTTTGGAGGAAATGAAACAATGCGCAAGAAGTTTGTTGAAGAGATGCAAAAACAATTTGAGATGTCTATGTTTGCTGAGATGAATTTATTTCTTGGGATGCCAATTAATCAAACATAGAAAGGGATCTTTATTTCACAATCAAAGTATGTAAGAGAAATGTTGAAGAAGTTTTGGGATGGATGGTTCCAAACTGGTATGCACTCCTATGGTGATTGGTTGAAAATTGAGTAAAGATGATGATTCACCTAAGGATGATCAGAGCATGTACAAATCTATGATTGGAGGTTTGTTGTATTTGACTACTACTAGATTGGATATCATGCATATAGTTTGTCTTATGGAAATATTTTAAGAAGACCCTAAATAAACACATGTTGTTGTTGTTAAGAGGAAACTTAGATATTTGAATGGCACTCTAGATTATGGGTTATGGTATCGTAGGGATACTGATTTTACATTAAGTGCTTACAAAAATGAAGATTGGGCTGGTTGTGTAGATGATAGAAAGAGTACAAGTGGTGGTGTATTCTTTCTTGGTTGAAAATTGGTGGCTCAGTTGAGTAAAAAACAAGATTCAGTTTCTTTATCTACTGCTAAAGTTGAGTATATTGTTACTGTATCTTGTTGTACACAAGTTTTGTGGATGAGGTAGTCATTGAAAGATATTAGAGTAACATATGATGATCCTATTTCTATCTTATGTGATAATACAAGTGCAATTAAAATTTCAAAGAATCCAGTGATGCACTCAAGAAAAAAACATATATCTATCAGGTATCACTTTTTGAGAGAGAAGGTTGTGGAGAATGAAGTAAAACTTGAGTATGTGTTGACGAAGGATCAAGTAGCTGACATATTTACGAAGGCTCTTCCGAAAGATACTTTTAAGTATATCCAAGAGAAGTTAGGGGTTATTGCCCCTCCTTCTTGAACTAGATGCATATGGAGTTGCATCGGTCTGGTGGATCTATGGATCTATCTTTCTTTTGGATTGATGTTTTGGTGGCTACCTCTCAGGGGGAGTAGGTAGTGATATGTGTTGTCATTGAAAGAGTATTTTTTTTCTTGATGTCAAAGGGGAAATCAATGTAAAAAATCCTATTCCTTTTCCATTGATGTCAAAGGGGGAGAAAAAATGTGAAAAGAAGAGAGAAAGATTTGAAAGGAGTATCTACTAAGGGGGAGAAAGTAAAATCATGAGGAAGTGTGTTATCTTTGATGGTTTCTCACATCATGTGTTTCCATCAATGACAAAGGGGGAGAATGTTGCAAGTATGAAGGAAGTATGATAAAAGAGTTGTCATTGATGTCAACTGGTTACTAGTTGTTGTCATTGTTATCGTGGATATAGGTTATTTGCTGGATATGTTGAGGATATTGAGAAAATTCTAATGAAGAAAGGTTGCAGGTGTTCAGTTTTTGCTCCGAGTTTTGCTTTGGGATTTTCTCCTATGTTTGTGTGGTTCGGATATGTTGATCATGGTTGTTGGAATTTTCTATATCTAGGATTTGGTCTTCTGGATCGTTGTACAATGTGAGTTATGTTCACCAGTTCTGAACTATGCTTTTTAGGGTATCTTGCTGAGGTCTAGGAGAAATGTAGTTGCTCTGGATTTCTTCTTATTTGAGTCTTATGACTTGCGGTTCAAGAGTTAAGGTGATATGATCGTGTTGAATATAATTTTGTTATCTGGAAGGATTGGATCATCCTAAGGATGTGTGTGCTTAATTGATTTATGTGTTTAACACTGGTTTGGTTGACCTTGTGTTTAACAGTACTTTTGAAGTTTATGGAAGTGTGTTGAAGCATGTGATTGTGTCGCCCTCATTTTAATTCCACCCTAGATTTTTTTTGCGTCGACCTAATTTAAATTTGTAAATGCAAATGGTGTATGGATGAATTTGGATATATTTCAAAGTTGAAGATGGTATAAATACAGGATGCAATATTAGTGAAAAAAATAAGTGCAAAGAAATAGATCAAGATAGATGTGAATCAGTGTGTTAGTAATGCAAGTTGGTGCAAATCAGTGTGAAGTCTAACTACTGAGTTTCCAGAAGTAGTGAGTTGAAGGTGTACTCTATCATTCAAGCATGTCTGCAAGTGTTTGAGCAAATTATGGTGGAAATATTTGTTGCATTGAGATTGTCTTCTCTCTGTAACATATCTCTTCTATCTTCTTTGTATATGTATGGCAGTGAGCCCTTTAGGTGGTTAACCCATGTTTGGACAATGAGTCATGTTTTTGCAATGAGCCTTTGTAATTAGTTTTGATATTCTATATATTGTGAGCTAATCCTCATTGTGGTTTTTCCCTTATTGGTTTTTCAAAGTAAATCTAGTGTTATTGTGTATGTGTGATGTTTTTTCAGTTTCTTCCTTTCCACTTAATGATTAATTAGATTAGCAGAATAAAGGATTTTTGATTGATTTAATTTCCAGTGAAAAGTTTTAAAGGTTAAAGTTTGTTACAACTGATTTACCCCCCCCTCTTAGTTGTCTTGTTCAACACCCCATGCATGGTAGTGAGTATGTTATGATACTACAACTACCATATGACAAGGAGCAACAAATAATACTATTTATCATGATTAAGTGAAGGTCTTTTTGATGTTTTTTGTTATTTGTGAAGGACAATAGTGAAGAACTCTTGTTCTTTCTTGAATGTTGGGCTCTATGGGGAAACAAATACCTTGTTCTTTTACACCACATCCTTTTCCATTATAGCCAATTTGTTTTAAAATTTCATAACCTCTTCCATATATGGATTCCATTTCTTTCAAAGAAGGCGGTTCTAATAATAAATTTCATCATAAGTGGATGTGTAATTTGTGTTTTCCTTATTGCTAGAAGTTGTATATTTAGATGCTTTTGATGATTTAGTAAGAGATTATGTTGATATAATCATGACTTCTTTTTCTTTTCTTAATTTTGATTATGTAATCTTGTATTCCCCCATAAATGTAGGTGTGAAATCTAATGATCCCCAATCATCATCCAATAACTTTGTCATCGACAAAAGACAATCAAGATCATCATCAATTTGTAAAGGTTCCACTTTTTTAGTTGCTATATATGTATTTCATTAAATGATGAAGTGTTGAAGGCACTCCTTTAATTTCATGAATACATGGTCTAAACAAAATAATATTGTATGAAAGACCATGGGGCATGAAATGGATGGGATTTTGCAACACAACATTACAAGATTTGATAAGTAATGTTATTATACCAAGTAGTTGTATTCCCACATTATCAAGACCATGGATAGACAAATCAACTGGTTGAATTTTAGTCTTGTTCGCTCCAATTCTATCCAAAAGGTTAACACTACAAAGATTAATCCCTTAAACATTGCCAATAAGGGTGTGCTTAATCCCAGTCTTGTTAATGCTAGCCATTATCATCAAGGAATCATTTTGTTTTTGTGTTTCCAAATGGGGTAATTCATTTTGATGAAAAAATTATCCACATTACCCAATTCATACCCTTAATTAAGGTTGCTACATTTTTTGGTTGCACACTGGGAGGGATAACAATTTTTTTAAATCATTTTGAAGCATGCCATGGTAAATAGGTGATGTTTGAATCAAATCCCACAAGGATATCTTAGTAGGAGGGTTACAAATTTTCTCAAAAAGATCAAATTCCTTACCACTATGCTATAGAATGTTAGGTTCAACTAGGAGATATGGTTGAGGTAATGGGATGGATGTTGGAGTTTGTTTTGGTTGCTTTTTTTTTCTAGTGTTCTATGTGTGAGCTACAATATGATAACTTGGTTGCTATGACACATGATTACTAGTAAGTTGTTTTGTAAAGTTTAGGATATGGCCATGAGGTTTAGGAGGCCCTATAATAATAGGTGGCTTAGGAGGTCCAATAATTATAGGACATTTAGGAGGTCCAAAAGGAGTTATAAGAGGTCCAATAATCAAAGGAGATCTAATAGCCAATTGTGCATTCATAACCTCAACAAATTTGACTTATTATTGATGATCTTCTATCGAGGGGGGATCTAATGTCACCTTAGCATTTTATTCTATGTAATCCATCTTACCATCCACTGAAAGAAATGCCAATGATTTCATCCTCCTGTGCCACAATATCTTCCTAAGTAGGAGAGGTATTGAGAGAGAAGAAAACAAGATTCTCATGATGCTCAATGTTTGGATCCTCTAACACCAAGATACCTTCTTCACAAGTAGAAGAGGTATCGAGAGAATAAAAAATATGATTGCCATGATTGTCCATGATTGCACCCTCTTGCACCAAAAAATTATCACAAGTGGGAGATATGTTGGGATATGAATTAAGATTAGGAAAAGTGATATTAAGAAATGTGGCAACGATTTCATTCTTTTCTACCAAGATACCCTCACAATTAGGAGAGATATTAGGAGAATGACAAACATGATCACCAATAGTTTCATTTTGTTTCTTCAAATTGTACTCATAATTAGGGATATTATAGTAATAGAAACCATGTGTTACCATATCAAAACCACATCTTTGAAAAGGAAACATGTTGCTACTTGCCTTATGGATCAAATGATCAAAATTAGATATTTTATAAATAGAATTAAAAAATAGACATCAGATCTAGACAAAGGACACTGAGAGAGCTATGTCACAAAAATCTAAGCCAAAAATAGTACAATGGAGGTGCCTAAATAGGATAGAGGAATCCAAGGGAGTCTGTGTCTTGGTTAGGGTTTCTAAAACTTCAAAGTTTGACTGTGTAATGCACTGCTAAAGGATTCTGGTTCTGCTTGCAAATAGGTTTAATAGTGAATATTTTTCTAAATTTTATTGAATTTATGCCAATGTGATGCAAAATGAAAGTGTGCAACAATGTGTAAGATGTTTTGACAAATTTGAATGAAATTTCTATATCTAAAATGCAATAATTGACTGATTCTAAGTTAGCGCAATCTGAAAATGATGATTTTGATACAATTTTGAAATCAAACAATGTAATGTTTTTCACCTTTTGAGTTATATGAAAGATGCATGAGTACAATGAATTAAGAATTCCAATTTAGAGATCTGAAATCATAAACAAACTGAAGACACAAAGATAGAGATGTATGCAAAAGTTTGTTGATGCAAGTGTAGGGGGATAGAGATGCCCAAGGGCATTTAAGTTCTTGATAGGGGTTTTGAAAATTCAAAATTTAAATGTTTATTAGACTATCTAAAGGTTTTGTTTTTGTGTGCAAACATGTTTGCAAATGATGCAATATGTGATGCAAAGCTTTTAATTTTTTTATGTTTTTATGATGTAAAAATAAAACCCTAAATGAGGAATACAAAATTATGTAATGCAAAACCTAGATCTAGGGTGAATTGCTTAAGATTTCAGAAAGTATATAATGTCAACATGTTTATTTCACCAAAATGAAACATAGAAAAAAGGGAAACCCTAAGTTTTAATGTATAGAACTTAGAGTTGATTGCCTCCTTTTCTAGGGTTTCATTAAGATGGAAATCAACAAGGCATATAGATTGGTTTTCAACCATGAAAGTGAGCCAATTAGACCTGGATCTCCATCCTATTGAGGATTGGAATGGATTGGAATTGATTGACTATGATGAACCTAATTATATATTATGTGACGTAATATCAAAATTGCAAGAATCTGACAATTGATAAAGTAAAACAATGAATCGTAGGTAGATCTAGGAAGTAGAGGACTATATACTTGCCCAAAAAAGTTGATGTCAATCTGAAAGGGAGGAAAAAGTCACCCAAGGGTTTCTGAGTCCTTGTGTGACTCTCTTACTCTATTTTTGTAGTCCTCTAATATTAGATTTGAGATCTTTGTTTCCCCTTACAGAGTTGTTAGAACACTGTCAGATAATTTTGTAGGTGATTTTTCATGAGTTGACAAGGTGTAAGGCTTTAATTACAAAAATGAAAAACTTGTCTTCAAACTTCTTTCAATCCTTTTCAAGCTTGAAAATTGCACATCCAAAGAGAAGGAAAGGGTTGTACCATTTAGGGGCTTTCCTTAGTCAAACCCCATGTTAGTGTTTCCACTTCCATAATGGCAATGCCAATGATAAAAATGGATAATTGATAGGAAGGAACATGATGAACCAATAAAGTGTTACAACTCACCACCGTTCAATGGCTTCCTCAAAGGATTGAATTCATACACATCACTGAGCAAGGTCTCAGATATTTCTTTCTTGAATGCTTGAAATTTCTTGGACACCTACAACAAGGGTTAGCCCTCATAAATAATGATGACATGAATGCACATGAACTCACATAGGATTTAACATGATGCTTGGATTTTGAATTTCTATAATAGGTCTTTAAAATGCTTCTCTTGATAATAATGCTTGATCATAAATTCTCCAAATTTCTAGATAGTCTCACTTAGATTTCAAATGATGTAATAACTAGGTATTTATAGGCATTTATCTAATTTATTGAAAATTAAATCCCAATAGCCAATATTTGCAAGTTGAATTTCAAATGTTAAAATTTTGACATTGACATATCAAAAATTGGTCCTTGACAAAATAGGGGGACCCATACACCCAAGGGCATATGGGTCCTGGTCCTATTTTCCAAGACATTAAGTGTCAGAGAAAAATATCATTGGATGCATTTGTTCAATGCTTGCAATTTCTCAGAAAATGATACAAATGGACCTCAAAATATGTAATTTAGGAAGTTAGGTGCTTAATTAGGCTCAATGATTTAGGGGGAGAAAACATAGTGTGAAATTTCCAAGGGTGATGATTTACGACACTACAATCACATCACTAGGAAGTTTATGGCCTCAACCTCAGGAAATACCATGCCATGATAGTTATCATTGCTTGGAAAATATTCTACTAGTTTATCCATATCTTCCTTAATAATAAGGAAGTCATTGTGGACCTAGATGGTAGCATCTATTTCCTTATGTTGAACAAAAAGCAATGCTGAGAGCAGGGGTGAATCGACATATATTAAGATTAAGACATTTCCATATGTAGATAACACATCACATCACATGAACTCAAAGAAAAATAGAAAGTGAAAAATGCACCACACCATAACACCAATATTTTTATGTGTAAAACCCAATGAGGGAAAAACCATGGTGAGAGTTAACTCGTAATATAAAAGCTCACTGTTTAAAAGTTTTTACGAAGTAGTTTAAGACTCATTGCCTATAGACTTAGACACATTGAAGAAAAAACAACTTTAGGGGAAAGATATAGAGGACCTTGTGAGACTCATTATCTCAGAGTAGGGTAGATGAAAATTATGACAAAAAACTAGGAATTGAACTATTGTAGATGAGGCATCTGACTTATGGTGATATTGCAGTTCATTTTTTGCACATTTACATCTTCATATGGATTTCACACACTTCATGTTTAACATTTTTATTAATTCATATATAACTCATCTATCACACTTCCCAAATTATTTTTCCTTCTATAAATATCCTCCACAATAATACAAAACTTCTAATTAGGTAAGCTCCAAGATGACCCTTAGATGTAACAAATGATATTGCACAAGTTAGCTCCAAAACATATTCAATATGAAATAAATTTGGTTGTGGATCAACACACGCTATGTTTAGGCCTAAGATCACTTCCAAACATTCTATAAACAAATTTTAATTGATCAGGGTCAACTGCAAATGAAGAAAACAAGTCATGTCGTCCCAATTAGTACAAGTACAATCAATATTGTTACTACTTGACTTCACACCACCGAGAGATACCAAAAACATCATGCAGATTGAGATATGAATAATGTAGGTAATATACAATATCCCTACAACCTATCCAAAAATATTTGATCGTTAAATACTGGTGTAATTGAAGAAGCTTACTAAAAATGTAGAAACAGAGCATTCTAGATCAATTGTAACACACTATTAATTGAAGATTAAGCTTGTGGATCTCCAACACACTTGATAATATTAGAGAATGTGTATTCATCACTATTGTTCATGTCCTCAAAGCTACAATACCAAACTGACATCTCCAGAGGAATATGAAGCATTCCAACCAGTATTTATCATTGCATTACATTGTTAGGGCACAAACTAGAACATTGTCAACTATAAATTTGACTATGGAAAGTGTGAAGACTTGATTTATTGGATATAATATCTTCATAGAATGGCCATTATTTCATTTGAATCGTGATTCAAAATATTGTAAAAGGAATGGATGCAAACCAAAAGGACATGACACTGCCTTAAGGAATACATAGTTAGTGTCTTAGCCAAACTTCTTTAATATGCGGTACATGAACTGTTCAGAAAAAAGGTGTCTCAAACTTACTAGTTAAGGATCTTTGAAATCAAGAAAATACTTAGTCGATTCAAAGTCTTCTACACTGCAGTACTGCAGAGGTTTAAACTAGAGTTGGAGGGTTGGCAGTAAAGGTTCACCTAATTGTTACCTACAGGTATTAGAATGACATATTGTTATCGAAAGGACATCAATGTAAGTCCCTTTGACATTCTGATAGGGATTCATCGGCAAGACTTTTCCATATCAGAAGGATTCACTTGGGAGTTCCTTTGATGGAATGATAGGTGTATCGAGGTGACAGTGGGAATTCAAAGAGACAAGATTTCAATTCCCTTCAACATTTCGATAGGACTTCATCAACAAGACTTCACCATATCAGAAGGAGTCACTTGGGAGTCCCTCTAATGGAATGATAGGCGTATCGAGGTAATAGTGGGAACTCAGAGAGACAAGGTTTCAAGTCCCTTTGACAATGGTAGAAGGTAACAACAGTTAAATTTGTTAGTGACCATTCATTTCATTTGGAAGATGAAACAAAGAGTCTCTTGAAACATTTGTGAAGTATGTATGTAAGGTAGTAGTGCATTGAGAAGGATGATTGAAGTAATTGTAAGGAAATGTTGTCGGATTCATTTTGTGAATCAACACTTGAAAGAGCATAGCTCTATCACTTGTATATAATATTTGTTTTACTATAATACAAGAGATCCCTACTTTGGTGTGTTGGTTTTCTCCCGAAAGGGTTTTCCCACATAAATCCTGTGTTGATGTTTTATTGTCTATTTGTGTTTCTTATATGTGCATCTTAAATAAAATGTAATTGCAAAGACAAATAGTTTATTTGCTTATCTCTCCTAAAGATTAGCATTAGGAAGGAATTTTCCGCACTTTTCTTTCCTTTTCATTTGGTATCAGAGCTTGGCCAACTTTGTTATCCTTGTGGGTTAGAAGGGTTTTTTGTGTTGATTTGGTTTTAGTGGGATTTTTGCAAAAAAAATTGGTTGTAATCTTATTGTAGATTTAAGATGGTGAGTACATCCAGAAGAATAGAAATAAAAAAATTCAATGGCGGTAATTTTGGGCTGTGGAAACTCAAGATGAAATATTTTCTTATAGATCGAGAGTGGTGGGATGTGGTATCTAGTAACAAACCATCAACAACCTCACATACTAACTAGGATGCGATGGAACAAAAAGCCAAGGGAATGATTAGATCGTTCTTGGCCGATTATTTTCTCTTGAACGTCCATGAAGAGAAGACCACAAAAATTCTCTAGAAAAATCTTGGTGAAATTTATCAAGGGAAATCCTTGGTAAATAAGTTATTGCTGAGAAATAAGTTATACTAGTTGAAGATGGAGGAAGGAGCATCCATTGCAGATCATTTGAATGCATTTAACATGATTGTTGCTCAGTTGGAGTCTGTTGGTGTGAAGATAGATGATGAGGATCTTTGCATGCTCTTGTTGTGTTCTTTTCTTGACACATGGGATCACCTAGTAATGGCTATTGGGAGTATAACATCCAATTTCAAGATGGAAGATGTGGTTGCTTCATTGTTGTCAGAAGAAATGTGAAGGAAGTATTATGAGATGGCCAAGGAGGCCCTTGTTGTTCAAGGCAGGTCAAAGGAGAAAGGCAAGAGAAGGGAAAGAAATCTAAATCCAAGTCAGAGGGGAGATCAAAGCCTCCTGGTAAGAAGTTCAAGGTGAAATGTTGGAACTACGGGCAACCCGAACATATCCATAAATACTGCAAAGAAGAGAAGAAGAAGAAAAAAAAAACAAATTCTTCTGATAATGAATCTTCTCAAGATGATGCAAATGCATTCATAGTAGCCTTGGCAACACATGCATCAGAAGATGTGTGGTTGATTGACTCAAGTGCATCTTTTCACATGACCTCTCATAGGGGTTGGTTTTCAAAATATGAAGAGTATGCTAGTGGAAAGGTGCATCTTAGTGATGATTCTCACCTAGAAATTTTAGGCAATGGAAGAGTCAAGATTTGGTTTCCTAATGGAAGGATAAAGGGAATAGATGGTGTGATGCACATCCCTGGTTTGGAATGGAATTTACTTTTTGTAAGTAAATTGAATGATTTGGGTGTGCAAGTATCTTTCTCGAATGGTAGTTGTAAGATGACCAGAGGTTCTATGGTGTTGGCTAAGGGTGCACAAATTGGCACTTTGTATAAGTTGGATGCTTGCACAGTTCAGTGCAATAGTAATTTATGTGAAGTATGGGAAAATGGATTCATCATCTGATCAAGTAGAGAAGGAAGACATTATTCTTGAGGGTGCTAATTCTTTAGAGGTGAAGCTCCCAACAAAGAAGACAATGTTGTGGCACCAGAGGCTTGGCCATATTAGTGAAAAAGGTTTGAAATCCTTGAAGAATAAAATCCTGGTTGATGGGCTTGATGATTGTAATCTTGAGTTTGGTTTTTATGAACATTGTATATATGGAAAACAACACCATGTTTCTTTTTATTCTAGTTCCCATAAATCTTCTGGAATTCTAGATTATATCCATGTTGATGTGCTTGGTCCAGTTAATGTTCCTTCATTATCGAAATCTATGTATTTTGTCTCATTCATAGATGATTATTCAAGGAAATTTGTATATTTTCTCAGAAGTAAAATTGAAGTATTCAGTTGATTTAAGGAGTTCAAAACCTTGGTAGAAAATTATACTGGTAGGAAATTAAAGTGTTTGAGGATGAATAACAATGGTGAGTTTTGTTTTGCAGATTTTGACAGGTTCTGTAAAGACCATGGGAGTAAGAGACATAAAACAAATCCCTACATTCCACAAAAAAATGGAGTTGTGGAGAGGATGAACATAATGTTGATGGATAGGGAAAGGAGTATGTTGAGTGGTGTTGGTATTGAACTAAATTTTTGGGTTGAGGTTGTAGCCACTATGTGTTATCTAATTAATAAATCTCCTGCTTCGGTGCTCATTGATAAGACACCTATAGAAGCATGGTCTGGTAAGAAGCCCTCGTTGTGACATATTAGAGTCTTTGGTTGTGAGTAATATGCTTATGTGCCTAGTGAAAAGAGATCTAAATTGAAGAACAAGGCAGTGAAGTATATCTCCATTGGTTATGGCATCAATATGAAGGGGTACAAGCTTTGGAACCTAGTTACATAGAAGGTGCTCTATAGTAGAAGTGTGATCTTTCGTGAGCTGAAACCTTCCATAGTTGATCTACAACCAAAGATGAAAGAAAAAATAAAGTAGATAGTTAAAGTTCCTCTTACACCCAATAAATATGATCTACATACTCCTAGTGGACCTATTAATGAGGAGAGCTCAAGCAGCTCTAAAAGTTCTGAACAAGATGAAGAACCTCAACCTCAGCTTGTGATGAGGTCTATGTGTGCTAAGTGGCAACCTGAAAGGTTTGGATATTCTATGTTAGATTTTATTTGTGTCTTTGCTTTGATTTCTAACACTAACGAGCCTAGGACTATTAGAGAGGCTATGGGTATGTCTGATGCAGATTCTTGGTTAGGAGCCATGAACGAAGAAATGGCATCATTGAAGAAGAATGATACATTGGATTTGGTACCTTTTTCTAGAAGGACGAAAGCCCATTGGGATGTAAATGGGTGTTCAAGAAAAAGATAGGTCTTGATGGTAGTGTTGAGAAGCATAAAGCAAGGTTGGTCATGAAAGGATATTCCCAGGTGGAGGGAATTGATTATGGGGAAATCTTTTCTCCTGTAGCAAAGCTAACATCAATTCGATTCTTTTTATCACTTACAACAGTATATGATTTAGAAATTGAGTAGATGGATGTGAAGACAACTTTCCTTCATGGTGATTTGAAGGAAGAGATTTATATGTCCCAGTGAGAGAATTTCATTGAGATAGGTAAAGAGAATCTGGTATGTAAGTTAAAGAAATCTATGTATGGTTTGAAGCAGTCTCCTAGAATGTGGTACCAAAAGTTTGATACCTATGTGTTATCTTTGGGATTTGTGAGATCTAAGTTCGACCATTGTATTTATTTTAAGATTGAAAATGGTCATCTTCTTATTATTGTCCTGTGTGTGGATGACATGTTGTTCATTGGGAATGGTAAGGGCATGATTTCTAAATTAAAGTCTCAATTGTTAGCATAGTTTGAAATGAAGGATCTAGGTTGAACTAGGTATATTTTGGAGATGGAAATTAGAAGGGATAGAGAAAATAGAAAGATTTGTCTTAGCCATAGAAAATACATGAACTCTGTCTTAGAGAGATTCAATATGATATATTTCAAATAGTTAGTGGTTCCTATGTTGTATGGAACAAAGCTTTCTAGGGAAGATTGTCCAAAATCTCCTACTGAGATGGAGGACATGAATGGGGTACCTTATGCAAGTGCATTTGGGAGTTTAATGTATGCAATGGTCTTTACTAGGCCAAACATTTCCCAAGAAGTGGGAGTTCTTAGTCAATTTATGGCTAATCCAGGACAAACACATTGAGATGTTGTGAAAAGAGTTTTTTAGATATTTGAAGGGTACTTTAGAGTATGCCTTATGTTATCATGGTTATTCTACTAGATCTCCACATTCAGTAAGCATTTGTGGACATGTGGAATCTGATTGGGTGCATGATATTGACAATAGATGATCCACCAATGGATATGTTTTCATGTTGTTTGGAGGTGCAATAAGTTGGATGAGCAAGTGAAAAGTTTTCATTTTGTCCACTATTGAAGCAGAGTACATGGAAATAACTCATGCTTATAAAGAAGACATTTGGCTTAGAGGACTATGTTCGAATGTTGGTTTTGATGCAGGGCATATTACTATTTGTTGTGGCAGCTAGAGTGCCATATGTGTCGAAAAGAATCCAACATTCAATGCCAAAACAAAACACATTGATGTGCAATACCATTTTATTTATGATATGGTGGAAGATGGAAAAGTTAACTTGGAAAAGGTTGAAACTTTGGTGAATGTTGTTGATGCACTAGCAAATCCAGTTAGCATAGAGAAGTTTAGATGGTGTGACAATTTGATGGGCCTTGAGGCCTAGGGTGATATAGTGACTTCAAGTGTTGATTGGGAGCCAGTAAGTTCTTTGCCAAGTGGGAGAATGTTGAGAAAAAGGTGTCTCAAAATTATTGGTTAAGGCTCTATGAAATCAGGAAAACACTTAGTCGAGTCAAAGTATTCTACACTGCAGTACCACAGAGGTTTAAACTAGAGCTAGTGGGTTGGCAGTAAAATTTCACCTAATTGTTACCCACAAGTATCAAAGAGACATATAATTATCAACATGATATCAATGTAAGTCCCTTCGACATTTCGATAGGAATTCATCGGCAAGACTTCTCCATATCGAAAGGAGCCACTTGGGAGTCCCTTTGATGGAAAGATAGGCATATCAAGGTGACAGTGGGAATTCAGAGAAACAAGCTTTCAAGTTCCTTCGACATTCTGATAGGACTTCATCAATGAAACTTCACCATATCAGAAGGAGTCACTTGGGAGTCCCTCCAATGGAATGATAGGCATATCAACTTGATAGTGGGAATTCGAAGAGACAAGGTTTCAAGTCCCTTCAACATTCCGATAGGACTTCACTGGCGAGACTTTTCCATATCAAAAGGAGTCACTTGGGATTCCCTCTGATGGAATGATAGGTGCATCAAGGTGACAGTGGGAATTCAGAGAGACAAGGTTTCAAGTCCCTTTGACGATGACGTAAGGCAACAATGGTTAAGTTTGTTAGTGACTGTTCATTTGGTTTGGAAGATGAAACAAAGAGTCTCTTGAAACACTTGTGAAGTATGTATGTAAGGTAGTAGTGCATTGAGTAGAAGGATGATTGAAGCAATTATAAGGAAATGCTACTAGATTCATTCTGTGAATCAACACTTGAAAGAGCATAGCTTTGTCACTTGTATATAATATTTGTTTCTGTAATACAATAGATCTCTACTTTGGTGTGTGGATTTTTTCCCGAAATGGTTTTCCCATGTAAATCATGTGTTGATGTTTTATTGTCTATTCATGTTTCTTATATGTGCATCTTAAATGAACTGTAATTGTAAAGACTTAAATGATTTATTTACTTCTCTCTCCTAAAGATTAAAATTAGGAAGGCGTATCCCACACTCTACTTCCCTTTTCATGAACTTCCCTACTTGGCGTATTACCATCCTCCACAACATACTTGGATCACCATTCTTCCTTGTACTTCCCTACAGACATGCCTCAAATTATATCAACTTATGTTGCAACAAGCTTTGGAGTATGTACATACTTCAACAACACATTTGACATCAATGACAACACTTATTGCCAATACCAAAAATATGCTTTATCCAATTTTGCATGAACTAAACCTAAGATCTCATTTTCTCCTTTTCGTAAACCTCATCCTTGGATAATACAATAAGAGTTACAAATTTTCTTAGGGTACTTTGCATTAGTGTCACCAAGTGTTGAATGAAGGCAGTGAATTCCACTACTTGTGATTTCAATTTCTCCTTTTTTGCCTCATCCTTGTTCATCCACTTGAAATTTTTGGACGCTAAACCTTGAAGTTCATCAATCTCTTGCACTCTATTGGTAGAACCAATATGGATTGTTAAAATATTAAATTATTCTAGAAAAATAGTCATATTATTTTTTTCCACCTAAGGAGTAGCTACATGCAAAATTCTAGAACCTAAGGCATCCCTGGTCATATGAGACCTTATTTTGGCCTTCTTTTCTCCTTAAGCCTTTCAATATTTCTCAAAATTTCCTCTAAACTCAGTTGAGGAGTCTCAACAATTGGCCTTTTGCTCTTTAATTGTTCCTCTAACCAACCCAAGGCAACAACTTTATTTGATTTTTGAGGAGGATAAGTTTCTAATTGAAGGTCCTCTATTATGACCTCTTTGTGTATTTTCTCCTCTTGCTTGTTAGGCTTCTCAGATTCTAGAATTTCTTTTGAAGGTTCCCCTTCCTGTACTGGTGGAATTGAGGCATCCCAAACTAAAGACAATCCAACCATACCATCCCTCTCCTAATTTTACATCTCCAATATTTTATCTATATTTTTTATAGAGGGATGCTCCATTATTTCTTATGAGAAGAAGAGGGAGTGGCTTGTGCTAATTGATTCAACAAGGATCTATTGACTTGGGAAAGCATTGTAGCAACCACTTCCTTAGGCATATTGGAAATATGGGAAATGAAAGTTTGAAGGAGATCTAATGAAGTAGGAAGGGCAAAGGTAGAAGGGACAATAGATGCAATGGTGGACATGGTGAATTGGGGAGGATGAATATATGTAGGAGGGAGAGAGGTAGGAGATGGAGATGAATCAATGGAGATTGGGGTAGTGGAGGGCTTAGGGATTGATGAAGTGATTTCCATTGAGATACCAAGTGGAAGAGGTGAGGAGAAGATATATGAAGAGATTTTGGATGCAACTAAAGATATAGAAATTGGTGGAGAATCTAGAGTTGTGAAAGATGGAGGGGGTGAAGGAGAAGAATCTCCTTTTTCCTCCATGGGTTCCAAATTCATTGTCCCTTTTCTTTTGGATTTCTTAGGTTGGGACCTACTTGGATTTGCACCAACCTTCCTGTTATATACCCTTGATTTGGTAGTAGGATTCCTCTCTTCTATGGTATTCATAGCTTTCCGTTTGTTCTTGGGAGGATTTCCCATTTCCTTCTCCATAGATCCTTCACTAAGCCCATTTTTCTCTTTGATATGTTCTTCCTCCCTAGAATAAAATTCTCCTTGGAACCTTCTATATGTAAGCTCCACTCCTTGAGCTAAGAGAGTAGAAGGTTGTGGTTCCATCCACCTTTTTTCCTTCTCAAGACTAGCCTATTGATAACATCTATGCCAATTTATTCCTCCTCAGTGGAATCAAGAAGTGGGATGGGTTGATTAGCAACTTGGTTATGCTCATACTCAACCAATACTTAGTCATCTTATTTCACTTAGTTAGGAATAATGAAGAGACAAGTTATTCTAATATAGTCCACTATCAATGAAAGTAGGTTCTCTTCCCAACTTCCAAGTTATCCTTGCAAGTTGCCTAGAAATCTTCAATGTGCATTTGTTGTCCATACTGCTTCCCAACTTGCTTCTTTATCTTGCCAAAAGGATCAAAATGCTCCCTTCGACTATGGAAATTGAACCAAAATGTTCATATCTCTACATCTAAATATTCATCCAATGGGGCTGAAGGATATGCATACAAACCTCTTCCAAAGGATAGAAGATAGGGAACCCCTGCTCTGTGATTTTTCTTTAACTATTGGTGGGATGTACATAATTATCTTGTCATTTCCAACATCATAATTTTATCATTGGGCTACTTTGGCAACCTATATGGAGCTCTTGAGAATCCCTCCATTTTAATGTATGTGAATTTTAGGAATTGGATAAGTCAATACCCAAATCTCTTTAACATTTCAATTGGAGGGGAGGAAAGTATTTTATTCATATCTTTGTGTAAGGTTCTAACTATGAACATGATGAATGCACCATTCACTTTCTTGTAATGGTTCTTAGCATTTTGTGCCTGGAGTTGAGGTTAACCATCATATACTTTGTATTGGTTTTGATTAGTGTTGAGGAGACCCAAACAAGTCAACCCTCTATATCTATAGTTGACCATAAAAAAGATACATGATGTATGAAGTCATAATGGATATTGTCAATTTATTTACTATGGAAAATTGATTGTGCAAATTTTTACTTATCATTTGTGCCAATGAGAACTTGGTGAGCCCTCTCAATATCTCTTCCATGAAATAGAACATCTAGTTATCAAATGTTGAGGCTACAAAAATACTCATTACTCTTCTTAGTAGGTGAATAAATCATTGAAATTGTCTATGAAGTCACTCCTATACAAATGTTTGGGAAAATAATTCACGAATCCTTTTGGATGCTTCATCCATATATCATTAAAAAAATTTATGTAGGCCTTACGATCTGCATCAAATATTCTAGTGGATTTTTCTCTAGTGGCAATGGTCATATTAGAGAATGACGCAATCCCAAATGCACAAGCAATTGAGTTAGTAGACAGGTCTGCTAGCACTCTCCCATATGTACCTATGATTTCTCAAGAGTCCTTGTGATAATGCTCTTGTCTCTCCATAATCAACTTGGGGCACAACATGAAAGAAGGGAACCCAATAGCCTATTCTATCCTACTCTGCTTAATTCTCTTGGCCAATTTTGTCCTTTTTTCTTTGAAAATGCTTTCCTTGAATTCTTCCATGTTGGCTTGACTAAATTGGTATCACTAACTAAAAGCCAACTAGATGTGATCCTTGAGGGTGTTGGAAATATGTGCCTCAATCTCACAGGCTGAAACCTCTGAAAAAGCCAAGTCGTTGTGACATCCATATTGTCTGGCCGACTAGCAATTGTTTAATCTTGTGAACTGTTTAGGTCATTGAGACCTTGTCACTATCATGCCGACATAAGCTATCGTTGTGACTTTTCTATTGCTGTGAGTTTTCAAATTCTTCCCACTTGAACAGATCTCTTACCAACTGTTGGTGTCTAAAGGTGATCTGGGAGACTTGTGGCGAAAGAAGTTTTTGGGGAGAGACTTGGACGTTCAGTATGTCTCATACCAACAAGAGAAGTCTTGCTGATAGTTATACACTTGTGGTTATCGGAGTAACTCATATGCTTCGGTATGAAGTCTTGTCGATATGGAAAGTCTCGCCGATAGCTAAACTTGGAGTTATCGGGATAACATATGGTGACTCGGTAAGAACTCTTAGCGATGGAAGCTTGTCTTGCCGATAGTGTTACACTTGAAGTCATTAGGGAGACCCTTGGCCGAAAGGCTTGCTTCGATATGATGTTTCATCGATAGCGGTAAGTCTTGCCGACATTGCTACATATGTTTATTATCAGATGTCTTTGGTATGACTCCTGGCGAAAGGTGGTCTCAGGGTAACATGGAGGCTTCGGTATGAAGTCTTAGCGATGAACGAAGTCATGCCGACAGTGGAACATTGCGGTGTAACTTGAAGGCATCGATATGACCTCTTGGCGAAGAGCATTTGTCATGCCGATGAGAATGTTGAGGTCGATGCGACTTGTGAACTTGGTGGAACCTCTTGCCAATAGCAATGACTCTTGGTGACATTGATGGTTGAGTATTGTGGCATCAAGGAGACACAATTAGTGTCTCACCGACATGTGAATACATTTTGAACGCCTTTGACTGATTGACTATCCTATGTGGTTTGTCCTTGACCAATCAGGGAGTAGAATGGGAACCGCTAGCAGTTGGACTATTGCGGCTGTTATTGAGAGGAAGTTCGACAGACCATGGGCATCATGGATATACTCAAAGATTGCAGATATAGTCTGGTTCGATGGTTGTATGAACAATCCGATGAATAGCTCAATGTATGATCAGTGTGAATTCAATTCTAAGAGTATTGTAACTTGAATATTCTGTACAAGGTTGATCATTGTGAATGCTGTTGTAAATTGACATCAAAGAGAGTGAATATCGTACTCTGTATGTAATTTGTTTACTATAATACAAAGGGGTTTTTCTTGGTGTGGTGGGTTTTTCTCCTGTAAGGGTTTTCCCACGTAAATCTGGTGTTCATCTGTGTATGATTATTTCTCTGTTTCTGTTATTGCTTTCAAGTGTATCTTAATTGGACTGTAATTGAAAATTTAAAAGCATCTCTGCATTCTTCCTTGATTTTTTGACGTTAGGAGAGTTGTTTCCACACCTTAGCTTTCCTTACAAGTGGTATCAGAGCCTAGCCAGTTGTGTTATCCTTGTGGGTACGTTGGGTTTTTTGAGTCAATTTCTGTTCAGTGGGAGTCTTGTAGAAGTTTGGTAATTTGAATTATAGATTAAGATGGCAAGAATGTAAGGAAAGATTGAAATTGAGAAATTCAATGGCAACAATTTTGAGTTGTGGAAACTTAAACTGGAAGATCTGTTGGTTGATCGTGATCTTTGGATTGTTGTTTCTAGAACGAAGCCTATAGGCATGAAGCAAGAAGATTGGGACCTTGCAGATAGAAAATATAAGGGGTTGATAATGCTCTGTTTAGCAGACTCTGTTCTTCTGAATGTTCATGAAGAAAAGACTGCATCTTCCTTGTAGAAAAGACTGACAACTATTTATTAGGGCAAGTCCTTGGTGAATAAATTGTTCTTGAGGAAGAAGCTGTACTATTTGAGAATGCAGGAAGGAGGGTCTATTGCTGATCATTTGAATGCTTTCAACATGTTCATTGCACAATTAACATCTGTGGGTGTGAAGATTGATGAAGAGGATCACTATATGTTGTTATTATGTTCTTTTCCAGATTCTTGGGATCACTTGGTGATGGCTATTGGGAGTATGACATCCACTTTTAAGATGGAAGATGTTGTTGCTTCTTTGTTATTAGAAGATATGAGAAGGAAATCTTTTGAGATGGCGAAGGAGGCTCTTGTTGTTAGAGGCAGATCGAAAGATAAAGGCAAGAAGAAGGACAAGAAGTCCAAATCAAAATCAGAAGGGAGATCAAAGTCTCCTAGCAAGAAGTCCAAGGTGAAGTGTTGGAATTGTGGGAAACCTGGTCATGTCTGAAAGGATTGTAAAGAGGAGAAGAATAAGAAGAAGAGGTATTCTTCTGACAATGATTCTTCTTAGAGTGATGAAAACGCCTTCATTGCAGCCTTGGCTACGCAGGCATCAAATGATGTTTGGCTGATCGATTCTGGAGCATATTTCCACATGACATCTCATAGAGACTGGTTCACAAAGTATGAAAAATACGATGGTGGAGTATTTGGCAAGTGATTCATCATTGGAAATAGTTGGCCATGGAAGAGTCAGAATTCAATTCCCTGATGGAAGAGTGAAGGGAATCAATGATGTAATGCATATACCAGGTCTGGCTCGAAACTTACTTTCTGTTAGTATGCTGAATGATATTGGAGTGCAAGTCACGATCTCTGGAAATGGCTACAAGATGACTAGAGGATCTATGGTGCTAGCAAGGGGTGCTCGAATTGGTACCTTGTATAAGCTGGATGCACATGCTGTTCAATGCAATAGTGTCTCTACCAAGTCACAAAAAGCTACTCATGGAGGAAAAGAGGAAGAAATTACTGATAGTGTAAATTCTATGGAAATTAAACTTCCAACAGAAAAGACTATGCTCTGGCATCATAGGCTAGGCCACATTGGTGAGAAAGGTTTAAAAACCTTGAAGAATAAAAACTTGGTTGAGGGGCTTGAATATTTTAACCTCGAATTTGAGTTTTGTGAACATTGTAGATATGGTAAACAACGCCGTGTTTCATTTTATTCCAGTCCTCACAAATCTTTTGATTTTCTTGATTATATACATTCTAATGTTTTTGGTCCAGTGAATGTTCCTTCTTTGTCTAAGTCAAGGTACTATGTATCGTTCATTGATGATTATTCAAGAAGAACATTTATTTATTTTTTGAAAAGTAAATTAGAAGTGTTTAGTTGGTTTAAGGAATTTAAGAACCTTGTAGAAAATCAGACTGAAAGAAAAATAAAATGTTTAAGGATTGATAATGGTGGTGAATTTTGTTTTGATGATTTCGAGAGGTACTGTAAAGATCATGGGATTAAAAGACATAAAACTACACCTTACACTCCGTAGCAAAATGGAGTTGCAGAAAGGTTCAATAGGACAGTGATGGAAAGAGCACAAAGTATGTTGAGCAGTGTTGGCTTGGAGGAGAAGTTTTGGGCTGAGGCAGTTGCTATAACATGTTACTTGATAAACCATTCTCCGAACTCCGCTCTTGTTGAGAAAACACCTTTAGAAGCATGGTCTGGTAAGAAGCCCTCTCTGAGACATATTCGTGTTTTTGGCTAAGGCATATGCATATGTGTCGAATGAGAAAAGATCTAAATTGGAGAACAAGGCTGTTAAATGTATTTTTATTGGCTATAGTGTTGGCATAAAACGATACAAGCTTTGGAATCCTGATACGGAGAAGGTTCTATACAGCAGAAGTGTAATCTTTTGTGAGCTGAAGCCTTCTACCTTGGATCTGTAGTTAGAGACAAAATCAAAAAACAAAAAGGATGTAGTTGAAATTCCTCCGACACCAGATAAAGAGGAATTGAAAATTCAAAATGTACCTGAAACTGAGGAGAGCTCAAGTAGTTATGAGAGTTCTGAAGAAGAACAACAACCTCAGCCTCAGAAGTGAGGAGGTCAACTCATGAAAGAAAGCAACCTGATAGGTATGGGTTTTCTTTGATAGATTCTACTTGTGCCTATGCTTTAATTTCTAGCGATGAGCCTAGGACTATGAAAGAGGCATTTAGAATGTCCGATTCAAACTCTTGGTTGGAAGCCATGAATGAAGAAATGGCATCATTAGAAAAGAATGATACTTGGAGTTTGGTGCCCTTTCCTAAAGGTAGAAAAGTTGTTGGTTGTAAATGGGTATTTAAAAAGAAAATAGGTCTGGATGGCAGTGTGGAAAAATACAAGGCAAGGTTGGTTGCGAAGGGTTATTCCCAGGTAGAGGGAATTGATTATGGAGAAATTTTTTCTCCTGTAGCTAAGCTGACGTCCATTAGATTTCTTTTGTCACTTGTAGCAGTGTATGACTTAGAGGTCGAACAAATGGATGTGAAGAAAACATTTCTTCATGTTGATCTTGAAGAAGAGATTTATATGTCCCAACCTGAGCACTTTGTGGAAAAAGGTAAAGAAAGATTGGTTTGCAAGTTGAATAAATCTCTGTATGGGTTAAAGCAATCTCCTAGAATGTGGTACCAGAATTTTTGACACTTTTGTTTTGTCATTGGGATTTGTAAGATCAAAATATGATCATTGTGTGTATTACAAAGCTGAAAGTGATCAAGTTCTTATTATTGCTCTCTATGTTGATGATATGTTCATGGGCAATAGTAAGTTAATGATTTTTGATCTTAAGTCTCAATTGTCTACAAAGTTCAAAATGAAAAATCTTGGTGCAGCAAGGTATATTCTAGGAATGGAAATAACCAAGAATAGGAAGAGTAGAAAAATTTGGCTCAGTCAGAGTAAGTATGTTAAGATTGTTCTAGAGAGATTTTGTATGAATGACTGCAAGCAGCTAGTTGTTCCAGTTTTGCAGGGAACAGAGCTATCTATTGAAGATTGTCCAAAATATCCTATTGAGATGGAGGACATGACCAGTGTACCTTATGCTAGTGCAGTTGGCAGTCTTATGTATGCAATGGTCTGTACAAGGCCAAACATTGCCCAAACAGTGGGAGTACTTAGTCGGTTTATGGGTAATCCTGGAAGGACACATTGGGATGCTATGAAAAGAGTATTTAGATATTTGAAGGGCACTTCTAAATATGCTTTGTGTTACCATGGGAACTTGGTTGAATCACAAATGACTCTCAATATTCGAGACTATGTGAATTCTGATTGGGCAGGGGACATAGAAAATAGAAGATCCACCTGTGGATATATTTTCATGTTGAATGGTGGTGCATTGAGTTGGATGAGTAAGCGGCAGGCTATAGTCACTTTTTCCACTATAGAGGCAGAATACATGGTAGCTACACATGCTTGTAAAGAAGCAATCTGGTTAAAACGTTTGTGTTCTAACATTGGTTTTGATGCAGGGCAAATAAAAATTTATTGTGACAGTTAGAGTGCTATCTGTTTGGCAAAGAATTCTACTTTCCATGCCAGGACGAAACATATAGATGCATAGTACCATTTTGTATGAGATATGGTGGAGGATGGAAAGATATCATTAGAAAAAGTGGATACTCTAGAGCATGTTGTAGATGCATTGACGAAGCCAATGAGCACAGACAAGTTCAGGTGGTGTGCCAATTCGATGGGCCTCAGTGCCCATGAATGTTAGTAGTTTTGTTGTGCTCTGGAGGTGCCTGTGTGATCTTCATCAAGTGGGAGATTGTTGGAAATATGTGCCTCAATCTCACAGGCTAAAACCTCTGAAAAAGCCAAGTCGGTGTGACATCCATATTGTCTGGCTAACTAGCAGTTGTTTAATCTTGTGAACTATTCAGGTTGCTAAGACCTTGTCACTGTCATGCCGATAGAAGCTATCGCTGTGACTTTTCTATTGCTGTGAGTTTTCAAACTCTTCCCGCTCAAGCAAATCTCTTACCGACTGTTGGTGTCTAAAGGTGATCGGGGAGACTTGTGGCGAAAGAAGTTTTCAGGGAGAGACTTGGACGTTCGGTATGTCTCATATTGACAAGAGAAGTCTTGCCAATAGTTATACACTTGTGGTCATTGGAGTAACTCATATGCTTCGGTATGAAGTCTTGTCGATATGGAAAGTCTCGCTGATAGCTACACTTGGAGTCATCAGGATAACATATGGTGACTTAGTAAGAACTCTTAGCGATGGAAGCTTGTCTTGCCGACAGTGTTACACTTGAAGACATCGAGGAGACCCTTGGCTGAAAGGCTTGCTTCGATATGATGTTTCATTGATAGCGGTAAGTCTTGCCAACATTGCTACATATGTTTATTATCGGATGTCTTTGGTATGACTCCTAGTGAAAGGTGGTATCGGGGTAACATGGAGGCTTCGGTATGAAGTCTTAGCGATGAACGAAGTCTCGCCAACAGTGGAACATTGCGGTGTAACTTGAAGGCATCAGTATGACCTCTTGGCGAAGAGCGTTTGTCACGTTGATGAGAATGCTGAGGTCGATGCGACTTGTGAACTCGATGGAACCTCTTGCCGATAGCAATGAATCTTGGCGACATCGATGGTTGAGTCTTGTGGCATCGGGGAGACACGGTTAGTGTCTCATCGACATGTGAATACATTTTGAACACCTTTGACCGATTGATTATCCTACGTGGTTTGTCCTCGACCAATTAGGGAGCAGAATGGGAACTGCTAGCAGTTGGACTGTTGTGGCCGTTACTGAGAGGAAGTTCAACAAACCATGGGCATCATGGATATACTCAAAGATTGCATATGTAGTCTGGTTCGATGGTTGTATGAACAGTCAGCTGAATAGTTTGATGTATAATCAGTGTGAATTTGATTATGAGAGTATTGTAACTTGCATATTCTGTACAAGGTTGATCATTGTGAATGCTGTTGTAAATTGACATCAGAGAGAGTGAAGCCCGTACTATGTATGTAATTTTTTTACGGTAATACAAAGGGGTTTTTCTTGGTGTGGTGGATTTTTCTCCTGTAAGGGTTTTCCCACATAAGTTTGTTGTTCATCTATGTATGATTATTTCTCTGTTTCTGTTATTGCTTTCAAGTGTATCTTAATTAGACTATAATTGAAAATTTAAAAGCATCTCTGCATTCTTCCCCGAGTTTTTGACGTTAGGAGAGTTGTTCCCGCACCTTAGCTTTCCTTACAGAGGGAGGATCAACTGTCTTGAACTCAAACTTCATTCTAGCAATTCTATCCATAAAACCTACAAAATAGATCATCTATAAGCAATCTGGTAATTATTTAACATACATTCAAGTTATACTTAAATTTTCCAAAGAAAGAGCTTAGATAATTTCCTTTAAAATAATTGGAGAAAATACACTTATATACATGATAACTAGTTATCCACAAGCCTTAGAAAACATCCACAATTCACTTTGCATAAGAAAATTACATTTAAACACCTAATATTAAATTAATTTTATTTGAAGCAAAGTGATCTTGGTAGAAAATTTGAAACAAAAAACCCTACAAAAAATAAGGGCCTATCAAGCCTTGCAAAGAAAACAACACCACCTACTACAATTATTTTGTAAAAAAAAGCAGAACTATTTTTTACAACAATTTCACCCTTCTAAACTCATGGAAAAAGCATTATCAAAATACTCAAAAAGTAAAAAATGTTATTAAAATTAAATGCCAATTTTAAGATGGCATTGCAAGGATGTTTGAGGGTTGCATAGACTAGGGCTTGACAACCCTAGCTGCAATCTATTGACCTTGTCTTTTCCCTTGTAGACTAAGTTGCGATGCTGGTGGGGGCTGGGAATTGATGGTGGGGAGTTTTTGGAGTGTGTGTGGGGGTTTGGGTTTGCAAGGGAAAGTGATTTTTGTAGGTTGAGTGGGGTTTATTTGGGGTTTTGGTTGGTGTATGGGGTTGAGTAAGTGTGGTTTGGGGTATGGTTGCGAGTGGAGATTTGGGGAATAAGAAAATCTATTTTTTTGTGAGGATTTATCGGGGTTTGATCCTCCCCCATTTTCCCATGTAAAGGTGGTCGAGTTTTTAAATAAATCTATGAGTGGTGAAGTATCATCCTAGATGGGGAGTCAATGACTTCCAAAAGTGAATTGGTGCCTAGAAAGGAGTATTTCTCAGTTGGTTTTGGCGATTTAACATGGTTTAGTAGTGTAGAATGTAAGCTATTTGTGTAACCATGCTCTTATTTGTAAGTTTATGGGGACTCAGGTTTTTCTCTCATTATTGGATTCATGGAATTGTTGTACGTGGAACCCAAAAGGTGATATGGAGGTGATGTTGGCTGCAAATAATTATTTCATTTTGGTGTTTTCTTGCTCAACGGATCACAATAAAGCTTATGAGGGGGGCCATATTTTTATAAACAAGTGGGCATATTTATTAGACCTTGGCATATTGGATTTAATCCTTCTAAGGAGTTTTCATGAAAGGTTCTTGTGTTGGTTCAACTCTCGTGACTACCATTGGAGTTATGGAGAAATGATATCTTGCACATGATTGCTCTATTGCTAGGCAAGCTGGTTGGTTCGTCGCAATAGATGTTGGATAAGAAGGTAATTTCCTATGCCTATATTTGTATTGAAATTGATCTAAATAACCCTTTTCTAGATTCTTTGGAAATTGAGGTTGGAGACACTGTGTGGATTCAATAGCTAGATTATGAAGTTCTTCCATTTCAATGTCAGATTTGTCATGAGTATAGGCATATACAAAGGGAAATTCTTAAATTTAATCATTATGGAAAGGTTACCAATAGTGCTACAACCAAAGTGCCTTCCTGTACTAAGCAGGTAAAAGATAAAGGGGAATCAATGGTGTCAAAATAAGTAAAAGATAAAGAGGGGTTCATTCCTATAAAGTCTCATAACATAGGAAGGGGCCAAAAGTGATCTCTCAAAGACACACAAAAAGGATGAGACCTGTAATCACTTCGAGGCCATGGAGGATTTAGATTTGTTGGAGGGGAACCTAGGAAGTATGCTCCTGAGGGATCCTATTTTAGGTTAAGAGCAGTTGGCTCTAATGGTGGATGCCAACTTGAACAAGCAAGTGACCGAGGAGTCAAAGATTTAGTTGGTTTTAAATCAAGCACAGGTTTCCTTTGGTGAGATGGGGCCAATCGAGGGTCTAGAAGTGGTCATGGTTTTTTCCTTGCATAATTTTGATCTGAGGTCAGAAGGGGAGGTTTTAGCCCTTGGGAAAGGTAGTAAAGTTATGCCTTTGTTAGGTTTGCAACAAAAGAACTTCAAAAAGGGGGTCTTAGAGAAGCCTCCCAAAGTAGGGAGGAAGAATGATATGTGACATATAATTGCTATCCTAAGTTGATTTATGTGTCTCCACATTCTTTGGAAAGTGTTCTAGGTGACACGAGGGACAAAATATTTATTATTTATTTTCCTATGACAATTTGTAATTGCATTTAAAGAGGTGGACCTATTACGATGACAGTTAAAGAGCATTTTGGGAGGATATTCCTTTTGGTCTTCCAAATTTATGAGTGGGGACCACTTTATTGTGCATTTCCATGCATGTTTTGCATGACCTTGCATGGCTAGGAGCCCAGGTTTGCATGTTGGTGCATGCTCTTGCAAGAATCTGTCAGAACCATCAGAGAGTTATGGAGAACTTTTGATTGAAAAATTATAATTGGATGTGGGTTAGGCACCCATGTGAAGGCCATGTGATTATTAAATATTTTATTCCATGTTTATGGGCTATCCACTAAGGGGGGTGTGGATTTTTCCAAGTGGTGTTTCTTGTTATTTTTGGATACCATTTGTGGTATTCTCTCCCACAAAATTCTATATATTGGAGCCTTGAGATGGTGGTTTGTAGAGTTTATTTGTAGGTTGTCAGAGCAACAAAGTGCTATCAAAATTTAGAGAGGAGTGTTGCATTGATGTATCTCTTTTGAAGATTAATAAAAATATTAGATCTCTTTAGGTGTGGATTTTTTTCTCGTAAGGGTTTCTCCATGTATACCTTGTGTCACTTGTGTTTGAAAACTTGTGGTATTGTTGATTTTTCTTTCATGTTTGGATTTGTTAATCACATAATCTCTTTATGGTAATCTTGGATACATAATTTTAAATTTAGAAGCACATTATTAAGTTCTATTACTGTAAGTTTCACCTTGGATTTTCAACATTTGGTATCAGAGCTAACAGTTATGTTAAGAAAGGAACACCTTTCTTTTGAGTGTTGTAGGTTTTTGGGTTGTAGTCAGAGCTTGTGTATTGTGGGTTTTGTAGATTTGTGAAGAAGATTGAAAATCATGGCTTCTACCTCTCATCTAGATATTGAGAAGCTCAATGGCACTGGTTACAATATGAGGAAATTAAAGATGGAGGATCTCTTTGAAGAGAGAGATCAACTTCTACTTCTACTTTGGTAGTTTCAAGCGGAAAGAAACTAGAATAACTATTTGATGAAGATTAGAAGAAAATGGACAAGAACGCATGAGGAACCATTTAGTTGTATCTTGCAAATTTTTCTTCTAGAATGTTTCAAAAGAATCTACCGCATTCAAGTTGTGAAGGAGGATAGGTGAAATATACTAAACTAAAATTCTAACTAATAAGTTGTAGATCTCAAAATATGTTTGTATTCTTTGAAAATGAAGGATGGTGATTCTATTGTAGAACATTTAAATACTTTTAATATGATTATAATTCAGCTTGCATCTGTAGATGCTAAGATAGAAGAAGAAGATAAATGTATTTTGTTGTTTTTATCTTTACCTAAATCTTGGGAAATTCTAATTGTTTCCATAAGTGGTGGTGGTACAGAACCGAAGATGGATAGTCTCATTTCTATACTTCTTTTAGAAGAGATGAGGAGGAAGTCCATGAATGCGATCTACCAAGATTTCTTGTATGTGTGAGGAAGGTCCAAAGAAAAAGGAGGGCCTAAAGGGGAAAAAAAGAGAGACAAGTCTAAAGGACTTTCTAAAATCCCCGGGAAGAGCAGAGTAAAGTGTTGGAATTGTGGTAAGAGAGGACATGTGAAGAAGTGTAGAAAAAATAAAAAGAGTTTAGATACTTCCATAGAAAAGTCCTCAGAAGGTGGTGATTCTGATACTTTGTTCATTTCTACTAACACTATTAGTGATGATGTTTGGCTTATTGATTCAGGTTGCTCGTACCATATGACTCCTCACAAGGAGTGGTTTAATTCATGTTAAACTTATGATGGGGGAGAATTTTTCCTTGGTGATAACAACACAAAGAAGATTGTTGGTAAGGGAAAGGTAAAGTGTTTCAGTGATGGAAGGGTTAAAACCCTTGATCATGTTTTACATATTCCAAGACTTGTGAGAAATTATTTCAATATCTAATTTGAATGATTCTCGAATGCATGTGAGATTTGACAAGTCTGGTTAAAGGTTGGTAAGAGGGAGTTTCATGATTGGTAAAGGATCTTGGATAGGTACTTTGTTTAGGCTTAATGCTTCCACTTTTTGTAACTCTTCCAATGTAACTGGCACTAAAAATGCATGTATATTGTGGCTCCATAGATTGGGTCACATAACTGAAAAGGGTCTTAAGACCATTTTGAATAAAAATTTGGTTGATGGTATTTCTAATTATTATGTTGGAAAAAATGATTTTTGTGAGAATTGTGTGTTTGGTAAACAAAATAGATCATCATTTCCCAATGGGATTAATAAATCTAAGAGATTATTATAGATCATTCATTTGGATGTGTTGATGTTGAATTTAAAAAAAAATCTGTTGAATTTAAAAAAAAATCTTGTTATTATATTACTTTCATTGATGATGTCTCAAGATACAAATATATTTATTTTATGCATGCAAAATCTAAGGTTTTCTTTAACTTTAAGAAATTTAAATCCTTAGTTGAGAAGCAAACGAATTATAAGATAAGGGTGTTGAGATTTGACAATGGGGGTGGATATTGTTCTAGGGAATTTGATGAGTTCTATAAGCATACATGAATTATTTGAAAAAAGACTACTCCTTATAAACCTCAACAAAATGGGGTAGAATAAATAATGAACCGAACCTTGATGGAAAGAACTAGGAGCATGTTGAGTAGTGCTAAGCTTGATAGATGCTTTTGGGAAAAATATACAAGTACTGCATGCTATTTTGTTAATAGATCTCCTTGTTCAAATCTTGTTGATAAAACTCCTTATGAAGTGTGGATAGGTAGAAAGCTTTCTGTTTCAAATTTAAGGGTTTTTGGTTGTGATGCTTTTGTTCATGTGCCTCAAGTGAAGCATTCTAAGTTGGATCCAAAAGCACAAAAATGCATCTTTGTTGGTTACAGTGAGAATGTAACAGGTTGTAAGATTTGGAATCCACTAACTTATAAAATGGTTTTCCCGAGAGATATGATTTTTAGGGAGTTTAGAGCTTACTCAGGTGAAGAAAAACCAAAGGAGAAAGATAAGACAAAAATAGTGCATTTTGAGACAAAGATTGAAAAGCAAGAAGATGCAAATGTGGAAGAACAACCAAATGGATTTAAGGATGGAGAAGAAGAAGAGGGTTTAGAGAGTTCAAATGATCTGTAGGATGAGCATGTAGAAGAAGAAGAACAAAAAGAATCTCTTACTCCTACCTTGAGAAGATCCACGAGACAAAAAAATCTAGTTGACAGGTATAGCCCATTCAATTTTTGTTATGTATTTTTTTTGTTGAGAATTGACAATGAACCTAGATCCTATAGGGCAACCTTTTTTTTAGAAGAAAGTGAGTCTTGGATGTAGGCCATGCATGAGGAGATGATGGATTTGGATAGTTGTTATACTTAGGATCTTGTGATTTTTCCAAAAGGAAGGAATCCCATTGGATGCAAGTGGGTATATAAAAATAAATTTGGAGCAAATGGTTAGTTAGACCAGTAAATGCCAGGTTGGTGTCCAAGGGCTACTCCTAGAGAGAGGGAGTTGATTTCGATGAAATTTTCTCATCTGTTGCTAAGTTAACTTCTATTAGATTCCTATTATATATTTTTGCTACTTATGATTTTGAAATAGAGAAAATTGATGTTAAAAAATGCTTTCTTTCATGGGGATCTTGAGGAAGAGATTTATATGTGACAGCTTGACGGTTTTGTTGTGAAAGGAAAATAACACTTGGTTTGTAGGTTAAAGAGACCTTTATATGTTTTGAAACAGTCACCCAAGATGTGGTATAAGAATTTTGATTCCTTTGCACTGAAGTTGGGTATTTCTTAAAGTGAGGAGGATCATTGTGTTTATATTAAGGTTATTGATGATTAGATTCTATTCATTGTCTTGTATGTTGATTACATGTTTGTTTATGGGTAACAACAAGGTGATGATTAGGGAGCTTAAGACAACTTTCTGGAACATTTTATATGAAGGATTTAGGGGCTGCAAAATATATTCTTGGGATGGAGATTAGTAGAGATTGGGTTCACATAAAGCTTTGGTTAAGTCAGAGTAAGTATGCTGATACCATTTTGCAGAGGTTTAATATGCATGACTGTAAACCAACAAATATTCCATTTCTGGTTGGTACTAAGTTGAGTTTAGACATGTGTCCTAATTTTAATGATGATATTGAAGATATGTCTAACATTCCTTATGATAGTGTTGTTAGTAGTTTGATGTATGTAATGATTTGTACTAGACCAAATATAGCCCAAGCAGTGGGAGTTTTGAGGAGGTTTATGTCTAACCTTGGTAGAGAGAATTGGAATTTTGTTAAGAGGGTGTTTAGATAATTGTGTGGTACTTCAAATTAATGTTTGGTTTATCATGGTATTGATGATGTGGATAAGTCACTGAACATACAGGGTTTTGTTGATGTAGATTGGGTAGGTGGCTTGGACAATTGAAGGTCCACTAGTGGCTATGTTTTTACTTTGTTTGGAGGTGTCGTAAGTTGGATGAGTAAGAGGGAGACTAAAATTGCATTCTCCACAATAAAAGTAGAGTATATGGTTGCTACACATGCCTCTAAGGAGGCAGTTTGGTTATAAATACTTGGTAATGGTATTAGTTTTGATTGTAGGTGTAAGAGAGGGGGACATCCACGTGCAAGGCCCCAGGTCACGGAGGGCCAAGATGCGGAACGATACCCTAACTTACCTCAGCTTAATAGGGTGTTAGGATATACAAGATGAGAATGATGAGGACTATGAGGTCCTTCAATCACTCTACAGACCTAAAATGCAAAATGGGGCTAGGCAAGCCAGTTTTCAAGTTCAACACTACACCTCAGGAAGCTTTTTGCCCGAGGATGGATGACAGCGTGGCGCACTGGCGTCTCTAAAGTGCATTGGCATCTGTAAGACCAGACAATAACAGAGACAAGGTTAACCTAATAAAATAGGCTAAAATCCTAGCTAACTATTACTAAAGGGCCAAAATCACATGATTAAGTAAATGAAATACTCTCTAATGTGATAAAGAAAAAATATGAGAGTTAAGGTGGCAAGAAGGTTCTCACAAAGAAACTCGTTCGCTAGCTAGCTCCATGAAAGCACGTCTACCTACACACAAGAGAGATATAAAATGTCGGGTGGCTGTATAGGGGCATGCCTCAGTCAAACCTCACTTTGGTGTTTCCACCTCCACGGACAACCAAGAAAGTGGGATAAAGGAAACAATGTAGTAAAGAGCACTAAAGCACTAAAAAATAGTAAGTGCACTTACTCAACCAAGTGATAGAGGAGAGAAAAGGGAAGCTTACCACCTCCACCAAGAACACCTAAGGTTGCTTGGGGGAGAAAATGAGAGTACTCGAGCCTCTACTGCAATGGTGTTTGTCCCTAACTTGCTCTATCAAAGTGATGGAGTGATGTATTTGTTGCAATCAAGTACTTGAGATGCTTGGAGTGAGTGAAAGTGAGCTTGTGAATGAAGTGAAGAAGTTCAACTGAATGCTTAGAGGATGAAATGCTTGTTGAAGGAAAAAATTTGAAGAGGAGATGGAGAAAAACGGCCATATTCGGGTGGGTTGGTCGAAGAGGGCATTACAACTTGACTCCCAATGAGAAGTGTAACACCTCTGCAGGTTCAACTGCAAGAATATGCTAGGGACGTAAGTGCACTGTGCGAGCATCCCCAAAATAAATGCCTCCACCGAAACTCAAAATAGGCACCAACTGGGATAAAAGAAGTAGGCTTATGTGTAATTAAGCCTTTGAACTTGGTTTTCTAAAGTGGAGAAGGGAAAAAGGAGAATTTGCATATGGGGTGCAAATTCACTCCTATAAATTTTTCCCCCACTTTAGTGAGCATGAGTATTGATGAGTGCTCGATAAAGTAGATCAAAGAAAGAGTAAGGTTAGAAATGTATACCTGAACCATCGAGGAAGTAGAACATGATCTGATGAACCTAAAGGTGCAGGGAAAGCGAAGGACTTCATAACTGCTTAGAACTATGAAGTCAAAGAAAGAAAGTGTCTTACAGGCCCACAGACCTAAAAGGAGGCAACCCCCAAGAACTCTAGCATGAAGGAAGCCCCGTGAAGCAAGCACCTTGTAGGCCCGCAGACCTACAAGGAAGGAATCCCCCAAGAACTCTAGCATGGAGGAAACCCAAAGGAAGGCTCTCAGACCTACAGGGGAGCCACCCCCAAGATCTCTCACATGGAGGAAGATCAAAGGAAGCACCCTATAGGTCCTTAGTCCTACAAGGAGGTATCCCCCAAGATCTCTCGCATGGAGGAAACCTAAGAAAGTGGACTCCACAGAGTCAAGAAGTAGCCAAGTAGGTGAGTAAGCGGATAGTCGCATAGACCTGTATAGGAGTGAATTGGCACCCCATGTGTAAATTCCCCTTTTTTCCCTCTCCACTTTAGAAACCCAAGTTTAGAAGCTTAATTCCACCTAAGCCCGCTGCTTGCATCCCACTTGGTACCTTTTTTGAGTGTCGGTGGAGGCATTTATATCGAGGATGCTCGCACGACATGTAGACGTCTGTGCAACACGCTTACGTCCCTAGCGGATTCCTGCAGCTGAACCTGCAGAGGTGTTACACTTCTCATTGGGAGTCAACTTGTAACACCCCCTTCGACTGACCGACTCGAATATGGCCATTTCTTTCATTCCTTCTTCAAATTCATCTCTTGAACAAGTGTTTCATCTTCTTCACAATCCTCTAAGCATTCAAGCAATTCATCACACATTTCAGGCATCCATTCTCACACTCTCTCAAGCTCTCAAGTAGCACTCTAGCACCTCATAGCAACAAACACAACACTCCATCACTTTGGTAGAACAAGTTGGGAACAAAACACCATTGTAGCAAAGGCTCTAGTACTCTCATTTTCTCCCCCAAGCAACCTTGAGCGCTCTTGGTGGAGGTGGTAAGCTTCCCTTTCTTTCCTTCTATCACTTGGTTGAGTTAGCACTTTACTGTTTTGCAGTGCTTTTGTACTCTTTACTATATTACTTTCTTTATCTCATTTCCTTGGTTGTCCATGGAGGTGAAAACACCTAAACGGGGGTTTGACTAAGGCAGGCCCCTATACAACCACCCAAAATTTTCCTCTCCTTATGTGTATATGTGTACGTGCTTTGCGAAGCTAGCTGGCGAGCAGGCTCTTCTACAAAATCATCTTCATCACCCAAGCTTTGGTATATTTACTTTATCACCTTCGTTTATCTCTCATATTTCATAGTGTTATTTTTCTCTCTTAGAAGTTGCTAGCTAGGATGCTAGCTAGTTTTCTGATAAGTTCATATTGTGTTTTTGATCCTCTGGTTGTATGAACGCCGACACACCTAAGAGACGCTAGTGCATCGCACTATCGTCCTGGAACTACTCTCTCATCCTCTAATAGAGAGTTATCTGAGATACAATAGTGAGCTCAAAAACTAGCTCACCTAGCCCCACTTCAAATCTTAGGATTGCAGAGTGGTTGATGGACTCCATCGTCCTCATCATTCTCATCCTCATACCCTAAACATCCCACTAAGCTAAGGTACGTTAGGGTAGCCTTCCGCATCTTGGCCCTTCGTGATTTGGGGCCTTGCACATGGAGGTCCCCCTACCTTACATTTTGGTGAACTTGACGTGAACCATTTTGGTTCCATTTTTGTGATACTAACAGTTCCTTTCCTCGTACTCTAGGAGTGTTTTAAGGTTGTGGCCTTGCAACCAAACCTGTGACCCCTCATTGGCATAGTTGGAAGGTTCCAAAGGTATTACATAACGAAACCTTAGTTGGGTCATTGTCTTATCCTTGTGCCTTTAGGGACTCTGCAAAAGCATTGTCTAGCGTGCGTGATGGCCTCCTTCTTGCATCAACCTATCCCCTTCATGCAATCTGTGGACAATGGTACTAGTATAGCCTTTACTTCACAGGACCTATCGATGGGGTTTAACAAAGAACCATCTCCTCTTTATATCCCCACGTGGATCAATGGAAACATTGTATCAGGTGTTCTCATTGATCCAATGTTACAAGTAAACATAATAACTGAGGAGATTATGCTGATCAAATTTTTACATAAAGATGGGTATGATGCACCCGTGAGTACTATTCGCACACATGACGAGATTTTCATGCTCCCTTTAGGTAGTATGGTCCTGTCAGTCCTGGTAGGACCTAAATATGTGAACCTCTTGTTTGACATCATCCTTGGGTTTGAGCTCTTTAGGGTGAAATTAGGTATCCCTTGGTTGGTGGCGATGAACGCGGTACCCTTTGTCATGCATAAATGTCTAAAATTTATCCATAGGGGCTCCATACACGTAATCCATGACATTGGTTATATACCATCAGTTGCACGTGGTAGCTACTCCTTGGACTACTCTTGGCCTGCTCCCATTTGTCCTCTCCCACCTAGGAAAAACCTTTTACATCGAACGTATCAAAACTATAAGAAAGGGTGTCTAAGGCCGAAAGTTAGATACCCTCCCTCGCCTTATACTATTTCACATAGGGTATTCTTAAAGGTTGACAGGTTGACGACGATGCCATTAAGGCTCAAAAGAAGGAAGAAGAGAAGGAGTCTCATGATCCTCCTTCCTCTTCTGCTGGTCAGTCTGCTGCTTCTTCTCACTCTATTGCGGTACCATCAGGTCCTACTCCTCATCTAGAGGAGAATCCCATGGTGTCCACTTGGTAAAAGCCTAAGCATCCTGCATTCAATCTTCTTATTCTATCGACAGAGCTTAGACTCATTCGGTATGATAGAAAGAGGATCTCTCAAGGAGAGTCCTCTTTGTATCGACCTTTGTGGCCTCCTACCACTCTTGCTCCCAAGAGGCCCGTTGCAGAGGCTCTTGAGTCAAATCCTCCCATTTTCCTACAACCTGTTTCTCCTACTCCCATTCAGGAATTCGTTTCTATGCTAGAAATGGCTATAGTGGATGTTCCTATGGTTTATTAGGAGCCTTCTGCTTCTTCATAGCCTCCAGCCTCTAGCTCCAAGATCTGAAGAAACCACCTTGCGCGTGAATGCAAGTGTCAGAGGAAGGCCCTCTTAGCTGAGCATGCTGCCTCACAAAGAAGGGAGGAAGAGACAACCACCCTTGCTTTAGGGCCTCCTGTAGTGTCGCTCTCTTCCCTCCCTTCTGCTTCCCTCCAGTTTGGTTCTACGATGTTTCCGAATTTCATTGCAAGTGAAAATACACCTAACCCAAAGGGGGTACATGTGTTCATTGCTCCTTCAGTGGATCCGCCTCTGTTGATGTTTGTTCTAGATATCCAGCCTTTTCTGAAGCGCATGGATATGATTAATACCTCGGTTGTATCCATTGTGGTCCTTTCCTCCTCTTCTTCTGTGCCCCTAGCCTTGTCTATGGGGAGTTCATCTCATCTGGTGAAGAAAGAGGTGGAGAGTGGTCCTTCTAGCAATGAAGGGTGTAAGAGGATCCCACCTTCTTCACAAGGTGGTCCTGTGTTGACTTGTTCTATCCTAGTGACGAAATTGGTCTTGCCTTCCCCTGAGTTCGTCACCACTCCTGAGTCACTCGGTGAGCCTAGTGGTGAATCTTGGGCTCAACTTGTCCCATCTGCTGAAGTTAAACATGGTGCTTCTGTGGGGTGCATGATTAACTTTGTGGATGAAGTTTCAGCCTTATCAACAATCTTTACAAAATCGCTGACCTTGACTCCACAAGATTTCGGTGGAGAGGACATCAAGGGGCCCTCTTCCTTAGCCCTTGTTGCAGGAGGGCCAAATGCTCCTCCTCTTAACATCCCTCCATTGTAGGCTCATCCTCCTCCCCCCTACAATGATCTAGAGTGGGAAGCGGATGACCTATTGGCTGATCAATGTTAGGAGGAGGCCCCTTCTTGATCTTGTGTGTGTGTTTTGTGAAGTGTTCCCCCGTGATCATGCTATGTGTTCCTGGATGACCCACGTCACCCCTATTGGTGTTTAGATACAAACATGGTTTTTGTCTTGTAAACCCTCTTCATCATGGGTTTGTAAAGAGAGGGCTTAAACCTTCCCCCGAATCTGGAATAACTTTAATCATCCCCTCATGTGGGGGCATATTCTTTCTTTCAAATTTCTTGATGAAGTGAACATCTTTCAAAAGGATTCCTTGATGAAGGATCAATTTGAGAGAGAGAACATCTACTTCTGAACTGCATGTCCCTTGAGTGGACCCTCTCTTCATGGTGGGTTCCAAAGGGACCCCTTCAAAAAAATTCAAAACTATCGACAGTCTATACAACTGTCTGCTCACTCGCCCACATGGCTACTTCCTGACTTTGTGGAGTCCGCTTTCTCAGGTTTCGTCCATGTGAGATATCTTGGGGGATACCTCCTTGTAGGACTAAGAGACTGTAGGGTGCTTCCTTTGAGCTTCCTTCATGCGAGAGATCTTGGGGGTGGCTCCCCTACAGGACTAAGAGCCTGTAGGGAACTTTCTCGGGTTTCCTCCATGTGAGAGATCTTGGGGGTTACCTTCCCTATAGGAATGAGAGCCTATGGGGAACTTCCTTAGGTGTTCTTAATGCTTGAGTTCATGGAGAATACCTTCCTTATGGGACTGAGAGCCTGTAGGGCACTTCCTTGGGTACTCTTCATGCTTGAGTTCATGGAGAATACCTTTCCTATAGGGCTGAGAGCCTATAGGGCGCTTCCTTTGGGTCTGCTCCATGCAAGAGTTTTTGGGGGAAACCTTCCTTACAGGATCGAGAATCTATAAGGTGATTTCTCTCTTTAGCTTCATAGTTCTGAGTAGCTATGGAGTCCTTTGCTTGCCCTATACCTTCAAGTACACCAGACTGAGCTTTTCTTCCTCGACGGTTCAGGTATACATTTTTAACCTTACACTCTCCTTGATCTTCTTTACCGAGCACTCATTAGTATTCGTGCTCGCTAAAGTGGGGGGAAAATGTATAGGAGTGAATTTTCAGCCCATGTGTAAATTCCCCTTTTTTTCCTCTCCACTTTAGAAAACCAAGTTCAAAGGATTAATTCCACCTAAGCCCGCTGCTTGCATCCCACTTGGTGCCTATTTTGAGCATCAGTGGAGGTGTTTTTGTCAGGGATGCCGCGCAGCGGGCATATGTTGGCGAGATGTGCTTACGTCCCCGGTAGATTCCTACGGTTGAACCTACAAAGGCATTACACTTCTCATTGGGAGTCAAGTTGTAACTCCCCATTCGACCGACCAACCTGAATATGGTCGTTTCTTTCATTCCTTCTTCAAATTCATCTCTTGAACAAGCATTTCATCTTCTTCACAATCCTCTAAGCATTCAAGCAATCCATCACACATTTAAGGCATCCATTCTCACACTCTCTCAAGCTCTCAAGCAACACTTTAGCACCTCATAGCAGCAAACACAACACTCCATCACTTTGGTAGAACAAGTTGGGAATGAAAAACCATTGCAGCAGAGGCTTGAGTACTCTCATTTCCTCCCCCAAGTAGCCTTGAGTGCTCTTGATGGAGGTGGTAAGATTCCCTTTCTTTCCTTTTATCACTTGGTTGAGTTAGCACTTTACTATTTTGCAGTGCTTTTGTACTCCTTACTATATTGCTTTCTTTATCTCATTTCCTTGGTTGTCCGTGGAGGTGGAAACACCTAAATGGGGGTCTAACTGAGGCAGGCCCCTATACAACCACCCAAAATTTTCCTCTCCTTCTGTGTGTAGGTGTATGTGCTTTGCAGAGCTAGCTGGTGAACAAGCTCTTCTATGAAATCATCTTCGTCACCCAAGCTTTGGTATATTTACTTTATCACCTTCATTTATCTTTCTCATATTTCAGAGTGTTATTTTTGTCTCTTAGAAGTTTCTAGCTAGGCCTCTAGCTCATTTTATGATAAGTTCATATTGTGTTTTTGATCCTCTGGTCGTATAGATGCCAGCGCACCTGAGAGATGCTAGTGCGTTGCGCTGTCATCCCTGAACTGTGCTCTCGTCCTTTGACAAAGATTTATTCAAGATATAATATCGAGCTCAAAAACTAGCTCACCTAGCCCCACTTTGAATCTCGGGATTGCATAGTGGTTGCTAGAATCCATCATCCTCATCATTCTCATCCTTATACCCTAAACATCCCATTAAGCTAAGGTAAGTTAGGGAAACCTTCCGCATCTTGGCCCTCCGTGACCTGGGGCCTTGCACATGGATGTCCCCCTACCTTACAAGACCATCAATAATTCAAAAGACTTTCAAAGGGATCCCTCAAGAACCCTTCAAAAGAAGAGGGGTCCACTCAAGGGATATGCTATTTGAAAGACGAGGTCTAGTTAGGTTGCCCACAAGCTAGACGTAAAGAAATTCGTTTGAGAGAAAAAAACTTTCAAAGGGGATCCCTCAGGATCCCTTTAAAAGGAAAGGGTTCCACTCAAGGGATGCACAGTTCGAAAGCAGATGTTTTCTTTCTCATATTGATCCATCGTCAAGGGATCCTTTTGAAAGATATACACTTCATCAAGGAACTTGAAAGGAAGAATATGCCCCCACACAAAGGGAAGGTCAAAGTTGTTCTCGCCTCAAAGGAAGATTTCAAGTCCTTTCTTTACGAACCCGTGATGAAGGAAACATGTTCCATTAGGGTTCAAAGTTGAGAATGCGATTCTGAAGAAAGGTTTGAAAATATTTTTGAGAAAATATTCATTGGCAACGAGTGCATTTTTTGAAAAGAAGAAATAACTTTGTCACACATGAGAGGGACAACTCAAGCAAAGAAGAGAAAAACATAAAGAGAAAGGAAAAGAGAGAAGAAAACAAGAACAAAGGGCATAGGGGGATATGGTTTAGTGGGGTCAGATCTGTTTGAGCTCATATGAATAATAGGTAACCACAATGCAAGTCAAAACATCATCAATCCCCAACCAGATCAGGAAGAATGCACGAAAAACAAAGTAAAAATAAAAAATTGGGTCAACATGGAAGGGAAACCTAAATGCCCCCAACACTTTGCATCATCCACAATTTATTGAAAATCAAGCACAAACATGGAAGAATGATGATACAAATAGAAGAAGGTTCATGACACAAAAAACCATGTGTGTATCCAAGCACCAACAAGGGTGACGAGGGTCATCCAGGTACACATAGCATATTCACGGGGGAACACATCACAAAACACACACACACAAGATCAAGAAGGGGCCTCCTCCTAACATTGATCGACCAAGAGGTCATACACTTCCCATTCTAGGTCATCATAGGGGGAAGGAGGACGAGCTTGCAGTGGCGAGATGTGAAGAGGAGGAACACCCAAACCTCCCACAATAAGGGCTAAGGAAGAAGGCCCCGCAAGGTCTTCTTCACTGAGCTCTTGTGGAGCTAGGGTCATTGATTTCATGAAGATCAATGACAAGACCAGAACCTCATGCATAGAGTTAAACATGCACCCCACTGGAGCACCATGTCTAACTTCAGTGGATGGGGTAGGTTGCACTTGAGATTCACTGCTAGGCTCGTCAAATGACTTGGGAGCGGTAACAAACTTAGGGGAAGCCGAGACCGGTTCTGTCACCAAGACAAAACAAGTCAACGCGGGGCCACCTTGTGGAGAAGGCGAGCTCCTCTTACGTCCTTCACTCTAGAAGGACCACCCTCCACCTTTTTATTTGTCAGAGGAGATGAACTCCCCATAGATGAGGCTAGAGGTGTGGAGGAAGAGGAGAAAAGAACCATAGTGTATACCACCAAGGTATTAGTCATATCCACGGGTTTTGGGAAAGGTTGGATATATGGGACGGACATCAGTAAAGGAAGCTCCACTGAAGGGGAAATGAACACATATACCCCCTTGGGGTTAGGTGCATTCGCACTTGTAGCGGAAGCCAAAAGCAGTGTAGAACTAGACTAGAGAGAAGGAGAAGGAAGGGAAGAGGGCGACATTGCTAGAGGCCCTAAAGCAAGGGAAATTATCTCTTCCTCCTTCCTTTGTGAGGAGGCCTACTAAAATAAGAGAGCCTTTCGCTGACACTTGTGCTCACACACAAGGTGATTTCTATGACTCCTTGAGCTGGAGGCTGTGAAGGAACAAAGGGCTCCTACTTAACCATGGGGACGTCCACTACAGTCGTTTCTAGTGGAGGAAAAAATTCCTGAACATGAGTAGAAGGAGCAGGTGGAGTTGGCTCAAGAGCCTCGATAATGAGCCTCTTCCTGTTCACTGCTTTGGGGGCAAGAGTGGTGTTGACGTGTCCAATGGCACAACAACATGCAAACAAAATATTGCTACTCTGTTTCTCCTGAAAGAGAAAGATGATCACATGGATATCTTAGCTCCCAAGGTCTTTGTAGTTGGTTCTCAATTGTGCTGATGTCCCTCAGTGGTCAATGTAACAGTAATGTTCAAGGGGCTTGCTGGTGTGAGCTTCTGGATTGTTCTAAGATCAAGCATGAAATTAAACCTACTTTAACCGGGGGTTTTAAAGAAACATAAAAATATGGATTAGAGCTTTGGGACAGAAAGAATGATAATTCACCTATCTTAACCAGACTTGCTATCCTTCAAGAAATTATATACTAAAATTGAAGAACAAAATTAACTTGTGATTAAAACATAGTTGCATTCATTCACAGTGTTGATTTCAACAACTGATTATAAGTTACCATTAAAAAAAAACACAAAATAAGATTTAATTCCTTGAAAGCTTTCAAAATCAGATGATTAACTTAAGATAAATACCATTATGGAACGCAATATGAAGTAGATTCGAATCTGGTTGCTTCTACTGTTAGTGAGACAGATAAGCAACATTTACAAATCTGGCACAATCACCAGTGTACAGAAAACCCGTGTCTTTATACTGCTTCCATTTACACTAAAGAAATTGGAAAGATACATTCCATCCTATGCTGAATCTAATTCCTAACTGAGAAGACAAAAGAAGCTCCCTTTACTCAAAAACAGGATGCAGTTCTATCTCCTCTATTCTTCCAAAAATCCCTTTAGAACTATCTACTCTATTCCTTTTCTACTTCTTCTCTCTAACTCCTAACCCACTTCTAATTCTCACTCTTCTAACCCTAGAAGTTCTAACCTTCTAACTTGTAACAAAAAAAAAAAGACCCTTTACAAAGAGGCAAGAATGCCATATATACACCACCTCCCAAAAAGAATGTCGACCCTTGTTTTTAGGGTTTACAAAATATCTTCCGTCAGTTGCAAGAGAGTTGGCGTCTAGATATTTTGAAGAAAGTCAATTCTACATTAAATACGAATCCCTGTTGTCCATGTCGGCGAGAGATTGTGTTGGGCATCCTCTTAGATCTTTTGCAGCTACCGCATTAACTCCTACGCCTCCATGTCCATCTTCGAACTCTAGCAGAGCCACTTTGAATGCCCTAAAATATCACCATTCATGTCGAGCTACCCTCGTCAGTAGACACCAGCTAGCATTATGACTCACAGCTTCCTTCCTCTTCCTCTGCCCTCGAGATCGGTCCTCTGCAAGTTGTCAGCGAGATCAACCTCCTTCACTGAGACACTACACCGAAGTCACATTCTTTCATCGAGAGCTCACTTCGAGGAGACTTTGCGTGGTCGGCAAGACATTACACCACGCTCAAATGTTACACTGAGGGCACAAAATGTGTCGGCGGGGCCTCATCGGGTCGGCAAGACTTTATTCCTTCGGCCAGACATCATGCTAAACTTGGATCTTCTGGCGAAACTTCCTCAAGAGACATCTTCAGATAAATAACTCGATCCTGCAACACAGATGCCTCCATTAGTTCCCAAAGGAAAATAAAAAATATACCTATTTACATGTCTTTAATTTCATCAAAAAGAAACACAACCCCGGTGGAGGCGGAAGTGGGACCAAGACAAAACCGGAAACAACACCTACCTTCAAAACTAGCGGAGGTGAAACCAAAGAAGAAAATCGGAACCGAGACTAAAGTCGGGATGGGAACTAACCATGGAAATAATCAACATTTCCAAGTTTACCTCTCGTTTCGGCTCTACGCCCGGGAAGGAAACCAAAATGCTAAGGATAGGGAAACAAGCGCCGTCGGGGTCGGAGCGAGAACAAATCCCAGGCAAAGCACAACGGGGGTGGGGGCAGAACCAAATTCGAAATTGAAACTTCTTTGAAGTTTCAGTTTCAGATTCCATCCTGATCCCCCCTCTGAAAAGGAAAAAAAGGGGAAAGGAAGAAAAACACCCCATGACCAAACGGTCAGAACGGGGGCAACAAACGACGAACAAGGCAGAACCAGGATTGGAACCAAACCCGAGCCAGAAACTTTTTCAAGTTTCAGGTTCAAATTTTGTTCCGAACCCACTTCCGACATCACCCAAAAAAGATAGAAGGGAGAAGAAAGGAAAAAGAGGAAGGGGAGAAAAAAAACCCCATGACAAAACAAAAGAAACAAAAAGCCAAAGAACGACAAAATGCGGAACCGGGACCGGAACGAAACATGAACCTGAAACTTATGAAAGTCTTAGGGTTCAGTTCCAGTTCTGGTTCGAGTCCACTGGAACAAACCAAAATGCTAAGGGGAGAACCCGATGATGAAGAGAGAGAAAGGGAAAGGCGGAGTCGGGGCCGAGATGGAACCCAAACGAGAAACTTTGAAGAAAGCTTAACATTTCGATTTGGACCTGGACTTGACTCTGAGAAAGAACAAAAGACGAAGACAAAGAATTGTCAGAACCGGAATCGAGGACGGAACAAGACCAGAAATTGGAAGGAATTTCCAAGTCCCATATTGGTCTCGGTTCCGCTTCCGACATAACTTAAAAGAAAAACGCTTAAGGCTGAAAACCAAAGGCCAAAGGGAAAAGACAAAGGGGGACCCATTTTGTTCCAAAAAAAAATGGGGTGGTTATGCAAAGCATAATAAGTGGTAGGAGGTCATGGATTGAATTCCCTTTGGGAACCTTTATTTCTACTATATAAGTGGTACCATGGTCTATGGTATTCATTAGGAAGGTTCGTAATCCTGAGCTTGGGCCTACGCCAAGGAGGAATCATCGAACTCAGTGGATAGCCACCGAGCCAACTCATCTAGTACTCTTCCTAAGAAAGGGGAGAGGATGAGGTAGTCCAGGGAAAATAAATCTTCTCTTTTCCTTCACAAGAAGGAGAGGGAGTTGGCGTGGACTTCTCCTCTCTCTTCTGAGAAGAGGGAGTAGTCGGTATGGCCTTCTCCTTCTCCTCTCGGGAGGAGGAGGCGATCAACTGCTGTATCACAAGAAGGGTTAGTTTCGGCTATCCCTTGCCCCCAATATTATACTTTACATAATTCTTGTAAAGTAGGTCCATTCTTGGAGGAAGCGGGCCAACTAGGGAGGGCCAAAAGTGATCCAATGAATATCCACCACGGGACACTAGGTGCTGGTATCTAGTGTCATGCACTACCTGCACGAAACCTTCATGGGAAAAATGTAAACACTTGTGAATAACGAAGGTGATTCCATTCATGGAAGCTAGCCAAGGTATTCCTAGCTTCATCCTAACCAAATCTGACTCCTGGAAACATCGAAAACCATGTCAACAGCCCTAGGTCCAACCAGGACGGACAAAGTTATCGAGCTGTAAGGTTTAAGGCACATACCATCGTCCGTATGGATGGTTGTTTTTGTTTCTTCATATTCTTCCCTTTGTAACAAATTTAATATTAATGTTTCCTCAGTGATAACATTCACAAGACTTGTAGGGTCTACCAAGACCCCTATCACAATGTTACCATTAATGAAAGCGGGGATGTAGAGAGGTGAGGGTTTATTGTTTAAGGGAAAATCTTGTGATGTGAATGTAATGTCTAGTGAACTGGGTGCAGATAGAGCAGTAGAACTCACCATGACCATGTTAACATAGGCCCCAGGTTGAGTAACAAAATTAGTGGGATCTACAATCATGTTAGCAGAGTGCGACGAAAATGGGTCAGTGTATATATGTAATTCACTATTAGCTTTCGCCACTGTTTTGTTAGCATTTTATTTGCTACCATTGAGACAAATAGTACCATCCTCGATGTGATCTTGTATCTCATGATGCAGGTGCATACAACGTTTGGTATCATGTCCATTAACTCGATGGTACTAACAGTAAGTGTTCCCACCATACCAAATAGGGTAAGGTTCCTTAACATGCTTAGGATTTGGCAAGGTTACGATCTTATCCTTCAATAGCTTCTACAAAATAGAAGAATAAGATTTTGATAACTTTGTGAATTTTTGGTTATGCCTAAGGCCATTGTTATTAGTAGCAAAAACTACATTCGTAATGGTCTTACCTTTCCCAAATATTGACACGATGGACTTTCCCTCAGAACAGGAGCGTGAGGAGGATCCCCCGAATTGAACAACCGTCTGTTGGTACTCTTGTAAAGCTGCACACAAGTGCGTGAAAGAAGTGTACTTCATAAGGGTGAACTTCTCTTTCCAAGGCCTTTATAAGTTCCCTATGAATACCTTCTACACATCAGAACTAGGCAATTGATACGAGATTTGTGAAGGAAGCACTTGGTAGCGCGCTATGAAATCAGTGATTTTTTTGTTATCTCCTTGTTTACATCGAACGAGATCCGAAAAGGTCATCTTCGGCCTGATGTTTTCTTGAAATTTTCTAAGGAATTGATTTAAAAGTTGTTCAAATGAGAAAATGGAATTGTCAGGCAAGGAACAATACCACTCGAGTGTTGTGTCCTTGAGAGATCGGGAAACAATTTGGCCATCAACGCATCGTGATGGAAGAAGTCTGTGCACAGGGCATTAAAGGTAGACACATGTGTCTATGGATCTCCTTTACTGCCATACTTTTCACATTTAGGGATCTCCATTCCTTGGGGGAAGGGAGTGTTTAAGATTGCAACTGACAATGGGATATGTCAGAAGAAAGGCTGGAAGATAGGCTGGGTAGAGGCTTGGGAAAGAATCGCTAACTGGCTCTGCATCTTACCCATATTCTAAAGAAGAGTGTTCAAAATAGGGTGATTAGAAGATAGAGGGCCAAAGGAACCTCCTCCAAAACCACCGCTAAAGCCACCTGTAGAACCACCACCGGTGTGACTTTTTCCAGAACCACCATGACCTCAACTAGAACCACTTCCACTAGCACCACCTCCGCTGCTGAATCCATCAACACTACCAAAGCCTCCACCACTAGAGGTGACAAGGGGGTGAAGCTAAAGCCCAAGGGGACCCTGTTTACTTTGATACTTTTAAATTGTTTGGAGATAGTTGGGATACTGATAGAAGGGACTGCGTCAACCATGTAAATAGATGTGGGAGGAATAAATACTTCTAACTTTCCTTCACGCTCTTTGAAAGTGACTCCTTGTGCAAAGCTAGGATTGTTCGAAGGAGCACATGCTTCAACGAGACTGAGGAGGCTAGTTAGAAGTTCTATACCTATTCGATCTTTACCCATCATATGTTTTAGTTTGCTGACAACTCGAGTGGTTCTAGCCATCTTCAAATTTCTTTCCAAGTGGTTTTCTAAGTCGCCCAACCTTTTAGCAAGGGTGGAGATGTATTCTATAGGGATCTGAATGGCCTCATGCTTGTCCACTGATGATGGTGTAGGAGAATCAAGGGGAGTGGGAACATGATCGGTTTCATCAATGAATCCCATCTCATTCCTCGACAACTACTCCTGTGCGACCACACTAACAGTGGGACTAGAGAAAAGTTCTGTAGATAACCCAATAGAGATCTTTGTCCTTTCCATTGGGAGGTGTCATACACTTCTCCTAATGATATACTCAGAAGTTGTGGACTGGGTTGTGATGCTCATAAACCTTCACAACACTCGGGAACACAAGAGTCATGAAGTACACGAGAGAGGTCTCAACACCAACAGATGAACAAACCTTGTTTCACGTCGGGTTCACCAAAAATGTAAGAGAGGGGGACCTCCACATGCAAGGCCCTAGGTCACAAAGGGCCAAGATGTGGAAGGCTACCCTAACTTACCACAACTTAATGGGGTGTTAGGACATGTGGGATGAGAATGATGAGCACTATGAGGTCCTTCAACCACTCTATAGACCCAAAATGCAAAATGGGGCTAGGTGAGCTAGTTTTTAGGTTCAACACTACGCCTCAAGAAGCTTTATGCTCGAGGATGAAAGCACACTCCTTGGACGACAACATGGCGCGGTGGCATCTCTAAAGTGTGTTGGCATCCGTATGGCCAGAAAATGATAGAGACAAGGTTAAACCTAATAAAATAGGCTAACCAAAATAACTATTACTAAAGGGCCAAAATAATGTGATTAAGTAAATGAAATAATCTCTAATGTGATAAAGAAAAAATATGAGAGTTAAGGTGGCAAGAATGATCTCACAAAGAAACTCGTTCACCACCTAGCTCCTCAAAAGAACATCCACCTACACACAAGAGAGAGAGAATGTTGGGTGGCTATATAGGGGCCTGCCTCAGTCAGACCCCGCTTTGTTGTTTCCACCTCCACAGACAACCAAGAAAGCAAGATAAAGGAAACAATGTAGTAAAGAGCACTAAAGCACTAAAAAATAGTAAGTGTGCTTACTCAACCAAGTGATAGAGGAGAGAAAAAGGAAGCTTACCACCTCCACCAAGAGCACTCAAGGCTGCTTGGGGGAGAAAATGAGAGTATTCAAGCCTCTGTTGCAATGGTGTGTGTCCCTAACTTTCTCTATCGAAGTGATGGAGTGATGTATTTGCTGCAATTGAGTGCTTGAGATGCTTAGAGTGAGTGAAAGTGAGCTTGTGAATGAAGTGAAGAAGTTCAACTGAATGCTTAGAGGATGAAATGCTTGTTGAAGGAGTGAATTTGAAGAGGATATGGAGAAAAATGGCCATATTCGGGTCGATTGACCGAAGAGGGTGTTACAACTTGACTCCCAATGAGAAGTGTAATGCCTCTGCAAGTTCATTCACAGGAATCTACCAAGGACGTAAGTGCGCCACGCAGATGTCTATGCACCACGTGGGTGTCCCCGACAAAAACGCCTCCATCGACACTCAAAACAGGCCCCAAGTGGGACAAAAGTAGGGGCTTATGTGTAATTAAGCCTCTGAACTTGGTTTTCTAAAGTGGAGAAGGGAAAAAGGGGAATTTGTGTAAGGGGTGCAAATTCACTCCTATACAGTAGGACAATGAGGATTGGATGTGATAGATAGAGTGCCATATGTTTAGCGAAAAATCCTGTATCATGCTCATACTAAGCATGTTGATGTTAAATATCACTTTGTGTGAGAAATGATTGCGAATGGTAAGGTCTTGATTGAGAAGGTTGACACTTTGTATAATGTTGCAAATTCTCTCATGAAGCCAGTGGCCACATATAAGTTCTCTTGGTGTAGGAAGGCCATGGACCTTAATCAATGTACTTAAATTTATTTTATTTATATCTCATGGATGTAATTGTAATGTATAATGTCAAGTGGGAGAATGTTAGGATAGGTGAAATTATAATTGCTATCCTAATTTGATTTATGTGTCTCCACATTCTTTAGAAAGAGTTCTAGGGGACATAGGGACAAAATATTTACTTTTTATTTTCCTATGACAATTTGTAATTGCATTCAAAGAGGTGGGCCTATTATGGTGATATTTAAAGAGAATTTTTGGAGGATATTCCTTTTGGGTGTCCAACTTTGTGAGTGGGGACCACTTTGTTGTGCATGTCCTTGCATGTTATTTGCATGTTTTGCATGCTCTTACATGGTTGGGAACCCATGTTTTCTTGTTGGTGCATGTTCTTGCATGAAGCCGTCATAGTTGTCAGAGAGTTATGGAGCACTCGAGATTGACCAATTTTGATTGGATGTGGGTTAGGCGCCCATAGGAAGGCCATGTGATTATTCAATATTTTATGCCATGTTTATGGGTTTTCCACTAAGGGGGTTGTGGGTTTTTCTAGGTGGATTTTTTATTTATTTTGGATACCATTTGTGGTATTCTCTCCCACAAAATTCTATATATTGGAGCCTTGAGATGGTTTATAGATTTTTTTTGCACGTTGTCAGAGAGATGAAGTGTTGCAAAAATTTAGAGAGGAGTGTTGTATTGGTGTATTTATTTTTGAGATTAATACAAACATTGGATCTCTTTGGGTGTGAAGCTTTTTCCCACAAGGGTTTCTCCACGTATATCTTGTGTCACTTGTGTTTGGAAACTTGCAGTATTGTTGATTTTTATTTCATATTTGGAATTTTTAATCATATAATCTCTTTATGGTAATCTTTGATACATACTTTTAGATTTGTAAACACATTATTAAGTTTTATTGCTGCAAGTTTCACCTTGGATTTCCAACATTTGTTAGGGTTGCAACAAAATAACTTCAAAAGGGGATCCTAGAGAAGCCTCCCAAAGTGGGGAGGAAGAAGGATCAAGATAAAATGAAGCTAATGGGTGAAAATTTGGTGGAGTTAGGGTCAGTTAAGCCTATTGAATCCCATTTTTCTATCCGTCAGAAATGATATTTCTATCTTGGAATGCAAGGGGTTTGAACAAAATCCCTAGACTAAAGGTTGTTTGTGAGTTATTTAGAGTGCATTCCCCTAATGTTTTATTTATTCAACAATATAAGATGTCAATTGATGAAATGTCCAACATTGCTTCTAAGTTGTCGAGAAGTTTCTAGTGTCAGTCTATTGAGGCACAGGGAAAATTTGGAGGGATTGTGTGCCTTTGGGATCCATGTAAGGTGAATCCTCTATGGTGGATGTCTAGTAGACATTCTATGACTATGGTTGCTTCTAGTTTCAAGATTTTGGGGAAGTGTTCCTACTCACCAATGTGTATGCTCCAAACATTTACCTGTAAAATGTAGTTTGTAGTTACACATCCAACATGTGAGATATCTAGCCCCTTTATTCCCAAGGATTATGACGGAAGATTTTAATGTTATTATCAATTTGGAGGAAAATAAGGGGGGAGTGGCTAGGTTGGAGGCCTCTTCTATTCTTTTAAAGGATAACATTTGATTGTTGAATTTGGTTGATATCAAGCTAGGGAATGGATTGTATACTTGGAGTAATACGAGATATGGGGCAAAGCCTATTTTAGAGAGACTAGACAGTTTCTTGGTGTCATTTTTGGATTGGTAATAGATGGTGAGTAGCTTGGAGATTTTGGATTTGGAGGGGCTTTGACTAGTGGCCTATCAAATTCTCAATGTCTATTTTAGGAGTCAATAAGAGCCCTTCCTTTAAGTTCCAATTAATGTGGTTATGAGAGCCATCGTTATCAGATCTGGTGAGGGATTGGTGGTGGAAAGGTATGTCTGTGCATGGGACAACTATGCATTCCTTTGTGAAAAGACCACAATTTGTGAAGCTCCAACTTAAGAAGGAGAATAGGTAGTGCTTTGGGAACATTTTCTAGGCTAAATCATGAACCCAAAACCTCTTAGATGCAATCACCAGATAGATTTGGGATCATGGTCTTTCAAAAGGATTCCTTAGAGAAGAAGGTGAGGTTTTGAAGGAATTAGAAGAATGAGATCCGTGTGAGGAGATCTATTGGAAATAAAATTCCAGGATTGATTGGCTACAAGAGGGCGATAGGAACACTGCTTTATTAACTTTGTTAAAGGCAAAAGGAATGGGAATTTGTTATCCGAACTTTAGTGACGTCTTAAGGGAGCCAACTATCTTTCTTTCTTGATATTTTAGAGGAGGTTACCTAGTACTTCTCTTCTCTCTACAAGGAGGATTCCCCTTGCTTTGGAGGAAGAGAATCTTATTCTGAATTGTATTCCCTCTATGGTATCTAATGAGATGAATGAGATTCTCTATTTCCCTATCACTCATCATGAGCTGGAGGGGGTAGTTTTCCATATGAGAAAAGGGAAGGCCCCTGAGCTAGATGGATTTCCTATAGAATTATTCCAAGAACTCTAGGGGATTGTCAAATATGATTTATTGGTAGTTGTGCAAGAATCTCAAGTAAACAAACAGATGTTGAGAGTCTTGAATTCTACTTTTTTGTGCTTATTCCCAAGAGGGAAGAGGCTAATTCACTAGATCTATTTAGGATGATTTCTCTTTGCAATATGCTCACATCTCCAAAATTATTATGGAGAGATTTAAGCCATGTCTTAACATAGTTATATCAGAAGAGAAAAGTGGGTTTGTGATTGGAAGACAAATCTTGGATGGGGTTGTTATAGAAGTTGAGGCCATTCATTCAATGGAAAGATCCAAGGAAAAGGCTATGTTCATGAAACTGGACATGGCTAAGCATATAATCAGGAGAGATGGTCTTTTTTTGCAAAACGTGCTCAGCGCTTTAAGGTTTTGTAATAAATGGATCAAGTGGGTAATGAGTTCCGTTACATCAACCTCTTACTTAGTTCTTATTAACAGTGAGCCTTCTAATTTGTTTGGGGCCTCTCAAGGTCTTTAGCAGGGAGACCCCTTGTCACCTTATCTCTTCATCATATTAGCTGAGGGTTTGGGAAGAATTATAAAGGATTATATGAAACAAGGGCTTATTCAAGGGTGGATTTGGGGGTCTGTTCTTCCTACTCAGTCTCACTTATAGTTTGTGGATGATACTACCTTGCTGGAAACTGCCAAGATCAAGGAAGCTACCAACTTTAGACGGGTGTTTGATATTTACCTTGTCACCTCGGGTCAGAGGATAAATGAAGTTAAGTCTTCCATATATTTTTTCAACAGTCCTCCTTTGATTCAATTGAGAATAGCTCAGATTGTTAAGTTTCAAATTGTTTCCCTCCCTTGGTGTACTTAGGTATTCCTATCTTAGTGATCTTTTTACCTTGGGAGACCTGGAAAAATGTGATTGATAAGTTTTAGGGTAAAATCAATCATTGGAATATTAGGTGGCTTTCCTTTGCAGGAAGAGTGTTATTTTTAAAATTAGTGGTCCAAGCACTACCTATATACATATGTATGGTGAAAGTGGCTCCCTTAATTTTTATCAAGGATCTAGATATTCTCTCTAGAAATTTTTATGGGTAGGGAATTTGGACTCTACAAATTGGTCTTTGGTTAAGTGGGAGGATGTATGCAGACCAAAGCAGGAAGGAGGCCTTGGACTATGACAGGCTGTTGTCACTAGCCAAGCCCTTGCTACTAAGTTATATTGGAGGTGGTGCACTAATTAGGACAAAGAATGGGCTAGGATCCTATTGTATTACCTGAGAGGCACAGTGAGTGTTGATGTGCCTAGGTTTGGCATGGCTAGAAGGGGATCTATGATTTGGGATAATCTCAAGAGAGGGATCAATCAAAGTTTGTTTTGGATTTTTAATACAAGATATATGGCTCTATTCTAGTTTTATTATTGGGATGAGCATCCCTCAATCCTTTCCATTTACCCACATCTTTGGAACTTAGGTCATATATTTTTGGAGGTTGGTCTAAGGTGGAAGATTTCAAAGTTAATGAAAGGGTGGGACATGTGGAGATGTTTAGATGGAAATTTCCTCAAGAATAGCCACTAGAAGGGTTTTTCAAGGATCGTGAGGAACTTTATTGCATATTAGCAGGTAGGGCTTGCAACTCCCTATCTTTGAATTAACCCTAGACTGAAGTCCTGATCTAAGGGGGGTGTACTCACTAACAGTTGGATATAAAGTTTTAGGTAGGTAGAAATATGGAGGAGAGGAATCACCTTTGTGGAAGAATTTTTGGAATAAGTTTTCCTGGCCCAAGTGTAGTTTCTTTTTGTTGCTAGTGGCTTGGGATTAGTGTCTCACTTGGGAGAATTTGAGGAAGCAGGGATTTTAGGGACCTTTGATCTAAATTATTTGTGGTAGTAATGAGGAATCATCTTCACATTTATTTTCATTATTCTTTTGTTAGGTTCATTTGTCATCATTGGTGGGAGGCTTGGAAACAAGCGTGTGTGCATGCTTCATCTCTAGTGGAGTTTCTAAGAAGTATGGGGAGATTTCCTACTAAGGATGTTTTTCTTCAGGTGGCCTAGAATATAGGACCCTCTTGTATCCTTTAGCAAAATTTTCTATAAAGAATAAGAAGATATTCCAAGATCGGGCTTTGGTTGTTCAATAGATTTAGCAAAGGGTTGTGGGTATGATTCAAGAAACTATTCAAGCTAAGTGAGAGGTGGTTACTCCCATTGATCTTGGGGAGGTGGAGGTGACGAATATATTGGTTTTATTTGTGAATGGGCTAAAAGATTCTTCAATAGGGGGAAGAAATCCCAAAAGGAAAGTTCAACGAGAAGGTAAGTGGTCTCCTCCTCTTGATGGTGTTTTGAAGATTAATATGGATAGGTCATCTAGGGGAAATCTAGGATAGGCTGAGGTTGAAGGAGTTAGAAAGGATAAATCTAGAGTAGTTATGTTATTCTTCTCCATTTATAAGGGGAGCTAGAATATATAGTCTTATGGAGGCTCTTGCTATTCTTATTGCTTTGGAGAAGGGTTGTGCCTTGAGATGGCACAAGATTGTTTGTGAATCTGATTCTATAATTCTAGTTAATATGTTGAATAAGATTTTTTTTGAGGGAGCGGATTGGAAATTAGCTTCAGTAGCTAGATAGATTCTAAGGTTGTGAATTTACTTAGATGTGGTATCCTTTGTCCACATCCCGAGGGAGTGGAACAATGTGGTAGATTCCATATCTAAATGGGCTTCATAGGGTCAAAGAGATTTCCAGGTTAGTGAATGGGAGAAACTTCCCATTGGAATACTCTCATAGCTTTCAAAGGATGATTCATGTGGATATACAAGGATAAATGAGATTGTGGGCTAGCCTCTTGGTGGTCAAGTTCTTGTTGTAGTATCTTCAAAATTTGTTTAGGTTGGCCTTCTAGGCCTACCCTTTCGATGGTTGTAATAATTGTCTCTTCCGATTCATAAATCTTTACCTTCTTTAAAAAAAAAACTCAAAAAGTCAGCATGGATCAAATCTCCACAAGCACAAGTTTGTAAAAAATTAGCCCTAATAAAATTTGTGAAGAACTTAACTTGAAGAACCTTACATAAAATTTCCTTTGTAGAATAAATGGGTGCAAGATAACCAAAAGGGGAGAGAAGACAAGGTCGAATACCCCTCAATTTTTTGCAAGCTGAAGTTTGCAGAAAAAAACACCCAAGCATAAATTTTGTGAAAAGTCCTGGCATGTGAACCTTCACAAATTTTTAGATGGATGAGTTTTATGGAGAAACAAGGGAGACTTACCCAAAGCCGAGGAAAACTTAATTTTATGCGAAAAAATTGTCAAGATTATATTTTGTGGGGTTCCAAGATCAACTCAAATTTTATGGAAAACTAACCTTTACTAACTTTCCTACAAGAATATATAATGGGGATGAAAGGTTGAATGCAAAAATTTGAAGGTGCAAAATCAAAAGGTGATAAGTCACAAAAGTCCACAAGTTTAAAACTTCTGCTATTCAAGATTATGCAAAATTTTATCATTGACACAATATTTCAAGTTCTAAATATACTTTTTGTGGATGGTTTAAACCCTAACAAATCCTAATCCTTCAATGCACATGCGAGAACCAAATAGACTCTTTAACAAGCAGGGATGCCCTAACCCTAGGAAGCTTAGAGCCCTAGAGATGATGATTAGAAACTCAAAATAATTTAAAGTTGCAAGAAGTTTGTGGGAAAATGACTTAAACTTGCTCGTAATATAATTCCTAATAATTTACCCATAGCTTACTATATACCCGACACCCAATTATGCAGGAGGAGGCTGACATGTTCAACAAGGTTCATTTCCCAGTTGCAACTCTTAAATGCAAATCACCTAGGGCTTACTTTATTAAATGTTTTAGCTATTTAAATAAGTAATTGAAGTAGGCCATGGATACCTACCCACAAGTTACACTGAAATCAAATTTTTTTGTGCATCACATCTTTGAATAGTTTGGACACTAATGGTGCAACCACAATGGGGGTTTGTGGAATTTTGCCACAAAGTAGGATGTCTGCATCGATGGTGACTAATGCCTTGGGGTCATGTGGCAGCTCTGAAGGATCACCTAGTTTTTTGGCCGATGCCACGACTTCTTTGAATGATTCAAATGTTTCTCATGGAAAAATGAATGGAATGGTAACACTTCCTTCTCTCCCCAAAACTCCACCTCTACCCGAACTCGATGGATATTTTTTTGGACATGATGGATTAGGTAGGTCAACTGCGGTGGATCAAATACAATCTACTCAAGTCACTCCCACTATTCTTGGTCCTACCATGACCTTGGTGTAGACCTACTCCCCAATTGCTAGTAAAAATGATCCCACCGTGCATTTTCTTCAAGTCCACGATGGGGGTCTGATGCCAGGATTGGACATAGTGGGATTCTCCTCTAAGCCTCTAGTATCATGCCCTAGTTTGGCTAGGGCTTTAGAATTTTGATGCTAAAAAAAATCCATTTTGGCTAATTCAATATCTCTCTGCCATGCTATTGGCTCTTAGGAATTGACAAACTCTAAGCTTGGGGATAGCATGTCATTTAGGGATATGCTTGTTGGTCTGAATCAAGAGAAAAAATTCAAATATGTGGCCTAGGGTGCTTGACCATTGAAGGAAAACTCAGTCTCCAAAGGGCATTTGATCTCTAAGCGCTACCCAAAAACCCTCATTAGAAAGGCATCCTCCTCCCCTATTCTGGTATTTTCAGAGAAGCTCAAAAAGGAGGTCGATGTTAGCGAACAATATTTTTCATCCAATGGATTGATTGGCTAGTTTAATTGCCTTTGGAAAAAATTACCAGATTTGTATGACTAGATCTCAACAGCATGGCAACCCATGCTCAAAGGTAATGCAGGAGTATACCCTTGTGCTCAAGGTGAATTTATTGTGGTATTTGATTGCATCTAAGACATGGATGCAATTCTGCAAGAGAAATGGTGTTGGGGGAAAAGCTTTCTCCTTCTCAAATTGTGGTTTCCAAACTTTAACCCTACTATTGCATCATTCTCTGTAAAACTAGTTTAGATTCATCTTCCAAATATTCTGTTACAATTTTGGCTTGCAAATTATTTTCAAGTGATCAGTGCTTCATTGGGAAGTTTCCTAGCAATGGATTCACACAAAACTAATTTCACCCACACAACTTTTTCTCGCATCTTGGTAGACATGGATGCCACAAGAGATCTTCCCGTAGACATCACATTCATGTTTGCTAATTGCAGTTGGAAGTAACTTCTAGGCTACGAAGGTTTACCCTTTTGATGCAAGAAGTGTTTTGAAATTGGACATATGGCCAATTCTTGTTTTAGAATCATTATGTAGAATGCTTTTCCTAGACCTGCTCAAACATGGACAAACAAGCAAACATTAGTCCTTAAACAAGTATAAACAAGCATTCCCCATGAAATTCATCCAAACACAAGAACATGAAATCAAAGTAAAGTAATCAAATAAACTACTAATGAAATTCTATTTTAAATGCTCAAACCAGCATCCCATAGGGGAATTGGTGCTACTTCTTTGATGCGAAAATAAGCCCTTTCCCAATTCCTTGATAAACTTGATGATAGATGTGTGATTTTTGATGCAAAATGTCAATAACCTAGCTATGGATGATGAAATTCTATGCTATCTTGGATGAAAATATGGATGAAATTGTGGATAATAAACTTGCATAAACTTGTGTCAACTTGTGGATGAAATTTTGGATCCTAAATCAATAGAGAAGGCCTCTATTTATAATGAAGAAGGTTTGAAGAATGAAGAATAGGATGAATGTGGGATTAAAGAAGGGACCAATGGCATTGTGCCACTTGTCAACATGCTAATGAAGGAGAGTGGAGCACATTTTGAACAATGTACATGTTAAATGCATGTACGTGAAATTTGAATTTGAAGAGGTGACTTGTGTAAGAGGAGGTGTAAGAGGAATTAATGCCTAGTTGGCTCAAGGAGAGGACATGTAAGAGCTTTTAATGCTAAGTTGGAGGACAAAAGTCTTTTGGGAGGGAGAATTCAAATAAGTGGAATATTCCAAGAATATGCCATATTTGAATGAAAATAGGGTAATTTTAAATCAAATAAATTGATTTACATATGCAACTTGGTTAGGTTGACTTACCCAAGGGTGGAGTTAAAAACTAGAGGAATGGGGGATTAGTGTTAGGAGCTAATTAATCTAGGATTAATTAACTTAGATGAACTTAGTTGATTGCGATATTTAATTTAAATGCTTGAATTTATTTAAATCAAATGAGAGGATATTGGAAGATTAGTAATTTAATTAAATAAATTTGATTTATTCAATTAAATGAAGAACATTAAGATTTAATTAAATAAAGTTGATTTATTTAATCAAAGAGAGAACATTGGGATTTAATTAAATAAAGTTGATTTATTTAATCAAAGAGAGCGCATTAGGATTTAATTAAATAAAGTTGATTTATTTAATTCAAGGTGGAATTTTGATGAATTAATTAAATAAAGATTACTCAATTAATCGGTTAGTAAATAAATGATCAAGGAAGAATCAAAGTTAGTTAATCAAAATCAAATGCATGATGTTGATCAGGATATTTTTAGTGTCTACATTTTTCCCCTCTTTGAAACGACGTACCTACTATGTTGGTTCAAAGAATGGTCTTGTTGAGATCAAATTTCAAAAATTTTATGATTCTTTTCAGATGCCCTAGCAGAAAGAAGTATACTGGTACACTACCCCCTAGAGAGATAGATCGAAAAGTTCAATTTGAGGGTCGATTGCACGACAAAGAGGTTCAAGATGGATGTATGGATGGTTATGTAATGAGATGCTTATACTAACAGATCTAAATTATGATGATGATGCAAATGAGATGAACTAAGATGCTGAGAATAACAAATCTATATTATCCTAAACATCTTAAATGATGATGTAATGCATGTGAGATGGATGATGTGATATGCTATGATTATGAGATGTATGTATGCTAATGGTTTGTGGATGCATGATGGACATGATATTATGTTAGTGTGAAAAGAGGATAGAAGAATGAGAGGGATCAACCCTTGATTCCGAGAAGATGCAAAAGTCCAACAAGTCTATGAGTTGTCGATACTTTATTAGAAATAATGATGAGAGATGATGATGTTTTGCTTATCAGGGACTGGGGACATAAAGAGCTTACTTTCCTTATGTTTGATAACACACATAGGTACGATGCATCAAGGTATAAGGAACCAGGATGGCATTGTACTTAGTGCGATGGAATTTGACTTGACAATCAAATAGGAGTATCCTTATTCACACCTGGTATACGAAACCTTATTTAGAATGCAGTTCAGATATTTTAAACATCTCAGACCAAAACATAGAAAGGAAAGCCTTCCTATGTGGTAAACAAGACACCTGAAACATCCTCCCTACAAACCAAACAAAACACACATGACCAAAGTTATATTACAAGAGTATCCAACAAGCATAGTAGACAAAAGATACTGATCGTTGCCCCATTCCTTTCTCTCTAAATCATTTTGTTTTAGACATCATCAAGATGTCATTGGAATGAGTGCAATAGGATAAATCAACAAGACAAAGATCAAGTAAGCAAACAAGACAATGTTCTTCATACCTCTAGCCAAGACTAAACTACGGTGATGCCTGATGTTGATGTCCATTGTAGGAAGGATGCATCCTAGGACATGATGTTATCAGATGATTTGAGACAAACTAGATGATGGGCTATTAGTACCAAGGGGTTACCAACTTGTTTACCTACTGAACTAGACTTGAGACCCTTGACGTTTGAGTTTTCACTTTCAATTGTGCTATACTTGTTTCTGATTGTTTCACCAAAGATCGAGGGTGACAATGATTTATTATGAGTGGATGTTTATTGTGGGTGAATGTGAAATGGGACAGATGGATTTTTTAAAATATTTGGATGTTTTTGAAATGTTATGAGGCTATTTTTTGGATTTTCATGTTATTTAAATGTTTGTGTGTTTTTGAATGTTTTTGCATTTTTTGTGTTTTTTAAAATGTTTTTGTGTTTTTGTGTCTCGGGGCTCATCGATGATGGCCTTGCCTACGTTTAAGCTTAGAGACAACGTAGTTCAGATACCATGTTTTTGACTTTTTTCTAACTTTTGACCTATTTTGGGATTTTGATATGTTTTGAATGTTTTTGGATTTTTGCATAATTTTGACGATTTGGATATGGATATGTGTGACGATATCAGTGATCTGTTTTGGGATTTTGTTGAAAACCAAGCTAAGGTTGTTTAATTGGATCAATGGATTGATGATGATAACATTGTTGAGGATACACAACAATGCAAGGATAGTGTTTAAGCAACACGAGGATTGGGATGGATATCCTGAGATGATGATGGATTGATTGGATTTGATTTATCAAGATCAATGATGATAACATTGTTGTGGATACATAACAATGCAATGATAGTGTTAAGAAACACAAGGAATAGGAAGGATATCCCAAGATGATGATGGATTGATTGGATTTGATTGATCAAGATGGTGAAGCTCAGCTTGGAACAAAATTTTTTTTGAATGATTTGATGTGATGTTGAAGCACACGTTAGATGCAACTGATATTGATTATTTGGATTGATGTTCGATGAAAGATACAACTTGATAAGGAACATATTCTTGTCAAAATATGCCATGGGCTAGTGATTTGGATTTTTTGGCTCACAAATGCTTTGACCAATTTGATTTCATGTTTTCCAATGTTCGGATCACTAGATAAGTTGGAAGATATAGATCAAGGTTTATTCCTGAAGGAGGATGCAAATATCTACCCCAGTGTCTAGCAATGTATGGAATGCCATGGGTGGATGCTTGGATAGGTGTGTGGTGGATGAATATGGCTGTAGACACTCAAAATATCTTGATTGATATCATGCGCTCGATCATGATTAACTAAATTTGATTAGACATCATCGAGAGGTCATTGGAATGAGCGCAATACGATAAATCAACAAGACAAAGATCAAGTAAACAAACAAGCCAATGTTCTTCAGACCTCTAGGAAAGACTAAACTACGGTGATGCCTAATGTGGATGTCCATTGTAGGAAGGATGCATCCCAGGACATGATGTTATCAGATGATTTTTGGGATTGATTAGATGATAGGCTATTAATATCAAGAGTTAACTAACTTTTTTACCTACTGACCTAGACTTGAGACCTTGACGTTTGAGTTTTCACTTTTGACCTACTAGACTTGTTTCTGATTGTTTCACCAAAGGTTAAGGATGATGATGATTTATTATGAGTGGATGTTTATTGTGGGTGAATGAAAAATGGGATGGATGGATTTTTTCAAATATTTGGAGGTTTTTGATGTTTTGAAATGTTTTGAGGCTTTTTTTGATATTTTCAAGATGTTTTACAAATGTTTTGATTTTTTGAATTTTCCAATGTTTTTGTGTTTTATGAGATGAATGTTTTTGTGTTTTTGTGTCTCGAGGGCTGATCAAAGATTAGCCTTGCCTACGTTTAAGCTCAGAGATGACGTAGTTTAGATGGCATGTTTCTGACATTTTTTTGAATTTTTAACCTATTTTTGGATTTTGATATGATTTGAATGTTTTTGGATTTTTGCATGATTTTGACGATATGGATATGTGTGATGATATTAGTGCTCTATTTTGGGATTTTTTTGAAAACCAACTAAGGTTGATTGATCGGATCAATGGATTGATGATGATAACATTCTTGAGGATACACAACAATGCAAGGATAGTGTTAAGCAACACAAGGATTATGATGGATATCCCAAGATGGTGATGGATTGATTGGATTTGATTGATCAAGATTGACGGTGATAACATTATTGAGGATACACAACAATGCAAGGATATTGTTAAGCAACACAAGGACTGAGATGATGATGAATTGATTGGATTTGATTGATCAAGATTGTGAAGCTTGGTTTGGAACAAAAGTTGGTTTTGGATGATTTGATGTGATGTTGAAGCACACGTTAGATGCAACTAATATTAATTGTTTGGATCAATGTTCGATTAAAGATAAAAATTGATAAGGAACATCTTCTTGTTAAAATATGTCATGGGCTAGTGATTTGGATTCGTGCTCACAAATGCTTGACCAATTTGTTTTCACGTTTTGTTAATGTTAAGATCACCACATAAGTTGGAATATATAGATCAAGATTTATTCTCAAAGCAAGATGTACATATCTACCCCTAGTGTCTAGCAATGTATGGAATTCCATGGGTGGATGCTTTGATAGGTGTATGGATGAATGGATATGGATTATCTTGCAATAAGATAAGGTGTTAAAATAAAGAATGCTCTTTTGGATGATGCTTCATGGCTAAAATAATGCTGGGTAGGATAGGATCAATAAAGATGACTCGTGTCAAGATGTCTACAATAAGCAAGTGTAAAGTGTGCACCAAAATTTTGTCAAGATCAAGATAATGTGGAAGATGGATGTAGATTGATTGGATAAATGGTTCATGGATGAATGGATTTATTATGGATAAGGTGGATGGAATGTTGGATTTATTATGGATGGGATCAGATGCTTCCACCTGAACTAGCGCACGTAGATGCTCAATTCTACACATGATGCCTGTTTGCCAGGTTTTCATCATGGTACTTGTCCAAAGCGCCACCGTAGTGGTTTTCACTGGAGGACAATTTTTCTCTTTACTGTTTTCATGATTTTTTTTATTTTTTTGGTTTTTTGAAAGATTTTGAGCTCATATTGAACTACCTGGTGGTGTCGATGTAGATGCTTTTGTCATAATGTTCCATCGATATCTTGCTTGAAGAAGCTGCTTTTCCAAGATACATGCACTTGAATGCAACTTTTGAGATTCCTAATCTACTTTGTTCATACCAGAGTTAACTTTGTCTTTATGCGTGCATCACAATAGAGTGTCCTCTGAATCCTTATGATGAAGGTTGGTTTCAATACATGGTTAATGTGAGAATTGGATATCATGCGTGGAGGCATGGATGGAGTGTGTTTAGGAATAAAATATGGATTGGTTGATAGTTTGGATTTGTCCTTCATGCTTCAATACTTCTTTTCCTTCAATTATGTTCTTCTTGCTTTGATTCACATCCTTCTTTTGATGTGGGTCCCAATTCATGGATGGGGTGATGGGTGGATGAAGATTCATGATGTGGCTAGTTGTTGTGTTGGCATTGGTTTCATTATAACGATTCTTCCTGCTCCCTATGTTGATGCTTGCACTAGATAAAATTGCCCCCAGTATTATAGAGGTATCACTAATATTTTTAGATCTAGTAATTATTGAATAACCAAGACCTTGATGCTTAGGATTACCAATAATCTGCACTAGTTTTAGGATACCCTATTCATGTAGGCCTAATCCTCTGCCTTGATAATTCATTTGTTGAAACATTTTATTTGCAATAGGATATGATTTACCTTGGAAACAAGGTGCTAATCCTTCTTTGCTCTATTGTGGATCTTCAAAGGTGATAGCTTCTTCATTGATAAGATAGATTACCCTAAAAAAGGTAAGTGATCCAAGTTTATAAGTGATAGGATCCTCCATAAGTGGGATAACTTCCTGATTCATATATTTGGCTTGATCTTGTGAAATATTAGATTTTAATGCTTCTTCAAGAGGTGTTGATGATTCATTTTCCCTGTAAAATTCTTCCTCATGATTCATTTCTGATATGCCTTCACAAGATGTTTCTGATTCACAACTTCTGTAGAAGCCCTCTTCATGACCCATTTCTAATACATCTCTATATTTTCTATATCTTGATCATGTGTACAAATGTTAAGAGTAGGAGACTCTTGTTCCTTAGCAATGATATCAAGAGTATGAGACTCTTGTTTTGAATGAAGATCATATACATTTCCATCCAAAAAAAGCATCTCATGGGTAAATGGAGGAGTATGTGCTATATGGATATGATCATTATTTGCGGTATCTTGTATAGATAGGAGAGTGTCCATTAGATCATTTTAGTATCTTGGAGATACAAATTCTTGGTCTTGATTAATTTTGGAATTGCTTTTGACATGCTTTGGATCAAGTTCTTGACATGGTTTAGTTTCAAAGGATGGATTGCTTATAAAGGGTTCTTGGATATCTTCATTAGGAATGGGAAGTGGCTCAATATCTTCTTGAGATTTGAGTGGATCTGGATCAAATGTTGAGTTGAGGATCCCTTTAGTATCTATAACCATGAGGTCAAAGGATGTCAATATGTCTTGGAAAGGACCATTGCTAGACTTTGGTGAAAGATGTTGATCATGTTTAGAATGAATTCTTGAGATATGTCCTCTAACTCATTAGGTGATGTAGAGACATTTTCAACATGATTATTGGTGGAAGGATCGTCGATTATAGGATCAAATAATGTTAACACTCCTTTGAATATATCATTGTTGGATATTGTTGAGGAGTATTTATCATGATAAAAAAGTGACTCTTGATGTATGTTGAGTTGATCTTTTGATGAGGTAGAAACATCTTCAAGGTGCTCATTGATGGATAGATCTTGATCATTGTTTTCAACAATTGTGGTAGAGAGATTGTCAATGCTATCACTAGTGGTTGAATCTTCATTGTTTTCCTCAATAGTTATTATTTTTTGATCAATAAGGTCTTGGATGAGATTTTTGAGTTGAATACAATTTGATGTTGTGTGTCCCTTTATTTTATGAAAATCATAAAGGTGCTTCTCATTATACCCTGGTGGTTTAACTTGAGGCTCTTGATCATTTTGATAAAATGAGATTTTGATGAGATTTTCTTGTACCAATTGTTGCATGACCGTTTCGATTAGTTCCCTAAGTGGTGTGTATTTTTGTTTGTTACCTTGTGAGATTTTTACTTTAAATTGACTTTGTGGTGAATGATTTTGGAGGTGTGGTAATTGATCTTTCAGTTGTGGAGATTGATCTTCGAGATGTGGTGATTGATCTTCGAGATGTGAAGGTTGGGTTTGTTGATGTTGTTGATTTTGATATCCAACCTCTTGACATTGGAGATATTGTTCTTGATGTGGTTGTGGACACAATTCAATGCTTTGATGACATGGTTTAACCAATGGAAGAGTGTATTGATTTTGGGGTGGAGATGTCTCTTGGCACAATGAATCAACTATTTTGGTAAGTTTAGCAATTTCATCTCGCAAAATTTGATCTTGACACCCTTGATGTAGTTGATTTGGTTTTTGTTCAAGCATATTTGGAATGTATACCTATGGTGTTTGTATGGGATCATGGAAAAATTAATTTTGGACAATGTTCTAATTTGGGATGATGTTTAGATTTGGCATTATAGGTTGAAATTGAACATTGTTGTGGTTGGGGATCACATTTCCTTGATTTAGGTAACTTTGATTTTGGATGGTATTACCTTGACTTGGATCAATACATGGAGTTGTTAACATGTTGTTTGGACTTTGAATAACATTTGTATGATTCACAAACATATCTATCCCAAAGTTTACCAAGTGTGGATTTGAAATGTTCATGTTTGGTAAACTTGTACTTGGTATATTCAAATTTGGCATGTATGGATTTGGTGGGATAATGTTGTTTTGTTGAAGACTCATGCATTGATTATTTGGTTGATAGATTTGTAGATTTGGACTTTGATTTAAATCTACCATAGGGAAAGGTGTTCCAAAATTTAGATTGGGCATACTCACATTTGTTGTATCATTGAGGTTTGTAGGAGATAAATGATGTCATGTATGGATTGTATAAATGTGAGTTTTGATCATCCATTGGTTTTGTAAGGCTTTGATAGTTTGGTTGATTTAGATCACTCATGATGTATGGAGCAAGTTTATATTCCATGTTATTCTTGTGTTTTGACCTTGTTGACCTTTAAGGGATTTAGGACCAATGATGAGATGGAGGATGAAAGGGGTGAATGATATGGGTGTTGAACTTTTAAGATCCTTGGAGAAATACTAGACTTTAGGATTCTTTGGATTTTTTAATTTGGATTGGATTTGATTTGATTTTTATTTTGATTTTGAATTTGATTTGATAATGAACTCATAAAATCCAAGAGGTTAGATGTTGTCTTGGAATAAACTTTTCCACAAGATGATAATTTAAATAAGTGTATGAAGAAGGATGCATCTACACACACTTAGTCAAACAAGATGATTTTGATTTGATTTAAAGGATTTTCCAAAATTCTAGTATGAAGGATTTTTCCAAGATTTCTAAGAGTTGTTTGTGAGATGGGTTTTGATTTGATGTTTGGGATGGATGAAATGATTGGTTGTTTTGATCCTAAATGAACCTAAGAGGGACTTGTTTACAAGACCAAGGTTTTGAAGAACATGCTTTTCCCTAAGAGTACTTCAAACCAAAATATCAATATTTTCTCAAAAGAGCATAAGACAAAAGATAAACAAGCACATGTGTGGGGTTCAATTGATTTCATCTTGATTAATGAGTTGCTTTTACCACATCCACACTTCTTGCTTAGTTTTTCAAACTAAATGTCTATGTCTCAATTTCCTTTTCATCCCATAAGGTCCATTATGTGGAAATAAAGAGAATCAAGGCTATAGTTCCCTAATGTTGACTTTAGAGAGCAAATTGAGATATAAATCAAAATACTTAGAAGTCTCTAAGGATAAAATCCCTAGGGACAAGTAGTAGCACTTGGATTTTTCAAAGGTATTTGCTTCTTCTAAAGGTTTTAAATTTGATGACCATTGTTAAATGTTTGTTTTAAAGATTTTGGATCCAATCAATGTGTTTAAACAACTCAAAGATTGCACAACCCTAGGATGGAAAAGAAAATATTTGTTGAATTCCCACTTGGATAAATCCAGCTGTGCTTATTCAGAGTAGATGATTAGAAGTTTGACCACACTAGCTCACCTCCATGGGTCAGCCAAGCTTCAGTTCTCATGAATCTCCCATTGTGAACTTGTATCTCTACAAAGAATCACAAATATGTGGAATGGCTCCGGAGGTTCGACCTCCTGACACCAACAAATATTGGGATTTTTGGCTACTACATAATGGTTCATAATAAGGGCATCCAGTTCAAAGGACACAATGATAAAATCCATCAAGAGGTCTCCCAACCCTTAGAACAAGGGCTTTACACATCATAAAGATATTGGGGGAGAGCTATCATGCATCACTTAGTTGATTGCAAACTTTCCTTGCAACCACAAATTTGTATAGCAGTTCGGAAGAGCCTAGCTTATGCTTGTTGCCGCTTGGGTAGTTCCCTTGGGGTGAGTATTTTTTCCCACCAAGGCAGGCCCTCTAAAGGTGAAAAATAGCGACTAAGCACATCCATAGTTCAATCAATATTTTTTTGCATGAACAAAGAGAGAACACATGCCACACCTTTTCTCACACTAGCAAGATTTTGTTCAATTTTAAAAACCCAATTTTGAAATGTGGAGGAAATATTTTAGACAACCTAATATCACCAAAATGCTTTTGATTCTCAAGTCACCATGAAGCAAGAGAGAATTTAATACACATTTGGATGATATTAGTTTGTAAATAATACTACAAAACAAGATAGACACAAGTTCGTTTTAAATCCTTGAAGACAATAGTGAGTTCTTTTTAAAGCACCAAACTTGAGTGTGGATTTGATTGCTCAATTTTAACCAAATCCAAAAACTAGTGAGTTTCTAATGTTATTTTCAACCAACTTTGACAAAGCTTGTGTAGATGGTTAATTTTAAGCCCAAAATAATGCTAGTTGGTCCTAAAGCATGAATGAAAAATAACATATGATGGGTTATTTTCCCATGAGTGTTTGAAAACACTATTACAATGGATATCAAATGCTTTTTCTTTCACTTCAATGTTCCATGTTCCTCTTAAAACCTACAATCAATGTTCAAAATGTTAGATTAGATCAAGAAATAAGAAGATATGAGGGTTAGATGAATGATTAAGCATAAAAATCCTAAAACATAGACCAAGTTACAATGTGATTTGACTTTAGGTGTGAAATTGAAAATTCTAAAAAAATTGAGAAACACCTACACCATTTCATAGCTTTTGAAATTCTACACAATTTCAAAAAAAAAGCTTCGAAAAAGACCTCCGTATGACCAAGATATGGCCATTTTAAATTTCTGCAAATAGAGAGCATATGCACTAAAATAGAGAGTATATGCGCTAAAATATCTTGTATATGCCATGAAATAGGAGATAAATGCACTGGTCTAGGCTATGGATGTGCTATAATAGGGCTTTGATGCTCCAAAAGTCACCACCAACGCATTGAAATGGATAGTGGATGTGCTACACTGGAATTCATGAATGGACTTGTTGACGAAACTTGCAAGAAATTTTTTAAAAAAGGGGCTAGGCCCCACAATGGGTGCCAAAATGTGAATGCTTCACCTAGACCTATTCAAACATGAGCAAACAAACAAATATTAGTCCTCAAACAAGTTTAAACCAAACATTCCCTATGAAATTCATTCAAGCATAAGAACAAGAAAACAACATAAAATATCAAATAAAAGCTAATGAAATCTCATGAAAAATGCCAATAACCTAGCTATGGATGATGAATTCTATGATGACTTGGATGAAAATGTGAATAAACTTGCATAAACTTGTGGATAATAACCTTGCATCAAAATCTAGATGATTGTGGATCCCAAATCAATAAAGAAGGCCTCTATTTATAATGAAGAAGGATCGAGGATGAAGAATAGGATGAATGTGGGATTAAAGAAGGGACCAATGGCATTATGCCACTTGTCAACATGCTAATGACGGAGAGTGGAGCACATTTTGAACAATGTGCATGTTAAATGCATGTAGGTGGAATTTGAATTTGAAGAATTGACTTGTGTAAGGAGGGATGTAAGAGGAATTAATGCCAAGTTGGCTCAAGGAGAGGACATGTAAGAGCCTTTAATGCCAAGTTGGAGGACAAAAGTCCTTTGGGAGGGAGAATTCAAATAAGTGGAATATTCCAAGAATATGCCACATTTGAATGAAAATAGAGGAATTAATAAATCAAATAAATTGATTTACATGTGCAACTTGCAAAAGCTAGAGAAATGGAGGATTAGTGTTAGAAATTAATTAATTTTGGATTAATTAACTTAGATTGAACTTAGTTGATTTACATATTTAGGTTTATTTAAATCAAATGAGAGGATAGTTGGGAGATTAGTAATTTAATTAAATAAAATGATTTATTCAATTAACATGAAGAACATTAGGATTTAATTAAATAAAGTCGATTTATTTAATTAAAGGTAAGCACACAAAGGATACCAAGGATTATCTTGCGATAAGATAAGGTGTTCGAATAAAGAATGCTTCATGGCTTAGATAATGCTAGGTAGGATAGGATCAATAAAAATGACCCATGTCAAAATATTTACCATAAGCAAGTGTAAAGTGTGCACCAAACTTTTACCAAGATCAAGATAATTTGGACTATGGATGCAGCTGGATGAAAATGGATTGGATAAATGGTTCATGGATGAAATGGATTTATTATGGATGAAATGAGATGCTTTCACCTAAACTGGTGCATGTAGATGCTCAATTCTACACATGACATATGTTTTCCAGGTTTTCATCATGGTACCTATCCAAAGCGCCACCATAGTGGTTTTCACTAGAGGATGATTTTTTATCTTTACTATTTTCATAATTTTTTTATTTTTTTTATTTTTTTGTGAAATATTTTAAGTTTATGCCGAATCACTCGGCGGTGTTGATGTATATGCTTCTGTCATAATGTGCCACCAATATCCTACTTGAAGAAGTTGCTTTATCAAGATACGTGCACTTGAATACAACTTATGAGATTCTTGATATGCTTTGTTGATTTCAGAGTTAACTGTCTTTGTGCACACATCATGATAGAGTGCCTTCTAAATCCTTATGATGAAGGGCGGTTGCCAATACATGGTCAATGTGAGAATTGGATATCATGCGTGGAGATGTGGATGGAGTGTGTTTAGGAATAAAATATGGATTGGTTGATAGTTTGGAATCTTTAACTCTCCAAACTTGGGAAGATGAGCAATGATGGGTGGATACGAAAGTGTGCATGGAATTAGGACCAACTGCTTGATATACTTTGTACGTTGCTTGAGAAGCTTGCTTTTTCCTTTGTGGACATCTTTGATGAATACTTTTCCCTTTTTTATTTTTCCCCATAGTTTCTTTGACTAATGGAGTTTGATAGGGGTATTTTTTCTTTCTATGCTTTGGTATCCACTTGTGTTTGATTTGTCCTTCATGCTTCACTACTTCTTTTCCTTCAATTATGTTATTCTTTCTTTGATTCACATCCTTCTTTTTATGTGGGTCCCAATTCATGGATGGGGTGATGGGTGGATGAAGATTCATGATGTGGCTAGTTGTAGTGTTGGCATTGGTTTCATTATAAGGATTCTTCCTGCTCCCTATGTTGATGCTTGCACTAGATAAAATTGCCCACGGTATTATAGAGGTATCACTAATATTTTTAGATCCAGTAATTGTTGAATAAACAAGACCTTGATGCTTAGGATTACCAATAATTTGCACTAGTTTTAGGATACCCTGTTCATGTACGCCTAATCCTCTACCTTGATAATTCATTTGTTGAAACATTTTATTTGCAATAGGATATGATTTATCTTGGAAACAAGGTGCTAATACTTCTCTACTCTATTGTGGATCTTCAAAGGTGATAGCTTCTTCATTGATAAGATAGCTTGCCCTAAAAAAGGTAAGTGATCCAAGTTTATAAGTGATAGGATCCTCCATAAGTGGGATAACTTCCTGATTCATATCTTTGGCTTGATCTTGTGAAATATCAGATTTGAATGCTTCTTCAAGAGGTGTTGATGATTCAGTGTCCACGTAAAAGTATCCCTCATGATTTATTTTTGATATGCCTTCATAGGATGTTTCTAATTCACAACTTCTGTAGAAGCCTTCTTCATGACCCATTTCTGATGTCTCTAGATTTTTCTATATCTTGATCATGTGTACAAATGTTAAGAGTAGGAGACTCTTGTTCCTTGGTAATGATATCAAGAGTATGAGACCCTTGTTTTGAATGAAGATCATCTACATGTCCATTAGGAGTAAGCATCTCATGGGTAGATGGAGGAACATGTGCTATATGGATATGATCATTATTTGTGATATCTTGTATAGATAGGAGAGTTCCCATTAGATTATTGTAGTATCATGGAGATACGAATTCTTGATCTTAATTAATTTTGGAATTTTTTTTGACATGCTTTGGATCAAGTTCTTGACATGGGTCAGTTTTAAAGGATGGATTGCTTACAAAGGGTTCTTGGATGTCTTCATTAGGCATAGGAAGCGGCTCAATATCCTCTTGATTTGAGTGAATTTGGATCAAGTGTTGAGTTGAGGATTTCTTCAATATTTGTAACCATGAGGTCAAAGGATGTCAATATGTCTTGGAAAGGACCATTTCTAGACTTTGGTGAAAGATGTTGATCATGCTTTGGAATAAATTCTTGAGATATGTCCTCTAACTCATTAGGTGATGTAGAGACATTTTCAACATGATCATTGGTCGATGGATCGTGGATTATGCCAATAGGATCAAATAATTCTAACACTCCTTGAAATAGATCATTGTTTGAGGGGTTCTGATCATGACTAAAAAGTGACTCTCGATGTATGTTGATTTGATCGTTGGATGAGGTGGAAACATCTTCAAGATGCTCATTGATGGATAGATCTTGATCATTGTTTTCAAAGATTGTGGTGGAGAGATTGTCAATGTTTTCAACCATATGATCAAATGATGTTAACATTTATTGAATTGGATCATTGTTGGGTATTGTTGGTGGATTTTGATCATGATTGAAAAGTGACTCTTGATATATGTTGATTTGATCATTGGATGAGGTAGAAACATCATCATTGTGCTCATTGATGGATAGATCTTGATCATTGTTTTCAACAATTGTGGTGGATGGATTGTCACTGCTATCACTAGTGGTTGGATCTTGATCATTGTCCTCAACAATTATTATTTTTTGATCAATAAAGTCTTGGATGAGATTTTTGAGTTGAATACATTTTGATGTTTCATGAATATTTTCTCTGTGATACTCACAATAAGATCTACCCCTATTCCAAGAGAAGTCTAGGATAGAGTTGAAATAACTTTCTTTTGGAAGAGTGATGAGTTTTTCATTAAGTAGTTGTCTTAACACTAATTTGATTGGTACTCCAAAAGGAGTGTATTCACATTTGTGATCTTGTGAGATTTGCGCTTGTTGAGGTGATTCTTGTTGTGATTGGGTTTGTTGTTGATGTTGTTGATCTTGATATCCAACCTCTTGACATTGGAGATATTGTTCTTAATGTGGTTGTGGACACAACTCAATGCTTTGATGACATGGTCTAACCAATAGAAGATTGTATTGATTTTGGGGTGGAGATGTCTCTTGGCACAATGAATCAACTATTTCGGTAAGTGTAGCAATTTGATCTTGATTTTGACCTTGACACCCTTGATATAGTTGATTTGGTTTTTGTTCAAGCAAATTTGGAATGTATACTTGTGGTGTTTGTATGGGATCATGGAAAAATTGATTTTGGACAATGTTCTGATTTGGGATGATGTTTAGATTTGGCATTATAGGTTGAAATTGAACATTTTTATGGTTGGGAATCACATTGCCTTGATTTAGGTAACTTTGATTTTGCATGGTGTTACCTTGACTTGGATCAATACATGGAGACGTTAACATATTGTTTGGACTTTGAACAACATTTGTATGATTCACGAACATATCTATCCCAGAGTTTACCATGTGTGGATTTGAAATGTTCATGTTTGCTAAACTTGTAATTGGTATATTCATATTTGGCATGTATGGATTTGGTGGGATAAGGTTGTTTTTTTGAAGATTCATTCATTGATTGTTTGGTTGATAGATTTGTAGGTTTGGACTTTGATTTAAATCTACCATAGGGAAAGGTGTTCCAAAATTTAGATTGGGCATACTCACATTTTTTGTACCATTGAGGTTTGTAGGAGATAATGATCCAATGTATGGATTGTATAAATGTGAGTTTTGATAATCAATCGGCATTGTTAGGCTTTGATAGTTTAGTTGATTTAGATTACTCATGATGTATGAATCAAGTTTATATTCCATGTTTTTCTTGTGTTTTGACCTTGTTGACCTCTAAGGAATTTAGGACCAATGATGAGATGAAGGATGAAAGGTGTGAATGATATGGGTGTTGAACTTTTAGGAACCTTGGATCAATGCTAGACTCTAGGATTTTTGATTGGATTGGTTTGATTTGATTTGGATAATGGACTTATAAACCACAAGATGTTGGATGTTATCTTGGAATAAAATTTTCCACAAGGATGATAATTTAACTAGATGTATGAGGAAGGATTCGTCCACACACACTTAGCCAAACAAGGAGATTTTGATGTTGATTTGAAGGATTTGACCAAAAGTCTAGTATGAATGATTTTTCCAATGGTTCAAAAGTTATTTGTGAGATGGGATTTGATTGATGTTTGAGATGGATGAAATGACTGGTTTGATCCTAAATGAACCTAAGGAGAACCTTGTTTACAAGATCAAGATAGTGAAGAACATGCTTTACCCTATGAGTAGTTCAAACCAAAAGACCAATGTTTTGCTTGGAAGATCATAAGACAAAAGATAACAAGCACACATGTAGGTTTCAATTGATTTAATCTTGGTTAATGAATTATTTTTACCATATCCACACTTTCTTAGCTTTTCAACCTAAATGTCTATTCTAAGGCCTTCTTTCATTCCACATGGTCCATTATGTGAGAATCAAGAAGTCACAACCATAGTTTCCTTATATTGACTTTGGAGAAAACAAATTGAGAAATGGGCCCAAATAATTAGAAGCCTCTAAGGATAGAATCCCTAGGGACAAGCAGTAGTATATGGACTCTTCAAAGATATTTGTTCTTCCAAAGGGTTTGAAGTTTTGATGATTTTGTTGAATGTTTGTTTTACAATGTCTTAGATCCAAGCAAAGTGTTTTGATTCCAAAATAATGCACAACCCTAGGATAGAAAAGACAATATTTGTTGAATTCCCACTTGGATTTCTCCAGTTGCGCTTATTCAAAGTGAATGATTAGAAGCTTGACCACATTGGCTCCCCTCCACGACACTCACTTCTACGGGTCAACCGAGCTTCAAATTCTCATGAATCTCCCATGAAAAACTCTTCATCTCTACTAAGAACCACAAGTATGTGGGATGGCTTTAGAGGTTCGACCTCTTGTACCAACAAATAGTAGGGTTTTTGGCTTTTACATAGATTGGTTCGTAATCAGGGTACCCGTTCAAAGAGCCACATGATAGGAAAGATCAACTCATACAAAGAGTATCACCTACTTGTCTGTAGGAGTGCCTATAATGATGAGTTTCCTCAACATTCAAATTTATATATCGGTTGGGATTAGCTTGGCATTTAGCTTGTTACTGGTTTGAGTCATTACCTTGGGGTGGGTACTTTTTCCCACCAAGGTAGGCTCTCTAAAGGTAGACAATAGTGAAAAATTACATTTGTAGTTCGACCACCTAATGCACTTAGGAGGGAACACACACAATGCATTTTCTTCACACTCGCATGATTTGTTCAATTTTAAACCCAAACTTGAAGTGTGGAGGCAATCTTTTGGACAACCTAATATCACTAAAATGCTTTTGACTCTCCAGATTGTCGTGAAGCATGAGAGAAGTGCATACACATTTGAATGGTATTAGTTTGTAAAGAATATTACAAAAACAAAGTAAGCACAAGTTCGTTTTAAATCCTCAAAGGCAATAATGAGTTCTTTTTCAAGCACCAAACTTAAGTGTGAAGTTGATTGTTCAATTTTAGTCCCAAATCAAAATTCTAATAAGTTTCTAAGCTTCAATTTTAACCAACCTGACAAAACTTGAGTTGTAGGTTAATTTTATGCCCAAAATAATTCTAGCTGGTCCTAAAGCATGAAAGGAAAATATATGATAGGTTATTTTCCCATGAGTGTTTAAAAAACACTATTACAATGAGTATCAAATGCTTTTTCTTTCACTTCCATGCTCCATGATCCTTTAAAACCTACAATCCAAGCTCCAAATGTTAGATGAAATCAAGAAACAAGAAGATATGAGGGTTAGATAAATGATTAAATATATAAACCCTAAAACTTAGACCAAGTTTCATTGTGATTTGACATTAGGTAAAAATTTGAAAATTTTAACTCTATCAAATTTAAGAAACAACTACACCATTGCATAACTTATGAAATTCTACCCCATTTCAAAAAAAAAAAATCTTTGAAAAAGACCTTTGTATGACCAAGATATGGCCATTTTAAGATTGACTATAAAAGCAAAAAAAACAATAGTGTCGCCATTTGAACACAGAGGCAGCATCGCTATATAGTGACATTGAAATGATTGTGTTGCTTTTTGAGGATTTCAGTGTCGCTTTACTAAATTCAGCATCACTCTGTGGAAAAATAGAGACTGCATTTGCATTGCTATTTCCTCCAACGTCGCTATTTGTCTTTTCAACGTCGCTACAACTTGGAAAGATAGAAAACAAAAAAAATGACAGAAATAAAGAAAAAAACGTGTTAATTTTGAGATTTTTTCCCTCCTTCTAGCACCAAATATAGAATGTTTTTCCTATACCTGCTCAAACATGGACAAAAAAGCAAACATTAGTCCTTAAACAAGTATAAACAAGCATTCCCCATGAAATTCATTCAAACACAAGAACATGAAATCAAAGTAAAGTAATCAAATAAACTACTAATGAAATTCTATTCTAAATACTCAAACCAGCATCCCATGGGGGAATTGGTGCTTCTTTGATGTGGAAAGAAGCTCTTTCGCAATTCCTTGATAAACTTGATGATAGATGTGTGATTCTTGATGCAAAATGTCAATAACCTAGCTATGGATGATGAAATTCTATGCTATCTTGGATGAAAATATGGATGAAATTGTGGATAATAAACTTGCATAAACTTGTGTCAACTTGTGGATGAAATTTTGGATTCTAAATCAATAGAGAAGACCTCTATTTATAATGAAGGTTTGAAGAATGAATAATATGATGAATGTGGGATTAAAGAAGGGACCAATGGCATTGTGCCACTTGTCAACATGCTAATGAAGGAGAGTGGAGCACATTTTGAACAATGTGCATGTTAAATGTGTGTAGGTGAAATTTGAATTTGAAGAGGTGACTTGTGTAAGAGGAGGTGCAAGAGGAATTAATGCCTAGTTGGCTCAAGGAGAGGACATGTAGGATATTTTAATGCTAAGTTGGAGGACAAAAGTCCTTTGGGAGGGAGAATTCAAATAAGTGGAATATTCCAAGAATATGCCATATTTGAATGAAAATAGGGTAATTTTAAATCAGATAAATTGATTTACATGTGCAACTTGGTTAGGTTGACTTACCCAAGGGTGGAGTTAAAAGCTAGAGGAATGGGGGATTAGTGTTAGGAGCTAATTAATCTAGGATTAATTAACTTAGATGAACTTAGTTGATTGTGATATTTAATTTAAATGCTTGAATTTATTTAAATCAAATGAGAGGTTATTGGAATATTAGTAATTTAATTAAATATATTTGATTTATTCAATTAAATGAAGAACATTAGGATTAATTAAATAAAGTTGATTTATTTAATTAAAGGAGGAATTTTGATGAATTAATTAAATAAAGATTATTCAATTAATCAGTTAGTAAAGAAATGATCAAAGAAGAATCAAAGTTAGTTAATCAGAATCAAATGCATGATGTCAATCAGGATATTTTGAGTGTCTACACATTAAAATTTTTGATATGTAGTCTTGGTGGGATGATGCTCTGCCTCATCATTACTCAATCAAAGCCTCATCAAAGGTGAAGGAGGAAAATTTAAAACCTTTTCAGAATCCCAGTTCCTCCCCAAATTTTGTGGTAGGGAAAGCTAAGACACATCAAACAATGAAACCTTCTAGATAAGTGAGTTTGGCATAGAAGCAACCTCTACAATCAGACAAGGAAAATTTAAATTCATCAAAAGGTGATCCTTAGATTATGGCCCCAAACCCAATTTCCAAATATTCTCCAATGGGAATTTGGAGTTCATCTGCACTAGGTGGTGGGAGTACTCCACAAACTATATATGAAATTGTGGACACCAGTAAAATGCAAAAGAAAGAGGACAGGGAGGGTTGGCAAGAAGTACAAAATAAGAAAAATAAAATTCTCAGGACATAATTAAATTAGATTAAAATGCAATTGCAATCTCACACCAAATTTGGTGTCTAGAATACAACTTATACTAAGCAGATGTGTATTGTACCTCTTTGATGTAATTTTGCATGTAGGCCATGGTTTGACATTTATGTACATTTTAATTTTAATCAATAAAAATTCTCTTACAAATCAAAAAAATCCAAGGTGATTTTTTTGTAGGCACGATGATTACAAGGGAAGAAAACCTTAGGGTTGAATGAGCTCGAATGCAATCAAAATTTGTTCTTTGTAGCTGCAAATTGATCTAAATAGTTCCCAAAATCACTTAAATCCCCAACTAACCTACCACCATTAATTCCTCAAACTCGATAAAGTGTCAAGAACCCACCTACACAAACACAAGGTAGGTTAACCCTTGCAGAAAATTGACAAAGACAATCCTTACAAAAATTTGGGGTCTCTAATCCTTATAGATAAATTGGGTCTGCAAGAATTTACGAAGATTTAAGGTTCATTATACTTTAACATGCACTTGAATTTCCAGATTTTTCTAATGGAATCAACCTAACCAAATCTCCACAACTAGGAAAATCTTAGCCCCAAAATGAAACCCAAACATTCAATCAAACCAAGCAAGCATGCAATAAGAAAACTAACCTAAAACCACCAAAAATAAGAAAACCGAGAAAAAGAAAAGAAGGGGTCCCAATTTTCAATGGGGTATGTGGGAAAGGCACAACAAGTAGATTCACATGATTAGATGGTAATTTATGCATACTTTCTAGTTTATATTTAAAAATTTAATTTAATGATTTTATCAGTTAAGTTAAATTAAATCAAAATTTCTTTAACGTTATCTAATTTCAAGTTTCTTGAACTCTTCTATAACATGATACAAGTCCATCTAGTTCACGTGGAATGAAGAGGACTCTTGATTTTATTGATGATCTTGACATCTAGGATAGATTTATTTCATGTACTATATGTACACACATGTGTCTACATAATTTATTTATGTGTCAATTGACTATATATGATTATGTACATTTCACATGTTATTTCATGTCCACTTAGACATATTTTAGTATATTTCATGAGTTCTATATAATCATCTATATTTATTTATATGTTGACTAATATTTTTTGTAGATATATTTTTCGTACATGTTTTATTCTAGACTAGCTCTAGATATCTAGTATTTCATGTGGACTTTAGTTGCTTATGCATTCACATAGATTATGTTCATTATTTTGATTAACTCACATACATTTTAGAAAATTTCAACTATGCTATAAATTCATGTCTAATCAAATTTCAAATTGTTGAATGAAGTTTTCAATAAATTAATTTAAACTATAATTTAATTTTCCATAATTAAATACATACCTTGGATAGAAAGTAACTCCTCTTATGCACCTTATATCCACATCTTGCATTGTAAGCATCATAGATTTTTTTACAATGATAAAATTAACCAAGATCCCAATCTCAAGTTCTCCATTAAAAATTAACCAAATTAGTCATAAGATCCAATAATAGCTACATGTATTTATTTTCATAATGTTCCATTTATTTTTTGAAAAAAAATTCTAGTGAATTTATGCACATAATTATAATTTTTTATAAAATCTTGGAAAATCCTTACAAAATGCATTAGAGGTTTAGATTTATAATGTGTATTATAAATTTTAAGTGACTAGGCTCCAATTACACATCATTTAATATAGAAAAATAGTTAACTTTCAAAGTTCAATAAAATCATGGTTAGGTGATTTAACCAATGTTAAACTAAATATTGGTTAAATGTGACAATTTAATATTCCTTATAGTTTATCCTATTCATAAAAAGCTAAGGGTCTAGTTTTAACTATTTTCCAATTAGCAAAGATTCATCACTACACAAATATATACAACATATATGCCACTTAATGCTTATCACTTCACTAATAGGTGTGCTTCTCATACCTCTTTGCCAATTCTATAATACAAAAACCAATTTCTTATTCTTAAAATATCTATAGTCATTTCATGCTTTCATTCATGGCTTATAAAATAGACAATATAACCTAACTTACCTTGATACAATGAAACTTAATCTAACTCACCTTGATACGATAAAACTTAATAAATAGCTTTAGCATTCTTAATTTCAAAGAGCATGACAACATAACAAATTATTCCCCATGAAGTAGTAAAGTTGTCTTATGTTTTTAATATAAAGGTGCAACACACCCATATTATTAGGGTTAAACGCTTTTGACTGGAGCTATGAACTGGGTATAAGAAACCACAAGAAACAACCAAACCCGTGAGTGCAATGGCCCAACAAAGGCACAAGGCCTGCAAGCACTTTGGCCCAGCGAGGGTTTGAACCCTGGTGGCCATCACTACAACCAAGCGACTTGACCACCGAACCATGCCCTTATCGGCGTAAAGTTGTCTTATGTTGATATTAGGGATTAATAAACATTTGATTATGTGAGTAACAACCTTCCATAAATTATAATCTCATGACCTATAGCAAGACCAACAATGATATCAATATTGGATAAATGAAAAATCCTTAAATAGTGCCTTATTAAGATCCCTAAAATCTATATAATCCTTTTGTCACTTATTTGAATCCAACTCTAATGTAATTAATGAATTGGAAATTTATTGACCTCACACCAAGGTCACATATAGAAGGTCAAATAAGACTAAAACAATATATATCAAAGAAATAATTTATATAAGATAAAATTGGAACAATATAAAATCTAATTTATAATAATGGAAGTTCATACATTGAAGATAAATTTAACAAATTGATGTTTAATACAACTATAATATGATGAAACATATGAGTATATAATACAATTATATAGTCCACTTTTAGTTCAAGACCACAAAATTGATCTAACTTATATGATGAAAAATTGTTGCAGTGACAATCATGGTGGATCTTCTTGATGAGAACCTACAAAAATAATGAATGTAAGAAAATTAACCAACTGTAAAATACTTCAGAGTGTTTGGAAGCAAGTGTTATATCAAAAGAGATGAATAAAACTTTAGAAAATTTGATTCAAGGTCCAATGAAGGAATCTTCCTTGGACATTCTACTAAAAGCAAACCCTATTGGTGCTACAACAAGAGACTCATAAAGATTGTTGAGAGTGCAAGTTTCAAGGTTGATGAAAATTTTCAAAACTCAGTGGTGATTGATGGATATGAATTAGATGAGCTTGATTGTAGAGTAAAGGAAAAAGATAAGGAAAAGGAAGTACAATTCGAAGAAGAAGAAGAAGCTCCAGAAAGGACCCCTAGAACCCCTAAGTATGTGCAGAGAAATGATTTTGAAGAATAGATCATTGGATACAAAAGCAAAGGTGTATCGAAAAGAAGGAAAGATACTAAAGAAGAGGTAAATATGTGTTTACTTTCTGAAGTTGAAACTAAAACAATGATTGAGGCATGCAAATATGAACATTGGATAAAAGCTATGGAAGAAGAGCTACTACAGATTGAGAAAAATCAGACTTGGGAACTTGTCCCAAGGCCTACAAAAAAACATAATTGGAACTAAATGGGTGTTTAGAAACAAACTAAATGAGAATGGAGAAGTGGTAAAGAACAAGGCAAGCTTGTGTGTAAAGGCTATTCATGAGTTGAAGCAATAGATTTTGAGGAGACATTTGCTTCAGTGGCAAGAATGGAAGCTATCGAGATATTTTTAGCTTTTGTAGCACACAAGGATTTCAAAGTTTATCAAATGGATGTGAAGTTTTCTTTCTTGAATGGAGAATCAAAAGAAGTATACATAGAACAACTAGAGGGATTTCAGTTATCAGACAAACTGAATATGGTCTGCAAATTGAAGAAGGCATTATATGAATTGAGGCAAGCTCCTAGAGCTTGGTATGCAAGGTTGGATAAACATTTGATATAACAAGGATTCAATAAAGGTACCATAGATAGTAATCTTTACTTTAAAGTTAAAATATCAAATCTTGATTGTAGTTGTGTATGTTGATGACCTAATTTTTGGAGGTAATGAAGATATGTGTAAGAAGTTTACAAAAGAGATGCAAAAAGAGTTTGATATTTCTATGTTTTGGGAGATGAATTTCTTCCTTGGGCTAAAAAAAATCAAACAGACAAAGGTATATTCATTTCACAATCAAATTGTGTCAAAGAAATGTTGAAGAAGTTTGGAATGGAAGACTCTAAACCGGTATGTATTCCTATAGTTACTGGTTGAAAACTGAGCAAGAATGATGAATCTCCTAAGGCTAATTAGAGCAAGTACATATCAATGATTGGTGAACTACTATATCTAACTACTACTAGACTGGATATCATGCATGTAGCTTGTCTTGTGGCTAGATTTCAAGAAGATCCTTGAGAATCACATGTTGCAGCAGTAAAGAGAATATTCATATACTTAAAGGGTACTCTGGATCATGGCTTGTGGTATCCAAAGGATACTAACTTCACTTTGAGTGCTTACACAAATGCAAATTGGGCTGGTTGTGTTGATGACATAAAAACTACAAGTGGTGGTGCATTATTTCTTGGATGTAGATTGGTATCATGGCTAAGTAAGAAAAAACATTCAGTTTCTTTATCTACTACAGAGGTTGAGTACATTGCAACAACATCTCGCTGCACATAAGTATTGTGGATGAGGCAAATATTGAAGGATATTAGAGTTGTATATGGTGAACCAAATTCTATCTTTTGTGACAATACAAGTGCAATCAATATTTCAAATAATTTAGTGATGCATTGAAGAACAAAACATATTTCAATCAGGTATCACTTTCTGAGAGAGAAGGTTTTGGAGAATGAAGTGAAGCTTGAAAATGTGCCTACAAAGGATCAGATTGTTGATATATTCACTAAGGCTCTTCCTAAGGATACTTTTGAGTATCTCCAGGAGAAGTTGGGGGTTATTGCCCCTCCTTCTTTGAACTAGATGCATAAGGAGATGCATAAATCCAGTGGATCTCAAGATTCATTCTTTATTCTGGATTGACGTTGGTGGCTACCTCTCAGGGGGAGTAGGTAGTGGCATTGTTGAAGAATGTGTGTTGTCATTGTGTTGTGGTAGCTGATTTGGTATAGTTTGGTGTGTGCTCCTAAGGGGGAGTATATAGAGCAACAAAGGAGAGAAGTTGTAGAGTAGTAGCAAGAAGGTTGATTGATGTCAAAGGAAGAAAATAAGCAGTGCAAATATTTTTGTCCTTTGCCATTGATGTCAAAGGGGGAGAGAGAAACATGTGAAAAAGAATAAGTAATAAGGGAGAGAGAGTCATGTTAAAAAGGAAAAAGTAAAGCTACAAAGGGGGAGAAGTAATGTGAAGAGTTGCAATGTGTTGATATTCAAAGTTGTTGTGTCTTTGATGGTTTTTCACATCATGTGTTGCCATCAATGACAAAGGGGGATATTGTTGCAAGTATGATTTGTTGGTGTTGTCATGGATGTCTATTGAGATTGTTGCAAGAGTGTGAGCAGTTGATGATTTGATTAGTTGCATTATGTTGTCATTATTATAGCTACTGGTGTCAACCTCTAGTGTTTCTTTGACAAGATTCTATCTATGGATGAGGAATTACTCAAGATGATGAGGATGTGCCTCTATTGCTTGGTTTCCAAGTTCTTTTGAGAAAATTTGATAGAAAGAGGAAGCAGTGTGTTGTAGTGGTGTTGTGGGTGACAGAGTTGTGTTCTAGTTTTGCTCCACATTTCTTATAGGTTGAAGATATACATGTGTGATTCATATATGTTGATGAGAGTAGCTCAAAGGTGTTATATTCAAGAGTTGGTGTGCTAGATCATTATATAGAGGAAGTTGTGTTCACCAGTGTGTGATTATGTATTGCAGAGGTGTCTAGGAGAAATGTTTCTACTTTGCGTTTCTTTGTAGTTATGTTTCAGGTCTTGTGAATCTGAAGGAGTGTTGATGATGTTGATATCTTTGTTCATTCAAGATGGATTGTAGATTGGTGCTTCAAAAGTTAGGTTTTTGAGTAACAATGTATGATAGAGTTGTTTGAATGTACTGGGTGTGTACATTCTTCAAGTAAAATTTGTTGCAAGGATTTTGTTGGATTTCAAAGTGTTTGAGGAATATTCTAGGTCATGTTCAAGCATGGTGTGTGGTTTTCAAGTTGTCCTTGGGCTTGAGGAAGCATGTACTTAAAATTTTAATGTTGTTTGCATGAGTAACGACGGACCTAGTGTTTACACTACATGTGAAGGTGCTTAGTTGTTTGCGGAAGTGTAGCATGGTATATTAGGATAGATTTAGGTCATAGCTAAGGAATTTTATGGTCCACCCTCATTCCTTTCCACCACAAGAGTGTTTTGGCGCCGACCTAATTTGAATTTTCACATTTGATGTGCATAGCTGACCTTGGAGAAGAGTTTCAAGGTTGAATACAATATAAGTATGAGTTGATTTATTGAGAGATGTTAAGATAGATGTGAGAGATGAAAATGATATGAATTGCAAAGTGCTAGATTGAAAAATTGAGAAGTACAGTGCAAGCTTTCATGTGTTAGTTTATTGGATGTAGTGAGCAGAAGGTGGCTAATTCTTCAATCAGACTACAAAGGTGTTGATTTCATTGTGTTGATTCTCTATTGCATTGAGATGATTTTCTCTATGTAACATTCCTTCTCTATCTTCTTTTCTATTTTGGTAGTAAGCCTTTCTTCTTTGGGCAATGAGCCCTCCGACAGTGAGCCCTATTATATTTGGTGTTGATATTACTTATATTGTGAGCTAATCCTCACCATGGTTTTTCCCTTCTTAGTTTTTCCACATAAATATGGTGTTCTCTTGTGTATGGTGTTAAGTTGTTTCACTTTCTGTCATTTTCTTTTCATGCTAATTCATCATAACAGATTTAAAGGTTTAATGAATGAATGGGGATTTGAATGTAAATGAGGGTTTTGAAGTTTTAAGGTACAATTGATTCACCCCCTCTTAGTTGTCTTGTGCATTCAACAAAAACTTTAAAATCTAACTCCAATACCCTATTTCAATCAAGGATAAACATCTTCAAATATGCAAGCTCACATAGATATAGACATGATGCTACAATGAGGAGAGATTGTAGTGGAATTCTAGTGGATATTCTACAAAAATAGGCTTTGTTAGGAGTGAAATAGTGTTTAACAAATACATATAAGTTTGGATAACTATAAAAATTAGCTCAAATGACTGTCTTTATAAAAAATTTTTTACAAATATGTTCATCAAATTCCTTTGGTTTTTATGATTTTTCCATGGACATTGTGCATGCATGACTTGTGGGAAGGATTTCCAATTATGCATCTAAGGATAGAAGAATATCTATAAGTAATTAGAGCAATGAAGAAAACTACATATATTAAAGGTATATGTACATGCACAAAATTTTTGTACATACAATTTATATATTTTCTCAAATACACAAAAAATAGAGATAAAAATTAACTATATAATGTATAAATGTTGCATGGATATAAGTATATTTGCATCTCTAATAATGTTAGTGTAGGGAAAAAGCGAGCCAAAACACAAGGAAAATTTACAATTTCTATGCTTGTGTTCTTCAAATCTATACTTCTAAAGTTTACATGGAAACATTGAGATAGTAGGTTTTGGAAGCAAGAAATAAAACTTCACATTTTGAAAGCATATACAAGAATGACACAAGTCCATGTAATGTCTTGTATCTTAGTGCATTTTACTTCATAGACTATTGGGAGGCAGACACGAGGCAAGTTAAAAACATTTGTGTGTAATTGATAAGGAACTTTATGATTCTAACACTTTGTTAGTTGCAAACATTTAGAATTGATAAGAAAAAATGCAGACATTTGTAATATTGCACCTAAAATCCACAAATCTATAAACATTTAGAACTTATAAATTACTTAAGTTCTCTTGGATCAAGTGGAGAACTTGGAATCTTGTAAAGGGATCAATGGCCTCGAATCACTTTGCGATGTATATGTTGACAACAATAACTCAAAGGAAACAAGTTGACCCAAGGAACTATGGTAAAGACATTAATATATAAATGAAGTCCTAAAATTTTGAATATAGGTATGGCTAAAAATTTAAGGACAGTAATGTTTAAGGTAAATTTTGTTCACGTGTAGCATCCTTTGATTCTTTTATATTGTGTAAATGTATTAGAACCTAACATTTATAATGTGAAAGTTATGATTATCATTTATATTTTTATGTATTTATACAAGAATTATGGTTAAAATAATTTTGACATTTTTATAGTTATACTTAAATACGATATTTTTTAGTAGTGAATTTCATATAAAAATATTTGTGTAGGTGAAATAATCTTCTATTCTAGTGCATCATCATTTTGATTACTTTTTATTTTTTAGTTTCTTCTTCCCTTTCAATCTTAGCTAGAAGTAGGCCAAGTGCTAGAATAAAGGAAATATCCTTTTAATCCTAGAGGTCACCTTGCAGTATAGGTTTCGTACTTGTAATAATTTTTGTTGCTAATATCTTTGTGCAATATTTGTATTGAGTACATCTAAAACACCAACATATGTGGTTATAATATTTGAGTATCAATAGTACGAAATATGGCTCTTTGGAGAATGAGTTACCAAGCTACAATAATTCCACCATACACAACTAGGTGAAACTATAGTGTTGTGCCACACTTTAAGATAGATTATTTACACACTTGACTTTGAGAATTTATATTTGAATTTCATTTGTGATCAAATATATGTTATAACTAGATTCATTCTAGCCAAAATAGGTCCATACGGAAACCTTTTCAATTGAAAATGTTTGCTAGATGCATATGTAGCATTACTTTGGTACTAATTTACAAAATTATTAAGAGTATTTCAAAAATCTAATGTTACGACCACTTCTACTCACATAAATAAAAAAATCTAAAATTATATTTTTATAAATATAAAAGCGTAATTTTCAAAGTATTTTAAAATATTCACTTAATGTTTATATTTTATTTTTTATTTTCACCATAAATATGTCATTAATGCCCCAAAACAAGGGTGACTCCTTTATCAAGAAAAGAATAAAAAATTAATAATTTTTTTTGGAAAAAATGACTCCCTAAAGGAGAGAATTCATGTCAAGATGCTATAATTTGTCTATATCTAATAAATAGTAAAGAAAAAATGGACTACAATATTTTTTATGTGTTTTCAACCCAATGGAATTGAGACATTCATTAATATGTAAATTTATCATTTTTCAATACATTCCCTAAAGTAGAGTGAATTGATTGTTTGATAGTGTTAGTGCAGGTTTGGCCAACTTGGCATGCTAGCGCTAATTACAGAGATATTTTTTTGTTTGTGGAAGCATGGTGTAGTGTGTCAATGTAGATTTGGGTCTTGGTTAACCCTTGGTTTGGTCCACCTTCAATTTTTTCCACTACGGAAGTGTTTGGTGCCAACCTATTTGGTGGTTGCATGTTTGAGGTGCATACGTTTCATTAAAGCTGACCTAGAGAAGTTGTTTGAGGTCGTAGAAGATATATAATCAAGGTTAATTGTTGGAGATGCGTGTGATGTGTAGTGATGTGAAGGATGATGTGAATGTAATCAAGTGTTGTGATTTGAGTGTGAGCTTAAATGCCTAAGGCTATCGGAAGTAGTGAGCAGAAGATGTTTACATTTTTAGTGTACCTAAAGTTGTTGGAGGTACTGAGCTGAAGGTTGCGGATGGTGTAGAGTTGTGGTGGAACTTCCTATTGTTCTAAGGTAGTGAACCTCCTTGTAACAATCTTCTTCTATTCTCTTTCTATTTCAGACAGTGAGTCCTTTGGGCAATGATCCTTTCATACTAAGCCTTTGGTTGTCAACCATTCTTTTCTTCTGGGCAGTGAGCCCTTTTGGCAGTGAGTCTTTTGTAATTGGTGTTGTTATTCATATATATGTTCAAGTTAATCCTCAATGTGGTTTTTCCTTGATTAGGATTTTTCATGTAAATTTGGTGTTCCATTGTGAATGATTGTTGTTGTGTTGATGTTTCATTTGTTTACATTCATGTGGATGCTTAATAAGGGTTTAAAGATTGATGAGGGTTTTAATGTTTTAATGTACAACTAACTCACCCCCCCTCTCAGTTGTCCTATGTGTCTAAAAATTAGTATTAGAGTTGTGGTTCCTTGGAAGAAGCTTAACCGCTTGAGGTAGATCTAGATGGCACATAGGAATGTTGCCAAAGTGCCTATGTTTGATGGATCAAACTATGCTTTCTGGAAAGACAAGATGGAAGCCTTTCTTGTCTCATTAGGGTTTGATGATTGGAAGATAGTTGAAAAATGGATACACTATGCCTACTACTCGTCCAACAAGCGATGATGAAATCAAGGATTATGAGAATAATGCCAAAGAAAGGAATGTTATCCTGAGTGTGATTTCTGATTCAAAACTTGTGAAGGTGATAAGCCTCAAAACTGCTAAAGAGATTTGAACAAAGTTGTAGAGCATTTATCAAGGAGATGATAAGTTCAAGCAAGCAAAGATGCATAATTTCAAAGCCAAATTTGAAACCTTAAGGATGTCAGAAGATGAAGATATTGCTAGCTACATGCTCAGAATGGATGAAATTGTCAATGTCATTGATAGTCTTGGTGGAAAACTGGAGGAAAGTGAAGTTGTGAAAAAGGTATTGAGAACTCTTCCTAAATCTTATAGTGTTAAAAGTTTTTGTTATTGAGGAATCTTGGAATTCGGATCAATATACTAGAGATCAAATGTTTGGTGGCTTAACTAATTTTGAATTAAGAGAGTTTGCAAAAGATGCTCCAAGGAAAGAAATTGCTTTTAAAGTCAGCAAGAAAGAGAATGATGAATTTGATTCAGATGATCTTGATGAGGTGGAAGAAAATTTTGTAAGGAGATTGAAAAAGGGCACTAACAAATACAAAGGTAAGTTACCCTTCAAATGTTTCAATTATGGAAAGATAGTTCATTATGTTGAACTAATTGTCCAATTAAAGTTTCAAAATGAGAAACATAAAGATCATAAAGGTAAATCTACCAATAAGAGTTATTATTTTAAAGAAGATAGTGGTGTATTTAATGATGAGGAATCAAACTATTTGGATGATGAAAGTGATGAATGCTTGTTCATGGCTTTAAATGTTGGAACTAATTCTACTAATCCTAAATTTTTTTTGAAGGAAATTGCTCTAAAAATAGGTCACAATATTGAAGAAACTATGTTGATTTCCTTTAATGCAAGAGAGGAGAGAAACTATTGGATATTTGATAGTGGATGCTCAAATCATATGATAGGTGACACAATTTATGTTCTTTATGTCAAGGGTCTTCGGCATAATCTTCTCAGTGTAGGGAAAATGTGTTGTAGAGGATACATACAACATAATAGTAGAGGAAGTGAATAATCATAACGTTTGAGGCTTCAAATTCATAAGGGAATCTTCCATTACATTGGAAGAACTTTCCAAAAATATAAAATAAGTGTTTGAAAGCTTATAGATAGGCTCTATGAAGTTGGAGATCAATTTGTATGCACCAACAACATGGAGAAATTCACTTTAAGTTCAATAAAATCTTGATAAAGAAAAGGGTGAATTGCAAATTGTAATCAAATATTTGTACTTGTAGTTAATAATAATTAAGTAGATGTGCTATTGCTACCTACTAGCTAGGTTTTCCTCTATTAATGTCGGTTTTTTAGGAGAAAAGTAAGTGTACTTAATTATATCTAATGAGTTTTCTTAATTTTCCATCTAAATGCATATACTAACTAGATTCCAACTTCAAATTCATATCTCTATACAAAAAATAGTAACAAATTTTGGTGGTTTGTAGTTTATAAGTAAAGTGTTTGATAGAATTATAGTTAGTGTGTTCATGTTTGGTTTTATTGGTGCAAAATTGGGATCATCTTCCATACACATTGATTGAACATACACATGTAATTCTATCTTAGGTATGATTTTAATACTTAATTTTTAATGATATTTCAAATTTACATAGTCATATAGTTTTTAATCACTTTTTGTTTTTTGTTTTTCTCACCTCCTTGAATTTTGGGCATTCCTTCATTGTACACATTATTTGAGGAGGCTTAATATCTTCTAATTATCTTTCTAGATTATGTACAACTTTAAAATGTGTTGCTTTTCTTTCAATGGTATGATAAGCCTTATGGACATCTATTGCATAACGAGGACAAAGAGAGCACACACTTGTTCCAACTACTAATATTTCTAGTTCCTCAAAAAAAAAAAAATTGATTATCATTAGTTTTAGTTATTTCCACTTTGACATGAATGCTCACCTAGTTTCACATGCATATGAAAGTTAGAGAGAAATTTCTAGAAGAGAGAAGTACATACCTTGCACTTTTCCCTTTTGTTTGACACAACTTTGCACACATGTTTGTGTTCTTAAGGTGAGCCTACTATAACTAACCAATTTGCACACATGTTTATAATGTTAAGTGCCCTCATGTTGTAAAAAGATTGTGAATTTTGTGTCTAAGGTTGCCTATTCAAAGGCATCATCCTAGTTTATTTTAATTATCAAATGTCAAGAGAGCATCTAATTGACAAATAAGAGAACACACTCACATATCAATCTCAAACACTTACAAGGTTAGTTCTATTGGCTACTTTGTCTATATCAACATACAAAACCTTTATTATTTCTCTTTTATAATTCTTTATTCAATCAATTGCAAGTCCTAACTATTAACAAGGAAGTTGGTCACTCTTCCCCTCTATTATGACAAGTCTCGACAACTACTAATAAGGAAGTTAGCCATGTTTCCCCTCCATTACATGATGTCCCAATTATGCCTCTTTAGGACCACCCAATTTTCCATAAAGATATATCATCCAAATAAACATCTTTTAGAAGTATCAAAAAAAATAATTTTGCTTTATTCAAAACTTCACCATCAAGTCAACTCAATTAGATACCCTTCCATTTATAACACATCTAATTTTTAGTGATTTTGAATTATAATTAAAAAATTATAATCAAAATAACAAATAGTTGTGCATCAACATTAAAATCAAATACACCCGCTTGTTTTTAATTTCAAATTTTCTCTAAGTCTATCATATAATGTACCACAACTCTCTAGCTAAATTTTAATTAATTAAGAGAACCCAATAGTTGAGCATGTTTCAATAGTTGTGATAGTAGTTGTTTATATAGTGCCCAATAGTTGGGCACTAGCTATGCAGGAGATAATTTGCACTGATGGCCATGCCCTTCAATGTCCATGCCATACGTACTTGCTGCTGCTGCTAACTGTCAATGATTAAATGCACGTACCATCGTTTTCAGAGCCTGGTTTTGGAAACTGCGTAGTTGTACATTGGTGGCAGACATCCTTCTCCGTGCTGCGTACTCTCACTGCAATGACTCGTTGTATAAGAGTTAAAATTTAAAAAGTATAACTTATGATTTTTTTGTTTTCAAATTTCATTATTAACTTTAATGTTTTTATTTGATAATTTATAATATAAAAAATAATATATAATAAATATAATAATAATATTTTAAAGATTAAATTTACATTATATAAAATATAAAAAATAAATTGACATTATATAAATATAATATATAATAAATAATTTTAAATATTTTGAAGATAAATACAAAATAAAATTTAAAATATTATTAAAAAAATTATATATTAAGTTTTTTGATAATAATTACTATATGTATTAATGCATAGATGCCCTGTGCATCTATTTAGTTCTTAGGTAAATGTTGAAACTAAAATATTTATTTTTATAGTAATTAGGTAGTTCTTAGGTAATAATTACATAAGTTCTTAGGTAAATGTTAAAACTAAAATATTTAGTTTTAAAGTAATTAGGTAGTTCCTACGTAATAATTACTATATGTATTATCCATGTATGATGCATGGATGGCTCTAAAAATAAATATTTTAGTTTTAACATTTATCTAAGAACTAAATAGATGCACGGGCATCTATGCATTAATACATATAGTAATTATTACCAAAAAACTTATTTTAGATAAAATACATAATATAATTTTATATAATACAAATCAAATTAATTTATATTTATATAAGTTCTTAGGTAGTTCTTAGGTAATAATTACATAAGTTCTTAGGTAAATGTTAAAACTAAAATATTTAGTTTTAAAGTAATTAGGTAGTTCCTACGTAATAATTACTATATGTATTATCCATGTATGATGCATGGATGGCTCTAAAAATAAATATTTTAGTTTCAACATTTACCTAAGAACTAAATAGATGCACAGGGCATCTATGCATTAATACATATAGTAATTATTATCAAAAAACTTAATATATAATTTTTTTAATAATATTTTAAATTTTATTTTGTATTTATCTTCAAAATATTTAAAATTATTTATTATATATTATATTTATATAATGTCAATTTATTTTTTATATTTTATATAATGTAAATTTAATCTTTAAAATATTATTATTATATTTATTATATATTATTTTTTATATTATAAATTATCAAATAAAAACATTAAAGTTAATAATGAAATTTGAAAACAAAAAAATCATAAGTTATACTTTTTAAATTTTAACTCTTATACAACGAGTCATTGCAGTGAGAGTACGCAGCACGGAGAAGGATGTCTGCCACCAATGTACAACTACGCAGTTTCCAAAACCAGGCTCTGAAAACGATGGTACGTGCATTTAATCATTGACAGTTAGCAGCAGCAGCAAGTACGTATGGCATGGACATCGAAGGGCATGGCCATCGGTGCAAATTATCTCCTGCATAGCCAGTGCCCAATAGTTGTGATGGTAGTTGTTTATATAATGCCCAATAGTTGTGACTCAACTACCCATTATTAAACAAAATGTATTCCTTTGATCTAAAAAGCAACCAATCATGTGATGCCACATCAGCGCTCAACTACCCATGATGTGAATGTAAAACTTCTTGGTCTCACTTTTTTTGGGGATCTTTTTGGACACCTTGACAAAAAGCATGCTGATGTGGCATCATATTTGATGATGTGACCCTGAAACAAAAGTTATAAGCAGAAGAATTACCAAGTAAGCTGCTATAAAAAATTGGGAGTAATTTGAAATTTCCACGTAGGATAATTAGAAGCACGAAACTAGGGTGCACAACCACTTGATCCTCTCCTCTGTTTAATTGTTGTAATCCCATACTTTCTCACTAATGCAATTGGTTAGTATGCAAAGAATCACTTCTCCCAAGGTCATGTGTCCTTGGTAACTTCTTTGTTTGTGACAACTTGTCTGTTTTGGTTATCAGTACGAGTGTGGTACTGTTTTTTTGCCAATAGCCAGCTGCTATAGCATGTGAGAACGTGTATGAAAAGGAATCAGTAGTTACATGGCAACTCTAAGCACTGAGCTACCTATATGACACAAACGAGATCAAGAAAAAAAGTGCTTTAAGAGTGAATCTACTGTACTTAAATATTTGATATTGTCACAAAGGAATCTGAATAAATCACACAAATCAAGGTACCTTTGATGGGACATTTCAATATCTATTTTGAATCTGATATCATAATGACATTATTTGGACGTTTTCTGATTCAACTTTCTGCCATACTTTGTCCTTTTGAACAAGGTAGATTGGACCATCTCAATGTACTGCATGCAAAGCTCCTGTGAAGACTCAAAATTCTAAGAGCTGGTTAAATTACAGGAGACCTGTTTGCTTACTGTCTGATAATCCCAATACAAAACGTGTCATGAACGAAAAGGATGGAACATGTGATCTTCAGCCCATCATCAATTTACAGCTATCATATACTGTCTCCTGTCAGTAGTCTGCTTGATCTCTTGCAGTCTAATCTGAATGCATGTGATAAGCTAGGGCCTACAAAGCTGCCAATCATATAAGTCAAATCTGTCCCTGAATATTGTATTCATTACCAAAAGATTTCCTTGGTTTTCTTTAACAGTCGTTTTGAATTGGGAGTAGGCCTAAAACAGAATTAACAAGATTTTTTTATGGGAGGCCACAACCCATTATGACTATGGATGAAGAGATGCAGACAGATCTGACAACACTCTTACGAGTATGTTTACAAAAGAAGAAAGACAGACAGCTTTAGTCTCTTATTGTGATTTAGAGCTTTTTTGTTCTTCTGGGTTTTGGTTTATTTTCGAGTTTATTGGAAGTTGAAGCAGATATTGCCTGGAAGTGGGAGTGCAACCTCTGCAGGAATTGATGGTCTGTGGATCTTTTTTTCAACCTTATACAGATTTACACTCCATGGAAGCTGTAACTTTGGCAGTATAAAAATCCACACCCAGTACATCTGACAGAGAATAGAAAATGGGTAGACACCTATCAATGTAATTCTACTAACGTAATTATAAGCCCAAAGGAAAATGATTGTCCCCTAAAATTTAGCCTTTCTCCTTCAAGTTAATGGGAAGATTTTATCATGCTATGCATACCATTCTGAATGAATGAATAAATGAGATATTTTTAATAATGTTCACAAGGTTAAAGCAATCTATGGGATCCAAGAATAACACACGATCTTTCTTAGGAGTAGGATAACCTATCAAAATAGTTGTAGTGCGGACAATCTATATGATGAGGTTCACATGTAGTCAAAATATTACTAACACATTAAATAATTTGTCAATGTCACTTATAGTTTATTGATAATTGTAAAAAGAAAATAACTTTTCCTCAAGCTTAATCTAGGTTATGCTAATAAGATGTATGTATATATCAATTTAGAAAAGATTAATGTTATTTAGTTTTAGGTTTGATGATAAATAATATTTTTGTAATTTTGGAATTTAGATTGTTTGTTTCATTTAATAAAGAACTTGCATATGACACTAATTCAGATTTAAACTAGATTAAAAGAATAGTTTTATAATATATGTTTTCATAGTGTGTAAATTAAACGAAATGGACAATATATATCCTCTAGGATACACAAGTTAGGGTGACAAATGTTACAAAGGGGTTTGAGTTAGCCATAGTGATTTGTGGATTGACTCAACATGTAGAAGCAAAGGTGTGAAGTGAATTCATCTTGATGAAAGAGAGATAGCGTCCAACTATTGTCAATTAAGCAAATAAGTGAGCTAAAGGTGGCAAAAAATCTATCAATCAAGAAGTTGACATATGGTCTTATTTCCTAATTTTCTTAAGTAAATAATTTTTTATCTAAATAAACTTAATATATTTTCAATTATATAATTACACCAACACACCCCCTTAAACTAAATTTAGGGAATAAAGAAATGAATCTTGGTAGTAAAAATCCCACTCCACCCCCTACCTGCTTGTCCCCTCCAATTGCAAAAGAAAAGGAGGATCAAGCTGAAAGGACAAAACTCTCTCCCAAGGAGGGGAAAGATGGAGGACAAAAGAGCCCTCTCTACAAGAGTGTGTTGCCTCCTATACCAATGATGATGAGACAATATTAAAGGTTGATGATTTATTTGCATTTGTGGTTGCTAAATCTGCAAATACTTCAACCTTGGTGAACATTAGTAATAATGCCAAATTAAATACAACAAATCAAGCATTCATATGAGATATTGAATCATGCTAAATAATACAAACAAAGTGATAAAATACCAAAGAGACTAAGCATGCTCAAACCAATCCCATAGTGGATTGGTGCTTATGTGGAAATAAGCCCTTTCCCAACCCTTGACAAGTTTGATGGTGAAAATGCCTTGAAGATGCTAAGTGATATGATAAACAAGATGCAAATGCTTGAAATTGGATGAGTTGTGGAGAGAGATACTAAGATTGTGGAGGAGTAATACAATAGAGGAGCTCTCTATTTATAGCTAAAAAGGATAAAAGAATGCCAAACATGAAGGATGTGAGACTAAAAACCAACCAATATGAATGAGCCACTTGTCAACATGTGAGAGGTTGAGGAATGAACACATTTTGGTCAATGTGCCAAAGAGGGGGAGATTTAAAATTTGAATTTGAGAATTAAATGTTGAGTTTGACCTTTGCAAGAGACATGTAAGAGACATGTAAGAGCTCATAAATACTTTGTTGGATGTACATGTCAAGTGGGGGAGATTTCAAATTTGAAGAATATTTCCACTTGGATATTTTTTTGAAAATAAATAGAGATTTAATAAATCAAATAAATTGATTTATTGTGCAAGTGGAAAAAACTAGAAGATGTGACATGCAATTAGATTAAACTAATAAGGTTTTGATCAATTTAATAGGAGATTAGGTGACTTGACTAATTGTTTTAGATTTGTGGGTTGAAATAAATCAAAAAGAGATGAAAATGATTAAGACCTATAAATATTTTGATTTATTTAACCAAAAGGGGTGATGTTTGATTAAATTAAATAATGTTTGATTTACTTAATTTAATAGAGGAACTATAGAGATTTAATTAAATAAAATGAATTATTTAATTAAAACTGAGATTTAAGAATTAATTAAATAAAATAGTTTATTTAATTAATGAGAGATAATGACTTAACAAGATAAAATTGATTTATTTAATTAAGAGATGAAATGTGATGAATTTAATCAAATAAAGGTTATTCGATTAAATGTTTAGAAAAGGGGATGATTAAGGACGAACCGGTGTTAGTAGATCAAGATCAGATGTGTGATATCAATCAATATATTTTCTATGTCTACATTTTGCCCCTCTTTGAAGCAACGTACTTGCTGCGTTGGTTCAAAGAATAACCTTTCCATGATTAAAAGTCAAAAATTCTTTGATTTTTCGAATGCCCCACTATTGCCCCAGCGAGAAGAATTGCATTGAAAATTTTTCCTTCCCTTAGGTAGTAGTAGACCCTTTAGTGCATGTACGAGGTCTTTTCAATCCTATAATTAGTGTCCAAAAAGAGCTAAAAAATATATTTATTTGTTAGAGTTGGATTAATTATTTAGGAATGTGCCATCTTAAAGTGAACACACATTGTAATTACTCATCATATGATGTTTTACTTCATTAAATAAATAGTTCATTAGATAACTTAAGTAACATGAATATGTAATTGTTAGATATCTTAATCCTTACTCATCATATGATATTCTACTTCATTAAATAAATAGTTCATTACATAATTTAAGTAAATATGAATACAAAATTGTTAGATAACTTAAGTAGGGTTAAGTTTTAAAATTATTAAGTAATCATTTCTCCTTAAAGTATGTAATGTGTAATTAAGTCTTACTGATACCAAGCTATTTGCATGACTAATTAAAATATTTTTTTATTTCAAAATTACTTGCCTCCATTATTCATTTATAAAATTCATAAAAATAGTTCACATGCTAAGTTTATATCCTTAGCTTATAGATATGTAATTTGAAAGGTTACCAAGGTAATTGAATTCCACATTGTTTCGATTAGATGTTTATTGAATGATTAATTAAGTTTTGATCACTTATACTCACTTAACCATAACTTGTCGTTTTGAAAGTCGTTGTTAGGTTAGGCAAAATAAAAAAAATTCCTCATTGACTAACCATTTCCATGTTCCATATCATTTGACATCTCATAAGCCTAATCCATTAAGGTAGTCCACTAAAAATGTCTCTTTGTTTACTAGATCCAACATGTGAATAGATAGGTCCCAACTATCTAATCAATAAAAAATATAGAGATATTTAAACTATTAAAATGAACCAATCTACTTACAACTACTTATTTAGCTTGCAAGCTTATAATATAAAGTAATAAACTAATTCAAAATTTAAATTATAGTTTCATTTAATCAATGCCCTGTGTTATAAGCATAATATAATTATAGTATGACAATTTGTGCTATCTTGAACCTAATTTAATACGTAATCATTTTTTTTAATTTAAATACCTTAAAGATCTACATTGGGTTAACAATATTCATTGAAAAAGTGATTTAAGAAATGATAAAAATATTAAATTATGTGTCCTACATCTTATTGAAATAGAGAAAAATAGTTATTTTGGGGGTATCAAAATAGGGTATGATAGACCTATTTTCCTTATTTCATTAGGAAATGAGATCCATACAAAGAATTGACTTACAACCCTTAGGTGAGTCAACTCAATGAGTGAATCTTCATATTTCCTTTTTGTGTGGAGGACGTGGGTCAAGTTCACTAGGCACTTTTGGGAGAAATATTAAGAATAGAAAATCAACCAAATTATGCCAAATTAAACCTGGAATAGTAATATTAAACTTAAAATAAGCAGAACCAAAAATCAAATTACAGATTTGAGAAGGGCAGAATTGTGTTTACCAATCACCAAAAGTGAGTTTTTGAAGGCTGACTAAGACTAATTCGCCCAGCGGCAAATGGATCCACTATCAAGGTTTTTTTGCAACTTTCGGGAGCCTTTGATGCAAATCTAAATCTTTCAATTTGTCCAAGTGGTTGTGTTAGAATGCCAAAAATAATTTATGTAGACGAGTTTCCGTGAGATGACAACAATTATGCCAACTTTTGCAACTTTGTCAACTTCTTCAAATTTGCTCTTCAAGAGATCTTCAAACTTTCTTCCACCTAGATCTAAAAACACAAGATGAGAGGGAAAAATTGTTTATTTTTTGTGAATGGGGGTTTTCCTTGGTTAAACCCCATTTTGGTAATTAAATCTTGAAATAAATAAAAACATGAAAGAGGGAATGAAGAGTGAACAAATCTATGTTACAACTCAACAAACCCTTGGATAAGTCCTTGAATGAAGGTCTACAACTTGCATGAAATGGATTCAATGGATGTGGATCTTGAACTTTGGATTTTGCTTGAAATAGTGATTTGAATCCTTGATTTGATCATGAAACCTACATCACAATGTTAGCTCCAAAAACATGCATGATGCAAGAAGACTTTGATATGATAATTGGATCTTGATTGTTGCAATAAAACTCTAATAAATCTGCTCTTAAATGTGCTTGAATTGCTCTTATGAAGTCACATAAATTTTTTAGGCAAAACATAGTGAAATAACCTTTTATGTATAGATATGTATCCTTAATTTCTTGAAATTCAAAAAGCACAAGCTGACATTGAATTACATATTTGAATATGTTAAAATACCGCCAAAAATATAATTTAAATTTAGGTCTTGTTATGCCTTGCATAACCACCCCATTTTATTTTATTTTGGAACAAAATGGGTCCCCCTTTTGTTTTGTTTTGTTCGCCTTTGGTTGTTTGGTTGGGTCTTAGGAGTTGTTTTGTTTTGCTCTGTCGGAGGCGGGTCCGGAACCAAATCTAAATACGAAACTCTTTCAAGGTTTCTAGTTCAGATATTGTTCTGACTCCGACTCCGCCTTCTCTTTTGTTTCTCCTTTGCCTCTGTTGGTTGTTTTCAACAAACTCTTGGGTTGGCCCATCCTCTTGTTTGTTGGTCATTTCCTTGTGTTTTGTTTGTTTCTCCCCCGGAAGTGGAGCCGGGATTGGAACACTAGTATGAAATTTCAAGTTTCCATATTATGTCCCTGTTCCGACTCCGTCTCTGCTCGTTTTCCTTTCTCCTCGTTTTCTTTGTTGTTTGGGTCGAGTCTGATGTTTGTTCTGGTCTTGCTTCCCTTGTGCTTGTGTTTTGTTCTTTGCTTTTGGTCAGGACCGAATTCGGACCCAGAATCAAACTTCAAACTTTGTGAAGTTCCATTTTGGTTTTGTCTCCGCCCCCGTCTCTGGTGTCGTTTTGGTTGGTCCTTTTGTCGGGACCGGATCCGGGGTTGGAAATTAAGTAAGCAACTTTGTGTGGGTTTATTTATCTTGTCTCCGACCCAGATCCACGTCTGCCTTACCTTTTGATGTTTAGTGGACTTGACTTAACTATCTGTTCACGTTGTTGGCTCCGTTCCCAAACTACCACATTTATGGCATTAAATGCAGCTTGTTTACACGCGTGAATTAATGATTAAAGGTTTAATCATGTTTAAACTGCCTCATTATCATTATTATTCAAATTTTCTAAGCAAACCACGGCCAAGAGAGTCTCGAAAGGATTGATTTAATCGCGGAGGCGAATTGCGGAGTGAATCTTGGCTAAATTCTAGTCAGTCCTGAGCAGCGTTTTGAGGTAGGTTTCTTTGCTTTTCTTTCTCTGATTTGTTCTTTCAAGTGTGTTGTTTTGGCGTATTCGCATGAGGGTTTTGTTCTGTGAATTTGTTCACTCGTTTGTGTTTTTTTTCTTTTCTTTTTTTGTTTCTTTTATCCTTTCTTCTTTGCCCCGTTCTGTTTTGTTTGGTTTGTTTTTCTTGGTTTGTCGTTTTGTTCTGTTGTTTGTTCTACTGTCGCTTTCATGACAGTTCCATCTTGTCGTACCCCAGTTTTTAACTAGGGTTTCAATTTTTGGGGAGGTTTCCTTGCTTGGGTGATGAAATTCATCTTGGAATCCTGTTTCTGGTATTTTCACGTCAGTTTTGTGTTGTCCATGTGGGATTCTTGTTATGCCTTAGTTTTCAAAAATAACGTGTCGAGCGAACTAGGGTTTTGCTCGACAACCTTTGCAAAATGACCTTTTCCATGGTTTAAATGACCTTTTGTATTGAGGAGCTATTGGAGGATTAAACTATGCTATTCCTAATTTCCTTTAAGCCCATGTGACCCAAGGTTTAAGGTTCATATGACTTTACCTTGTTTGAAATACTCTCCATTTCCTGAATTATTCAGCTCCCGTTCATTATGACATGTCTTTATACTTTATTTTTGAGTGGAACCAGATCCAGAATGGAAACAAAATTTGGGAACTAACAACTCGTTCTGGTACAGTTCCCATTCTGACCCTATTTTGCTTCTCATTTAGTTTCGATCCTGACCCCGCCGCACGATAAGAAATATCTCTTATGCATAATACTTTTACGGTTCCGCCTCCAATAAGGGAAAAGTTTGACTAAGTAAATATTATCTTAGGAGTATGGAGAAGGGATTATATGATTGACTAACCTGGATGTTTTGTTCATCTAATACAGGAAGTTGCTGTAGGAATCAAGAAATGTCAGGGGCATCAGATGAGGTCTTTTAGAGAAGCCAACTAGGTGAAACTTCATGGCAAGGAGTTAGACCGAAGAAGATCAAGGTGGAATAGCTTCCGTATACCTTGAGATGTAAGCATAGGGAAGTTGCTCTCATAACTAGCAAAATTGATTCCAACTGGGCTGATATTACTGACACCAATTTGGGACCTTTTAACTATGAAGAATTGCATGAGGAGACATTCACCGAGGAGCAGGTCACAGGAAGGATAGAAAGGATTGTTCAATCCAGGCTGGCACATGTTGCACTCTTCCCCCTATCTATCCAATGTCCAGAGTTGATTCTTGCAGCAGCTGCGGCATATAACCCTGCTACTAGGTAGTGTGTGGATGTGAAGGGTAATGTCATTATTGACTTCACGCCTCCAATGATCAAATTCCTGTTTAATATACCTGATCCCAAAAATCCTAGGCAATTGAATGAGGTAGAGGCTTTGAAGCTTTACAGTGATAATAAGAAGAGGAATAGATTTCACATGAATAAGACTTGGATGAGGGTGGAGAAGAAGTCTCTGACTAAGCTTCCAGACCAGCCTAAGAGGGCAGACTTTAGTAAAGAGATTGTAGATATAATCATGTTCCTTTCTAGGGTGTTTGGAAAGAGGGATGCTTCACTGTTTAAGGAATGGATGTTTCCTTTTATCCAAACTATTTTGGATGGGATACAACAATTTGACTGGTCAATGATAGTATCAGACAACATTCACAATCAAATGATAAAAGTGAGAGAAACCAAGCGTTTCTTTATGACCTCCTATGTAGTTTATGCAGCTGCCCGAGTGGGGATTTTTCTTGGACTTCAAACAGTGGGTATATTGGGGGAAGCCCAAGGACAAAAGAGAGTGTGGGAGTATTATAATCAACTCACCTTGTAGGCATCAAAGCAACATTATAGAAGAGTAAATGATGCCTTTCTTTATGTCATTATTAACAAACTTAATGGTGATGCGGGATATAGGCTTAACAGGGAGGTAATGGCTTTTGTGAATGAATGGGGGCATTGGTTTATCTAGTACCCCACATTCACCTATTTCAGGTTAGCAGGTTTTGATGGTCACCCCCATTTGCTAGCTAGATGTTGTGGTGATAGGATCATTCTAATGGAGTTTATTTCTCAAGCCTTGGCTATTAATTTCTAGTTTGGCAAAAAACACAAGACTGGTTGCCATAAGTTTCCAATGAGGCTGGGAGTCTTTAGCTGTCGACACATTCAGGCAGCTAAGGTCGTTTGTGATGAATTAGTTTATTTAAAGTTGGGCTTGTACACTATAAGGAAGTACTATGACCCCAAGAACAAGTTGAGGGCTTTGCTTCCCAGTGTCTTTGAGAAGCACTTTAATCTGTTGGAGGATTTTTGGGAGGACTTGCAGGATGAATATGACCTTAGGAAAAAGAATTATGAAAGGATACCTATGCCACTTATGGTTGAGTTTGGGATAAAAGAAGATATTCCAAAAACATTGTCTAATGATGGGATAGTTTTGGATCCCGGGTATGATGCAGACAAGATTGGTACTAAAGATCTTGATCCAATAGATTGGAATGTTGAGGAGATAATTGACATAAAGCAGATTGCAAGACCGGTGCTGGATAGGAGTATTCAATGGGTGAGTTTGAGGACTAATCAGGCCGAGCCTCAATCATCTAAGAAGAGGAAAGTTGCAGGTACCACCCAAGGATATAAAAGGGAAAAGAGAAGGATGACACCTAAGGAACCCTTAGACTTCATGCCTTCTAATACACAAGAGGAGGTGGTTCCTCAAGACCTTCCAGAGGTGCAGGAAGATGAAACAATTGCGGAGGTGGGGGCTTCTACATATGCTGCAAGGGAGGTATCTACTCAGCCCTTTGATACACAAGAATTAGGTCAAGAATCACCAAAGGGAGCCCTCCATGATGAAGTAGAGGGCTTAAAGAAAATGGAGGATGAAATTGAGATACATAATGTAGAAACATATTTAGAAAAGACTCCGTCTGGTAAAGAGCATCATGTATTAACATCTTTTGATATGACAGATGATGCAGGGACCAAACACATATTGACTGAGGAAGATCAGTGGAAACTCTTTGAAGATGCAAAAGAGAAGTTGATGCCAAGGCACAAGCTGAGGCATTAGCTAAGCAACAAGAGGAGGAAGCCAAGACACAATCTGAATTGGCGATCAAGCAAAAGGAGTTGGAAGATAAGGTCAAGGCTAATGAATTAGCTCTACAACAACAACAAAAGGAGCAGGAGCTCAAGATAAAAGATGAGAGAGATATGATGCAGCAGAAGATTCATAACCTTGAGGAGGAAAAGGCTCAGCAAAGAATAGAAAAAGAAGCTATTGAAGCTAAGCTCAAGGCACAAGAAGAGGCTTATAGGAAAAGGGAAGAGCAAGAACGTTTGAAAAGGGAAAGAGAGGCTACTGAGATTGATGAATATGAAAAGAAGTCCAAGGAGGCATGGGACTATGTTGAAGAGTTGAAGAAGCAGCAGGATCAAATGTTAGAGAAAAAGAAAGTGGAAGAGGAATGTTTAAAGCAGGATTTGGAGGCTAAAAGGCTGCAAGAGCAAAAGGATAAAGAGGAAGCATAAAGGTTAGCATAGGAAAAGGAACAAAGTGATCAACAAAATGTGTAAGAAGTTGACTCTCAACTGGGGCTTACATTGTTACAACCTTTGTCTTCCACTACTGTTGCTTCTTCTTCAGCCCAGGCAGCCACTACTCCTATTGCTCCTACTTGGTTAAAACTGGACTTGGAAAGAAAACAAGTTGTTCAACCACAACCGTTGAATTGGGAGGAAATGATGAAAGAAATTGGGAAGGAGAAACCTAAAAAGAAGGCCCAGATTCTTCACTCTGCTAGGCTCACTGATGCTGGAGAGATTGTTGTTGAATGTGCCATACCCGTAATGGAGAAGAGCTGTGATGATATGCAAATCACTGATTATCAGTTTGGGGTGGTAAATTTGGGAAAGCCTACAAGAAACCAGCAAATGAGTTTGATTGATATTGTGGCCTCTTCAACTAAGTCCCAGATGATCAAACATAAAAAAAGGAAGGATGAGCTTAAGGCTCAATTGGATCAGCTTCATAGGTTTTTGAAAGATGTTTCAAGGCCCATTTCCCAACAAGATGCTCTTCCTGAATCACTAGTTTTGTTAACAAAGAAGGAAGCAGATTATTTGGTTCAAATGAAAAGCAAGGTAGGAATGATGGATAAATGGTTGGATAAGCTCAACCAGGAGGCTGATGATGTTCTTGTTGAGGGTTCTAAAATTCATAAGGCTACTCTTGAATTGGCAGAGGATTTAGATTGGTAGGCCAAGGATCTAGATAAACATGATGATGAATACAAGGAATGTGTTAAAAGGCTTGAAGATATTAGCAAAGTTCCCAAGTCCACATTGCTGGAATATTCAATTCTTGAGCATGGTAATGTAGGTTTTGTGGAAAAAACTGTGAGCATCATAAGGTATAAGTCTAGGGCTATTCATGGGCATCAAGAAGAAGTCTGAGAAATGAGCAAAGATTTGAATCAATAGATGGTTGAATTAGAGGCAATTGTGGCTATTTTAATTAACCTAGATTCCTCAAACAAAGAAGGCCTGTCTTTGGATAAACTAAGGGAGAGATGGAGGGGTAGGTTTGAAGAAATTATGCAAAAAGGAGATGATGGGGAGGATCTATTATTAGATCAGTTTATGGATATCAGGGAGGAGGTAAGAACTGCTAGAAAGGGGTTAATCAAGTTAAAGGAGATGCAAAGATTGGTTTTTGTAGAATTTGAAAGGATAAAATTTGAAGGTGATTGGTTGGATGGGCCGGATTCGGGTACTCTTCAACAAGTTTTCTCTAGTTATGATGAGTACATCCTTGATCATTCAATGCAAAACTGAACTGATTCTTTTCACCATACTCAATATCTGCTTTTCTCCTCTTTTTGTGGGTTTTGACAGGAGCTCAACTCTGAGTTTGAGCCGTCGGTTTCACTTTCTTCTTGGAATATCAAATTTCTTGTTGGCACAACAAAGTAATTATCCTTGGAACAAGAGTTCATGAGTCCACTTTTGTGTTCAGTTCCAGTTCCATTAATTGTGGATCTTGATTGATAATTGAGAAACTTGTGCATGTGGCACCCTATATGTATTATTAGGTTCTACTTTGTAAAGGTCGGCTAATTGAAGAAAGATCAGCCATCTGATGATAGAAAATAGAGAGTAGATCTAGGATTTATATGTTTTAGGAGAGATACTCTACAATTTTAGTAAAAACTTGGTTATTTTACAGTTTTTTCATACATCTTTATGTTATGTTTTTAAAGTGTGGATCTATTTTGATAAGGTTAATGGTACATGATCAATCCATACGCTAGTGATTTTTGGTGTGCTTAATTGTTTCTTATTTGATGAAAGTCAATAGAAGGAACTGGATTCAAGATTATATCATTGGATTATCTATGGATGAAGTTGTTATCGTATTCATTTGATCTGTGTTTTAAATGACAAGTGAGTGATTTGTTTGAAGTAAGTTTAGTGAATGTTGATGGAATTTGAATTAGCATTATGGATGTATGCAGTAGCATAGTTTATTCTATGGATTGCATCTTGCTATAGTTGTGGTTAGATGGGCTAAACACTCATTATTGATATGCATGTCTGGATATGTAAGAATTTTACTCATGTTTCTTTTATTTGAAGCTCTGATTCATCTTTTTCTTTTATTTAACCCCCCCCCAACATAGACTAATTGATGCTATGCAGTCTTGTTCCTTGTTACCAGCAAAGGCCCCTTGAACATTATAGTTATATCGACCACTGAGTGATATCGACATAATTGAGAACCAATTACCAAGACCTTGGGAGTTAGGTCACCATGTGTTATCTTTCTCTTTCAGGAGAAATAGAATAGTAATATTTTGTTTAATGTTGTTGTGTTGTTTTGACCCTCAACAGGTCCTAAGGTCTAGGGAGGACCCATTCACCCATGATCGAATGAGTCCCAGGTCCATAAGCCTAGCACACACATTTCTCATTGTGAAGTGTTATGTTTAGGCATTAATAAATGTTGGGTTTCCTCTTTAAAAAATGTAATTAGATAGGCTTGGAAATGAATTAAAGGGCCAATTAAGGCATAATTAAACTCAATTAATTAATGGAGCCCTAAATAAGCGTGAAAATGTAAAGGGACACACCTTACAACACTAAATTAAGGCATAATTAAGTCCAAATTAACTAGGAGGGCCCACAAAAGTGAGAAAATGTAAAGGGATACATTTTCCATCACTACACTTATAAATAGATAATTAAATATATGAAGGAAACATATAATAATTTATCCAAAAATTAGATAATCTAAACTTAATAAATGCATTTGTAATTCTTTAAAATAAATGACTAACTAATTTAGAATAATGTTGGGTGAAAATTTTGTAAGCCCTTTACAGATTATAAAACTTGAATTTCAGTCACAGTTGTTGTGAGATAAAATATCTCCTCTTAGAAAGGGGAGGCACCCTTCTTACTACTTATTGGGACTAAAGTAAATTATTCAAATATTTACAATATGTACACTACACTATTCATATGGGGGTGTGTCACATTCATGATTCTCTCTTCTTTCAAAGAATATGTTTACAATGTTCCACTTTTTTTATTTCTTGATGTGATACAACTTTAAATAAAACATAAGTAGTAATTTCCAATACTTCTAACTTATCAAAGCATAGTTTAGGAGTACCACTATAAGTAAGAAACGTTATTGAAAGGCTTACAAAGGTACAAAGTCGTTACGTGTTCTTTAATGATGAATTCCACAATAAAGCAACCAACAATGTAAATGAAGCAAAAAGTCTTCAATATACTTCACAAATAAATCCACGAACAACATGAAAAACTTCAAGCACAAAGTCTTGGAGATCATTCACCAATATTATCAGCAATTACATAATTCCAAGCAAAAGGCATAACATAAAGTCTACACAAATCAATGTGAAAGCCCTCCAATCTCAATTAATAAAAGCACTGCTAATCCAATCCAATAATAAGATAAAATAATGTGAAAGACATAAGAACATTCACATCCATTGAAATTGATCCAACACAAAGTTTGGTATGCAATTTAGCCTTCTTTATTGATTGAAAATAGTTTCACAATAAGAACTCAAAGTTTCAAAATTGCTTTACAAATGAGCAACACTTTGTTGCATTAGACAAAAGGTCCATAATACAATACCAATCTCTCTTATTTATAGGTGAGAGCAACAAGCTATTCTAGGAAAAACCTTAACTAACTATTGACTTAATTCAAACGTGATGGCCATGATTGTAGGAGGACATCTCCATTTTTACATGTAATTACATTGTTGCAAAATGACATCTAAAAATGCCAATGCCTATTTACATAAAGCATGATAAAAGCATGAAATATAAATATCTCTCGAAATGTAAAAATATTTATGGTTCCTTGCTCTGTGCTTGGAAATCTTCATATTTCTTCAAAATCTCTTGCATTACTGTCTCATCCAGTCCTAAAGTGTAATCAATAATAGTGTGAACCTTTGTGACATAATTCTTTGCACTGGAACAAACCTTTTTACACCTATCAAGATGTTTTTTGAAACAGTCCAAGGTCAATTGCACATCGCACAAAGTGTCCATTGAATCCAATGAGAATGCTTCATCTTCCACTTGTTTCTGAATAGTTTCCTTGAATACTTGAACAATCTCACTTGCCAAGAGAAATTTGTGATTGTCATTAAGAAGTTTTCTTGGTAACTCTTTAATTTTGTTCACCATGACAACACAATGTCCTTCAACATCCTCTTGTACTTGTTGAGAATCCTTGATCAGATTCTTAATGACATGTATGCAGTTTTTGATAGATTCTTTAATCTCCACATACTTTTCCTTGTTGGGAATAATCCCAACTTCCACTAACTTGCTTAGTTTCATCTCCTTCAATTGCAACCATGACTCAAGATTTCGCTCCATTTCCTTCTGCTCAAAAGAAAGTGTACTTATTGTCTTGTCCAGTTCTAGATTCATCTTTGATACTTGAGCAATCCTCTCTTCTGTAATGGTTATGAGTTGTGAACCTTGTTCTATTATTCTATCAACAAATTCATATACGATTTTTCCTTTGGAATAATATTTTTCTACCTTTTGAACCATGGGTTCCTCAATCCTCATTGCAATAGGTTGCACATTCTCCAAAGATTCTATGATTCTCCTCAACATGGAAGCATAGTGCTCAACCTTTTCCTTGTACATGTCTTTAGACTCCTTCAACTTATCAATTTTTTCCATCAAAGCAGTCAAAGATGCTTGAGCATTGTCCTTGGCACTTGTGTGTGTCATCTTTCCAAGCTCAAATCTTGTGATGGTGTAGTCCTCCGTGCTAATTTATTCATGGCTTATACCTTGAGGTGGTGTTGCTATGTCTACATACTTATACCCTGATTTATCCATATGCAACCTAGAGTGAACTGTTGGCTTCTTCTTCCCCTTAGGTTTTTGTAGAGCCAACTCCTCAAGATCTAGCTCATCGAGAGAAACCACCTGCTTTTTTCACTTAGATTCTTGTGAAGCCAACCATGGAGGAAGGAATTAAACATTACCTTCTTGCCCTATTTCTAATTCTTGTTTAGCACCTGCATCTATGGGAACAAATGTTGTAGTTACAATAGGTGTAGTCTCAGACATCACTGCTCTTGGAATCTGCAAATTCGATGGATCTGGTAATGACTCATTCATGAACTGATCGAATCCAGCTTGCAAAGATATGTCAAATGATGAATATGATAAACTTGGAATAGATGATGGTGAACCAGAGGTAACATCAGCACTCTGCAAAAATGACCCTATGGAAGGAGTAGAATGAATTGAATGTACTACAGGGGGTATTGTCACCTTGAGTGCATGTAGAACTGTGGAAGGTGGAGGTGGAGGAGAGGTAGGAATTGGAGGTGTATGAGGCATTGTAGTAGTAATAGGCGATGATGTATGCAAGGGATCTTGGGTGATATTTTCATGGGGAGATGCCCACATTTCTTCATCATGCCTTTCTTCTTCCTATTCATCTTCTTGTTCTCCCTCTAATTGTTCATCCTCTTCATCTTCTTCATTTAATTCTTCATCATCAGGCTTCTCTTCTCTTTATGCTTGTTCTTCTTCAGTAGTTTGCTCCTCTTTATCAGTTTGTGTTGTACTCTTCCCACAAGTGAATGTAATTTTAGGCCTTCTATGTGAAGAAGAGGGATAAATACTTGCCTTATTTTTTATCCTCAATTCTTGTTTCCTTTTGGCTTCTCCTTCAGATACTTCCCTCTCAGAATCGGTCTTGAAAGGCTTAAACTGAATTCCTTGCCTTTGCAACCATTTGCCTATATTACTTAGAATGCGAGTAAGTCTTATTCAGATGGAAGTATTCTCCTTTCGAGACCATTGAATAAGGGGCAAGGGTTTGCTTGTTTTCTCATTTTCATCATACTCAACATTTAGAACATCACTAGGATCTCCAAAGTTCTTCAAAAGGTCTGCCAAGCCAAGATCTGAGATCTATTCTACAGTAAGCTTGCAATAATCCAATTTTCTAATATCCTCTTCATCCCTGCAATCTGCCCAAATGTCTTCAAAATTATAGAAATACCTATGACTCTTTTTTATTTTGCTCTTCATTCCTCTATAATCAAAATCATTTCTATATCTGTAAGTTCTTAGAGTCATAATTTACATCTTTGATGCTACAACTTTGGCCTTGGGAACTGTTTGAAATGAATATCTACTAATGGTTATTGGAAATTTAATACCTGGCTTATGAATGGCCTAGCGTTCATTATGCACTAAGATTACGTGTCTACAAAGTTCCATCAACACCCACTTATCTGAAGGATATCTTGGTAACATGTAGGGATACCCCATATAACAACCTACCCTTAGGTATGTGAAGGTGGAAAACTATAAGAAGATACATCCATATTTATTTATAACTTTCCATGCCTCATCAGAAACCCTTTTCTTCTCTAAGGATGGATCAAACATACATAGCAAAGGTGCAAAGAAAGCATCGTTTCCTCTTCTGAAATGTCTGATGCTACCTCTGTGAGTGATTTGAGAATAGAATTTATGCACCGGCACGTACCTTCTATTTCCTTCTGTAGTAAGACTAGGATATTGCCCCATTGTTGCTGCTGTATACACCATGTAGGAAGTCATATAGAATTTCAAAGTAGAATGCACATTGATGAGTTGTTCATAAATTTCATCGCTAATTTGGGAACCCCAATCAATGTGACTTTTCTTTCTTTTGATAATTCTGATGTACTCATACATCCATTCTTGGAAAGTTGATGAAGTTGAAAATCCCTTCACTCTACTTAGAAGAGTGATCATATCACACACATCCTCTTTGAAGTCACTGCGAGGAAGGTTATTAGGCCATCTCGAAATGTTGGGCCTCAGAATCTTCAACCATTTCATGGTAATAAACTTCTTGGCTTCATTTTGATCTTTATCATAAGCCTCCTGGGAATGTTGAATAGTCATGCCTGTATATTTCACAATGGTCGGGACTTGGAAAACCATGTCAAAGGAATTTGCATCCAACCTCATCATTATTTGTCTTGAAGAATCTCAACACTTTTTTCATCTCTGATGTAGTGTGAGGCAACTTGTAACACAAATTATGGATAATGTGCTGCTACTAGAAATGAAGCTACCCGATGAAGATTGCTATGAACAATGGCCTTCAAATTATTTTCTAGGGGTTGCTTCTCTTTTCTTTTGACAAAGTCATTCATATCAAGATGCCTGATTTTTGTATCCTTGATCTCATCAATCTTGGATGTGACTATTGTAGGAAAATAGACACCTTGATACTTTTATTTCATTTTTTCCTTCTTGCTTGATGAAGGTGACTCTTCAGTTGTCATTAAGTGTATCAGGAAACTACTGATATCTTGTAGTGAATGCTTTCGAGGAATGCTTGAAAAGAGGTGAAGTATAACTACATGGAAACAAAGATTTTTCCAACATTAGGAGAATATGCATATGTAGGCACGGGGATGCAGGAAGCCAAGTGAGCACATTGGAGCAAGCAGGTATGAGCAATGGAGTGCGAAAAATCGAGCGAATACAAAAGAAAAGGAGTTTGGAATGCATTTTTGGAATTCTCTAAGAGTTAGTGAAATTTTCAGGATCTTGTGTAGGAGCACTGAAATTCAGTTCCCTTACATCTTGGGGAAGTTCATTTTATGCATAGTCGTTGAATTTCAAGGTTATTACATTGCCTTGAAATTCTTTTGGAAGTTTTGTGTATGGGTATTAAAAATTAGCGCTTTTACACCTTGGGAAGTTTGTTTTGTGCAAGAGAGGTGAATTTTGATGCTTTGACCTCTTTTTGAAGAACATAGGTGGATTTGTGTATAGGTGCTAAAAAAGGCCACCTATGCATTTTTTGAAGGTTTTCTGTGTAGAGGTGGCATAAAATCCCGCCTCTACATCAAGGACTTATGGAAAACACAAAGATCTATTGGCAAGATTTTTCACCGCCTCTACATCAATGGGAGAAGTATCATGTAGTGGCGGTGAAAAATCCCACCACTACACTTATGCAGTGCTTGATATGTATTCAATTATTTACATGTATTGGTGGTAATTTTCACCGCTGTTACATGTCAGAGGAACTTTTTCACGTGGTGGCAATGAAAATTACCACTAACACATGGGGGTCGGATATGTCAAAAATACAAGGTTTTGAAAGATTTGGTGGAAAACGAAGGTTAACAAACAATGCTTGAAGAATTTAAAAATAACACACACAAAAGAAAAAATGACTAGGGAAAGTGAAAAGCTAAATCAACCTTTTTAGGTAAAAACGCAGATGGAAAAGAATTAAAATGCAAAATAAAACCTATGAACATGAAATAAAAAAGAAATAAATGCTTACCCAAAATGATGTGAAAATATTTAAACAAATATAAACAAGCCCAAATGAAACGATTAAGAAACCCTAACAGACAAACAAAGTGAAAGAACAACAAAACACACTTCGGTGTGATGAAACAAAAACCCTAGACTAGAGATGTGACAAAAATTCGTCCACAAAATTTGCGCTTGAAAAGTGAAGGAAATTTAGCACCAAATCACATAGAGAGGAGAAAATGAAGCCAAACAATCATAAAAATGAGGTTAAAATGACTTTAAAATTCATTAAAATCGTTTAAGTAAAATTGCATTAATGAACTATAAGTTCATTAACTCTACACGTGCGAAGGTGAGAAAGTGCAAGGGCAGTGAAAAACATCGCTTGTGCATTTTCAAAAAAACTTAACATGCATAGGTGCTAAAAAATGCCACTCTTGCATACTCAAAGAGTTAGATGTGTAGTGGTGCTAAAAAATAGCATCGCTACACATTAAAAATTTTCTCAGCTCATGTAGTGGTGCTGAAAAACAACGCCCTTACATGGGCAAAAAAAATTCTGACTCTGAGAAAGTTAAAATCAACAAAATACTTATTTTGAAGCTTTTTGAGAAATGAGAAGAAATGAGTGCTCGAGGGGACGAATCGAGGCTTAGGACCATGCATAAAGCAAAAAAAAATCAACTCATTTTGCATGCTTAGAGTGCACGATACTACGAAACATACAAGTTTTGTAGGGGTTATCTTGTGAATTGAGCACAACTGGATTCGAGGATAACAACTGGCTCTAGCTGGGGAGCTTCCTTGGATCATTCTTTGAAACGATTGAAGGGAGAAGAACTCCATAATCTAAGTGCCTTCATCCATCCATTAGGTGTAGATTCAGGTGACAAAAACAAAAAGACGCAAAGACTATATAAATATTTATATTATACATGTGTTACCCCATTGAGAAAAGTGTTTCAGATGCTGCCCACTATGTGGAAGCACGAATGGCATTCCATTCTCGTATGCAAAAAGAAAGGTATTTTCACCATGGAGCTAATGTATCTTGAATGGACCCGTCCATAGTGAATCAAACTTTCCATGCATACCTTTTGGTTCTCTTCTCTTATCCCACAAGAGAACTAGATCTCCAACTTGGAAATCATGAGACTTCATCTTCTTGTCAAAAAGCCTCTTAACCTATTCTTGATGCTTTGTGATACAATTCACCATTTGAACACATTTCGATCCTCCAATTTAGAGAGATACATGATGTGCTTATCAACCGATCTTTCAAAAGTCTAATCCTCAATGGCATTGGCCAATTTGAGGGTGGGTAGTTCTGGTTTGATGGGAATTCCTGCATTCAACCCATAAAGGAGTTGAAATGGGGACATGCCTATCACCTACTTTGAGGTAATCCTATCAGCCCACAAAGCATCATACAATGCTTTGTGCCACAACCATTGATTCTCATCAAAAAGTTTGTGAATGATGGTCACCAGATTCTTGTTACTAGATTCAACTTGACCATTACCTTGCGGATAATAGTTGGATGAATATGAGAGTGTAATTTCGTGCTCAAAACAAAACTCCATGATCTCGCTTGACGAGAATGTGGAAGCATTATTTGCAACAATCTTGTTTGGCACACTGAACCTGGATATGATGTTCTCTTTCAAGAAATTACGCACTACCTCTGATGTAGCATGCTTTACTGGTATTTCCTCCACCCATTTGGTGAAGTAATTAGTAGCGATAAGGACATAGGTATGTCCCACACTTGAGGTTGGATTCACTGTGCCAATGAAATCAATGCACCATTGTTGGAAGCGCTCTTCAATGATGACTGGTTTCAGGGGTAGAGCTACCAACTTTGGCTTGCCTACGAACTATTGACATAGTTTGCACTTACACACCCATGAGTATGCATCTTGAAAAAGAGTGGGCCAATAATACTTATCCCTCAAAATCTTGTGGGTTGTAACTAGCGTTGAGAAGTGTCCTCCAAATGCTAAGTCATGAAAAGACTTCAACAACTTTTCCTATTGTGCCTCATCAACACAGTGCAAGAAAGTACAATCCATTGTCCCACAAGACATAATTTGTTGATTTGAGCTTGATAGTTATTTTCTCCTTAGATGTAAGGGGATACATACATTCTCTGTATGTAAGGAAATGAGCAATATTTGAGTACCATTCATTAGTAGTACTGACAAAGAAAACCATTGGAAAATCATTAGCACTCACCTCCTCATCTGAAACTTCTTCATTAGGATTATTATCAGCAATAAGCTGACATAAACCTCACCCATGCACCAGTTTGGTGGGCTTTATATCCATGTCATAATCTTATATCTTGGCAATCCAATTGCTCCTTTTTGTACCAAATTCTTACTGCATCAAGATAGATTTGACAGTTGAATCTAGAACCAATGCTCTGACATGGCTGTTAAGAAATTAAAACCTCAAATGCTTCACTGCCTTAACCACAATGAAAGCATGTTTCTCCATCTGGGAATATTTTAATTCATGATTCTTTTAGGCATAACTCATGAATGCAATTGGGATTCAAATCCCTCACTATTCTCTTGCACCAAGATTGTTGAGAGTGTATGCTTAGAAGCATAACTGTACATAATGAATTCCTTTGTGTAGTATGGAAAAACTAACACCGGTGCATGAGAAATAACTTCTTTGATATCATCAAATGCAACTTTCCCTTTTGCAATCCAATGAAATGTGGAAGTTGCTTTCATCATATTAACAACATGACGAGTCTTCTTTGTGAAATTAGGTACGAATCTTCGCAGAAAGTTCACCTTCGCGAAGAAAGAATGTGAACAACTTTCTTACTTGATGGAAAAGTAAGAGCTTGGATACTCTTGACCCTCTCAGGATCAATTTTGATACCATCCTTGGACACAATGTGACCAAGAAGTTTACCTTTTGTAACCCCAAAAATTGACTTTTTTGGATTCAATGAAATTTTGTGTTGTTTACACCTTTCCAAGATTTTCCTCAAATGGAAGAAATGTTCTTAACGCTTCTTAGAAAAAAATGTAAGATCATCTAGATAAACTACAATGAACTTACCCAATATGTCACAAAAATCCAAATCCATTGCATGTTGGAATGTGGCACCAACATTGATAAGACCAAAAGGAATTATGTGATACACAAAAGTACCCCATGGCGTTGTAAAGGAAATCTTGTGTTGATCATCTAGATTGGACTCTATCTAGTTGTAACCAGAGAAACCATCCAACATGGAAAGCATCTTAGATCCAGTCACCATTTGAAGAACTTGGTCCATCACTGGAAGAGGGTAGTTGTCCTTTAGTGATAGTTGATTCAGATTTCTAAAATCCACACATATGTGAATTTCACTATTCTTTTTGTGAATAGGAATGATATTTTCTATCCATGTTGAATGATGGATAGGAAATATGATTTGTGCATTTAGCATTTTCTATATTTCTGATAGGATTGTTCCAGAAATTTTGGGATTATATTGCCTTTCCTTCTACTTGTAAGGCAATGCTCCAGCTTTGAGTGGAATCTCATGTTGCACCTCTTTTAGATGAAAAGACTTTGAATCTTCATAAGAATATGCCAATTCGTCCGTGTATTTTCGTAGTAATTCAACAAACTGTTCTTTTTCCTCAGCTATGTAACACTTTCCAATATTCACCATCTTAGGATCTGCTTCAGTTCCCAAGTTGATTTGCCCAACTTCTTTAGATGAATCAGAATATGACTCTTGCTTTTTGACATACTGATCATGTTTGTAAAAAAGTATTTCAAGGGATACCAACCCCTTGGGAATTTTATTTCCTTTTAGCTATAGAAACTCTTCACCTATGATTGGATCAAATTCAAAGATAGATTCTCGGGGTGGAGAATCACTTCCTTCAAAGTATAACTCATAAAAAAATTTGAATTTTCAAAGAAAGCAACAATTTGATGATCATCATTGAAGATCTACCAATTTTCTAAGTTGTTAGGAACACTTGGGCGAAAAACCAACTCAATGGTATAGGTAGGTCCATGAAAATCCTTGTGTGGTATCAAGAGCATGGCTGAAACTATTAAGGAATCAACCCTATCATTATACTCTCTTGAAACTACATAAATGTTAAAGGCATCAAACTCCTCAATGCAATCCCAAACAAGATTGTGGTAATGCCTGAGTCTGGAATTCTTAGTTTGGTACAAATTCCTTATTTGTAAAACCACCAACTTAGCATCACCTTGGGCATGGAGGTTCTTGATTCCTTTCCTGCTTGCAACTTGCATACCTAATAACAAAGCTTCATATTCGGTCATTTTATTAATATTATCAAACTGTAATTTAAAAGCAAAAGGAAAGATTTTCCCTTTTGGATAGAAAAAAACAATTTTGGCTCATGAACCTATAGAATTACAACTACCGTCAAACTCAATTACCCAAACATCATTTGGATTACCAAGGTTTGCAGTTTCAAAATCTATAACCTCATCCTAATGAAGCTTCATAATCTGTGAAGGACAAATCATCTGAAGATGATTCATTTTTTGGAGAAGATGAGCCAACACTTTCTGAATCATGCTTCGTATTTCTTGATGATGACTTGGCATCCTCATCAGTTTGCAAATAATAAGTTCCAACACTAGAAGACTCAAATAGAATTTGAGCTCTTGGATCATTGGACTTAGTGACTAAAAATTTGGATTCCCTTTTAGGAACCAACTTTTGCATCACACCCTTTATCGGTATCTTGGAATTTGACATATCCATGTTAAGTTCTCCTCCTACATCTTTATAGAAATTGTGTCCAAGTAGAACACCATAAGATGTTGGAACATCTGCTACCAAGACTGTCATCTTGATCTTCTTTTCTGGATATGTAGAAACTACAAATTGTGCATCCTTGATCTACCTGATTAGAGGTACTTGCTTGTTCTCCATAGAGAAACAACTGCCAAAATTTTTCATGAGATTCAAACCCAAGGCAGTAGCTACCTTGGCGGGCATAACATTGTTAGATGCACCAGAGTCTATAACACAATTACTCAATTTAAATCCATTGACAAGCAAGGAAATGTAAAAAGGGTCAATCCTTCCAGAAGTATTTGAAGGAATAGTAACTAAGTTATTCTGAGGAGGCTTAGGCTTTGGAACAACAAGAACATCTGAAGAGGTATCCCTACTAGGAGTAATTCCTTTGTCTCTAACAAACTTGACAAGCCTGCCAAATTGATCGGGATTAGCCTTGAGGTATTCGGCTTCATACATTTGGATTTTTGCCCTCTTTGCATGATCAAAAATGTCGAAAGCTTGGAAGGATTTTTGCAAAGAAGATTGGGTAACTTCATTGATGGGTTTGAAAAAAGGAACACTAGTATTAGGAACTTGGACATTGGCTTTTGGCATTGAAGGAACTGTAGGAGGATGAGGAGCACTTGTTTGTTTGTTGTATCTTTTCGTTGCCAAGGAAAAGGAGATCCTCTTTTTGCAATAGTTACCGACGCCTTGTCCTTTTCTTTTGTAGCATCAACTTGAGCTTGATCAAGTTGATTTTGTTGTGACCATGTGAAAAAAACATAGGTATCAGTTACTAGATCATCATCATCCGACTCATTCGCAACTTGTAAATAACCAATGTTGGAATCGCCAGCTGCATCTACTCCCTCATCTTGGAATAAATCAACATCTTCCTCCATAGGATATTTCGGTTGTGCATACTTGTCTTGCTCTGCCTCGTAATACCCCACAACCACATTGGTAGTTGGAGCTTCTAAAGAAATCCTTCCTTGTAGTGCATGAAGACAGTTCTGATTTCTATTTCCGGGATAATTAGGAAAATTCCTTCTAGGAATATCCTTGTAGGAATTATTAGAAACTTGCTTCTTCAAATCCAAAATCTCATTTTCTAACCTTTGTACCATGGGATCAACAAAGTTGGATTAATTATTTGATGCTTTCCCTTTTCTATTTGTATTCATTCTTATTTTTCCACCAAGTATCAAATCATCTTCAACGCTTATTGCTAGTGCTTGAGTAGCTTCAAGATCAGGAATAACAACCCTACGCAATAAGAAGCTTACTTCTGGAAGTTGCATAATAATGAAGAAGCACTTAAGATTATGAGATTTCGGTTTAGCCTCAATAGGAATCCTTGTCACTAGCTTATTGAATTTAGCCATGAATTCACACATGGGTTCATGTGCCTCTTTCCTCATAGTTGTAAGTTTAGCTAACAAAGCATGTGCATCTTCAACAAGTTTGAATATATCATCAAACTTAGCATGGAGAGTATTCCAGTTAGTAACGACACCAAGAGCAAGAGTATAGAACCACTCAGCAGCTACTCCTTGTAAGGTTTCAAAAAACAACCTTACAACAACATCTTGGTGTTCAACACCAAGAACACCGTAAACAATGTAGAAATCAACGATGTGTTCATTAGGATGTTTCTTTCCATCACCATAGAATTTTAGGATGTTCTTTCATGAAACATGTGGAAGCTCATGTAAAGGAGCCGCCAAGTTAAGGGGACCTAAAGCATTACCCCAAGGTCCAATATGTGGTGGTTGAGGTTGAGCCATAGCAATTTGAATAACAAGTACTTGAACTAGAACTCTATGAAAGACAAAAGATTCACTTGGAAGCGGTGATCTTAATCTTCATGGAGGATAACTTACAGTACATTGTAGCGGTGACCTTGCTCGCGGAGGAGAAGGAAGAATGTTATGACGTTGCAAAAATTGATAAAATTGATCCACCACACCTTGCACCCTTAGACCTCGTGTATAACTTCTATTAGCTAGAATGTAGACTTTGAAACAAAAGAGAAATTAGAAACAAAAATATGTAGTAGCTCACAATAAGAAACTAGAGTAGTTGTCCACTTCAATAAAAAGCATGAGGCTTCGATTACGTGCTTCGTTGCGTGCTTTGTACCCCAACAAAGTCACCAAAAAATTGTTGGGTGAAAATTTTGTAATCCCTTTACAGATTACAAAACTTGAATTTTAGCCATAATTGTTGTGAGATAAAATCTCTCCTCTCAGAAAGGGGAGACACCCTATTTATTACTTATTGAGACTAAAGTAAACTATTCAAATATTTACAATATGTACACTACACTAATCATATGGGGGTGTGTCACATTCACGATTCTCTCTTCTTTCAGAGAATATGTTTACAATGTTCCATGGTTTTTATTTCTTGATGCGATACAACTTTAAATAAAACCTAAGTAGTAATTTCCAATACTTCTAACTTGTCAAAGCATAGTCTAGGAGTACCAGTATAATAAAGATACGTAACTGGAAAGCTTACAGAGGTACAAAGTTATTTCATAGTCTTCAATGATGAATTCCACAATAAAGTAACCAACAATGTAAATGAAGCACAAAGTCTTCAATATACTTCATGAACAACATGAACAACTTCAAGCATAAAGTCTTGGAGATCATTCACCAATATTATCAGCAATTACACAATTCCAAGAAAAAGACGTAGCAAAAAGTCCACAAATCAACTTGAAAGCCCTCCAATCTCAATTAATAAAAGCACTGCTAATCCAATCCAATAATAAGATAAACTAATGTGAAAGACATAAAAACATTCACATCTGTTGAAATTAATCCAACACAAAGTTTAATATGCAATTTAGCCTTCTTTATTGATTGAAAATAGTTTCACAATAAGAACTCAAAGTTTCAAAATTGCTTTACAAATGAGTAGCACTTTGTTGCATTAGACAAAAGGTCCATAATACAATACAACTCTCTCTTATTTATAGGTGAGGGCAATGAGCTATTCTAGGAAAAACCCTAACTAACTATTGACTTATCCAAATGTGATGTCCATGATTGTAGGAGACATCTTCGTTTTTACATGTAATTACATTGTTGCAAAATGACATGTAAAAATGCCAACACCTATTTACATAAAGCATGATAAAAGCATGAAATCTAACTATCTCTAGAAATGTAAAAAGATTTATGGTTCCTTTCTCTGTGCTTGGAAATCTTCATATTTCTTCAAAATCTCCTACATTACTGTCTCATCTGGTCCTAAAGTGTAATCAATAATAGTGTAAACCTTTGTGACTATGAATGGTTGGTCTAGACCTGCTCAAACATCATCAAACAACCCAATGTTAGTCAACAAACAAGTCTAAAACAATCATTCCCCATGCAATTCATTCTAATACAATGAACAAGAAAACAAAGATAGAATATCAAATGAAAGCTTATTGAAATCCTATTCAAAACACTCAAACTAGCATCCAATGGGTGAATTGGTACTACTTTGATGTGGAAAGTAGCCCTTTCCAAATTCCTTACAAGCTTTGATGATGAACAATGATGATTTGTGCTCCTTGGTGAAAAATGTCAATAACCTAGCTAAGATTGATGAGAAACTATGAAAACTTGGATGAAATGTTGATGAACTTGCTCAAAATCTGTAGAGACTAATCTTGCATAAAGTTGTGGATCCAAAATCAATAGAGGAGTCCTCCATTTATAGGAAAGAAGGATGGAGAAATGAGAAACATGAAGAATGTGGGATTAAAGATAGACCAATGGCCTTGTGCCACTTGTCAACATGCTATTGAAGAGAGGTGAAGCACATTTTGATCAATGTGCATGATAAATGCAATTAGGTGGAATTTGAAATTCAAAAGATGGCTTGTGGAGGAAGGGTTGAAAATATGAGTTAATGCAACTTGGCTCAAGAAAAAAGGATATGTAAGAGCTATAAATGCCATGTTGGAGGACAAGTCCTTTTGGGAGGGAGATTTCAAATTAGGGGAATATTCCAAAGAGATGTCATTTTGAATGGAAATAGAAGAATTAATAAATCAAATAAATTGATTTACTTGTGCAAGTTACAAAATCTAGAGGATTTGATAGATTAGAATTAGAGTTAATTAGGATTTAATTAACTTAGATAGAAATTAGTTTGATTTGACATTTGACTTAGATTTTAAGATTTATTTAAATCAAATGAGAAGAATAATGAACATTAGATTTAATTAAATAAATTTTGATTTATTTAATTAAAAGGGATGACTCTAGGATTTAATTAAACAAAGATGATTTATTTAATTAAAGAGAGAATATGATTTAATCAAATAAAGTGATTTATTTAATTAAAAGAAGATAATGATTTAATCAAATAAAGTTGATTTATTTAATTAACAGAGGAATTATGATGAATTAATTAAATAAGGATTATTTAATTAATTGGTATGTAAAGAAATGATTCAGGAAGAACTAATGTTAGTGAATCATGATCAAGTGTGCGATATCAATCAATATAATTTGAACATCTACATTTTGCCCCTCTTTGAAGCAATGTACCTGTTGTGTTGGTTCAAAGAATAACCTTGCCGAGATCAAAATTCAAAAAAAAATCTGACTTTTTAGATGCCCCACTATTGCCACAGCGGAAGAATTGCGCTAGTCTACTGCCCCCTTGAGAGATCAAACAAAAATTTGGATTTTTGGGGGATTTCATGAAAAAAGAGGAAAAGTTGCCCAATGGGTTCAGAAAGGCTCCAGGATGCTGAAAATATGCCAAAACACGAAAAAAAGACCTGAAATGAGCTTTAGTTGGGCGAAAATGGGGTTGGGGGTGCAAAACCCTAGTTTGATGACTAAAAAGGGGCAAAAAACCCTAATTTTCATGCTTAAATAGCCTTGGAGGGGTCACTTTCCATTCATTTTTGCGTTCAAACCTTGAGATTTTCAGTGTTTTGAGCTCTGACCCTCTTGCAGAATGGCACAAAGAGTGTTTCCTGGACATATTTCTGAGCAAGTTCGTGTGTACCAGAGACCTCCAGGTGCAGGACCAGCAGTATGTGACCCTAACATGACCTTTAGTTTTGATTTTTGAGAGCATTTATTACGTTTTAAAAGGTCAAACTCTCCAGTGACGCTAAAAGTGCATAATCGGCAATGCTAGGCTTCAAATCGCATCGCCACTGTGACTTGTGATGTTGCGTCACCATTTAGCTTTAGGGTTTCAAAGCACAAATGGCGACACCATTGTGAATAGCGAGGCCATTGTGAATGGCGATGCCACAATTCAGTTAGGTTTTAGGGTTTTCAGGTCAAAGGGGCTCGCGTGTACAAATAGCAACGCCATGTCTTGGTTTGCCTTTTGAAGAGGTCAAGCGTCACTGTTTGGAGTTTCCAAAGGGTGATGCCATTGTAAATAGTGACACAATCATGGTTTTTGTGTTGAAAACTCCAAACGAGATTAGATTTTTTTTACGAATTTTGACGTTATGACTTTATGAGTGCAAGAGGATAGAGAGCCTATGCTTTCACATGAGCATCAACCCTCGGTGCTGAGTAGATTGAGTGGTTTGTGCGAGTTGCGGCAGGAGCACCTAGGAGAGATTGACCTCTGGTACATTGCCTATGCACCTACCGTGAGGACCCATTTGGCGAGATCGTCCTTTCACCTACCCACCGATGAGGCTACTGTTACACTGGAGGACATTTGGCGTATCTTGCGATTGCCCATCCATGGTGAGTGAGTTATTTATGATACCGATGCTGACAACGATGCATGCTTCGAGATCCGAGAGGTTGAGGAGCTCATGCTTTCTGAGGGCCAGCTTGATTTAGACTACTACAGACACCAGGTGTTGGTTTTTAGGTTGATTGTTGCTGCGATCATATCAAGATTGGTGGCTCTAGATTAGCAAGGCAAATATTTCAGCTTGGGATGGGGCCTGGCTTGGGAGTGGATGTTGTGAGAGAGGACACTATTTGCATGGGGACCAGTGATGTTGGCCTCATTATACCATGATTTGCATGAGTTCGCCTATTGTGACAACTAAGCGATCGGTGTCGGTGTCACACTATTACACATATGGGCATGGGAGCACATAGTCATGCTTCGACCGAGGGTTACTATGGTCAATGTTGATCCCGACGACCCAACAGTTTGGAGGTATAAGGTGGCCTCACCTTTACACATACATGACAACTAGGCCTACCTCATGGGCACCATGTTATCGATGAGATGACAGTGTTTACTTAGAGGCCATGGTTACACATGCTTGCTTGGTATGATGATGTGCAACAACTCTTCTATGCTCGGCAGGATCAACTTATACAGGGCGTGAGCATACTATGATTGAGCACTACCTACCAGATAGGGTAGCCAGACAGTTCGGGGATGTGCAAGATCGCCCCGATGATTAGTATGTTGCTATTTTTGCGAAGACATCCAGAGAGACTACCTGGGGTCAGATGATCCCAACGTTTGATGCAGTTGACAGTTTTAGGCAGCTAGTGGCTAGGCCATGGGCCTACGCACAGGGACAGGAGGATTTGGGCCCTACACATGTGTATGATGATTGGTTTAGGCCTTCACTCCAGCTAACAATCCCAGGAGTAGCGCTTCCTTAGAGGAGACCCTGAGGTAGGACAACGAGGAGGGGGCAGGCAGGACAGGTTTTAGGAGCACTTGGAGGAGGAGGAGGAGCGCCACCTCCACACCAGCCAAATCAGAGAGACCAATAGCCACCGCTGAGGGACTAGCAAAGGGACCAACCTAGGGATTAGCAACCGCCACAACCACCACAGCCAGACCCAAGAGACGCCTAGATACAACAACTTTAGGGGAAAATATAGGGTTTACAAGCTCAGATACAGGCTATTACAATAGAGAGGAACCAGGCCAGACAATAGGTCCATGCCCTCACGACAAAGCAAGATTAGGAGTGCTAGCAGAGGCAAGCGATAGAGCTGTAGCTGGCCCAAGAGTTCAGCAGGATGCAACTGCTAGAGAGCATGGACTCTACATCACAGGGTAGGACAATTCCTATGCAAATGTACCGCGAGGCTATACAGGAGGCCAAGTATTATCGATCTCACTATCAGCAGGCTATACCCATGGCAACTCAGGTGTCGGAGTACTCTCAGTAGACAGGCAAGAGATAGGCAGATGATCGTGCTGAGAGACAGGCGGGTGAGGGGAGCAGCCACCAGGGCTAGCTCATACAATTTTGATTAGCAACATTCTTTTTTGAGATCCATAGGCTCCATTTTTTATAGCCCTGTGGGGGCATTTGTACATTGATTGATACACATACACATGATCTTGATTTGTACCATGTCAGTTACATATTTTTTTGATATATGATATGATCAATTTGTTATGCGATGCATCTATTTTATTTATGCATTATGGATGGATGTACTTGATGTGCAATATGCGATGTGATTCTATATGATATGATGTGATGTATGATTATCAAAATGTTTATGGATGTCATGGATGCATTTATTTTTTGTATTATTTCTATGCACTTTTATGATGATGATGTATGGAGTATGGATGTATGGATGAAAATGTTTATGATATGCAAATGATTTTGCTTTAGACTAACAAATTTATATTATGCCTCCTAATGGATGATGTTATATGTTATGATCGTGAAATGTATGGGATGTTATGACATGCTCTTTTCCTTTTTCAGTATCTTTTTCATGTACTTTTATGATGATGATGATGTATGGATGATATGATAATGCTTATATGATTATGCAATGGATGCAAATGTCTGGTTTATGAGATGCTTAGAATAACCAATATATATTATGATGTAAATGATGGAAATGCAATGCATGTGAGATGATCAGTGTTTCCTATTATATATGATATGCATGATATGCAACATGCTAATGGTTTGTGGATGCAGGATGGATGCATTGGTGATGTTTTTATTAACTATCATGGTACCATGTTAGCATAGAGAGAAGAAAGAAGAAATGATATGATGATAAGAAGATCCAACAAGTCCATGATCTATGAGACTTTATTAGAGATGATGATGATGATGCTTTGCTTTATCAGGAATTGGGATTTTAAAAGGGCTTACTTACCTTATGTTTGATAACACACGTAGGCACGATGCATCAAGGTATAAAGAACCAGGATGGTGTTGCACCTAGTGTGATGGACTTTGAATCGACAATCAGATAGGAGTACTCTTGTTCACACCTAACCTATGGAAGCTCATTTAAAACACAGTTCAGATATTTCAAACATATCAGAACAAAACATAGAAAGGAAAGCCTTCCTATGTGGTCAACAAGACACTTGAAACACCCTCCCTACAAACCAAACAAAGTACGAATGACCAAGGTTATATTACAAGAACATCCAACAAGCACAACAGATAAAAAGATAATGATTGTTGCCCCATTCCTTTCTCTCCAAATCCCTTTGTTTGGACATCATCGAGAGGTCATTGGAATGAGTGCAATAAGATAAATCAAAAGACAAAGATCAAGTAAACAAACAATCTAATGTTCTTCATACCACTAGCCAAGACTAAACTACGGTGATGCCTGATGTTGATGTCCATTGTAGGAAGGATGCATCCTAGGAAATGATGTTATCAGATGATTTGGGATTGACTAGATGATGGGCTATTAGTACAAAGAGTTGACCAACTTGTTTACCTAATGACCTAGACTTGAGACCTTGACATTTGAGTTTTCACTTTCAAACTGCTAGACTTGTTTCTGATTGTTTCACCAAAGGTTGAGGATGATGATGATTTATTATGAGTGGATGTTTATTGCGGGTGAAGGCAAGATGTGACAGATGGATTTTTTAAATTTTTTTGGATGTTTTTAATGTTTTTGAAATGTTTTGAGGTTGTTTTTGGTATTTTTTGAGATGTTTTGCAAATTTTTTGAGTTTCAAATTTTCCAATGTTTTTGTGTTTTATGAGATTTTGATCAAGAACCTATCCTAGGGGCCTCGGGGTCTGATCAAAGATTAGCCTTGCCTACGTTATACATGCAGAGACCATGTAGTTTGACTGACACAAAATTGATTATTGATGAGATATGAACAAATGGATTGCCATTTTATTATGACAGACTCCTAAAGGATTGACCTAAGTGTCTCGAGGGATGATGAAAGATCAACCTTGCCTACTTTCAGAGCTCGGAGACTCGTAGTTCGACAAGATGACTTTGTTTTTGAATTTTTGACTAACTTTTTGACCTATTTTTTGGTTTTTGACATGTTTTGAATGTTTTTGGGTTTTTCAAATTTTTGAATGTTTTTGGATTTTTTGATGTTATGATGTTTTTGGATTTTTTGTTTTTAAGGAAGACTGCAAGAATATACACGAATCCGATCCAATGTAAGTATAAGGGCATGACCCCAACGTGATGCAATGTGATAGACTACTCTGATATAGGCAGGACAAACTGACCTTAAGAATGGGCCGAGTAGTACTAGGAGGGATCATGATACAAACACAGGATCAAGCTATGATGCAGACGCATATGAGTGATGGGTAAAGATACAAAAGCATGATGGATGACTGATGTAGAACGAGTCGTAGGGATCATCGTGGATGGAAAGTGCTTATTTACACAAGGCGCATGTTTTCCAAGTTTTCACCAAGGTGGATGGAAAATGCTTATTTGCACAAGGAGCATTAAAAATATTTTTTACACCAATAGTATTTTTTCTGATTTTTTGGTGACACAAATCTTCAATTTTCTTAATAATGGTCTCATTTTGTAAGACTTAAGCAATTGCACAAAAAGTTGACATTGTTTGGTTAATGTCTTATCGGAAAAGTATTTATTGAACATATTGGTAGTCCACAAACGAACCATTCATTGTGATCTTTTTCCTTGAAGATTATCTATTATGTTCTCATCTATTTCAAGCGACCATTTAGGGGTTCTCATGTAATTAGGTGTTACATAAGGTTCATTTTCAACATTTTCAATAATAATTCCAACATTTTCATTTTCAACAACATTTTTATTTCCAATGTTGTTCACATTTTCATTTTCAATTTCAATATGATGTTCAATATTTTTAGATTCTATTTCATCTTCACTTGAATTAACATTTAACAGTGCAGAAGAAGCTTCAATTTGAATATTTGTCATACCTTGTCTTCTTTTCCTATGACTTTCTCTATCTTTTGCTCTATATGCTTCAATTTGATTTGTTGTTAGTTTCCTTTTTCCTTTTCTCTTACATCGACTACTGCTCCCCATTGCACAAACAAAAAACACACACAAATGATTGTAATTGTTAATAAAGTGTAAGAGAATCTCGCAAAAGCTGAATTTTGTCTGATACAAACAAAAAGGACAAGATTTCCGCGACAAAAGGAATGTGGGGACCATTGGAATGCTCAAAATGCTCCCATTTTTGTTTTTTATATAACTTAGTAAACAAATATCTTTTCTGAAATGGAGATCCGTTATGTTTTGCACTTGATATACCTGTCGTTGCTCGTGCTTCCATCTTTTTAACCTATAGCAAAGCAAATGGATATATGTTTGCTTTAGTTTTAAGAATTATTATTAACATAATATTATTCATATTTTATATTTTATATTAAATATATTATATGTTATGATATATATTTATATAATATATACTATATATTAATATATATTATCTGACTCTCCCTCTCTCTCTCTCCCTCCCTCCCTCATATATAATATATGTTATCCCCCTCTCCCTCTCTCCCTTCATCCATCCCCCCTCTCTCTCTCCATCTCTCTCTCTCCCCCCTCTCTCTCAAGTCCCTCTCTCTCTCTCTCTCCCCCTTTTAACTTATATATATTAATATAAATATATTAATATATATTCATATATATTAATATATTAATTTATACTATATATAGTATATCATTTATACTATATATACTATATCATTTATACTATATATTAATATGTATGCATACTTATGCAATAAAAAATAGATATTTGTTATGTTTAGAGTTTTACTAGCCAAACAATATGAATTCATAGGGGAAGCTTCAAAACCTATACAATAAATAATGGATATCTGTTATTGTTTGATTTTTATAAACCAAATAACACATAAAACCAATATTATGTATTATTAATATATAGTAAATGTATTATATATTAATATATCATAATATATTATATATAGTATTATTTAATATATATACTATATATACTATATTATTTAATATATATACTATATATTATATATTATATAATATTTATTTTATACTAGATATAGTATATAAATAATATATTATGTATTATATATACTATATATTATATATCTTATACTCTCTCCCTCTCTAGCTTTGGCACTACTATTGATATCCAACTTGTATTTTGTATTGAAATTTTGAACACAGTAATTAAGCATTCTGTTATCAAAATCTTGACCTCCCAAATGCATATCCCCTCTAACAGCCTTGACGACAATATTACCCTTTCGAACAAAAAGAACCGACACATCAAACATACCTCCACCCAAATCAAAGACGAGAACACTTCTTTCTCCAGTGAATACATCATGGAAACCATAAGTTATAGCTGCAACCATTGGCTCGATAATTGTTCGCATGACATTGAGGCTTGTAATCTTACCAGCATCTTTTGTGGCCCTCTTTTGTGCATCATTAAAATAAATAGGCATAGTACAATAACCACATTCTTCACCTCACATTAAAATAAGCAACATGGATGAGATCTCTTCAGGTGCAAATAACTCTCTCTCAGGTCCATCCCACTTCCTCTCTCTCTTAGGCCTCTCCCACTCCCTGTCTCTCTCTAGATCTCAGGTCTCTCCCTCACACCCTAACAAGATAACTCTCTCTCCCCCTCTCCCTCCCTCCATTTTCCTTCTCTCCCTCTCTCTCTCTCTCTCAAGAATCTCTTTCTCCCTCCCTCTCTCTCTCCCTCCCTCTCACTCTCTCTTGGGCCTCTCCCTCCTACTCTCCCTCTCTCCCTAACTAGATAACTCTCTCTCCCCCTCTCTCCTTCCCACCCTCTCTCTTGGGTCTCTCTCTCAAGTATCTCTCCCTCTTAGGTCTCTCTCTCTCTCCCTCCCTCTCGGGTCTTTCTCTCTTTTATATACTCCTCCCTCCACTCCCTCCCTCTCTGTTCTCTATCTGGTCTCCAGTCTCTCCCCTCTCTCCCCTCTCCACTGGTCTCTCTCTCCCTTCCTCTCAGGTTCCTCCCTCCCTCTCTCTCTCTCTCCGGTCTCTCCCTCCCTCCTCTTTCTCTAAATGGGTCTCTCTTTCTCTCCATTGGTCTCTCCCTCCTCTCTCCCTCTCTCTCCCTCTCTCCAAGTCTCTCTCCCTCCCTCTCTCTCTCTCCTCCCTCTCTCTCCCTCCCTCCCCTCTCCCTCTCAAGTCTCTCCCTCTCTCTCCTCTCCTTTGTCTCTTTATCTGGTCTTTATATATACACTCCTCATGTCTCTCCCTCATATCTCTCTCTCCATTCTCCCTCCTCCCTCCCTCCTCTCTCTCTCTCTCTCTCTCTCTCTCTCTCTCTCTCTCCCTCCCTCTCTCCCTCCCTCCCTCTTACCCTCTCAACTCTCTCCCCATCCCTCTCATGTCTCTCACTCCCTCTCAGGTTTCTCTCTCTCTCTCTCAAGTCCCTCCCACTCCCTCTCTCTCTTTCTCTCCCAGGTTTCTCTCTCTTAGATCTCTCTCTCTCTTGTGAATTGGCTGCACATCAATAATTATATAATATATACTATGTACTAAATAATATAAATAATATATATTACATAATGTTAATATAATATAATATATTTAATATATACTATATATAGTATATAATATAAAAATATATAATATAAAAATGTATAATATAATAATGTATAATATAATATATAGTATAATACATATTATATAATACATAATATATAATATATAATATTTATAATATATTAGTATATTAGTATATATTAAAATATTAAATATTATGTATTATACATAATATAGGCAACAAATATTTGTTATAAATGAATATCCATTCTAAATGGATATTCATTTTTTCTGACAAAATCAATAGGCTCAGGATTGCCTAACTTGGAAAGTTAACCCAAAAAATGTGTTTACAAAATTTGCTTAGTTTTCTGAAGTTCGCCCTTGTGGCTAACGATTTTTTTTTTTTTCCGAATTTTATGAAACGAAAAGGGTTTATAGAAAAAAATGTCAGTTTTCCACCAATATCAGATATGCCTTATTTTGAATTGAATAAATAATTATTATTGATTTTCTGCATACATTACGACTAAAGTCCTGATTGATAGGTTGATTGAAAAACTTCTATAACTTTCAAATTACTTCACATTTTTTGAACCTAAAAGATTTGTCACATTCTATGCTTCGCATACTATAGGATTAAAAAAATGAATTTCATAAATTTTTGACCAAGTTATGGTGGTTAAACACACATGTTTTAATAATTCTAAAATGTTCTAATAAAAAAGTCATAACTAATTATTTACATGGAAAAATATTACAAAAAGAATCCAACACATCTGGGCATGTGTCCTCTACATATACTGAAAGTTTTAAAAAAATATGTTTAATTTTTTTTGTACTTAGGGTGGTCAGACATACACCCGCTTCTTATCTTTTTCTTGAAAAATTTAGTACCACTGCATTGAAATTTCAATTGTTTGCAAAAAAAAATTAACCTTTTTCCAAAACGAACTAGTAGCTTAGAAACTAAATTCAATTTGCTACAAGTTTTGTTCTTACATATTTTTCAAATTATGTTAATAACCTATTCAATTTTTTATGTCAAGTTGCCTAACTCTATTTTTCTGAATTTTGATTTTCACTTAGAGGCCTCGTTTGGATCCCCATGATCCTACACTAACCCAACTACAAATAGAAAATCCTCCTCGATATCCAACCATTCAACCCAAAGGTCTTGAAAATGCTATTATATCAATAAAATAGAGAGGATGTAAACCTCTCAAGCTAAACGAAGATAAAAAAAATCATCATTCCCTAAACAAGGAAATATGCCCAAAGCCACTCCTCAAACAAGTATTTTGATAGTACATTGATATCTCTAGACTCAAACACACATAAGAATACAAGATTTAAAAAAAGAATGCATATGAAAATTAGGTATAAAATACCTATTAGATCATTCACTACCAACCAAAAGTGGGGAATGAGATTTTTGTATGCATTAATAACCAAGTGTAGAGAAGGGAGATTGACTGCTTTGAGACTCCAAGTCATGGGAGAGTCCTAAACAACAGGTTTCCCTAAACTACCTCAAGCTTTGCTAGGCGAATTGAAAAGGTTAAGACATTAAGGCTAAAAAGGAAGAGAAATCTAGGTCCTACTATCCTTTTGCTAAACCAAATGTTTCATGGGGCCAGGAGAGCTGATTTTGAGGGTTTAATCCGCTACCCAAACAACTCACTATCTAATGATGACAACATGAACTATAGACTCCATCGCAATGTGTTGGTGTCTCAAATGTGTGTTGGCATCTGTGCGGACAAAAGGTCTTAGGAACATATTAAAACACCAAAAAATCAACTAACTACCAAATTGCTAAGGTTTTATACTATGACATAATATCTAAAAAGTGCAAAATTGAAGTACAACAAGAAGAATACTACTTCTAAGCTAAGCTAGAATTGGCAAAGAGAAAGTGAGAAAAGCATACCTTTCTACCCAAAAGTCAAATCTTCAAAGAGCTCCACATGAGAACACCTACACACACAAGACCAAGGAAAATGTTGTGGTTGTTTTAGAGGACTAACTTAGTGAGTCCCTCACTTTGGTGTTTCCACCTCCACAAATAGCTAGATAACAACAATATATGGAAAATGATGTAGAAACAAAAAGGAAATAGTGCTAAGAGGAATCACCAACAAGTATGCTACACAAAATACTCAAAGTGATGCAAATGGCAATGGCAATGAGAATGATCACCTCTACACCCACGAGCACTCAAGGAAAGTAGTGGAAGGAGAGAGCTTGCAAGTCACCCAACAACAACGTTGTCGCAACAAGCGAAGTGTAGGAGCCAAGAACATGATGTAGAAACTTGCAAGTATGAGAGTGAAGCCAAGAGAGTGAAGAAGAATTCTCAAGAGTCCAAGAAGTGTCAAGAAGGAATGAAAGAATGGAGAGATAGAACATTTGAATGACAAAATGAGGCAAGAGACCCATTTCTTGTCAATCAAGGGAGGCAGAGACATTACACTTCGTCACCAATGGAGAAATGTAACGCCTATGAAATTTTCAAAGGTAAGACTCTTGTTAGGATGGTAGCGTAGCGCGCGAATGTCCATGCAGCGTGCACGCATCCCCGATAGGATTCCTCCACCAATGCCAAAACGAGTCACCAAGTGGATGGAAAAAGGTGGTGTATGAGGAATTGCATCATTGTATTTTTTTTTTCTAAGGTAGGGTTGATGTAAATGGGGAATTTTCCTAGGGGTACAAATTCACTCCATTACATATTGCCCCCACTTTAGTAGGCATGTGTGTTAGTGTGAATGTGAGGTAAAGTAGAAAGAATTTGAAGAGAATATACCTAAATCATTAAGGAAGAAGATATTTGATCTAGTACACCTAGACGTGCAAGAGGTAGCTCTACAAGTGCTTGGTCCCATAGGGCAACCTTGATGTGAAAGAGAGAGAGATGGCTCCACAGGTACTTGGTCTTGCAGAAGCTAAACAAAGGTTTTATAGGTGCTTGATCCTATAGAATTGGTTCCATGGGTGCTCAGTCCCATAGAAGATGAACAAAGGCTCTATAGTTGCTTGGTCTTGTAGAGAGAAAGTACTTACAAGTTCTTGGTCCTACGAAAGGGGGCATCACAGGTTCTTGGTCCTATGGGGCCTGATGCAAAGGACTCCTCAGGTCCTTAGTCCTAAAGAGTTGATGTGAAATACCCTTATAGGTGCTCAGTATTGCAAGGTAAGCTTGGAAAGGTGTTCGGACCTCTAAGCTTGGTTGTAAAATCGACTTTACAAGTGCTTAGTTTTACAAAGAAACATGCTATGCTACAGAAAAAACATGTTAGACAAGAAATCTCAGACAAACAAACATATCACAAAACAAGCAATTGAAGGAGAAGTTTTCAAAGGGGTCCCTTGGGAACCCTTCAAGATAGCAAGGGGCCCACATAGAGGGACACTCCATTTGAAAAGCATGACATTTTTCACAAATGATTTTATCATCAAGGAATCCAATAAAAAGAATTTGATTTTGAAAGAAAGATCTCATTAAGGAGATCCTTGTTGAAGGATGTGATTTTTGAAAAATGTAAAATTTTCATAAGGGATTCATTGGCCACCAAATTCACCTTATTGAAAATCATAGTAGCCCCCCTTAGGATGGTGTGTGTGGATCCAAGGAGCACATGGCATCCTAAGGAAAGGAATAAAAGATAGTGATGTTGTGGCCCACGAGATATAGCAAGATGTAAAAATGGAAATGTTGTCTTGAACGCGAGGGACAACACATTAGTTCCATAACATCACAAAGCAAGCATAAAGAGAGGAAAGCAAAGATAAAATAAGAGACAAGAAAAAGTGAAGAAATTAAGAGATGGGGGGATCTAGGAGTTCAGGGTTAGATCAATTCTTATAGGTAACCCGTAATATATACGTGAACGAAAGATCATTTGTCCCTAAAATTTCCAGATCTGAAGAAGAGCACATGAAAATTAAAAAAAATTGGGTCAACATGGAAGAGAGTCCTAAATTCCCCCAACGCTTTGCATCATACCCAATTGTTGAAAATTAAGGTACAACATATAGAAGAATGATGAAATATATAGAGGAAGTTCATGACACAATTTCACTCCTATATCCAAGCTCCTACGAGGGTGACAAGGGTCCTCCAAGGACACATAAAAAAAAGCATGGGGGAAACACAACACACACACAAATCTAATCTATAGGTAAAGAAGAGGTACTCCCATAGTCCTCATCAACCAAGAGGTCATCGTTCTCCCAATCTAGATCATTATATGGGGAGGGCGAACGAGCTTGCAAGGACAAGATAACAAGGAGATCACCCTCTAACTCTCCTATGACAAGGGCCAAGGAAGAAGGCCCCTCAACATCTTCATCGAGCTCTTGTGAGGTGAAAGTCATCGATCTTGTGAAGATCAATGATAGAGCTGGGACATCATCCACCGAGTTAAACATGCACTTAACAAGAGTGCCATGTGTTAACCAAGTGGGAGAGGAAGGAGGCGCTCAAGATCCACCATCAACCTTGTCAAGAGGGATGGTGACAAACTCAAGAGATGTTGGGGTTGCCTCCATCACAAGGACAGTGCAGGCCAAAGTAGAAATTCCTTTCGAATAAGGTGATCCCTTCTTCTGACCTCCATTGGAAGTGAGGTTGTCATCCAACTTATGCTTTAGCAGAGGATGTAGAAAATCCACACAAAAGGAGCAGAAGGCAAGGAGGAAGAGGAAAAAACCATAGCTAACACCATCATGGTGTTCGAGATGTCCACAGGCTAAGAAAATGGAGGGATGTCTAGAAGGAACACTAGAAGAGGGGTCTCCACCAAAGGGGCAATCAACACTTGCACCCTTTTGGGGTGAGGGTCATTAGGATTCATTGGGGGAGCTGAAAGAAAGACCTAGGTGAGTGGAACTGAAGAAGAAGGAGCAGAAGATGGGGGCATAGTAGGAGATGTCGAAATAGGAATTGTTGGCTCCCCTTTTGCCTTCTGCAAGGCAATTTTTTTAGAATCCAAAGCCTTTCTCTAGTACTTCTGCTCACGCACAAGCCAATTTCGTCAGCTCTAAGAACTAGAAGTCATTGGTTGAGAAGGGATAGGAGGCTCCTGTTCTTCCATAGGTGTTTCCTCCACAACCATTGCTAGTGGAAGGGAAGAATCCTAGATAGTAGAGAGAGTGGGAATGACGACAGGTGGAGAAGCAAACCTAGGTACCTCAACAACAGGCCTCTTCCCATTCACTACTTGAGGAGTAGGAGTGATAGGAGGCTGTGAAGGCCAAGACATAGGGAAAAATCCACAAGGGCCCTTCCCCTTACCATAAACAATAGGCTTAGGCACCGTGCGAAGGATGGGAAGCTCAAATACCTAATGCTTGGATTTTCGCCAACAGGATCCAAAGGTAACGTAGCAGGGCGAGAAGCGGAAGTGGATGGAGTAGCAGAAGAAGAGGAAGGCTCTTGGGTGTGAGAAAAATTCCTCTTCCCCTTTTTTTGAGAGGAGGAGGCAACTTCCTACTGCGCGATCATGCAACCTTTGATAGATATGGCGTAGGGAGAAGTGGGGTAGGTCACTTTTGGCGTCGTGCCCCTAGTGTTATATTTAACATAGGAATGATACATCAAGTCTATTCTCGAGGGAAGCGAACTGACCAGGGAAATCCAAAAGTGATCGTTAGAGTAGCCCCCACATGATACCAGAGGTTTGTATCTAGTGTCATGCACAACATGCATAGGCCCTCATGAGAAAACCTAATATATTTAGAATAACTAAAGCAATCCCGTTCATGGAAACTAGCCATGGAATGCCTAGTTTCACCTTGAACAAATTTGATTCTAGAATGACATCAAAAGGGATATCTATGACCTTGGGCCCTACCAAGACCAAAAGGGTGATAGAACTGAGAGGAGGGATCAAGAGTCCATCATGCGTATGTATGGCGGTCTTTGACTTCTCGTATTCCTCCCTATGCATAAAGTTTATTAGCAGAGTCTCCTTTGTTATAACATTGACATAACTCATAGGGTCAACCAAGACACTAGTCACGATGCTCCTATTAATACGAGCAAGAATGTACAAGGGGCGATGCTCTTTGTTCATAGGTAGATCCTACGATATGAAAGTTATGTTTGGTGATCCATTCGCAGGCTGGGCAGGAGGAATACGTGTAAATGAAACCATATTTACATACACGGGAGGGACAAATTCGGTAGACTCCAAAGGTTCAAACATCCAATAGTGACCTATCTAAACTCTGTTCCTAAATATCTAGGGTCCTTCTAATTGTGTAACTAGGGGCTGTAGATCGGGTTGCAAGGCTACACACCCTACAACGTACGAACCTACAACACACCTAGGGAATGAGAGAAGGTCCTACAATACCAAGGGATAAAATCAAAATAGTTCATGTCGGGTTCACCAAAATGTAGAGAAGGGGGATCAACTGATTCTAGACTCTAGGTCACAAGAGAGTACTAAACAATAGGTTTCCCTAAACTACCTCAAGCATTGCTAGGCGAATTGAAAAGGTTAAGATTTTAAGGTTGAAAAGGAAGAGAAATCTAGGTGTTTCTATCCTTCTACTAAACCAAATGTTTCACGGGGTCAGGAGAGCTAATTTTAAGGGTTCAATTTGCTACCCAGGAAACTCACTATTTGAGGATGACAACATGGACTACAGAATCTAGCGTAGTAGGCTAGCGTCTCAGATGTGCACTAGCATTTGTACAGACATAAGGTCTTAGGAACAGATTAAAACACCAAAAAATCAACTAACTACCAAACTGCTAAGGTTTTATACTATGATAGAATATTTGGAAAGTGTAAAATTGAAGTACAACAAGAAGAATACTACTTCTAAGCTAAGCTAGAATTGACAAAGAGAAGGTGAGAAAAGAAAACCTTTCTACCTGAAAGTTGAATCTTCAAAGAGCTCCCTGTGAGAACACCTACACACACAAGACCAAGGAAAATGTTGGGGCTATTTTTAGAGGATTTCCTCAGTCAGTCCCCCGCTTCAGTGTTTCCACCTCCACGAACAACCAAATAGCAACAATATATGGAAAATTATGTAGAAACAAAAAGGAAATAGTGCTAAGAGGAATCACCAACAACAAGTATGCTACACAAAATACTCAAAGTGATGAAAATGGCAATGAAAATGAACAATATCACCTCCACACCCACAAGCATTCAAGGCAAGTAGTGGAAGGAGAGAGCTTGCGAGTCCTCCAACAACAATGTTGTCACAACAAACATAGTGTAGGAGCCAAGAACCAATAGATTTCAGCCACAAATGAGTGATGTAGAAGCTTGAAAGTGTGAGAGTGAAGCCAAGAGAGTAAAGTAGAATGCTTAAGAGTCTAAGAAGTGTCAAGAAGGAATGAAAGAATGGAGAGATAGAACATTTGAATGAAAAAATGAGGTAATAGACCTGTTTCTCATCGGTTCGGGGAGCCAAAGGCATTACACTTCGTTGCCAATAGAGAAACATAATGCCTCTTTGGATTCCAGAGGCAGGAATCCTATAAAAAAGGCAACACAATGCACAAAAGTCTGTGTAGCAGACGTGCGTCCCCAATAGGATTCCTTCATTGACACCAAAATGAACTACCAAGTGGATGGAAAAAGGTGGTGAATGATGAACTACATCATCAAATTTTTATTTTCTAAGGTAGGGGTGATGTAAATGGGGAGTTTTCCTAGGGGTGGAAATTCACTCCATTACACCAAGTAATAAAAAACTCTAAATAATGAATAATCTCCTCAATAGGCCCATGTTGAACTCCCATATAAATCAAGGTGTAGGTTCCTTGGTATTCTGATTGAGACCTCATCAAGAGTAACCATCTCACCACTATAAGATCTTCAACAATAAGAGATATCCATCATTGCCTCACCCAAATATGATATAGGTGTACAACCAACCATCTCATGCCAATCAAATTCCAACTATAACACCATAATAACTAGAATCTCACAAGGTAAAATGATCACACCACTCAAGCAATAGATTACAAAAAACCATCACCAAAGCTCCCACTACATGATCATTACAAAATCTAGGAATCTTCCATGAAGTTATGATTTACATATCCTCAAAAGAAGATCATGAATATGTCTCTTATAAGTCTATTTACTCCTAAGGACACTTGTATCATTTCAAAAATATAACAGTAATCAAGAGTCCACCATGGCACAATAAAATCCATCCTCTAAACTTGAGATCATTTTTTAAATTGATAAACCATAACTGACACCTCAACCAAAGAATCCAAGATTCCTCCATGGTAAAAAGTTGTGAACATCTCAAAACCATATGAAGATAAACATCTCAAGTTAATAAAACTAAATATGTTAATGAACTCTTGTTGTATACAAGAGAGAGAACCCAAGAGCTCTTCATGATACTAACAATCACTAATGAAGATCACCCAACACTAAGTGACAAATTCACATCACTATCAAATATTTCATTGAACTATGATACTAAGTTACATATAGAATTGTGATAAACATCTCCTAATTAAAGATCACCCATGGCCCTCACATAATAAAAATACTCAACTAAAAAACTAGTAACTCTCAAAGGGTAAGTAGAACCATTATCTCCAAACTAAGAAGATAAACCACCACCAAAAATCTAGGAGTCAATACATCACCACCATGTATCTACATAAATGAGAATGTCACGACAAAGGTCCATGCATCTAAGAACCTCCATGAAACCATTACCACCACCCTTAATGTAACTACATAAAATGCCTACTAAATCAAGATCCAAAATCTCACACATATTTATTATCCATGTCATCAAAATCAAAAGACATTCAAACACATGTCTATACCATAATTGATACTAACTAAAAATACCTATAAAACCATACTAGGAAGCATCAAATCTTATTTCTAACCATTCCACTATATTGGTGTCAAAGGGTATACACTTTAAAAAATTCATCAAAAAACTCATCCAAATGCAAAAATATCATTTTATCACACCTCAAATAACTACATCTACTTAGTAATCAAATAAGTACAAAACTCTCTCTAGTATGCTAAGTACCTAAACACCCCATTTATTGTGAAGTGCTAAAACATTCTCTTTGTTGCCTATAAGAAGTCTAAAAATAGTAACTTTTAAAATAAATAAGAGAAAACTAGATTTTAACTATATTTATTTATCATATACAATAAAATCTAGAAAAAACCATTAACATCATTATGTACTTCTTAAACTGAGCTTTCCATCAACTATAAGTAGTCCAAAAATTGATACTATGTGTGAGAGTTAGGTTTCATTAAATAAAATATCTCTATCATACCAATAGAAAATAAAACCTATCACTAGTATGGTGACATTTGGATAATAGCGGTTGTTGTTTGGTAGTAGTGATAGTGGTGGTGATGGCGCATAGGAAATATAAGCTAGTAGTGCAACCATTGGGCATTCAACCCCCTGGGATTGGTGTGACTAGTGGTTTCCCCCCTATGAATAGGAGCTAAAATCTGAGTTGGTGATCTCTCATATGATCATAGGCTTTGGCCTTTAAACCATTCTATATAGGATGACATCAAAACCATATTAATGAACCAAAAAATTTATCTTTTTTTTTTTGTTGATTGTATGATAATCATACAAGAAAATATTCTACTTATATCTATAGATATAAAAAATTATTGAAAAGTAAAATATATCCATATGGATCTAATAACCATATGAAATTTGATTGTTAAGATTTTTCCAAACCCCCAAAAATCGTCTAATTTTTTCTAAGTCCAAACCCTATCAAGTTTTGTATCAATTTATAAGTTTTTGGGCCTTCTACATCTAATATTGAGGTATATTTTTTATTGGGAGGTCATCTAAAAATATTATCCTTAAAAATTCTCATAAAATTAAAACCCAAAAAAAACTATTTTCCAAATCAATAAAAAACCCTAGATTTGAAACATGCCTCATTTTTGTAAACACATATGAAACCTTGAAAATGCCTTCAATATTTTTTTATAATACCATGAATTCAACTATGAATATATTCAACTCAAACAAAGGGTTAAAAATACTAAGAAGATACCTCCTCCTAAAACCTAAAAACTATGATTTGATATCAAATGAAAGGAAATTGTAGGCAACATATACCAATTATACATCTCTCATGAGAAAAAATACAAAAAAAGTATTAAAAATCCACAACATAGAATAATGACAAATTCAACCTACAATATTATACTAGGTGTACCCTAGAAAAATTTTTTGGAAAAAAACCACCTGGAAAAGCACCCACACAACTCAATATAGTATCTCAAGAAAAAAATTACAATACACTTGCAAAAAATTTGCATGAAAGGCCTCTAAAGCATCAAGAAAAATACTCATATTCCACCATGTGAATAAGAAAATGAGAACCATATAGCCACACATCCCAATATATGCTTCTATATCACATATACAACCTACAAGAGATGCTTGATCCAACCAACAACCAAACCCAACTAATCATTTGAATTATTTTATAACACAAGCTTGCACAAAACCACTAAGAGGAATTTACTTAAACCATTTTTTTAAAAACCATTAGCTCACTAAACCATGACCCCAAAATAAAATATTTTTTGCTAAGTGACTCCCAAGATAAATATTTGTCTTATGTGACTTGCACAGTAAATATATAACCAATGTCCTATACAACATACAATTCTCGCCAATAATTCATATCCCATGTGGTATCCACATCTCTAGATGCACTACAATTAAATAATATTTTACATTATCAACATTAGAAAAGTTGTACAACACACCTTTCCCAATAATTTTACTAACTCATGCATGTTGTGGGCTAAATTTCTGCCATAGAAGTGTCCTCCATGACTGTTACCGGTGGAAGGACAACCTCCTGGATAAGGGCAGGAGCAGGAAGTGCAAGAGTAGAAACAACAGTAGGTGGAGAAGCAAACATGAGTGCCTCGACAGTGAGCATCTTCTCTTTCACTGCCAGAGGGGTGGGAGGAAGAACGGTAGGAGGCCACAAAGGTTGAGACATAGGGGCCATTCCACGAGGACCTTTCCCCTTGTCATAAACAATGGGTTTAAGAATCGTGGGCAAGACGAGAAGTTCAAACACTTGATGCTTAGCTCTTCGCCAAGCGAGCACCATTGGGCTCCCCATGTGAGGCATGGGAGCAGGAGTTGAGGATGCCATAGTAGGGTGAGAAGTGAAAGTAGATGGAGTAGAAGACACAGAAGAGGAAGGCCCATGGTCGCGAGAAAGATTTCCCTTCCCCTTTTTTCTGGGAAGAGGCAACTTGTTGTTGCACAATCATGGAACCTTTTACTAAGATAACATGGAGAGATACTAGATAGGTCAATTTTCATGCTATGACCCCAGTCTTATACTTGACATAGGCACAATATATAACAAGTTTTTCCTCAGAGGGAGAGGTCCAACTGAAGCGGGCCAAAAGTGGTCTAATGAGAAGCGCCCATGTGACAGTAGTGGTTTGTAACCAATGTCATGCACAACGTGCATAGAGCCCTCATGAGAAAACTTGAGACATTTTTGAATCACCGAAGTGACGACATTCATGGAAACCAACCATGGAATGCCCAGTTTCATCCCGAATAGGTTTGACTCTAGAATTATGACAAAAGAGGTATCCATGACTCTGGGTCCTACCAAGACCGAAAGAGTAATAAAACCAATAGGAGGGACTGATATTCCATCATGTGTGCATACAGTGGCCTTCGATTCTTTGTATTCCTCCATATGCATAAAGTTTATAAGCAAAGTTTCTTTCGTTGTAACATTCACTTGACTCGCAAGGTCAACTAGGACACTAGTCACAATGTTTCCATTGAAACGAGCAGGAATGTACAATAGAGAAGGCTCTTTATTCATAGGTAAATCCTGCAAGGTAAAGGTTATGTCCGTTGACCTGCTTAAAGGCTAAGTGGAAGGAATATGTGTGAATGAGACCATGTTAATGTACTCCGATGGAACAATCTCAGTAGAAGTAGAAGGTTGAGAGATTGGAAATTGACCTATCTAAAGTATGCTCCTAAGTATCCAAGAGCCCTTCTAACTACATAGCTAGGGGTTGTAGATTGGGTTGCAAGGTTGTACACCTTGCAATACACAAATCTACAACACACCTAGGATACAAGAGGAGGTTTCTTGATACCAAGAAACATAATAGAAATAGTTCACGTCGGGTTCACCAAAATATAGAGAAGGGGGACGCGTCATCCTCGGGACTCCAGGTCATGGGAGAGCTCCTAGAAATGAGCTTCCCTAAATTACCTTGGGTTTGATAAATAGATTGAAAAGGATAAGGTACTGAGGCTGAAAAGGAAGGGAAAACAACTTGTCACTTTCCTTCTGCTAAAACTAGGTGTTTACAAAGTCAAAAGAACCGAATTCAAAGGTTTGGTTTGTTACCCAGACAACTCATTGTTTGAGGACGACAACGTGGATCTCAGACTCCATCGTGACAAGCGAGCATCTTAAGGATGCGTTGGCATCTTGTGCGAAGAGAGGTCTAGAAAATAGACAAAAAACTAAGAACCTACTAATTGCCTAACTATTTGATGTTTGATGTTTTGACAGAGAATAGAAAATTACAGAAACAAAAAATACAATGAAAATGACACTAAAAAGAACTATGCTAGAAATGACAAGAAGGTAGGAAAAGGTACCATGCTTCCCATGGTTTGATTCTTTAATTAGCTCTACTCGAAGACATCTACACATAAAATGGGGAAAATGGGTTGTATTCGAGGTCTGCCTTAGTCAGACCCCCGTTTTGGTGTTCCCACCTCCACAAATTGCTAGATTGCACTAGATAAAGCAAAGAAAATTGCAATGCTATCTAATAAACAAGATGATGAAACTAAGTAAAAAAATACGATGTTACCTTCCCAACTACGAGCTCTCAAGGCTAATAGCGGAAAGAAGAGAGTGACACCACTGTGTAGAGAAGATGAAGCTTGATAATCCTTCGATAGCCATGGTGTTGCAACAAGAACATGATCTTGGAGCCAAATTAGGAGCTTGCAACAAGAACAATGGTGTAGAAGGAAGAATGAAGTGAAGAGAGAGAATAAAGAGCTAGAATGCGTGAAATTATATCTAGAAGCTAGAAGGGAAGAATGAAGTCAGTTTGAATAGGCAAAATGGAGGTAACAAGTCAAATTTTATTGGTCAAGGGAGGTAGGGAATGTTACTCTTTGCAGCCAATGGAAGATGTGACATTTATGTTGATTCCAGGGGTAGGAATCTTGTCAAGATGGTAGTGTAGCGCATGGACGTCTACACAGTGCATGCATGTCCCTCACAAAATTCCTCCACCGATGCAAAACAATGCGGCAGGTGGAAGGGACAAGGTGGCGATGGTGAAATTGCATCATCGGGTTTTCATTTTCTAAGGCAGGGGAAATTAAATGGGGAATTTGCCTAGAGATGTAAATTCACACCATTAGATAATCGTAGTTGAATTTATGTGTATGGTTTCAAGTGAAACCCTTTCAATCAAAAGTGTTTTGGGGGCTGATGCAAGAAGTTGGGTACACAAAAAACTCAAAAAGTGGAAATGTTTTTACTGTTTTTCAGAATTTGTCACACTTGGATTGAAAATTTGAGGCACATACACAATGAATTTTTAAAAAAGTTAGTAATATGAAATCTATCATTTTGAATCTAGTTTCCAAATATGTAAATTATTAAAATACCTAGATTATATAAATTAAATTTTGATAGGGATCTATAAAAACCACTTTTTAAAAGTCTATTTTTTTACCATACCAAGCAGGTGTATAGACAACACTTTTTGACCCAAATAAAATTATTTTGCTAATTCCTTTTGGAAAAAGAGAGCTAACAACATGAAGTTTGATGTGGATTTTTTTTTGTAATTTTTGGTTGAATATATATTTTTTATTAAATTTTTATTGGCCTTAATTGATGTTTTTTAAAATGAACGTGTACAGACAACATAATTGGACCTAAAAAAAACATTTTTTCACTCTTTTTTTTTTCATTGTGTAGAGAATTGTCTGAAGTTTGATGCCATATGATTTTTTTTACAAGAAACTTAACCAATAAAAAGTTATTAAAAAACCAAAAAAACCTGATATTTTAAGTTCAAGGACTAGTTTACTTAGAAATTAATTAAAAAATAGAAAAAATAATCCGATCTTAACAAAAGTTATATATTTAGAAAGTAGACATTGTATTCTGTAATAGGTTTTAATTTTATAGATTCATTCAGAAAAAAAAAGTCCATCAGCTATGTTGTCAAAGTTGGACATTCTTCTTCAATCTGCCTTAGTTTTTTAGTTGCAGGTCAAAGCCTCAGGCTTGGATTGCCAAGCCTTTCCCAAGCCTAAAACCAAGGTTGGATGTGGTGTGGAAATACATTTTTTAAATAACACATACGCGTTATAGAAACGCGTACGCGTTATTCAAATGAAACGCGTACGCGTTTCATAACGCATACGTGTTGCCCATTGACCTGTTGGGAAAACAAAATGCGTACGCGTTTCTAGAAACCGTACGCGTTTCTAATATAGCCGTTTTTCCCTAATTTGGAAAATACTAGTAAAACATGATTTTCCTGCAACAATCCTTTTCTGTAGTACAGTCCAAAAGTGTCATTTTCTACGTTTTTTATTGCAAATTTGTCTTGTGCAGGGCATATTCTATTCAAATTGTTGGAAAAGACAAAGTTCAGGTTGAATTTTTTGAAGTGGAATAAAGTGCAAGAATTTTTTCAAGAAGATTTGGAAAAAGTGAATTTTTGGATGTACTCATGATGTTTTTGTACTTCAGAGTTTATAGAAAAAATGATCTTCATAGGACATAGTTTAATTTGAATATTTGAAGGAGGTGGCAATTTAAAAATAAGTTTCTTGAATTATTGTTTTTGTCGTCAAAGAGGGTTTGGTAACAATGGGTGATAAGCAAAGACAAAAAAAAAGATGTAGAAAGTTAATGACACCCGAAGAAATTCAAGCAAATAAAGATAAGGAGGCAAAAAGACAAAGGGAAAGGAGAGAAATGATTCGTCAAATGAAAGATTTGGAAGCATCTAGTTCCAATAATGTTGAAGAGGAAGCCATGAATGATGAAATGAATGTAGATGATACAAATGTAGAGATGGTGAATATGGAAGAAAATGCAATTACGGAGACAAACCCAACTGTGCCTTCAACTTCAACTTTGAATGATATGCAAACAACTTCAGGTGTTTCTTCAAATCCACCTCCCAATGATATGGAAAATGCACCTATTCAAACAATCTATCTAGGTATGTGTTCAAACCCAAGTTTTCATAATATTGATATTGCTTGTTTAGATGAAACTGGATACACCATTGATGAGATCAATAATATTAGGGTTGAAACAATGCAAAAACAAGATCATTTGAATAGTATAAACCTTTGAATATTAGCATAAGTCAAAGATCATTCGAAAAGTATAAACCTTTTTATGTTAGAATTAATAAGCAACGAATCTCTTGTTGTTGTAAGACTCATGTACAATTTCATTATTATTATGATATATTTCGATATATACGATGCACTTTGCATGCTAACCAAATTATGCAGGACATTTGTGGTATTAATATGCCACCTGAAAGAATCAAAGATTTTATAGCAGGTTTGTTTTGTAATCCCTCTTTAAATGGAAACTCATTTTTTTTAAAAGCATGCATTTCTGGAGAATGCGATAGATGTGGTAACTTTTCATTATTAGGAGAATGTATGCATGAAATTGGTTCAGATGAATTTGGAAAACAATTAGTGGATGTAAAAAAATTTAAAAATATTGAGTATTCTTTAAAAGATGGAAAAACTGGAAAACGTGTTGAGCTAATTGTGGAAAAAGTTAGTGTGCATGCTTTTATTACTGAATTTAAAGATAACTTTGTACCTAAATATGTTCAACACTCTCAGAATGCTCATTGGCTTGATAATCAATTTCATTTATGTAAAAACACATTCCCAATTGGAACTATATTGTCAGTTGTTGATTTTGTTGAAAATTATACTCTTGCTCCACAAGAAGAAATTCAATCGCAGTATTATAATTCAATGCAAGTAGCTATATTTGTTCACATTGTTTATAGACATGTTGAAGATAGTACAAAAGATAATAGAATTTTTTTGAGAGAGTACCATTTTTATGTATGTGATAATCGATTACATTCATATGATTTTGTACAATATTGTTTTGATATATTTTATAAAAATTTAAAAGAGAGAGGAATTCAAATGCTAGAACATCTCATATGGTCAGATAATTGCACGGGTCAATTCAAAAATGCTAGAATGTTTTATTGGTTATGTAGAGTTCATAAGGAAAATAATACCCAACACATATGGAGTTTTTTTTAAGTTGGTCATGGTAAGGGGGAATGTGATGGAGTAGGTGCATGTGTGAAAAGAGCTCTTGCTAGAGAGCAACTAAAATTTGAGGATGTTAAAAAATTTAGAGATGCACGTGCAATTGTAGATTGGTGCAATACCAAATTATCTACAAGAACAAGTGAGAGCTCAATAATTCGACGCTTCTTTTGGTTAGTTGAAGAAAATGATATTTTTTCTCAACAAGATTGTGAAACAATTAATGGAACTGCAAAATAGCATTCATTTAAGAGTTCGAATGCAAAAACATGGACAATATGGACAAGGGAGTTGGCATGTTTTTGTCAATTTTGTATTGTAGGTGATTGGTAGGCATGTGAAAATATGGAATGGGTCGAACAATGGCAACAAAGAGCTTTAACGCCTACATCGACACATGTTCAAATGGAACAACAATTGAAGATAATCAAGTGTTCACATCAGATGATTATGATCGTATTTCAGATCTTGTACAAGAAGGTACATTATTTATTGAGTTGAATTTTGTATGTATGCATGTTTATATGTGAGTTAAATATAAGTCACTCTTTATTGAATTTTGTATTTATTTTTGCAGGACATGTGTATGTTGTTGTTGCACCTCAAGGGAATGAAGAGAAGACATAGTACTGGTTGGCTAGATGTGTTGAAAGAAAACATAAGTTGGTATATACTAGAGTGGATGACGACAAATTTGAGTATCCAACTAGTTCAGTGGTTGTTGTTGGCACCTGGCTTCAAAAATATTTGATGAGAAAGAATGGCTTGCCTGCATTTGAAGATTATGAAAGACACAAGAAGATTATACATTATTCACATTTGATTTTGGCAACCAATATAAAACTAGTTAGATATTAAGGGAGGCCTGCTAATAAAGTTTTATGGACACTTTCAATGGATGATCATGAGACAATCATAGATGCATTACAAAAAAGAGAGGATGCAGATGGTACAATAGAGTAAATAAATATTGGTAAGTATATCTAGTTGTATATATATTTAATTGATATATATATATATATATATATATATGTCTTTAATCATTTCCTAATTAAAGTTTTATATCATTTTTTGCTTTAGGTCTCCCAAAAGTAGATGCTTTACAAAAAGGAGAGGAGATGCACATATATTATGATGGAATTCAAATCTAGAGATAGGTAACTATATATAGTTCTAGATACATTTAATTGATACTTTATAATTGATTACATATCCCCTTAATCCTTTCTCTTAAAACCCCTTAAGTCATCCTCTTATGTACCATTAATCCATCCTCTTGCATCCCCTTAATTCATTCTATCAACTACCATTAATCCATCCTCTTAGGATCCCATAATCCATATCCTCTTAAATCTCCTTAATCCACAATCTTGCATCCCTTAAGTCACTCTCATAATTCCCCTTAAGCCATCCTCTTGGGGCCTATTAAGCCATATCGTAAGGTTCATGACATGCATCCCCTTAATCCACCCTCTTCCATCCCCTTAATCCATTCTCTTACATCCCTTCAAGTCATTCTATCAACTCGCCTTAATCCAACCTCTTACATCCCTTCAATTCATTCTATCAACTCCCCTTAATCCACCCTCTTACATCCCTTCAAGTCATTCTATCAACTCCCCTTAATCCACCCTCTTGCATCCCCTTAATCCACTCTCTTACATCACTTGAAGTCATTTTATCAACTCCCTTAATCCACCCTCTTACATCCCTTCAAGTCATTCTATCAACTCCCCTTAATCCACCCTCTTTACATCCCTTCAACTCATTCTATCAACTCCCCTTAATCCACCCTCTTACATCCCCTTAATCCACCCTCTTACATCCCTTCAAGTCATTCTATCAACTCCCCTTAATCCACCCTCTTGCATCCCCTTAATCCACTCTCTTACATCACTTGAAGTCATTTTATTAACTCCTTAATCCACCCTCTTACATCCCTTCAATTCATTCTATCAACTCCCCTTAATCCACCCTCTTACATCCCCTTAATCCACCCTCTTGTATCCCTTCAAGTCATTCTATCAACTCCCCTTAATCCACCCTCTTGCATCCCCTTAATCCACTCTCTTACATTTGAAGTCATTTTATCAACTCCCCTTAATCCACCCTCTTACATCCCTTCAAGTCATTCTATCAACTCCCCTTAAATCCACCTTACATCTTAAGTCATCAACTCTTAATCCAACTCACATCCCTTCAAGTCATATCCTTAATCCACCCTCTTACATCCCTTCAACTCATTCTATCAACTCCCCTTAATCCACCCTCTTACATCCCCTTAATCCACCCTCTTGTATCCCTTCAAGTCATTCTATCAACTACCCTTAATCCACCCTCTTGCATCCCCTTAATCCTCTTACATCTCCTTAATCCTCTTAGGACCCGTTAAACCATATCCTAGGGTTCATGAGATGCATCCTCTTAACTCCCCTTAAGGAATTCTGTTAAGACCCCCCTTAAGCTATATATCCTCTTAGGTCCCCTTAATCCATCTTATGGCTAACATCATTTGAATTTGTATGGAATTTACTATATACGGTTCTTTTCTTGCATGAATTTTTTATTTAAATTGTATCTACATGCACATATATGTTTCATCATGTTATATAGTTGTATTAAACATCTTGATGCACATTATATATGTTTGTCCGATGTCACTTTTTAAATATCTTGTTCCAATTTTATAGATTATACATGTTTCATGTCTTTTATTTACCACATTTTATATAATTATTTAATTGTATAGATTATACATTTTATACATACAAGGAGATAGTTTTTTGTTTATTGATTCAAATATTTGTTATGTAATTGGAAAATAGTTAAAATTACTTGCCCTTAATTTATTATGAATATGATTTAAGAAACTATTTAAGGAATGTTTTAATTTGTCACCTAACCATGTGATAAAATATATATATGAAATTTGATTCTAGATAAGAATTTATATAGTGCATGTATTACTTGAAAATTAGATAAAATATAAATATAGATATGTATGAATGCATATAATCATGAAAATGAACATAACACGATCTCATAATTGACTGCATATATAATCATCATATTAAAGTCAACTGATATAAATAAACACACATATGATAATAACATGTTCAAAATAAAACTAGGGATCTAGATAGTTCATAAAATTTATATGTCAAGTCCAACAAATATATTGAAATAAAACTAGAGATCCGTAGTCCATAAAATATAAAACCATCTAACTTTTAGGCTGATCAGTCGTATCAAGTCTCCTCTTTGTTCCATGTCGACTAGATGTACCCGCATCATGCTGTAAAAGAGTACAAGAAACTTGAAATTAGATTTAAATTTATTTCAAAATTTTGATATAATTAAACATATTTAAAATTAAAAATATAAACTTTTAGATTAAAAAAAAACTAATTAAATATTGAGTAAATATAGTAAAAATGATTTCTAGTATGCATAAATTACCATATGGTCATGTGAATCAACTGGCACATTTTCTTCAACGGGTAGCATAACTGTCTGTTGAGAAGATGCAAATGCCTGATCTACTATATCCTGCATATTCATATAAAGCAAACAATATGTGAAAACCTCCAATATATATATAAAAAGGTTCTTAAAAATTGTATAGGAGATTTAAAGTAAAGTTTACAACCTCGAATGATATGACCTCATGATCACACACCTGAGATTGCCCATGCATAAATGTCGATGATGTCTCAGGTGCGCGGCCCACCATGGGTATCTCATCAAATCCCTGCATATAGATGTACAACAGTTCGTATAGATCATTCACACATGTGTATGTAAATGAAAAAATTAAATTAGATCTATGATGTGTATTTAATTTAAACTTAACAAACTTTTGAAAGCACGCACCTAAGCTGATGATGTCTTAGGAGCACTCACCACTGTAACTTGTGGTTGGTCAATACTAGGGATAGTATGACCTCCCTGCATCTAGATATAATATATCAATTCACACATGTGTACAAATTCAAATTAAATTAGATATATATATATATATATATCCACACAAATTATTTAATATATTTTGGTTCAAGTACCTGTCCAAAAGGTGAGCCTAGATCTACAACACTCGACATATACACACGATGATCATATTGAGTTTCAGGCATCACGTCATCATGTGTCTACACCAAACACAAACTTATTGAATTAATATTATATTATATATATAGTTTGATGTTATTATTTACATGAATTTTTTACATTTCAAACTTGAATTAAATTTAAGTTCAAAAGATGAACATACCTGTGTAGGACGATCCTCAGAATATAGTAAATTTAGGTATGACCCCGTCCCAGATGCATGTGCCTCACCTGAAGTGGATGCCTGAGTATCCCTATAGCCCGAGCCTCCATGCTCTCTATTGGCCACTTCAGTGGCCGCGTGTGTAGTCTGCTGAGTGAGATGTCCTGAAAGTGAACTCAATGCTCCTAATGTTGATAACATGGTTTGCTATTGAAATGCAGGGGGAACACCAGGAGAAGGAGGAGGAACAATAGGAGCAACTAGAGCACGTCGCTGAGGATCAACACGTGCTCCTAGTCTATGTTGGGGCATGCCACGACCAGCTCCCTGAAATGACCTCATATCAAAATAGTTGGGTTTTTTACCCAACTCAAACTCAGCCCATAACTTTCTCAAAAAGTATAAGGGCACCTCACTGTTGCCATGTGGTGGAGTATCAAACACCATCCACCATCTCTCCCAAAAATGAGCAGCTATTTGCAGGTGCCTACACCATAAAATTGAAATTCATTTTTTTGTGGGTGGTATTGGTTGGTTTGTTTGGGGGTTCACAAAATATTGGCATATGGCTTGTTTAGTAATTTTTAGGTCATTGATTTCTTTAAATGACAATCCATCCGCATAGAATTGTCTCATATCTTCTCTCCATCGATGGAACCTATCTAGGTCCGCATCGATAGATCAAACATAATTGACAACAGTTTGCATCGTAGATGCAAACCGTGCGAGATGTGGAGGGACTCTAGTCTCATTTTTTATGAGATCTATGTTTCCTTGAATGACAATCAGGTTTGCTCGAATATTCTCTCTTAATTGATCCTGGTCAACTAGAGGAGGGGGTGGGGGGTTAGGCGGTGGAGAATGTGGAGGTGTGCTAGGGTTTTGTTCATGTGGTGGACTAGGATGTACGTCGGGATCTATAGGGATTTCTTGATCAGGCATGAAATCCTCTAATTTAAATAGTGGATCCATTTGAGCAATGATATGGCAACTGCATGTTAAACAATTAAAAAATATATATAAAAAAACTAATTAAATAATGCACACAATTTGAAAGTTATTTAAAAATCACTTTAAACATGCACAAATTCAAAATATATTTAACTTGAAGACCATTTGATTTATAACATTAAAAAATCCATAACATTAAAAAATCATATAACATGTACACACATTAAATTGATTCCAGTGTGGGGTTGTTAATATGAAGGGTACAAATGAAATTATGAGGTTTTATTAAAATTTATTTAATCTCATTCATTATTTTCAAATAATAATAAAGATAAGAATGAAAAATTAATAGAAGACATTGAAAGGGACACATAGATATATATATGCTAGTGACCTAATTGCAATGTACAAAATATATAAAAAAGATGAGTCAAGCTCTATTCACCAAATTTTGAGAACTTATTTGATCCCCTTAATAAATGTCAAATTCCCCCTTAAGACATCGATTTACGATTTAGGGCGATAGGATGGATTTTAAGGGGATCTATGTGTAGTAAGGTCCTAGGAAAAAATGGTCCATGGCTTAAGGGAATAAAATTTGGTGGAGTTGCCTAAGGCAACCAAATTTCATTTTAAGGTCCTACAACAAAATGAATAGATGTATTAGTCAAGTATGACATATAATTTAATTAAATCCAATGACATAAATTGATTTATCTAAATTTTCAAATTTCATGATAAGAGACACAAGTTCTCTATAGTGGGACAAAGTAGTTAAGAATAAATTATAAGTTTAACACTAACATTAAAATTTATAATCTCATTCATTGTTTTCAAAGAATACTAAAGATAAGAATGAAAATTTAATAGAATACATTTAAAGGGACACATAGATATATGCTAGTGACCTAATTGCAATGTACAAAAAAAACAAAGATGAGCTTCAACTCTATTCACCAAATTTTGAGAACTTCTTTGATCCCCTTAAGAAATGTCATTATTAGGACCCCTTAAGACATAAATTTACGATTTAGGGTGATAGGATGGCTTAAGGGGATCTATGTCTAGTAAGGACCTAGGACAAAATGTTCCATGGCTTAAGGGAATAAAATTTTGTGGAGTTGCCTAAGGAAACCAAATTTCATTTTAAGGTCCTACAACAAAATGAATGCTTTTAGGGTTTAGGGTTTAGATTTCAATTATAACTAAGTTACATAAGTTACGATGGATTTTGCAACAATTAGGAATTTTAGATTTCAATTATATATAACTAAGTTGTTGAGTTACGATGGATTTTGAACCTATTTGGACCTCTACACACTCTTGGATGATTTAAAAAGGGAGAGGGGATCTAAAGTGATTTAGACCCAATTTTTTTTGTAATCATATATTTTTTGAAACTTTTCTATGGCATAGACTCTTCCTTCATATTTATATAAATTCTAGACACATGGGTTTTCAAAAAAGAACCTAACTGCCACTAAGTGAGGAATCAATTGATCAATGAACAATAAATTTAAATAAACTTAGAAAATAAACCTTTGGTTATAGAATTCACTTGCATTTACGAATCATCATCTATCAAGTTTGTCAAAAAAGTAATTTGAATTTTCCATTGAAATGTTCATGCTACAAGTTATCTTTGATACACTAGTTTAGAGAAAGTACAACATTTAGTTTTCCTAATCTAGAACAATGCCACTACACATGAGAGTTAAAATAGGAATTAGATTAAACACACAACCTATAGATCTTATGAATAATATCCTATAAATTAAGGTTTGAATATGATCATAATGCATCCTTACATTTAATTCACAAAGGATCTTGAATCCAAATAAGATTTGGGTAGAAATCATTCATGCTTCACATTTTAATTTTTATTTGATTTAATAACATTTATACAACTTGTCTAGCTCTATCCATATTGCACATAGTCTAGATCAACAAGTATGACTTGCATTTCTATGTTTTTTTAATAAATTTTTACAAGTAAATGAGAAACCCTACCACCTAAACTTAGTGCTTTGAATAAAATATGTGACATTCTAGGAATAGCTTCAATATATCAACAATTAGGAATAAATTAGATTTCAATTATAACTAAGTTGTTGAGTTACGATGGATTTTGCAACAATTAGGAATTTTAGATTTCAATTATATAACTAAGTTGTTAAGTTACGATGGATTTTGTTCACCTATTTGGACCTCTACACACTCTTGGATGATTTAAAAAGGAAGAGGGGATCTAAAGTGATTTAGACCAAAAAAAATTTGTAATCATATATTTTTTGAAACTTTTCTATGGCATAGACTCTTCCTTCATATTTATATAAATTCTAGACACATGGGTTTTCGAAAAAGAACCTAACTACCACTAAGTGAGGAATCAATTGATCAATTCAATAAATTTAAATAAACTTAGAAAATAAACCTTTGGTTATAGAATTCACTTGCATTTACAAATCATCATATATCAAGTTTCTCAAAAAAGTAATTTGAATTTTCCATTGAAATGTTCATGCTACAAGTTATCATTGATACACTAGTTTAGAGAAAGTGTACAACATTTAGTTTTCCTAATCTAGAACAATGCCACTACACATGAGAGTTAAAATAGGAATTAGATTACACACAACCTATAGATCTTATGAATAATATCCTATAAATTAAGGTTTGAATATGATCATAATGCATCCTTACATTTAATTCACAAAGGATCTCATCCAAATAAGATTTGGGTAGAAATCATTAGTGCTTCACATTTTAATATTTATTTGATTTAATAACATTTATGTGTCTAGATCTATCCATATTGCACATAGTCTAGATTAACAAGTATGACTTGCATTTCTATGTTTTTTTAAGAGAATACATCATACACTATATAAGCTTTAATATAACATTGATATAGAGTGATTACATGTTCATATCAACTAGCATCATGATGTATATATTTATTAAATCAAGCACATAGTTTCGCATGAGGTACATTATTTTACTCTACTAGTACACTTTCTCAAGTTAAATTATACAATCATGAAGTTTTCTAAGATAAAATTAGCTATCAAATTTATATTATGTGAATATATATTATAATTAAATCAATAATTTGTTGGTTAAAATATATATATCTATGCATCGATTGTTTGTACCTCCTTTATTAGTCAATTTTATGAATTTCATTGGTAGTTGCATGGATCACCAACGACATACCAAAGTGTACAGGTAGAACCTATGGACTATAAATTGTGATCCCTAATTTAGGGTTTTATGTAACTTACGTTTTAGGGTAAATAGTCTATTTTAGGTTTACGTTTTAGGGTAAATGGCGTTTTAGGTTTACGTTTTAGGGTTTAGGACCAAGGATTAACCTATGTAAATTAGTTTTTAGAGACCTATGTAAATTTTGTAACCTAGGGTTTTGATTTCTAAGTTAAATGTGTCCAATTTAGGTTTATTTTTTATGGTTTTCAATTTACAATTTAACGTTATTTTTTTCATTTACATTTTTGATTTTTTAAATGCAATTAAAAACTATAAAAAATTGAACTAAAACACACTAAAGAAACAAAAACTAAATATTAATTACAAAGAAAAAAAACAAGATACAAAGCAAAAAAAGGTAGAATTCAACCAACCTAGAGGTCACTGAGGTTGGGTGTGTTGACGGGAGGAGGTGGCAGTCAAAATTTTCACTAAGGACGAGCTTCAAAATGCGTACGTGATTAGGAACCTCTCCTTTCTGGCGCGGCTTGAAACAGTGAGTGAAAATAAAATGCAGCAATTTATTTTTAAAAAATAAATACTTTCAAAAAATGCGTATGTGTTTCTGGTTCGCATACTCGTGGCTGAGCGCGTACGCATTCGGATTCTGGCTCGTGTACCCAATCCGTAACGCGTACGCGTTTGTTTCAAAACTTTTTTTTTAGCCCAAAATTTCCCCTCTTCGTGTACTCAACTTCTTGCTTTCACCCTTGGTCAAAACCCCTTTCGATTAAAAGTGTTTCAATTGAAATCGTTTCAACTAAAAGTGTCCATGTGGTTGCCTATGTGACATTTTAACCCCTATTTTGGAGAAAATTTAGAAAAACTTCAACTTCAACTTTGAATTTCTCCAACTAGGGGGTACTTTCATGAAAATCTAAAAATACCAATTTTTAGAGCTTGGAGTTTAGAATCTATTTTTTTTATATTTTGATTAGTTTATATTAGTTTTTCTTAATTTATTGTATGTCTTTATAATCAAACATAAGGTTGATTAGAAATTGAACAATATTAAAACATATTTAGTTTTTTTGAAAATATATTGTGTGATAGAGGAGACAATCCTTTCCAAAAGGGTGTTTTTATAAATGATAAAAAAATTAGACAAAATTTGACGTCCCATGAAAAATATGATGTTTTGGTGAAGTTTGACTTCAAAACATTATTAGAAAAAAATATTAATCAATTTTTTTCCATGTACTAGATATTAAAGTTAGCTGATTGGGGAAAAATCAAAGAAAAAAATGGTTTACTCATTTTTTGTGACATCCCATCGACCTCACTTTTTTTTTGAAATTTTTAGCAATTCAAAATTTTCTCTTAAATTTATAAAAATATATATGTTACACCAATTTTTATTTATTTTTAAATTATGAGTGTAAACTTCATAAAGAGTTCTACATTTCATTAGTTTATATCATTTTGAAATTCAAAACATAAAGGCCATTTTTATGTGGTTGAAGTTGAAAATTTATGTGTTGGTCATTTCCTTTATAAAAATGTGACACAATTTTTTACTGTTATCCTACCTCTTCAAAGCTTATATGAACATGCATGAAGTTAAAATAAAATACCATAAAAAAATATTCAAAATAGTTAATGTAATTAGAAAAATCCCACTCAAGAAAAGTAGATTCTAAAAAGAACCTAAAATAGGATAAATTAAACATTAATTTTAAGGTGTTTAAAATTTCACTAAACATTCTTGCTTCCCTTGATGCACTACTAGGTTTTTTAATTAAGTTGATCCATGAAGGTGTGTAGATAATAAAGGTTATTGTATGAACTTGTGAACATTGATGGCTAAAGAGAATGAGGATTCAGAGGTTAGTATGGCTAGAATTTGAGAGCAATTCAAGCTTTCATACCCTAAAGCAATGCAATATTTTCTTTTAATATTAAGATTTCTTCAATAGTTAAGATGAGTAGAATACATGTACAATCTACGCTAATAAGCATGATATTATATAACCATATTCTCTTACCCTTTCACAACTTTGTAATTTATCTACCCAATACAAACTACCTAAACATGTAAGTGATCTAAAGGAATAATTTTAGTCATATTCTACCATCATTGTACTAGTAAATGCATTGATCATGATGTGTTAATTAATTATTTTTAGTTTCAAGTTTAAACTACATTTCAACAATTGAAATAGTCAATTGTCTTCTTTTTGTTGGACATCATTTATGTCTACATTGTTTTGTCTTTTTTATAATTTCTCTTTAGTATAACAATAAATTCACAAAAATTTGGATTAACTTTGCCTTAAAAAACATCATCTACCTAGCTTAATATTCTCTAACAAAAACGGTTGGAGATGAATGCATTGGAATGTGAGGGTGCTCATCAATATTGATAATTTTTTTTTTAATGCACTTTAATATGATATTTCTTACTAATATCTAGGTAATTACATGAAGCTTTAATCTTGGAAACTAACAATTAGGGATTCATCTAGACATTACTATAGTAAGTTTTTGTTGTCATAGTTCAATGTTTCATGAAGATTTCACAACACATGGTTATAGTCAAGAGATACCTAGTTCAAATCACCTTTGAAGGACATAATGTTGTGGTTTCTTATAGCCCATCTCAACAACTTCATCCCATTGCATAATAGACATATACTAAAATCCACCTTTAAAAGACCTATAATGATATGATTTCATATAACCAAACTTAATAACTTTATTCTGTGTTAATAAACACAAATAACAATTTTAATTTCTTAAAACTCCACATTAATAGCTTCATAAACTTTCCCCTTGAAATATGGCCCATTTTAACAACTTCATTCTATTCTAGTCTACAAGATATATTACTAGCATATATATATTATTTATTATTAATATATATAAAAACGCTGAGAGATATCCTTCTCGAGGCATCTATTATATTTTTATGTGAGTTATTGATTAAAAATAGACACCTCAAGAAGGATATCTCTAGATATTTTTATATATATTAATAATAAATAATATATATATATGCTAGTAGTAGTCACAACGAAACATAGAAGACAAAATTATTAGGGTTAGGGTTTACGTTAAGGTTTGGGTTAGGATCGGGGTTAAAATTATGTATAGGGTTAGGGTTATGATTAATGTTAACAATAATGTTAGGATCAAGGTTGGAGATTACATTTTGGGACTAATATTTGGGATAAGGTTAAGGTTAGGGTTAGCATTAGGATATCTCTCAACATATTTTATATATATTTTAAAAGAATATTTTATAAAATCATTCATTTTATTTTTATTTTTTAGTTATATAATTTAAAGAATTTTATAGTTTTAAGCTTAGCATGAAAATTAAGGTTAAGGTTGGGGTTACGACTTAGGTCTGGATTAAGGTAAGTTTAGGGTTATAGATACAATCAATGTTAGAGGAAGATATAGGTTTAGTGTTAGAATTAGGGTTTTGGTTAGGCTTACAATTAGAATTAGTGTTAGGCTTAGAATTAGAGTTTAGTTTAGGGTTAGATATAGAATTATAATCATAATCGTAACCTTAGATATAACCTTAATTCAAATGTTAATTCTAACCCAAAATGTAACATTCATTGTAACTGTAACCCTAATCATAATTGTAACCCCTAACAATGTCCTAGAACCTTAATTATAATAAGAAATTAATAAACATAAACCTAACCATAACCCTAACTTGAATTTTTATCCTAACCAAAGCCTAACCATAATTGAACCTTATACATAACCCTAAATGAATCTTAACTCCAACTTAACAATAACCTTAATTAACCCTTTTTTAACCCTAGTTCCCTAATTTTAATCCTAATTGCTCACCTGATAAATAATTGAACCCTATATGTAATTGAAACCTTACCCTAATCCTCATTGAACGCTAACTCTAATTTTCCCGTAACCCTAATCTTAACACTAAACGTAACCCTAATTTAACCCTTATTAAATCATAATCCTAACCCAGACCCTACCCTATTTGATCTCAAATCCTAACCCTAAGCTTTATCATAGAGCCCTAACCATAATTCTAAGTTGACAATAAATCCTAATTGAATTCTAACCCAAACCCTAATCTTAACCCTTATTAAACCCTAACCCTAACCCTAATTGAATCCTAAACATAACCCTAACCCCAAGTAAACATTAACTCTAATTAAACTCTTTTCCTAATTATAATTAAAGTTTAACCCTAATTGAACCATAACCCTAACCCAAAGTGAACAGTAACCCTAATAAAGCTCTAAATCTAACCTTAACCATAATTGGACCTTAACCCTGACCCTGATCCTATTTGAGTCTTAACCCTAATCATAACCATAATTTAACCCTAACCCTAATTCATTCCTAGCCCTAATTTAACTAATATCTAGGTTATTACATGAAGATTTAATCTTGGAAACTAACAATTAGGGATACATCTAGGCATTACTATAATAAGTTTTTGTTGTCATAGTTCAATGTTTCATGAAGATTTCACAACACATAGTTATAGTCAAGAGATACCTAGTTCAAATCAATTTTGAAGGACATAATGTTGTGTTACAACCCATCTCAACAACTTCATCTCATTGCATAATAGATAGGCTAAAATCCCCCTTTAAAAGACCTATAATAATATGATTTCCCATAACCGAATTTAATAACTTTATTTTATTTATTAATAAACACAAATAACAATTTTCCAAAAAAAAAAAAACTATTATATTTAATTTCTTAAAACCCCACATTAATAACTTCATTATATTACTCGATAGACATATCATAATCTTTCCCCTTGAAATATAGCCCATTTTAACAACTTCCTTCTATTCTAGTCTACAAATTATAGTATAATCATCCTCTAGACCTAACTCTGCATTCCAAATTAAAGTGAAAACCTCTCAACCCTACCATTGTTTCCTTGAGAGAGCTTATTACAATATCAATATCATACTACTATTTTTATTTTTTTATTCTAATCCAAAAAGAAGAAAAGCATGTGAATGATATAAATACACATTACCTATATCTTTAAACACCAAAGAGTTCCTCCAAAAATGCTTATTGATCCCTAACTCCCCTCCAAGATTTAGTTGTTCAATAGCATTACTAAACATTTCGACATTCATTTTAACATGTGTTCTTTCACATTCATTTTAACATGTGTTCTTCTTTCATATTGTAACAACCTCACTTGTTCTTAACGTAGAGTATAATTATGGACCTCAAATCTCAAGCTCAAGAGGAGTGTTATATAAATTATATGGGCTCTACCTGCCTTGTTCACATAATATATAGATGATCCCTAGAAATCCATGTGTGCATGTTGAAAACCCTAAAAAATCCCCAAGAACCAAAACGTGTTAATATATGGGAAATAGATGAAGTAAAATAAACTTCACTCTATCCAAAGTGTGGACATCCTAACGAGGCCATTATTCCATGTTGGATGATAAAATGATGAGGAAATGCACCTTGGGTGAAATATTTTATGACCCATTTCTCTAATACTTCAATACCCAAGAAAATAAAATTGATCTTAAGAGGACACGTCACTTAAGAAGAGGATATTTCTGACACAAATCATGGCAATTCTTCATACTAATTGAGAAACCGGCCATATACATATATGCACATATCAAGATATGTTAAAGTGACTTATTAATATATGGAAATCAAAATACAAGATATTTTAATATGCACATTGGGTCCCACTGATTGGTTGGGCTTCTCTATTCAGTTAGTTTTTTTAATGTGTGAAGTCGAATCAGTGGGACCCAATTGTCACTTTAGTATCTTGCTATTTCATTAAGCAATTAGCTAGAATGTTCTTTTTGTCCATATTGCACAAGGATGTGGACATCTTTCTCCTTATGCTTAAAGATATAAATTCATGATTAAAAATATTTCTCCTACTTGGTTTGGTGGCAAATAGGCCTAAGTTTGTTGACCCATGACCCATAGATGTTCTTGTTTCTTTTCTACATGTAACTCCCGTACACAAAAGCCCCTCAAGGTGTAAATATTGTTAATATTGACAATTTTGTAGGACCCTTCTCATATTACGTTACTCTTGGAAATGGACAAGATTTCAAAAGTCCCTTGAAGAAATTGTTAAAGAGCATATTTCTAATAAAATTGATTTGGGTTATAGCTGATTTTTAGTTTTATTTCTTGAAGAGCTTTAGAGGTTTTTTTGGGATGGGGGAGAGGTCGAGGGTTAGTAGAGTGTAATCAAATTATCTGATAATATTTAAAGTTGATTTTTACATGTTCTATTTAGAAGTTATTGGAAAAGGATTTTTAAGTTTAAACATTAAAAGAGTTTAATTAAACTTCTTCGTAAAGAGAAGAATGAAGGCACCATTTCTTTTTGGCATCCTATTATCTTATTGAATGTATTCTATAAAATCATTGTCAAGACTCTAACTATTTGTCTAAAACATGTAATTCATTATATTATGAGAGCTAAACAAATGTGATCTCTTGGAGGAAAGTTTATCCTTAGTAATTTGATTTTAGCCTAGGAGACATGTAAGTAAGCTCGATGATTGGGTTAGATTTTGATAAATATTATGAAAAAATATGGTGAAGGTTTATAATTAAAATGATGCAATGGTTAGGTTTAGGGCTGCAAATTCATGCTCTTGTTCAAACACTCTTTAAAGATGCAAATGCTCATTAGTGGTCAACAAATCTATTTCTAACTCCTTTTTTCTACAACATTATATTAAACGAGGGTTCCCATTATTGCCCTTTCTATATGTGCTCATTATAGATGCTCTAAGATATTTGTTACAAAAGGTGAACCAACTACAACTTATACATGGTATTTCTATTCCTTAGAATGCAATGGTTATCAATTCCAATTTTACAAATAGCAAATTATTTTTCTTGCAAAAAAAAAAGAGTTGAACAATACTCTAGATATTATAAATCTATGTTGCTCAATATCATGTTCTCAACTTGCCCATCATAAAATGAGTTTTGAATGACACATGTTAGTCCTAATCCTCATTAGATTCCCCAAGATTGAAAACAAATTAAGCATTGGGAAATAACTAGATACCTTAGCATTCTATTTGGTATGAGTTGATCTCTCTCTAGAATGTCGAAGTGGTATCTAATTAGAATAATTTTTTTTTTTTTAAATGGGGTAGCAAAATTCTCTCATAGGCTAGAAAATTATGTCTAGAAAATTTCAGGTTGCTAACAAAATTTTCTTGTTACACATTTATTTTTCTTCATGTTAGATGTTGTCCAAAAGAGGGTATAATGAACTATATTAACTTGATTTATAATTCGTTTGGACTAAATAGAATGGTATTACTTGATGTAGATTCATCTCTTATCACCAATGCATTTAACCTAAATATAAAGGTGGCCTCAATATCATTGATCTAGAAAAGCAAGGTGTTTGTTCAATCATGAAGATACCGGGGGAATAAGAGAATGTGATAAAACTTGATTAATGCTTACAATGTTCTATCTTTTAAACAAACTGCTTCATTAAATATTACTATTTTAATATATATTTGAATGTGCTTCAAATTTTTTTGTACACTCAAATTTAATTATTCTTCTTCCAAGGTTTGTCCATTGGATCCTACCAAGGTTCTTCCAAGGAATTACAATGACCAAACATTTTATCACTATCATAGAGTTAAGGGATATTATCCTCAATATTTTATAGGCCTTAAACATAAAATAAAATACCTTATAGATAACAACATGATTCATATTGAGAGAGTTAATGATAATGAAAATCATTTGGTAGCACCTCCCAACCAATTTTTTTGAATATATACAAATCCATTTCTTAGCCACTCTAATAATATAGAAACACATGATTATATTACTATGTAACATGATATTGTAGAAGATATTTTGTTGATTCTAATGATACATCACTTATGAATATTTTTATGGGAATGATGTATTCTAGAGATTCTTCTAGTTCTACTTCTCCATTAATTATATTTTTTGATAGATAAATCTAACAAAATAATCACTATGGATTATTGTATGCTATTATGAAATAGGGGACAAACTCATTGAGAACACACTTATTAATCAAGTGTCAATCAATATAATATATGCATAAAATATTCATTAATTGATTATAATTTGAATATGCTCATCTAAGAGTTTCTTTAAGAATGAATAGTGGAATATTAATTCATACTTTGTGTTGTCTCACATTACCTATTAAGGTTGGACCTAAAGTAGTAACTATTTTATGTCATGTCATCCCCACTTATAATAGGTTCAATATGATATTGGGTAGGCCTTGGGTGGTATACATGAAAGCTATAAATTTTGTTGTTCATCATTGTGTAAAATTTATGCACAAAGGTAAAGTCATAATGTATAAAAGAGATGCATGCCAACCTCTTGGAGAGTTGAGTCACTTCACCTTGGACACTTATCTTCCAACTCCTAAGGAACCTCTCCATGATAGTGAAATACATTTACATGATTCATATCAAATGTTTTTATAAGAACAAAGTAAGGAAAATGAAATGACAAGAGATAAAGTGGTATTTGATAAAGGTAGACATACTTCACCACCACATTCAACAAGGAAATAAAAAGGGTCTATATTATTGAATCCTACATTTCATGCCAAGAACAATTTAGGGATTCAAAAGCCAAGTCTTGTGCCACAAAAAATGCCAATTTTTTATACATAATCACCTCCAAAAATATTAAGAAAAATGGGTAAATAATGACACACAATATTCCACCCATTAATAAAGTATTTAAAAAGGGTATGGAATCTTATCAAGATGAAACACATGTTATTTAAAAATCAAATCAACAAGAAGAAAATATCAATATTTTAATTTTTCATTTTGTTTTTTCCTTATTTCCTATACTTTAGCCTCTTTAACTGTGACTTATTTGTTGTGAATTATTTTTAGTTTCTATACTGAGACTTAATGATAGATCACTTAAAGTGATCAAATTTAAAAAATACATAGTTGGATCCAAAACAATTCTATATGTAAATTAATGGACTATAAAAAACTCATGCAAACTAGAGATAGATAGCTTGATACTATTAATGATAGATCACTTAATGTGATCAAATTAAAAAAATACATAGTTGGATCCAAAACAATTCTATATATAAATTAATGGACTATAAAAAGCTCATGCAAACTAGAGATAGATAGCTTGATACTATTTTAGTCAGATGATCAATTATAAAATATACTCGATAATTAAAATATAAGATCTTCTATTAATGAATAGTATCTTATTGTCACAAACATGTTTAGAAAATCTATTTTGCTTTTGAGTAGGATCACATCTACACTCTATTCCTAAGACACTTTTCTCACATACAAATTAAATTTGCACATATGAAATAATGTATATTTTTGAATCTTTAAATATTGATAATCACCTTGAAAAGATTGCTAGTATAAAAGAAATTATCAAAATATTATTGATAATGTATAAAGTTGAAAGACATACCACAAAATACCTATATGTTAACTCAATGTGTAATTAGCTGATAGACTATTACGTGGGGGAACAGTGACATTCGGTGAGACTGATTTCCAGCATATGTGGTAAGTCTCCTTTTTGTAATATTTAAAGCAGCCTATCAGTGTAAGCATTGCACCTGATTGGGATGTAAGTGCTAGTATATGTTAATGTCCTCTTGATACACTATAATAATAATATGTATTCAAGATTCTCCAATCACAACTAATAATCTAGATCTATCCTTAAATACGAAGGAAACTTAATAAATACTCAATTAAAATCAGATTACATATAAAAATAAATAAATAAAACTCGTAAGTAAGCGAAGATAAAAGGGCAGAGTCTGTACCCTTATCCCTTGACACTTACATTTCCTAGGCGGGCTTTTATCCCCAATACCCAATGACAACACAATATTTGTAATTGGCAACGTGGGAGGCCTTACCACGTAGTCATCACATGGTTGGTGTAATTGATTAAATGTAACAGTGAATGCATCTGTATCTGTCTGCATTCACCAGACTGCTCCTATATAATTTCACTATTCCATGTGTAAGCTATCTCAGTGCTCTCTGCATGCACAGACACTATAGTCCTTTGGCTTCTAGATCCTTCATAAGCCCAACCACCCACACCCACATTGTAGTAGATTGATATCATAGAGCTCTCAATACACCATTACAATGGAAACTTTTAGTTTGAGCAAATACAGTCCAGAGAGCCAAGAAGTTGTCTCCTACTCACCCAGCTCCATTGTAGTTGATCCTTCTGATGAGTATGCTCATGGAGATGATGATGGCCCTTTCTTTGACATTGATTTTACAATGCCTCTCTTCTGTGATGGTCCCTTGAAAGATAACAGCAGCCCAGAGGAGAAGGATGGTGAAGAAGATGAATTTGAGTTTAACTTCTCCATTTCTAGTTCCAACCAGCCCAACCCAAATCAATTCATTTCATCTGCAGATAAGTTGTTCTACAAAGGCCAGTTGCTTCCGCTCCAAGTTCTTCCAAATGCAGACATGGTCAGAAAGCTTGAGGTTGGTGATGGCAAAGGATCTCTGCAATGTGGCAATGTTAATGGGATCAAGACCCAGTTCCCCACATTGCTCAAAACTGCTACTAAGTTGAAGATATCTCTGTTTGGACTGAAAAAATCAGCCAAAGTTGGAATGGATCTGCAAGCTTCTTGTGCTGAATATGGATGTGGTATTGATTCTCCTGTTCAGAAGCAGAACAAGTTTTTCACAGTGAAATTCAAGGTGGTGGATGTTCCCCTGGTTTCTTTTTTCACTAGAGAGAATTCTAGGGGCTCCAAGAGAGATGAGAACAACAATGGTTTCCAGAAAAAGACAGAGGACTCCGATGGAGATATTGGGCAGCTACAAGACAATGTGAGGGATAAGAAAAGAGCAAAGCAGATTGTTCAGAAGTATGTAAAGATGATTAAGCCTCTCTATGTGAAGATTTCTCAGAGGACTACCGAGAGAACCAAATGTCCCTCAGATCTGGAGAAACATGGAGTTACCAATGGAGTTGGAAACAGTGGGTTTTCAGGCTCAGAGAGAGGTCAAAGCCAGTTTTCATTTTCTGGTAATTTGAAAATGGTTTACAAGAATTTTGGTAAGGGGAAAAACTCTTCTCCTAATATGAATCGTCCATTGCCAAACTACAATAGTGAGAGTACAATGTTGGAGCTGCAGAGTGCCATTCAAGGAGCTATAGCCCACTGCAAGCAGTCGAATTATACTAATGGTAAGTAGCCTGGTAACAGTTCTCTGCTTTACTGTTTTATAAAATGTGTTATTTTCTTTTTGATCGATAGATCCCAAAATGTATCTATCTCATTGTTTTAAGCAGTCTCTGCCTATCCTGTTATCAGGATATCTGTTTATTATAAATATTTCTGAATCTGACAGTCATTCCTCTTCCTTTTTTCTTAATGTGGTCTCTTGTCCAGCTAAGAATTTTGTTTCGGGCATTTTTCTTTTTGCTCCTCACTTCATACAATTCTGGTTCCTGTCTGTGATAGCCATTTCTCTTATTATTTCTTACAAAATCCCTTAATGTCACGAGTTTGTGATGGTGGGTGGTACTGGGGAAACCTCCATTTGTAACTGTAATTAGAGCCTTGTGATATCCTCAACTTGATGCCAGACAAGTAGTAGAGCCTGATTCAGGATTCTGGATTGTATAGCTTATTTTTCACTTTTTTTGTTTGCTTCTCTTTATAATTTGTGACTGGCAGACTCTATCTCTAACTGTGTTATGGCACTCTGGGCATGTATTCCTGAAGGGTAGTCTTGTGTCTTTCCAAATCATGGCATTTTTTTTGCGACTTCAAATCCTATCGCCCTAAAGAAGAACATTGATAGCATTTCCTCTAGCTGGTTGAACAACCTCGAGCACATTCCTTTCATTTAAGGCTGCTCCAGCCAGTTTTCAAAATCAACCCTAGCATTTCTCATAATAGTAATTTTCTACGATGTATCAGATTTGACCTATTTTCCACTGGTATAGGTACTAACAGCTTCTCATTGTCTGTGATCTCAGATGGCCCAAACACTTCAGATTCCGAATGTTCACCCTAGTCCTAACAGGCCTTCCAAAGAGGATGTCTGCAAGGCCTATTTGTGGATGCCCATGAAGAGTTGCTACAGTTCTAGCAGGCTGTTGCAGTTACTCGACATCTTCAAAGGAAATCGACCAACAGCATCAGAGGTTACTGTTAATGTTGCAAGTTTTGACATACCCAAACTCAAGCAATCAGATAGGTTTATACTTAGGACTTCTGAAAGCTCACACTCCTGAAATAGGCCATTTCAATGTAGTTATTCACCCATTTGCATTCTACTAATCATCCTCTAAAGCAGTTGGATGGAAAGTCTCCGACTTAAGCTGTAAATTACTTAGATAGCCACTGTTTGAAGAATGTTGCTTATATTCTCATGTGGGTATCTGCTGTTTGTGTTGCATTTATTAAGGGAGTGGTTTTTTCAGGCCCAAGTAATATATGGATGATATCATCTAACTGTATGTTGAATATGTTGTGAACTGATTTCCAGCACCCATGAGCCAGTAATCGGAGCAATCTGAAAGTAACATAAAACAAAAAACTATCCAAGTAAAATAGCTTCAAATATTTTTTCTATCAATTTTTTATTATTATTATGAACGGTTTTATATCAAACCCAGATTGCTTTTTAAGCACAAGTCATAGGGTGAACCTTTTCGCGGCTAAGAGTCAAGGACTGAGGGGTATCCATTTGACCAATATTTTTTCTGTCAACTTTTTGAATAATATGACTGAGGGGTATCCATTGGACCAATATTTTTTCTATCAGCTTTTTGAATAATATTTCATGATCTATCATCAAGATGTAGTGAACCAGAGAAGATAATTAATCACATTAGTTAGCATTAGTTTTTCACAGTCTATGTAGTATTCAAATGAATTTGTATGAAATGTATCAATCGTGTATGTTTTACAATTGACATTTTGGATCAGATCACTCTGATCTGAAACATTGATTCAAAAACATATCCAAAACATATCCAGTTGATTTTAGAAGGAATCTTTTGAATTAACTACATTGATTTCTCTTTTCCAGTGTGTGATTTGAGACATCGATTAAAAAACATACTCAATTAATTTCAATCGTGTATATTTTTTAATTGACATTTCGGATCAGATCACTCTGATCTGAAACATTGATTCAAAAACATATCCAAAACATATCTAGTTGAGTTGATTTTAGAAGGAATCTTTTGAATTAACTACATTGATTTCTCTAGATAATTAATCACATTAGTTAGCATTAGTTTTTCACAGTCTATGTAGTATTCAAATGAATTTGTCTGAAATGTATCAATCGTGTATATTTTTCAATTGACATTTTGGATCAGATCACTCTGATCTGAAACATTGATTCAAAAACATATCCAAAACATATCCAGTTGATTTTAGAAGGAATCTTTTGAATTAACTACATTGATTTCTCTTTTCCAGTGTGTGATTTGAGACATCGATTAAAAAACATACTCAATTAATTTCAATCGTCTATATTTTTTAATTGACATTTTGGATCAGATCACTCTGATCTGAAACATTGATTCAAAAACATATCCAAAACATATCCAGTTGAGTTGATTTTAGAAGGAATCTTTTGAATTAACTACATTGATTTCTCTTTTCCAGTGTGTGATCTGAGACATGATTAAAAAACATACTCAATTAATTTCATAAATAATCTTTCTATATTGATTTTTCTTCTCAATTAATTTCATAAATAATCTTTCTATATTGATTTTTCTTCTTTGGTTCATTACATCTTAATGATGATCATAAAATCTGATTTGCTGATGGATGATGATCATAAACGTCATAAAATCTGATGCAAAAACATTGATCTATCAAATCTAGATTCAAAAATTGAATGTGTTTTGAGGAGTTGCTTTGATATTCATTAAAAGTATATGAAACTAATCCAGTAGCAAGGTACATGTAAGTAGACTTCACAGCTGTTTTAAACAGAAAAATGGATGATAGCTCTGACTTATGGAGGGTTGGCCTCTGAATCAAAACAGGAGTCTCGGAGGGAGTAGAGAAGAGAACTCTTAAATCATGTTTCCTGAAAAAGTGTCCTTTCTTAGACATGGACATGTGGTTGAAGGAGCCCTGTGTACAATGCCAGGCGGTGTACTGTGTATTTGTGTAGTATATGACTGCGCTACTTCTGTCGGTAGATTAAGGAAATCGTTGACTGATACACTCAAAGCCATTAAATTCTGCCTTAAAGAGTCGGACAACAATCTGAGTAATGGTGAAGGGTGGAGGTGGGGCCCTCTGCAGGTGGCGCGTGTACTTTGATTTTGACTGTCTTGCGTGGAACAAGGGATAGTTATGCTTTATATAATTTTTGAACTTATATTATTTATGTTTCGTGGGCTAGCAATGATGGGAAACAAATTTATAGGACGACTAAAAGTTTGCGGGCACGACAATCTTTATTCTAAATATATATATTTAAAGCTTCTGATGTTCTTTGTTTAGAGCTGCTATTGTTTTTTATCTGTGTAATTTTTGGTTGCTTCTTTCAATTAAATATATATTTGGTGGGCACATTTGTTAAGGGCTACAAACTTAGTCCAACTTTGTAGACAATTATTTTGGTGAGAGAAAGTCCAACTTTGTAGACAATTATTTTGGTGAGAGAAAGGTACTATCTTATATAAACATTTATTTATTAATTAAATAAGTAAATCATTTAATAAATAATTAATAAAAATAAATAAATTGAGATTGAGAATTAAATCTAATATAGACATTTTAAATAATTTATTTAAAAAATGGTGAGGGATATTAATTTGAGTTATATTATTTATTTGAAAGTTATTCTATTTTGGGTGGTGGGACTAGTTTGATTGGCTAAGTCTCGTGGTACTCATGTCGTGCTAATGTGTATGGTCACGTGAAAAAAGTTTACCAAGCGCACTGCAGTTTATAGGAGGGTGGCTACTTGATTCTTGTAGTCTAAAACAAAAAGTTATTTTATTTTATTTAAAAAATGTTGAGGGATATCAATTTGAATTTTATTATTTACTTGAAAGTTATTTTGTTTTATTTATTGTATATACGGAGACAAATTTTATATATTGATAAAAATATTGTCTATTATTAAATATTAATATTTTGGCATGTAAATGGTTATCAAATTTAATATTAAAAATGAGTTTTTGTTAACACACGTCATTACACTCCATCCCTTATTGCCATTATAAAATGTCTATTGATGTTAATAAATATTAAATTATGTGCAAAATTGAAACACAAGAACAAAGAATATAGATCCAACTAAGAATAAGAGAATCAAGGCATTCGTATGTTGCCACAAAGGTTCATTTTTAGATAAAAATAATAATTGTTGACAAAGAGGTGGAAAAATAATTCAAGGTATTATTTGTTGGAAATATAAGAGATTATAAAAAATTAATTCATAATTATGGAGACATTTTCATAATTGTTTAAGTGTCCAAGAAGACATCTCTACAAGTAGTAGGCATTTATTATATAAACATCATTAACTCGAATATGGAAGATAGTTAATTGCAATGGAATTGATAGATAACCAAATTGGTGAGCTAGGTCAAGAGAGATTAGTAAGAGTTATTATATTTGAAAGTTAAAATTTAGCAATTAGTTGAAAATAAAAAGGTTGAAGAAAAAAACTAAGTGTAGCCTAAAACATGTTAAAGGAATGGCTACTAAAGTGTGTGCAACACATATAGCAAAAATTATAAAGTATGTAATTTTTTTACTCTATATTTTACTCCCATTTTAGTGAGTTCATCTCACTAGGTGATATAGCTATGCTAGATTACAAATAAGATGCTAGCTATTTTGAGGAACTTGCTATATGCTTTAGCATATGATAGGATGCACCATGGTATAGAAAACCATCATGAATTTATTGCCATGTGCTATGGGAAAGTCCCAAAAGAAAAAGTCATAAGCAAATATATGCCATATAGCACCACGATATGAAAGACATGTCATTATCATGAAATATCCCAAGGATAGGCACAATTGCAAAGAAAAACAAGAAGACACACAAGTAACCAAGCATATGATAAGGGCAAAGAACAAACAATATTGTGTCACTAGTCAAGTTAAAAATTGTAGACTAATTGATGAATAGTGTTATATCTTGAAAACAATGCGAGGATTGGGAAAAATATATCCCAAGAAAGAAAAGTTGTTTAGAACTGATCAAGGCTTGTAGTAAGACTGGGAATAAAACTGATGAATGTGTTTGGTGTATGCTAGATTGCTTGGCTATAGTTGTGTGGTTTGTGTTGTTGATTCTAGGATTTACTTGAATTGGATTAATTGCTTTGGGATAGCCCTTTATGCATAACCAATTATAAGGGAAAATAAAGCATAGAGACAAGGATGAAGGGAGGATTGGATGGAGTGATGAAGGGATTGTAGATAGTGGATGGAATGGATGTGGGATTTAAGATAGATGGTTTGAAGGATTTAGGAATGGATGATTGGGGAATGGATTGATGGAGGGATTCAAAATGTGATCCTCAAGGAATATGTCATGTACGAATAACAATCTTCCACTATAGATATGTTGCTCATGACGCTGCACATTGCTTGTGACAAGATATATTGTAGTATATATTACAAAATTTTAGGTATATTAAGAAATTTCCACAATTGTTTCAAAAGGATTCCTTGGTGCAGAATTCTTTACAATGAATTCCTTGACAAAAGAATCCCTTGTTGAAAACCTCATTTTCTAAAATGGCATATTCTTTCAAGAAGAATTCTTTGGTAAAATTTCTTTCAAAAGAATCCCTTGGTGAGAGAATTTGAAAACTTTCCTTTAAAAAAGGATAATTCTTTCCAAAAGGATTTCTTGACAAAAGATCTTTCGAAAGGATTCCTTGACGAAATGTCTTTCGAAAAGATTCCTTGACGAAATGTCTTTCGAAAAGATTCCTTGACGAAATGTCTTTCGAAAAGATTCCTTGACGAAATGTCTTTCGAAAAGATTCCTTGATGACATAATCACTTTGTGGAAAATCTCGTGTCTTTCAAAAGGAGTGTCCTTTCAAAAGGGTTCTCTGGTGTTTTGATGTCTTATGAAAAGGATCCTAGATGAAAGAACCCCTTTGTGAAAGCCTTCTTTTCAAAAGGATTCCTTGGTGTCTCATGCTTGTGTCTTGTGTATGATATTTGACATCTTGTGTCTTGGTGTTTGGATGTCTTATGTCTTGGTGTCTAACTTGGGGGCAACCTGAATAGACTTGTCTTTTTTGTGACTGTCTTGCAATGCAATTTGCAGCAGCCACATATTCGATCATAGTGTCTTATTGTGTCTTATATTGATGTATATTATTTTTCGCTTTTTTGCCAAACATGGTTTTGGTGAGATTGCAACTTTCTTTGCAAGATCGAAGACTCGTGTCCTCTTCGCATTTAGGTGAAGCTCGTTCTACGTCAGGTATATTGGATTGAAGGATTGCTTCCTTTACATTTCAGTATATTCTCTTCAATCTCTTTCTACTTTAGCTCGCACATGCTTAGATGCATATGCTCACTAAAGTGGGGGAAAAATGTAATGACATAAAATTGCACCTAGTGCAATTTCCCATTATATTACCTCACTTTAGCCTTATAAACTCGACAATGCAAAAATCTACCACCTTTGCCTTGCCTGTCACATGTGTCCTTGTGGTTTTCTGTTGGTGATGGAATTTTTGTTGGGGAAACCTGCACTATCGTCTTGACAAGATTATTGTGTTAGGAGAAGTTGGAGACGTTACCTTTTCTGCCACCCCACTAATGTAATGCCCCTCTTCGAATCATGACCACCCAAAAATGTCTATTTGGCTCCAAAAATAGACACTTCTTTCTCCAGTGAATACATCATGGAAACCATAAGTTATAGCTACGACCATTGGCTCGATAATTGTTCGCATAACATTGAGGCTTGCAATCTTACCAACATCTTTTGTGGCCCTCTTCTGTGCATCATTAAAATAAGCAGGCATAGTACAATAACTGCATTCGTCACCTCACATAAAATAAGCAACATAGATGAGATCTCTTCAGGCGCAAATAACTCTCTCAGATCCATCCCATTTCCTCTCTCTCTCAGGCATCTCCCACTCCCTATCTCTCTCTAGATCTCAGGTCTCTCCCTTACACCCTAACATGATAACTCTCTCCTCCTCTCTCCCTCTCTCCCTCCCTCCAACCCTCTTTCTCTTGGGTCTCTCTCTCAAGTCTCTATCCCACTCTCTCTTCTTCTCAAGTCTCTCTCTCTCCCTCTGTCCCTCTCAAGTCTCTCCCTCTCTCTCTCCCTCTCAGATCTCTCTCTCAAGTCTCTCTCACTCCCTCTTAGGTTTCTCCCTACCTCTCAGGTCTCTCTCTCTCTCTCGTCTCTCTCTCACTCCCTCTTAGGTTTCTCCCCCCCACCTCTCTCTCTCTCTCAGGTCCCTCCCACTCCCTCTCTCTCCTCTCCTATCTCTCTCTCCCTCCCTCTGGGGTCCACCTGCATCTCTTGGGAATTCTCTCTATCTCTCTCTCTCTTTTGGTCTCTCTCTCCCACCCTCCTCTCTCCCTAGCTAGATAACTCCTCTATCCCCTCTCCCTCCACCTCACCACCTCTTGGGTCTCTCTCTCTCTCAAGTCTCTCCTGCTCCTCTTGGGTCCTCTCTCTCTCTCTCCTCCTGGTCCTCTCCCTCTCCGCTCCTCTGCTCCCTCTCTCCCACCCTCTCTCTCTCTTTCCTCTCTCCCTCTCTCTCCCGGGTCCTCTCCCTCCCTCTCTCCCTCTCTCCCTAGCTAGATGCTCCTCTCTCTCTCTCTCTCTCTCTCTCTCTCTCTCCCTCCCTCTCAAGTCTCTCTCCGGGTCTCCTCTCCACTCTGCCTCTTGGGTCCCTCCATCCACTCTCTCTCCTGGGGTCTTCCTCCCTCCCTCCCTCTCTCCTGCCGCCGCCTCACGCCCTCCTCCCTCTTGGGATTCTGCTCCTCCTGGGTTTCTCCTCCTCCGGTCCTCTCTCCCTCTCTCCTCTCAGGTCTCTCTCTCTCTCTCTCTCTCTGTCTCTCCTGCCTCTTGGGATTGTTTTCTAGCAGCCTCCTCCTCCTCATCTCAGGGTGCCTCCTCCCTCTCTTTCTCTCCTCAGATCTCTCCATCCCCTCTCTCTCCTCCCTCCCTCCTCCTAGCTAAGATAGCTCTCTCTCCTAAACTAAGATGGCTCTCCTCCTCTCATCCTCCTTCCCTGCCCTCTCTCTTAGGTCTCTCTCTCTCTCAAGTCTCTCTACCACTCTCTCTCCCTCTCTCCCTCTCAAGTCTCTTCCACTCTCTCCCTCTTAGGTCTCTCTCTCATAGGTATATCTCTCTCCCTCCTTCTCAAGTCTTTCTCTCTTTCTCTCTCTCCCTTCCACTCCCTCTCTCTCAGGTCTCTCCCTCCCTCTATCTTTCTCTCTTAGGTCTCTCCCACTCCCTCTCTCTCCCTCTTAAGTATCTCTCTCCCTCTCAAGACTCTCTCTCTCTCCCTCCCTCTCAGGTCTATCTCTTAGGTCCCTCCCACTCCCTCTCTCTTTCTTTCTCAAGCTCTCCCTTAGTCTTAGGTCTCTCCCTCCCACTCTCTCCCTCTCTCCCTCTCCTTCTCTCCCTCTCAACTCTCTCTCTCTCTCTCTCTCTCTCTCTCTCTCTCTCTCTCCTGCCTCTCTCTCCTCTCTCTCTCTCTCTCTCTCTCTCTCTCTCCTCCTCTCTCTCTCTCTCTCTCTCTCTCTCTCTCTCGGGTCCCTCCATGCACTGCTCTGTTAAGATTGCCCTCTCTCTCCGTCTCTCCCTCTCAGAGTCTGCAGGCCCCTCTCTCTCTCTCTCCTCTATACCACCACTCTCTCTCTCTCCTGCTGCCTCTCTCTCTCTCTCCCTCCTTCCCAAGTCTTTCTCTCTCCCTCTCGCTCTCATCTCTCTCTCTCTCTCCCTCCCTCTCAAGTCTCTCTCTCTCTCTCCCTCTCCCTCCCAAGTCTCACTCTCTGCCTCCCTCTCAGGTCTCACTCTCTACCTCCCTCTTAGTTCTCTCTATCTCAAGTCTCTCTATGTCTCTCTATCTCTCCCTCTCTCCCTCTCAAGTATCTCCCTCTCCCTCTCAAGTCTCACTCTTTGCCTCCCTCTCAGGTCTTTGTCTTTGTCTCTCCCTCTGTCTCCCTCTATCTCCTCTCAACTCTCTCTCCCCATCCCTCTCATGTCTCACACTCACTCTCAGGTTTTTCTCTCTCCCTCTATCTCTCAAGTCCCTCCCACTCCCTCTCTCTCTTTGAGGCCTTTCCCTCTCTCTTTCTCTCTTGTGAATTGGCTGCACATCAATAAATATAATATATACTATGTAGTATATAATATATACTATGTATAGTATATAATATAATATAGTATTATAATATATAGTATAATACATATTATATAATACATAATATATAATATATAATATATATAATATATTAGTATAAATTAAAATATTAAATATTATGTATTATAAATAATATAGGTAACAAATATTCGTTTTAAACGGATATCATTTTTTTTGACAAAATAATAGGCTCAGGATTGCCTAACCTAGAAAGCCAACCCAAAAAACGTGTTTACAAAATTTGCTTAGTTTTCTGAAGTTCGCCCTTGTCATTGACGACTTTTTTTATCTGAATTTCATGAAACAAAAAGGGTTTATAGAAAAAATTGTCAGTTTTCCACCAATACAAGATAAACCTTATTTTGAATTTAATAGATAATTATTATTGATTTTCTACATACATTACGACTAAAGTCTTGATTGATAGGTTGATTGAAAAACCTCTATAACTTTCAAACTACTTCACATTTTTTGAACCTAAAAGATGTGTCACATTCTATGCTAAACACACTATAGGATAAAATAAAATGAATTTCATAATTTTTTGACCAAGTTATGGTGGTCAAATACACACGTTTTAATAATTTTGAAATGTTCTAATAAAAAAGTCATAACTAATTATTTACATGGAAAAAAATTACAAAAAAAAATCCGGCACATCCGGGCATGTGTCCTCTACATATATTGAAAGTTTCAAAATAAAAAAGTTTATTTTTTCTTGTACTTAGGTTAGTCAGAGATACACTTGATTTTTATCTTTTTTCCTGAAAATTTAGTACCATTGCATTGAAATTTCATTTTTTTGCAAAATAGATTAACCTTTTTCCAAAAAGAACTAGTAGCTTGGAAACTACATTCAATTTGCTACAAGTTTTGTTCTTACATATTTTTCAAATTATGTTAATAACCTATTCAATTTTATATGGCAAGTTGCCTAACTCTATTTTTTTTGAATTTTGATTGCCACTTAGAGGCCTAGTTTGGACCCCCATGATCTTGCATTGACCCAAATACAAATAGAAAAGCCCCCTTGATATCCAACCATTCACCCCAAAGGCCTTCAACATGCTATTATATCAATAAAATAGAGAGGATGTAAATCTCTCAAGCTAAATGAAGATAAAAAAATCGTCATTCCCTAAACGAGGAAATATGCCCAAAGCCACTCCTCAAACAAGTCCTTTGATAGTACATTAATATCTCTAGACTCAAACACACATAAGAGGACAAGAGTCAAAGAAAGAATGCATATAAAAATTAGGTTTAAAATACCCATTAGATCATTCACTACCAGAGGACCAAAAGTGGGGAATGAGATTTTTGTATGCATTAATAACCAAGTGTAGAGAAGGGGGACTGATTGCTTCGAGACTCTAGGTCATGGGAGAGTCCTAAACAATAGGCTGCCCTAAACTACCTCAAGCTTTGCTAGGGGAATCGAAAAGGTTAAGATATTAAGGGTAAAAAGGAAGAGAAATCTAGGTCCTGCTATCCTTTTGCTAAACCAAATGTTTCACGAGGTCAGGAGAGCTCATTTTGAGGGTTCAATTTGCTACCCAAACAACTCACTATCTAAGGATGACAACGTGGACTATAAACTCCATCGCTACGTGCTGGTGTGTCAAATGTGCGTTGGAATCCGTGCAGACAAAAGGTCTTAGTAACAGATTAAAACACCAAAAAATCAACTAACTACAAAACTGCTAAGGTTTTATACTACGAAATAATATCTAAAAAGTGTAAAATTGAAGTACAACAAGAAGAATTAAGACAAAAGAGGTATCCATGACTCTGAGTCCTACCAAGACTGAAAGAGTAATAAAACCAATAGGAGGGACCGATATTCCATCATGTGTGCATATAGTGGTCTTCGATTCTTTGTATTCCTCCCTATGCAGAAAGTTTATAAGTAGAGTTTCTTTCGTTGTAACATTCACTTGGCTTGCAGGGTCAACTAGGACACCAGCCACAATGTTTCCATTGACACGAACAAGAATGTACAAGGGAGAACGCTCTTTATTCATAGGTAAATCCTGTAAGGTAAAGGTTATTTCTGGTGATCCACTTGTAGGCTGTGGAAAGAATATGTGTGAATGAGACCATGTTAATGTACTCCAATGGAACAATCTCAGTAGAAGTAGAAGGTTGAGAGATTGGACAATGGCCTATCTAAAGTTTTCTCCTAAGTATCCAAGAGCCCTTCTAAATACACAACTAGGGGTTGTAGATTGGGTTGTAAGGTTGTACACCCTGCAACACACAAATCTACAACATGCCTAGGATATGAGAGGAGATTTCTTGATACCAAGAAACAAAATAGAAATAGTTCACGTCGGATTCACCAAAATGTAGAGAAGGGGGACTCGTCATCCTCAGGACTCCAAGTCATGGGAGAGCCCCTAGAAACGAGTTGCCCTAAATTACCTTGGGTTTGATAAATAGATTGAAAAGGATAAGGTACTGAGGTTGAAAAGGAAGGGAACACAACTTGTAGCTTTCCTTATGCTAAAACCAAATGTTTACAAAGTCAGAAGAGCCGACTTCAAAGGTTCGATTTGTTACCGAGACAAATCATTGTTTGAGGATGGCAACGCGGATCTCAGACTCCAGCACGACGCGCAAGCATCTCAAGGATGCATTGGGATCCTGTGTGAAGAGAGGTCTAGAAAACAAACAAAAACACTAAGAACCTACTAACTGCCTAATTGTTTGATGTTTTATGTTTTGATAGAGAATAGAAAATTACAGAAACAACAAATACAATGAAAATGACACTAAAAAGAACTATGCTAGAAATGACAAGGAGAAGGTAGGAAAAGGTACCATGCTTCCCATGGTTTGATTCTTCAATTAGCTCTACTCGAACACACCTACACACATAGAAATGGGAAAAATGGGTTTTATTCGAGGTTTGCCTCATTTTGGTGTTCCCACCTCCATGGATTGCTAGATAGCACTAGATAAAGCAAAGACAACTGCAATGCTATCCAATGAACAAGATGATGCAACTAAATAAACAAACACAATGTTACCTTCCCAATTGCGAGCTCTCAAGATCAATAGCAAAAAGAAGAGTGACACTGCCATGTAGAGAAGATGAAGCTTGACAATCCTTCAATAACAATGGTGTTGCAACAAGAATGTGATCTTGGAGCCAAATGAGGAGCTTGCAACAAGAAGAAAAATGGTGTAGAAGCAAGAATGGAGTGAAGAGAGTGAGAATGAAGAGCTAGAATGCGTGAAATTGAATCCAAAAGCTAGAAGGGAAGAATGAACTTAGTTTGAATAGGCAAAATGTAGGCAACAAGTCGAATTTTGTTGGTTGATGGAGGCATGGAACGTTACTCTTTGTAACCACTGGAAGATGTAACATTTATGCTAATTCTAGGGGTAGGAATCTCGTTAGGAGGACAATGCAACGCATGGATGCCCAGGCAATGCACGCATGTCCCTGGCAAAATTCCTCCACCGACCCAAAACAATGTGGCCAAGTGGAAGGGACAAGGTGGCGATGGTGAAATTGCCTCATCAAGTTTTCATTTTCTAAGGTAAGGGAAATTAAATAAGGAATTTGCCTAGGAATGTAAATTTGCACCATTACAGAATCGTAGTTGAATTTATGTGTATGGTTTCAAGCGAAACCCTTTCAATCAAAAGTGTTTTGGTCAAAACCCCTTTCGATTAAAAGTGTTTCAATTGAAATTGTTTCAACTAAAAGTGTCCATGTGGCTACTTATGTGACATTTTAACCCCTATTTTGGAGAAAATTTAGAAAAACTTCGACTTCAACTTTGAATTTCTCCAACTAGGGGTACTTTCAAGAAAATCTAAAAAATGGCAGTTTAGAATCTAAAAAATCAGCCAAAGTTGGAATGGATCTGCAAGCTTCTTGTGCCGAATATGGAAGTGGTTTTGATTCTCCTGCGCAGAAGCAGAACAAGTTTTTCACAGTGAAATTCAAGGTAGTGGATGTTCCCCTGGTTTCTTTTTTCACTAGAGAGAATTCTAGGGGCTCCAAGAGAGATGAGAACAACAATGGTTTCCAGATAAAACAGAGGACTCCGATGGAGATATTGGGCAGCTACAAGACAATGTGAGGGATAAGAAAAGAGCAAAGCAGATTGTTCAGAAGTATGTAAAGATGATTAAGCCTCTCTATGTGAAGATTTCTCAGAGGTCTACCGAGAGAACGAAATGCTCCTCGGATCTGGAGAAACATGGAGTTACCAATGGAGTTGGAAACAGTGGGTTTTCAGGCTCAGAGAGAGGTCAAAGCCAGTTTTCATTTTCTCGTAACTTGAAAATGGTTTACAAGAATTTTGGTAAGGGGAAAACTCTTCTCCTAATATGAATCGTCCATTGCCAAACTACAATAGTGAGAGTACAATGTTGGAGCTGCAGAGTGCCATTCAAGGAGCTATAGCCTACTGCAAGCAGTCGAATTATACTAATGGTAAGTAGCCTGGTAACAGTTCTCTGCTTTACTGCTTTATAAAATGTGTTTTTTCTTTTCATCGGTAGATCCCAAAATGTATCCATCTCATTGTTTTAAGCAGTCTCTGCCTATACTGTTATCAGGGATATCTGTTTATTACAAATATTTCTGAATCTGACTGTCATTCCTCTTTCTTTTTTCTTAATGCGGTCTCTTGTCCAGCTAGGAATTTTGTTTCAGGCATTTTTCTTTTTTGCTCTTCTCACTTCATGCAATTCTGGTTCCTGTCTGTGATAGCCATTTCTCTTATTATTTCTTCCAAAATCCCTCAATGTCATGAGTTTGTGATGATGGGTAGTACTGGGGAAAACTCCATTGGTAACTTTAATAAGAGCCTTGTGATATCCTCACCTTGATGCCAGGCAAGTAGTAGAGCCTGATTCAGGATTCTGGATTGTATAGATTATTTTTCACTTTTTTTGTTTGCTTCTCTTTAGAATCTGTGACTGGCAGACTCTATCTCTAACTGTGTTATGGCACTCTGGGCATGTATTCCTGAAGGGTAGTCTTGTGTCTTTCCAAAACATGGCATTTTTTTGGCGACTTCAAATCCTATCGCCTAAAAGAAGAATATTGATAGCTTTTCCTCTAGCTAGTTCAAGCACATTCCTTTCATTTAAGGTTGCTCCAGCTAGTTTTCAAAATCAACCCTAGCATTTCTCATAATAGTAATTTTCTATGATGTATCAGATTTGATCTATTTTCCACTGGTATAGGTACTAACAACTTCTCATTGTCTGTGATCTCAGATGCCCCAAACACTTCAGATTCCGAATGTTCACCCTAGTCCTAACAGGCCTTCCAAAGAGGATGTCTGCAAGGCCTATTTGTGGATACCCATGAAGAGTTGCTACAGTTCTTGTAGGCTGTTGCAGTTGCTCGACATCTTCAAAGGAAATCGACCAACTGCATCAGAGGATACTGTTAATGTTGCAAGTTTTGACATACCCAAACTCAAGCAATCAGAAAGGTTTATACTTAAGGACTTCTGAAAGCTCACACTCCTGAAATAGGCCATTTCAATGTAGTTATTCAGCCATTTGCATTCTACTAGTCATTCACTAAAGTAGTTGGATGGAAATCCTCCGACTTAAAGCTGTCAATTGCTTAGAGCAGCATATACACATAATGTAAATCAAGATAGCCACTGTCTGAAGAATATTGCTTATATTCTCATGTGGGTATCTGCTGTTTGTGTTGCATTTATCGAGGGAGTGGCTGTTTGTGAACTGATTTCCAGCACCCATGAGCCAGGAATCGGAGCAATCTGAAGTAACATAAAATTAAAAAACTATCCAAGAAAAAGTTTCAAATATTTTTTTTATCAATTTTTTGTTTTTATGGAGGGTTTTATATCAAATCCAAATTCGTCTTAGCTATCTGATACAGGAGCATGAGTCATAGGGTGAACCTCTTCACGGCTAAGGGACAGGGACTGAGGGGTATCCATTTGACCAATATTTTTTTATAGTGGGAATGAGTTTTTCACAGTCCATAAGATTGATGCAAGATTTTGGATTCAACTGTATGTTTTTGTGTCTTAAAAATAAAAAGACGTGAGGAATCCAAAAGCTTGCATCGATATTTTTTATATCAACTTTTTGAATAATATTCCGTGATCTATCATTAGGATGTAGTGAACCACAGAAGATAATTAATTACATTAGTTAGCATTAGTTTTTTGCAGTCTATGTAGTATTCAAATGAATCTGTCTGAAATGAATCAATCGTGTATGTTTTTGAATTGACATTTTGGATCACGAGGGATCACTCTGATCTGAAACATTCATTCAAAAATATATCCAGTTGATTTTAGAAGAAATCTTTTGAATTAACTACATTGATTTCTCTCTTCTGTTGTGTGATCTGAGACATTGATTAAAAAACATACTCACTTAATTTCGTAAGTAATCTTTCTATATTGATTTTCTTCTTTGGTTCATTACATCTTGATGATGATTATAAAATCTGATTTGATGATGGATGATGATCATAAATTGATGATACATCATAAAATAAGATCTGAAACATTGATCTATCAAGGTCTAGATCCAAAAATTGAGGAGTTGATTTGATATTCATTAAAAGTATGTGAAATCAATCCAGTAGCAAGGTACATATAAGCAGACTTCACAGCTGTTTTAAACAGAAAAGAAATGGATGATAGCTCTGACTTATGGAGGGCTGGCCTCTAAATCGAAAGAGAGTCTTGGAGGGAGTAGAGAAGAGAACTCTTAATCACGTTTCCTGAAAAAGTGTCATAAGCAGCCCTGTACACAATGCCAGGTGGTGTACTGTGTATTTCTGTAATATAGTGGGTGTATATGACTGCGCTACTTCTGTTGGTAGATTAAGGAAATCGTTGACTGATACACTCAAAGCCATTAAATTCTGCATTAAAGAGTCGGACAACAATCTGAGTAATGGTGAAGGGTGGAGGTGGGGCCCTCTGCAGGTGGCGCGTGTACTTTGATTTTGTCTGTCTTGCGTGGAACAAGGGATAGTCATGCTTTATATAATTTTTATGTTTCGTGGGTTAGCAATGATGGGAAACAAATTTATAGGACGACTAAAAGTTTGCGGGCACGACAATCTTTATTCTAAAAAATATATATATTTAAAGCTTCTGATGTTCTTTGTTTAGAGCTGCTATTGATTTTTTATCTCTGTAATTTTTGGTTGCTTCTTTCAATTATATATATATATATATTTATATATATATATATATATATATATATATATATATATATATTTTTGGTGGACACATTTGCTAAGGGCTACAAACCTAGTCCAACTTTATAGACAATTGTTTTGGTGACATAGAAAGGTACCACCTTATATAAATTTTTATTTATTAATTAAATAAATAAATTATTTAATAAAGAATTAATAAAAGTAAATAAGTTGAGATTGAGAATTAAATCTAGTATAGATATCTTAAATATATCTATTTAAAAAATGTTGAAGGATATCGATTTGAATTATATTATTTATTTATTTATTGTATATATGGACACAAATTTTATGTGTTAGAAATATTTTGTTTATTATTAAATATTAATATTTTGATATGTAAATGGTTGTTAAATTCAACATAAAAAATGAGTTTTTGTTAATACATTGGTTATACTCCACTCCTTATTTCTATTTATAAATGTCTTGACATTAATAAATATTAAATTGTGTAAAAATTGAAATAAATTAAAATATATTATAGAATCATTTAATTAAATAAGTATTGCTTAGCCAAGGAGTAGCTTTGTTAATAATATCCGTTTGCAAAAAGGTGTAAAAATAATTCAAGGTATTATTTGTTGGAAATATAAAAGATGATTATAAAAAAATAATTCATAATTATGGAAACATTTTCATAATTGTTGAAGTGTTCAAGAAAACATTTCTACAATTAACTAGCATTTGTTATATAAGCATCATTAACTTGAATATGGAAGATAATTAATTGCAATGGAATTGATAGATAATCAAATTGGTTAGCTGGGTCAAAATAGATAGTAAGAGCATCATATTTGCAAGTTAAAATTTAGCAAGGTTGAAGAAAAAATTAAGTGTAGCCTAAAACATGCTAAAGGAATGGCTACTAAAGTGAGTGCAACACATATAGCAAATATTATAGAGTATGCATTTTACTCCTATTTAGCGAGTTCATCTCACTAGGTGATATAACTATTGTAGATTACAAATAAGATGCTAACTATTTTGAGCAACTTGCTATTTGCTTTAGCATATGATAGGATGCACAATGGTATAGAAAGCCATGATGAATTTATTTCCATGTGCTATGGAAAAGACCCAAAAGAAAAATTCACAAGAAAACATATGACATATAGCACCATGATATGAAAGACTAATGCCATTATCATGAAATATCCCAAGGATTGGCCCAATTGCAAAGCAAAACAAGAAGACACACAAGTAAGCAAGCATATGATAAGGCCAAAGAACAAACAATATTTTATCACTAGTAAAGTTAAAAATTGCAAACTAATTGATGATGATAGTGTTGTTGATTTAGCAATGATATATCTTGAAAACAATGCGAGGATTGGGAATGATATATCCCAAGAATGACAAGTTGTTTAGAACTGATCAAGGCTTGTAGTAAGACTGGGAATAAAACTGATGGATGTGTTTGATGTGTGCTAGATTGCTTGACTATATTTGTGTGGATTGTGTTGTTGATTGGGATTTGCTTCTATTGGATGAATTGCTTTGGGATAGCCCTTTATGTCGGGATATAGTGTTGTACACCATTGCATAAAATGTTATATTATAATGTTGTAATTAAATAATTATTTAATTGTGATGCACCTAGGAGGTGTGGTTAATCACACTAGGTAATTATTTGGGGTCCACTTTATGTTGTATTGTAACATTGGATTATTATTTAATGTGTGAGAGACATGAGATACTAATTTAATATTGACGAATATTTAATAAAGTGAAAACTTAGGACCCAATATTAAATAAGGGGTCAATGGTTTTGTATTCACATGGTTTTGTGGTACATGGTTTTATCTTACCACCTGCTTGTATTTGTGTGAGCTTGAGTCTGTAAAAGCAATCACATGTTTAGTGGTTAAGGTTGGCTAGGTGAGTGGGCTGTCACTATCGAGTCTTTCTGAGGAGTGCATATGTGAAGCATGTCATGAGATGTGTGGATTCATGCTTGGACACATGGAGGATGCATTGAAGAGACTTGATGTTTCAAAGGTATTCATTGTAACTTACAATATTTTATTATTGAATAATAGATGGAGTATGGATACTTTTGGAGGTTAGGTTTTTCCCTCTTGAGGGTTTTCCCAAGGTATATCTTGTGTTATCTTATGGCTTGTCTATTTGATCTATGTATTATGGTTACTTGCATGTATGCTTTTATCTCATGAGATTATGTAGGAAATGGATTAAGAACATAGGTATTATGCATTATTTCCTAACACTTTATGTGCAACCAATGATAAGGGAAAATAAAGCGTAGAGAAAAGGATGAAGGGAGGATTAGATGGAGTGATGAAAGGATTGTAGATAGTGGATGAATGGATGTGGGATTTAAGATAGATGTTATGAAGGATTTAATAAGGAATGGTTGGGTAATGGATTGATGGAGGGATTCAAAATACGATCCTCAAGGAATATGTCACGTAGGAATACCATCCTTCCACTATAGATATGCTGCCCATGACGCTGCAATGCTTGTGACATGATATATTGTAATATTTATTACAAAATTTTAGGTATATTAATAAATGTCCACAATGTACTTGAACATTGTGACCATATCCTCATCAAGGTCAAAAGCACAAAGGATTGGCCATCTATGGACATGATGAGATAGATATGTGGATATGATAGATATGAAAATTATGATGGTGGGATATGGATGATTGACTATTGGATGCAAAGGGTGGATAGGTTGAGTGGGTGGAAGAGGCTTGCCCCCAAGTGTAAGGTTCACACAAAAATATGATTACGCATGACACTTGAAAGTGGGTTTTCATCATGATACTTGTCCAAGACACCATAAGAATGATTTTCATCATTGGGATTATTTCTCTTTTACTATTTTGATTTTTTTTATAAAATATTCAGGGTTGGAATTTTTAGATTTTGGATTCAAATATCTACTTTTGTGGTAAGTTAATGGCATCCTATTTTGAATCGTTGATGCATGTGAATCATGCTGCTAGTGTTGCTCTTGTAAGATGCTATGAGCTTCGTTGATTGCTAAGTTGGCATCTCCTAGGGTATTCTGAAGGAAAATGGAGTGAAATGCATGTTAGATAAATGATGTCTGGTGGTTGTACAAAAAATGGATGAAGGGATGTGGTTATGATGGCACTACATTAGATGAGGGATTTGGTTGTATTAGAGGATGAGATGGAAATATAGGATTACAAAGGCACATGTAAAATTCATGGGACAATGGGCACTCATGACCAATAGTTTCACACACCATATTAGGTCCATAGATGCTAGTTGTTTTGGGTTGGTTAGTGGATTTTGAACTTTAGGGTGTTTGATCATGGGATTGTGAACTTGTAACTATGAATGCTAGGTTGGTGGTATGTAGGATTTAGGGCTTTTGAAGATGCTTGAGCTTTTATATTACACATTTTGGGATGTAGTGGTCTAGATGAATTTTGTGTTTGAGCTTATTGGATTTTTGGTTGGATTTTTGATTTCTTAGATTGGAGATTACTAGGATATTTGAATTGGGTATTAGGATTTGGGGGTACAAGTGGATTTTTCATTCTTGCACTTTTGATACTTGGATTTTAGTACATGTAGATTTTTAGTTTTTTGAATTTAGATTTATTTATATTTGGATCACTATATTTTGAAACCCACATATGTTTTTTCTTTATATTTATTGATGGTTTGGATTTTAGACCTTGGGATAGATTTCCCAAGATATGTTGATGCATCCAAATAAAAATTAAAGCTTATTTTATTATTATCTCATAGGGAATGTTATCTTGGAGTTCCACGAATGTAATGATAGCTTCATAATTTTGGAATAATTGATTGGTGTGTGATTATGTTGGTCCTAAGTAAGGGATTTAGGAGATGGAAGGTTAAGGTTGGTGGTAAGGATAATAGTGTCAATGAAGGGGTTGGTGGCAACAAGCTCTTTGTAGGGATGATGCTTGAGGAATCTATTTTAGTGATGGGAGAAGTTACCTTATCACTCATGTAAGTGTCATTAACATTGATACCCAGAGAATAGGAGAGTGAAGACATCAACTAGGAAATCATCCCACATTTTGGCACAAAATGACTTCTAGAGCATAGTATTGTAAATATAGCATCTAGACTAGGGGTATCATGGATGAGTCACGTCCCATCTCATGGATATATGTATAAAAGAAGATATGAATGACAATCTCCCCCTTTGGCATTGATGGAATTCCTCCATATTTGAAGATATGGCCTTGCGGTTCGGTAGTTAGACAAAGACAGGTGTGAAGTATATATGTTCCTAATTTTAGAGCATACAAGTTACCACAAAATTTTCAAAAAAATAAATTAGTATTAATTTTTTATAAAATTGTAGTGTTGAAAATTGTCACCCTTAACAATTTCACATTATGTTTTGTCCCCCTTTATTTATTGGACCTAATTAAGTCCCTAATTTATGAAATTATGCATTCTAAAGCCTATTTTTACCATTTCTTTGAAGGATTGCAAGCATTGAATAAATGCAAACAATTAATGTTTTGATCCTGAATCTAAAAGTCTTGGAAGATAGGGCCAGGACCTATACACCCATGGGCATATGGGTTCCCCTATCTTGTCAAGGACCACTTTAACTGTATATACCTTGTTATTATATTCATACTTTATTGCATGATGAAAAGTAGAGAGGACTCCCTTCATGACATGAATCCATGGTCTACCAAGAAGAAGATTGTATGAAAGATTATCAGGCATGTCATGGATAAGGGTAGGAAAAATCATGGGTCCTACAAGTTAATGGGTAGTGTAATTGTACCCTATGATTGCCTACCAACATTATCAAAGCCATGAATACAAATATTATCAAGTTTTATAAGAGACATGTCCACACCAATCTTATTTAAAAGGTCAATGCTATAAACATTAAGACCTGATCCATTATCAATTAGAGTATGCCTAATTTTATAATTGTCGATGATGACAACAATCATGAGAGCATCATTTTGGTTTTGGATTTTAAGAGGAGGTAATTCATGCAGAGGGAACATGATATCCAATTTTGTTGTATTCATACCATCAAACAAGACTACTACATCATTTGGTTTAAAAGAAGGTGGTACCATAATCTTCTACAAAGCCTCTTGGAGCATACCATGGTTTGTAGGTGAAGTTGGAATGAAGTCCCAAAGAGAGATCTTAGCTAGAATATTACAAAATTTCTCAACAAGATCATACTCTTTGCCCACACGTTGAGGAAGACAAGTTGTGGGGAGAATATATGGTTGACAAAATGGAATGGAGGTTTGCATTTTTTTGGTTGTTTGTTATTTTGAGTGTTATATGTGTGAGCAATTACATGATAATGTGATTGTTGTGACACATTTTGGTGTATATAGTTGTTTTGAGTGAGTTGTTTTGCAAAGTTTAGGATATGATTAGGAGGTTTAGACTGGTTTGAAGGAGGTCCAATAATGAGAGAAGGCATAGTTCAAGGTTGAGGAACATGAGGAGGATAAATGATAAGGTTTGGTTTAGGACATCTCTTGAGAAGGGTAAAGAGAAACATCTTGAGAAGATGCAAAGTTTACACAATAAATGTTTTTTGGCTATTGTCCCCAATGGAGAACCAAGTAGGTTGGCTAATATTTTGATCACTTTTGGTAGGGACACAATATTTTTTAGGAAAATGCAATGAATTAGGTGAAATAAGGCCAAACTAGCAATGCATAATAGAATCTAGAAGTTTCAGGACAAACTTCCAAAAATAGGAAATATATATGAACAAAGATCATTAAATAGGGTTTTACATAGAAAATTGAGGTGAAACTAACTAGTTAGGGGCATGGGAATCATAGGCTACAAATTATGGTTTCTAGAATCTCAAAAACATGTACAAGAATGTAATAGTTTGTAGGTATTTTTTATGAAAACTCGGGTCTGAGAACTAACAATTCAAAAAAATTAGTATTCCCTAATTTGATGATTAGAGGCACATACAAGCATGAATGAGGGATTTTTAAGCATTCAAAGGAGCTGGTGGATGAAATCAATTGCACATATGAGTTCCCCTAGAGGCAGGACATAGGATAAAGCATTTGAAAATAGATATGTCAATAAAATGGTGGAAATATGTGTTTAGGGTTATATTTTTGCAAGGAACAAAATACTTTATATGATCTAGTTTTTCAAAGTAAACATATATAAAATTTGCAAATTGAAATGAAATAACTCAGAACTAAGACCCTAAATAAGTAAAATCAGATATGAAATTATGCAATTAAATTCAAAATATTTTATAATTTTAAGCTAAATTGAAAATACTAAAGTGTTTAGTTTCTAGTGGAAAGAGTGCAAATGCTTGCTTTTGGAAATGAAACAAATGCAAATCAATAACAAGACATTCAAGTAACATAGTTTTTTCATCAATTTTTAGAATTTATACTATAAAAATAAGAAAATTGCAAGTATAGGATATGTCGGGTACACCAAAATATAGTGTAAGAAAAGTGATCCTATATCTAACTAAGATATTAACTAGGATCAATTATTTCCTTGCCTCTACATTAAAAAAAAAACCAACTAAGGTTTCATGATTGGCTAGCTACCACAAGGGAGAGCCAATCTACTAGGGTTTGGTTCTTTTGAGTTGAAAAGAGAGGAAATTTGATGTGTGTTTTAATTAGTCTATTTGACATAAACCCTAGATCTGAAAATATAATTTATCACATAGACAAAATTGTAAATTGACAAAATAATTACAAATATGAGAAGAGGGAATATTTGTGCACCTGTCATAAAAAGTTGAGCCTGAATTTGGGGGTCAAGGGTGAGGGAATCCTTGACTAGAGATGTTGGTTTTTAGGATTTGTAAACTTTAGATGACAAGTTATAGTCTACACTATGTTTTCTTGTAGCCTTCTATTGTCAAAATTGTCGGATCTAACCTGCACAAATGAAAAGAGAGGGAAAGGTTATGTTGTATAGAGGCTTTCCTAAGTCAAACCTTGTTTTGGTGTTTCCACCTCCATAAATAGAAAATATGATGATAAAGAGGTTGTGCCCTAGGTCGGGTAGAGGCCAAATAAACAATAAATGACTGTAATGACAAATGATAATGAATAATGTTATTTTTGGTATGAAATATCTCTTGAAGTGATGTCCACACCATAATTTTCCACCAAAGGTTGTTTAATGGATGATTAATTTTTTTGAAGTTCTTCAAGAGGTTAGTTTACATAATGCAGTAGATTGTTGTAGCTAGCATGTAGAGGATAACTTATATACATCTTCATAAGAGCATGATTGATCATAATAGCTTCTAATGTTCAAATGATAATAAAGTTTATTTATATATGCATCCTACTTGATATTTTTTGCTATAGGCCAACCTAGGATCCTTTTTAAATCTCCAACGATTGACACCAAAACATTAAAATTTGAAATAGGTCACCCTTAGGTAAGGGGTACTCACCCCTAACTAGGTGATTTTGGCCCAAATTTGTTGGGCTATTGAGGAATTTAATATATTTTTCCTAATCTAGTCTCAAAATGAATAAATTATTAATATAGTTAAATCCATAGGAAAAATAGGGTGTCCATGTAGTGTGAAATTGTCAAGGGTGACAATTTACGATGCTACATTAAGTAGGGATCCAAGCCTAATGATGAGGAGCCCCCTAATACTATAGAGTTTATTGTTGCATTTGCTTAGATTTAATATGATGTTATATTCATGGTTGTATCTGTTTGACTTTCTTTTATTTTCTAGATGTTTTTTGTGTCTAGTGTGTTGCTTTCTTTAGACTTTAAGGTGGTATTCCATGCCACCCACTTTTTCTTGTGAAGAGGTTGCAAATCATTTTTCTTATGAAAAATCAATATATAGACCCTATTTTATTAAAAATCAACCCAATTTTGGTCACATATTTATAATCTCAATTGACTAATCAAAATATTTTGAATGAAATGTATTTAGATTTCCCTTGTAATCCCACCAATTTTTAATATTTTTCATGCACATTAAAGTAATTTTGCATATCCAATTGAATGAAAAGCATTGTGAAGCCATTTTATTTTTTCATAAGCCTTTTCAAAGTTTGAATTGATGGTTAGGGAATCTTGTAGATTGTTGAGCCCAATTGGTAGTCTCCCAAGCAAGAACCCCTCACATTTTGTAAATGATTACATTTTGGTTATCCAAACAATTGTTGAAGTGGCTAACACCTTGTATGTTTTTTACATCTTCCACTCTTTGGTTCCCAACTTGACTTGCATAAGATTAAATATTCATGACAAACCCAACCCCATCCCCCTTAGATCCCAACCAAATGACATAAAGTTAAACATGGTACTATTACTATATTTAGGCTAGAGATGTTGGCTTTGCAAGAAAATAAAGTTAAGATAGTGAACTAGAGAAAAAAATTCCCTCCAATGGTTGATTGAATTTAGGTGGCCAACAAGATCCTCCTAGCTAGCCATGCATATATTTCCTCTTGGTGGCTCCCTTCTAGGGCATGCCATAATTAATTGCATGTGTTGAACAAGGGTTTCTTGTGGGCCAAGTGGGGGAATAAAGAAGGAACGCCTACCACCTTGTGGTTGCACTATATTCAACCTAGACACAAAGGAGACCTCAACATTATTGATCCTTACTATCAAGTTATACATGCCTGATAACTTAGTGGGCTATTAGGGCCTTGTGTTGGTGTGAACAAGGTGTTTTAATTAACTAGTTCATCACTTAGGTCCTATTCACACTAGTTACTTAAGTTACTTAAGGTACACATAATGTACTTAGCATATTATGTCTCAAGTCATAAGATTAAGACAAATGTGATAATCTTATGTCTCCCCTTGGTCTATATAACCAAGGGGTTCTCTTTGTATTCTTGAATTCATTCTCATTGTATCATTTGTATCCTTTGGTAGAATAGCATTATTATATCATATTTGATCTCTATTATGCTTTCATTGAAACTCCTACATTTCAGGTGGCTACATTTTCAACCGAATATTGCATAGTATAGAGCATTCTATACCAACTCTTACATGGTATCAATGCTTATGTTATTACTTCTTGTTACTCTTTATTAAGAGATCTAAGTTGTAAATCTTGGCGGCTCTTGAAAATTTGAGTATGCTCTTCTCTTGCATCATATGATGACTCGGAGAATTAGAAAAACTTGATAAAAACACCAATTTTAGAGGGTTTCATCTTTGTGGCTTTGTATTGCAAGTTTATTTTGGAGCATATTAGTGCAAATTTGAGATAACCATCGAGTTTAGAGTGCCCAAGAAAGTCATTTTAGCCTTTTAATTTGTCCAAATTGGACATGTGAGATCAAATCTACTAGGATTTAAAGTTGGAAGATGGCTATCAAATCTAGAAGGTAGCTACAATTTTTAGCACTTTGGGTCAAATCTGACCCTACCATCATGTTTAAAAGGCCCAAGAACCTAAGGATCAATTGCCAATTTGTCAAATTTGGACACTTTGCGCAAAACCCTCATAAAAAAATTAGTCCCCTCCATCATACAATTGTTTGTATAATTGTACAAATGTTATGTGGTTGCCTACGCAAGTGCTAGCATAATTTGGTATGGTTAAAAAAATTAAAATATGTTTTAAATTAATTTTAAAAATTAAAAGAAAATATGGATACCCTGTGTACATAGGGTGTTGTAGACTCTTGGGGACATTAGGGTGTTGTGAGATTATAAGGGCACCACATGGCATGCCCAACGACATTGTGCCTCACCACTACTGTGAATTAGTTCCACCACATGCCACTAGTTGTGGTGCCAATGATAAAACCCACCGGTGGCAAGAAATCCACCTAAAACAACTATTAAAACCTTAATACCACCAATGCTACCAAGAAGTGGTTTCCCACTAAAAAATTGGTAGTTTTCATATTGAAGGGCAATTTTCGAGAAATCTAACAACCATTTTTTGATCTATAAAACATTCTATAAATCTAAGAAATATTGTGTTGACTATCTTTGCTAATGTAAATGTGACATTAGTGTGATGTTAGATGGCCTTCCCCCAACCAACCCCCCCTCTCCATTAGCAGTTTGGTTTTAGCAATCTAACTTCAAAGGCTTCATTCCGATTCATCTGAGCTCCTTTTTGAGAGATTTTTTTTGTATTTGGGCTACAATTTCATGAGCTTCGTAGCGGTTGAAACAATTTTTTAATTTTGGTGTCTTATTTTTTCATAAATTACAGATTGTCATAGGTGTTGTTAAGCAATTATCAATTTGGGAACGACTAGGGCTCTATTCGGGCTCATACAATAACACAATTCTTTTTTAAAGTGCATATTTTCATCTACGTTACAAGGTGTGATCAAATTGGTCTCAATCTATTAGAAAAATGTATTTAATTTTATGACAAAATTTGACATTTGCACACACTAAGATTAAGTCCACTTCATTCTCTATGGCAAGTGGCACCTATAATCGTACTAACTATAAAGTGCCAAGATCATACATTGTTGGGGGATCCTTGATTATATAATTTTGGGGGTAATCTTGTGTTTTTGCTAGTTGTAATCATGTCTCCTAATCCATGGAAAACTAAATGTGATTACTATGGGAAGAAAATACATGTACACTAGATGAATGCCTACTAAAGGAATTTGATGATTTAAAACTTCTCTATGAACATCAATTGGAACAACTTTGCATTGTCAATGACATCAGTTTTCCAAATTCTTCCTCATCTATGAGTCAACATCTTGAGGTTGAGGACTCTAGTAATCTAGCATCAACAAATATATTAGATGTTCACACTCGGGCATCTTATGTGGACATATCATTCAAGGATGAATAGTGTAATCAAATGGCATGTATTTAGATCTCATCTCTTTAACTATTGCTTTTGATGAAACTAGTGTTGCTACATCCATGGCTTCTAATGATTTAGTGAGCTATGACATACATTTTCTTCTAGATACAACTATTTGGGTTGAGTACTTGATAAACATTACATGTTTGTTTTGTAAGTTCTATCTTGTAGACTTGGAGGAGACTATTGAGGATATTCATATTCTCTTTGATGTTACTTCCTATGGAGTTGCATCATCTTCTTTAGATATTGTGAGGGAGAATTTAGACCCTCTTGTTCATTCTTTGCCTCATCATTTGTCACAATTTGGCTTTGGTGTGGAGATCCTTGAGCAACATTTGGAGGAGTCACTTTCATCTTTGGATTATGTTCTACATTCATCTCTACTAGATTTTAGATTGTCATCGTCATTGTGGCATCAAACATCTAACTTGATCGTGACAACTTTCAGCATTAACATGAGGACACTTGAGCAAATACATACTACATAGATTCTTTGTTTTGTTTCTTCCTAAGGGGAGGAATGTTGTTCGATGGGATTATATCATCTTCATCATTCAGTGTCAGGCATCTTCCATCATTGCAAATTATTTTACATTGAGGAGGGGCTACATAGTCTCTATTCTTCTCTCTTATGGGGGGATGTTTTCCTCACATGGAGTTTTGTTCTACTCATTCTTCTTTGAGAGCATTTTATGTTCTCCTTTGAAGATGATTTTTGGCCCATTCGATTCTCTTTTTTCTCACTTTGTGAAAGATCACATTTGTACATGGGTACCTAACATGGCCTTGTAGCTGAGATCCATCTTTGCATCTTATACATTCTCCCTAAGTTGCACTTAGGGGGAATGTGAACAAGGTGTTTTACCTAACTAGTTCATCACCTAGGTCATATTCACACTAGTTACTTAAATTTACTTAGGGTACACATATGATACTTATCAGTTTATGTCGCAAGTCATAAGATTAAGACACATCATAATCTTATGCAATCTTATGTCTCACCTTGGTCTATATAACCAAGGGGTTCTCTCTATATTCTTGAATTCATTCTCATTGTATCATTTGCATCCTTTGATAGAATAGCATTATTTTCTCATATTTGATTTATTTTGTGCTTTAATTGAAGCTCCTAAATCTTGAGTGGCTATATCTTCAACCAAATCTCATATGGTGTAAAGCATTCTATACCAACTCTTACACCTTGAAAGAAGATAACCCTTTGAAATACTTGGTTAGGTACAAGATTCAAACAAGCACTATTGCCAAGCCTTCAATGTGGAGTGGAGAGATGATATCCTTCTTACCCCTTTCTTCAAGACTCAAGGCTCAACCACTTTCAATATTCGGAAAGCTTGGCAATAGATGTCACATATGTTAACATGGTATTGTTAGTCTCTTAGATGTATGAGATTCTCTACCTTCTCTATTTGGTGGAATAGATTGGTTCAAATGAATGATCATCATTTGGATGCTATCATCAAGTTTAAAGGCAAATGTTCTTTCAAAAAGAGCATCTAAATGTTTAAGGAGCTCTCTACTTTCTGTCAATGCCATTTCCCTCAGGATTGGCATTGGCCTTAAGTTCACAGCATTATGCTCTTCTCCCTCGAGTCTATTTATAGAAAATCTCTTGCCCATCACCCTATTGCTAACTAGCTTATTGCAGAGTGGAAATGTAAGCTTAAGTCTATTCACAAACGCAAGAAACTTAGCCTCCAACTGTGGAAGTCCAAGGCTGATGCTTAGTCTTGGCTCATTGCTTAGAAACTCTTCCATGTCAAACTCCCAGTTGGTTCCCATTTAAGATTCCTTCAGCCCTCCCCGACTTGCCCATTCTACCATAACCAAGAAATTGTCAAATAAACCTTTTGGTTTTGCTTGAATGCTAAAGCTATTTGGGATTTCCTTAAGACTGCTCTCCCAGACCTGTTCTCTCACAACTGACCTTGGATGTCTGCTCTTATGGGTGTCTTAAGTCTTTGACAATATTGATGTGAAATCTTAGGCAAATTATCAACAAGTTCATTTGGAAGTATAAATGCATGGCTGCTTTTACTCATTCTTGTTATCCTCATGAAGTTAAGATGCAAACATTGCTCTACAGATGTCAAATTTGTCCACTGTCATGCAGGATCAATTGAAGGTTAACAAAGAGCTGGAGCAACAAATCAAGAGCATGCAAACCCAGCTCTGTGTCCTTGAAGGAAGACAGGAAAACATGGCGGACAAGATAAGCAAGATTGTGCAAGATCAAGTAAATTGAACTTCATCTGTAGCTCTCTCTATAATGGAGGGAGAATAAACAGGGCCGACTGGCACTACATTCGCAATGTGCAAGCCACTGTCAACCGTCTTGCCAACACAAGTGGGCACAGTTCTGAGTGGCTTGTGGTAGAAGAATTTGATCTCTAGATCTTGCTGTTACTCCCATCTTTTTGGTGAGGCATATGTTTTTCACCTTTCTTGATAGTCATGTCCTATGACTCTTGTGTTGGTCTAAGCGTTTGTTTGTGACCTCATCTGCTTGTTATGTATTTAGACTCTGGCAATTACTGTTTGCTGGTGCAACAGTCCTGTGCCACTTGGTTATATGTAATCTCTGTTAGTTTTAATTTTATGCTACTTTTAGCTTAAATCAATATGAAAAATATTTTTTAATAGCATTTATATAAGAAATTAAACGGATAATGTCTCTTAAGCTTGGTTCCATGGCTTCTCAAAATCAAACTATTTCACATTTAGTTCAGCTGAATTAACTTATTCAGTTTACTTGCGCAGAAAAACAAACCACTCTGAATAGATGCAGCATTTAAGTAGATACCCACACGAGAATATGAGGTATATCCTCCGTTTGAGGGCTCTTCTGAGTCTCTGACAGGCTTAGTGCATATGCTGGTGTATAGACCAGTCATTTAAAGCTTACAAGTCAGAAACTTTCATCTGCTTAAGAAGACGGCTAGTAGACTGTCAATGGCTGTAGTGTCTACAATGTACATTCAAATGCTACTAGAGGCATGTGGGCTTTCTGAAGTCTGGTAGGTACAGATTTGATAACTAAGGACACAAAATTTACCAGTTTGTGCCTCTCAAAAACAGTTTATGTGCTCTTGATGGCCTGCTTTCTTTAGCAGATATCCAACAGCAACTTGCAAGAACCATAGCAACTCTGCTTTTGGCTTCTAACGGTGAACATTCAGAAATAGGCCTTGACATCCTCTATGAGAGATCTGTTAGAACTAAGGCGAACTTTCAGAATCTGAAGAGGTTGAGGCACCTGAAATCACAGACAAGAAGTTGTTAGTGTCATGATCAATGCATGCATAATCGTGTAGGAAGAGCAAATATGAGTCATCATAAAGAACTGGACAGTTTCTAGATATGCTGGAATTGATTTTGAATAATGATTAGAGGAGTTAAGGCCTGTGAATTTTAATAGATGATGGCGTAGTCTATATCTCGGAAGCAGCCTTAAATGAAAGAGATGTAACTTGAGGTTCTGGAAACACAGGAGAAAATGCAATCTAGAGTGTTTTCCATAGGATTTCATGTCCCCCTCGTGAAAACAAGAAAACTAATGCTATGTTAGGAGGAAGTAGGAACGGTTGAAAAACAATAAACAGAGTATCGACCTGTCAGGAATGCATGCACAATAATGTCATAACAATGAGTGAGTCCTGGGATTTACTTCATTATAGATGGGACAAAAACCCCAATGCCCATATAACAGCAGGACAGATTATCAACCAACAGTAGCGCAAAGATAAACACAAACAAGCGTCAAACATGTTAATAGATTCCATAAAACTTCTTTGTACATAGAATATCACTTAGGCTCCCGTGTTTTCCTGGCATCAAGGCGGGTTATCATAGAGTTCTAGTTACAGTTAGCAAGTGATGCATTCCCCAACAACTCATCATAAATAACTTTAGGAGTAAAGGATCTGAATGTCACTGTTTCAAAAGTAAAACCAATAAAAGGAATGGATACAACCAGAAACACTAACCAGAGTTAAAGGTAAAAAGAAGAAAAAAACATTGGTTATCAGGACCAGGTGACCCTGTTGAAAAAACAATGACAGGGATCCCTATTAGGATCTATGATGTCCATTGTCTATAAAAAATAGATGGCTCTGGTGAGAAAACAATAAGAATAATCTCTTTCAGGATCTGTAGCAACTGCTGAAAAATAAATAAATGGAATGTCGATCAGGCACTCATACTAAAACAAAAGAATTGCATGTTCTGTAACAGCATACATACCATCAGTGTGATTGGACTGCTTGCAGTGGGCAATAGCTCCTTGAATGGCGCTCTGTAGCTCCAACATTGTGCTCTCATTATAGTTGGTATGCAATGCAAGATCCCCATTAGACGATGCGTTTCTCTCTTTACAGAAACTTTTGTATACCGTTCTCAAGTTACCAGAGAATGAAATCTGGTTTTGATGACTTCTCTCCGAGCCGGAAAATCCACTGTTTCTAGCCATACTGTTAACTCCAGACTTCTTCAGATCTGCATGCTTGTTTTTCTCAGTGTACTTCTGAGAAATCTTCACATAGAAAGGTTTGATCATATTCACGTACTTCTGCACTATCTCCTTTACTTTCTTCTTCTCCTTTTCATTGCTTTTACAGTGTCCAATATCCCCATCCAAGTTCTCTGTTTTGTTCTGGAAACCATTGCTGCTCTCATCTCTCTTGGAGCCCGTAGAATTGTCTCTAGTAAAACGGAAAAAAAGGGGAACATCCACCACCTTGAATTTCACAGCAAAAAACTTGTTTTGCTTTTGCACAGGAAAATCCACGTCGCTTGGATCTTCGGCACAAGAAGCCGGCAAATCCATGCCAACATTGGCAGATTTTTTCAATCCAAACAGAGTAACTTTCAATCTAGTAGCACTTTTTAGCAAGGTGGGGAACTGGGTTTTGATCCCATTAACAGTACCACACTGCACAGGTCCTTTACCATCGTCACTTTCAACCTCAAGCTTTCCGACTATGTCCCCACTTGGAGGATCTCGGAGTGGAAGCAACTGGCATTTGGAGACCAAGTTATCAACAGGAGAAACGGATTGATTTGTGTTTGGCTGAATCAAGTTTGAGGAAGAGATATCAAACTCGAATTCTTCTTCTTCACTATCCTCATCAGTACAGGGGCTGCTGATGTCTCTCAATGGGCCATCACTGTAGAGGGGCAACGTAAAATCAATGTCAAAAAGGGAGCAAGTATCATCTCCATAGTGACACTCATCAGGAACACCAACATCAGTGGAGCTGAGTGACTTTGAATTAGCTTCTTGGCTCTTTGAACTGTGTCTACATACATTGTAATTTTCCATTGGATGGGGGTTTCAGAACTCTCTACCCTCGACTACAATGTGGGTGCTCAGGCTTAAGATGGATCTAAAACCCAAAAAGACCTTCAATCTATCTTCATGCATGGACCACTGGCATAACTTACAGAGTCAAAGGCTGATATTATAAGAACAGTCTGGTTAATGCAGACAGAAAAAGATGCGTTCCCTCTTAACACTTCATCAATGAGACCCACATGTGATGATACGTCCTAAGTGGAACTGGATTAAAAAATATTTGCGTGGGGCGTTGGGGGTGTACCCTGTAGACCGCATAGAAAAAGGAAAAGGGGATTTCCTAATGATACATCCATGATTTCTTATGAGCCCTGTCCCTGTCCCTGCCCCTGCCCCTCACTTTTCTGTGAGCATTCAGACAGTAGAACAAGTGGAGTCGCGTTCAGAAGTAATGGGTACCTACCAATTCAAATTACTGTAGTCTCCATTAATCTAATACAGGAACCCTCCAAAAATCCGAACTTTTAAGTTTGAGATTTTAATAATATTTAGAAAAAAAACAAGAAAATTGTTAGTTGGCTTTTTCCCTTTAAAAGGGAAGGATCAGATTTCTATGTATATGATTCTGACTTGACTCTGAGCATGGCCTAAATTGGACTGCCATATGATTCTATTTAAATATTTCTGTTGTAAAATATATATTAAATATATGAATGGCAATTTGATAACTGAAACTTTTGCTTGACAGGTAGTGTCCATCATCAAATATAGACCTGATTCTAAGGGATTGCTCATGTGATTTTGAAAAAATCCATGTACATCAAAGGAGGAAAATTCAGTTTTTTTTAATTTTTTAATTCTTTTATTTTTATAAAGAGATAGATAAATTCTTTGGATTGGTCAAACCAGTTTTTAGAGTAAATTTAATTGCTGTCCCTACCACTATCTACCACAGTTATATGTTGTCTCTTTCACAATTAACAACTATACACGCAGCTTGTCACATGTTTTGTCTGGTTCAGTTTGTATAGGAAACAATTATGATAAAATATGTACATTAATCTTTTAACAGCCCGCCATAACTACTATTCTAGTAACAGCAGTGGCAGCCCTAGTGCAAACATATATCAATTTCACCTTCACCTTCACATGCTATTGATGCTCAACACAACTTTTTCTTTTCAATAATGGTAGAATTTTATATTTTGTATTTTTTCTTTTAAATTTATTTTAGTTAAATTATATTTTATGTAGTAAAAATTAGAAATGTTATAATTTTTCTTAATAATTAGCATATAAGTAAAGTCTTATCTATTTCTATTTGTACTTATTTATAGAAATCAATACTAATTCTCAAATTTTTAGTTATATAAATGATTTTATTTATATACCTATATACTTTAGAAATGACTCCTCAACCTTTAGAATACAGAGTCATATTTAAGAACAATCTAACCTTTTGTATTGATTAGATGTACAAAGGATTTCATTTATAACTCTTCAAGTTGTATTTGAAGGGTTAACTCTATTTCATTTAGAGTTCACCTAACAACTATAATTCATAAGAGGTTCTTATAGCTATAATCTTTGAAGAATTAAATTGCATTATATTTTATTGTACTACATACTTGCTTCGTCATCTAAGGCATGTGCTACATGATTGTCTATTAGTTTGTTATCATTCTCTAGGTCACTAACTTCACATTATTATGGGTCCAATACAAGGTAATAATTGTATGAAAGTTTTTGGATTGAATTGTGTATATTTTTTTAGATCGATCAAATCACACTCAATGATCCATCACTCTTCTTTTCTTGATGATGGATCATGAGTGTGATTTGAAGCATCAAACTAAAAAGGCATACAGTTGAATCTAGAAACTTTCACACTATTATCTTCATGGACTGTGGAAAAATTATACCTACTAAGATAGTAATTATCAATATTACATGCAAACTCTCCATGACACAACCAATTTTTTATGGAGAAACAAACACAAAAGTACATGACAAATTAAAAGGGAGTATTCAAGAAAGAGATCAGATGCATGCATCTATATCAAACCTACAGTTGTATAGATTGGGTTTGCAAGCATCTAATCAATCTAACAATTGTATAGATTAGATTCACAAATTTCTGATCAATCTAACAATTGTGAAAGAAACCTACAATAATAGACAATGATTTTATAGATTCCAAAGCATTCCTCTTAATACCAATAAATTTCTTAAAAATCTCCCTTTCAACCATATTTCAACTAAAAACAATTTATTTTGATATATTCAATCTGTAAATTTCAGCTCTGTTTTTACAGCTGCTGTTCCAAATGCAATGTTATAACTCAATGTCCATACTCTTTATACACTGTTTAGCCATGTTCAACAGTTTGTATGTTAATAGTGCATTTTAATGACTGTAACAGCTGCAAATTGCTATTTGTAATTTCTTATTAGTTTCAATGCAATAAAAAAAGCAATGAGATCTGAAAGACAGGGGCCCATAATATTTGATTTGTAGGGGGACAGGGCACTGATCAAAGGCAATTAAAAATGAACAATTTATTTTGTTTGTTCCAGCCAACCCCCAAATATCTTCCAATCAAAATAAAGTATTCATACCTGTGCTAGGAAGGTCCCACAAAAACTATATTGGGAACTTATTCGCAAAGTTAAAATAACCAGGAGTCAATTACTTTACATATATTCATCAAATTGCTAACTTCTCCGTAGTACTTAACTGGTAATGATTAAAATGGCCTTTATTACAAGCTTCTCTGCTTTTTTAATGACCGTACTTCCTTACTAGAGATGGGTGTCTCTGTTCTCACAGTGGTTATAATTTCTAATATTTTTTAGAATCTCCTGAACTTTTTTATTAATGGAAATGCCCAGCCACACACTCTCATTTTGGGTGTTCATATAGTAAAACACAAGCTTGTAAGGCCCAAAAAAAAATTGTTTAATTTTGTATTTATTTTAATGATTTTTTTTTTTTTTAATGTAAAAATTTATTGATAAGTGATATATTTGTATTAGGTTAAATTAGTTGTGAATGGTTCAAGATTGATCAAGGTTATTAATAAGGAGTGGAGGAATGATTCTGAATCTCAAAATTTCAAATTCAAGTTTGTACTTATCCACCTTTTCTATTAGTCATTATGAGCTAACCTAACACATGTTTTGTACGGCATGTTGTTATGTTACAATATTTAAAGGCATTTATTGTGCACTTAAATGTATGTGAGGATAATAAGTCAAATAAGAAAAATGAAGAGAATAATTAGAGCATATTTAAATTTTAAAGAATAAGAAGGAATTGAATCTTCATCATCATATAGTCCTTTGATATGTTTATGAATGTTGTCTTCAATCTTTCTTGTTATCATTAATTTGGTCCACCAAGTGGTTTGATGTAGGAGAACCAATTCACTTATTGAGTTGCAACCTCCTCAATGGTGTCTCTAAATACTGGACCTTGATATATTAAGATATCTAAAAGGTGAAGGTGATCTAATACTTTGACATATTTTTGTCAAATAATTTTATATGTTGGATCAAGTTCATAGTATTCGAGATTGAACTCACAATGGTCAAGATTGATTTGTATCGGTAAAATAAAAAGTAACCTAAAGAGTCGAGAGTGACAGTTTCAATGAGGGTGAACATAATCAAAATTTAGGGTTTGAACATAAATATTGTTTGGGCAATTGATTATCATTTTGAAAGGGCATCTTTTTCGTGGAGGGAAAGAGTGTGGATTACCACTGCGGCTCCAAGTTCACATCGTCCTTTTGTTTCTCTTTGCCCTTGTCCAAATTTTCTTAAACAGGGGAAAAAATAAAATAAGGGTGTTCAAGATAGTAGCACATAGGGGAGGATGTTGGCATCCTTTTTCAATGTTCTTTCCCTTTAATAAATATCTTCAATGAGTCAATGCTATATCTAATTAAGAAAGAATTCTAGAGAGAGGGTTGAACAAACATTCCAATTGCAAATGTGACTGAAATATGAAGCCAAACAAGAAAGGAAAGATCAAGTATTAAAACCTAGCAATGATATGATGATTATGGAATATGTACCTAACTTGGAAGAAGAAACAAAAGGTAATAGGAATATAGAGGAGGAAATGCTTACTCCAAAAAATGAAAAAGAAGAAAACAATTGAGATCTTGTAATTGAGGAACAAGGTAAATCCTTAAAATTTCAACTTCCTAATGATATTGTGGATTCCATTGCAAAAAATCAAAACAAAACTATTATTTTATTTTTTAAGACAAATTCCTATAAAAATTTGAGCTTTACAAATGGGTTAAATTGAACTGAGAAAATAGGGGTCCGAGAAAGGGTTATGTCTCTTATATGTTTAAATATGCAGGATAGGATGAATCAGTTTTACATTATGGTACATGGGTTATATGTGGCCAAGTCTATTATCTTCAAGCCTAGACCTTTTATTTTCACCCAAAAGGGCCTTCCTAATCACACTAACCCATGTGGCTAGAATTAGTGTATTTGAATCTAGCCTTTAGACCATATAGTAAGGATATTGTAGCCCAACTTGGCGAAGTAATCTAGTGGAAACAAATTTTAGACAAATTTTCTAGTTTAAGAGTTCACCCAATGGTGTGTGTGGAAGTGGACTTGAATAGTATATTTGAACAAGTTGAATGCATGTTTCTATTACCAAGAAAAAGGCCATTTGATTCACAATTGTCCTATTAGGAAAATTAGTTTTCTACTTTCCTAGTCTACTTCTATAGCCATTGAATCTTTTATTAAGTTGAAAACCCTCCTATTCCATATGATCCTAAAGTTCCTTCATCACCTTCCCCTCAAGTTAAGACTACCCACACTTCCTCTGATTCACCTTCTATTTTGACTACATTGGGGAAATCTTCATATAAAGATTCTCTTTTGGCTTTTGAGTGGTGGACTATTAGGAAGAGGAAGTAACCCTCTCTTTCTTCTTCTATTCCTCACCATTTAACTTGTGATACTTGTCCCTCTCATTCTCAAGGTCTACTAAATCTCCTAGCAATTCTATTTCTCCTCCACCCAACTCTAGGAAAAGATCAAGATCTCTTTCAACGGTTTCAAATGATCGCTTGAGCAATGAACAATTTGTTTTCATCTCTAACTGTTTTGGAGTTTTTCCATTAGAGGATGATAATAACCCATCTAATTCATCATGAATTGCAAGATATTTTCTTGGAATGTTAGAGGACTCTCCCACCCTCAATGTCAATTCAAAGTAAAAAATACATTGGTGAAATGGAAACCAAATATGTAATTCAGGTACATGAAGTGAAATTAAGCAACAAAAGATTAGATGCTTCTCTTTTCAATCTTTGGAAAGAAATTTTCTTTTTCCATACATCCCATAGAGATGGTAGTGACAAAGTTGTAATTGGAATGTCTCCTAGGATTTCTAAATATGTTATTGAGAATGGTGAGGACCCATCACATAGTTGTGTGTGGGCCCTTGCCTTTATTAATGGACAACCTATAGGTTTTTATTTTATTTATGCTCTTAATAGTTCAAAAGAAATATATCCTTTTATGGGACTGGATGTTTAAATTTCTTCCTAATGTTGATTGGTTGTTAGGAGGGGATTTAAATATGGTTGAGCATCATGAATATCTCAGTTGGTTTAATTATTTTAAACTCGAACATGATGAATTTGAGAAATGGATTTATTATTAGAACTCAATTGGAGTGGTTGATCCTATTCAAAACAATTTTCAAGCCATGCTAATAACATGTTTACATGGTCCAATTGTAGACCTAGAAGTGCTAGGAAGTTGATAAGATTGGATAGATTTTATCTCTCATAATTTATCCGAGTGGAGAATCCTCCTTTTGGTACTTGTGTTCAAGTTGACTATTCAACTACCTTATTTGATCATTTTCTTATCATTTGCTCTATCTCAATTTCTCAAAAGTTAGCCCCTCCTTCCCAAATCCCCTTTAAACTTAATACTTCACATCTCAAGAACTTAGAGTGTGTTGTTTCTTTGGTTGGAATTTGGAATTTTGTTCTTACACCCCAAAAGGGTGAGTCATGGGTGGTGTAAATCTTTGACACAGTGTGTCAATTTTCTTCGATCTTTTGATAGGAGAATGACTCATAAATATGTACACAAAGAAAAATATTTTTAAGGTAAAATAAAACATGCAATAAAACAACTTAATGTTGATCCTACTAATGAAAAGATTCACACATATATTGTTGTTATTGAAACTCAGCTGAGAAGATTGGATCATTACATAGGGAAAGGTGCCAAAATTAGAGCTATATTGCATTGGATCAAGGAAGGGAATATAGGATCCAAATTTTTCTTTAATTATTTCAACTGTAAACATAAAAAAAAGATATTTTTTGCTATATTGCATGAAAATAGAATACATAGATTTTTCTAAACTTAGTATGTTTTTCTAAATCTTTTTATGAAAAATTGTTTAAAGAAGAGAATAATTAGATGGATGTTCAATAGACATTGGAAGAAAGTTTCAAAGATTTTATCCCTATTAGGATTGATCAATGTTATAGCCAATTTTTGGATTGTGCTATCTCCATAGAAGAATTAAAACATGCTCTTTTCTCCATGAAGTCCAATTAAAGCCTAAGTTTTGATGATATTCTAGTTGAATTTTATTAAACCACGTGGAATCATATCAAAGATGATTTTATATGCTATCCTTAGAAGCTCTTTAGAATGGATCCTTAGGACCAATTATTAATGACAATAAAAATTATTCCTAAGGGAAAAAATGAAAATACTATTGTTGGTTGGCATCCAATTACCTTATTAAATACTTCCTCTAAAATTATTTCCAAGGCATTGGCTATCAGAATTAAATGTTGTGCGGGGTATTGTGAGAGTTGAGCTTGAACTAGTTTCATAAGAGGTAGATATATTCTTGAAAATCTAATGTTGGCTTGGGAAACTATGAATGAGATCAACAATATGATCAAAATGCACTACTAGTTAAATTAGACTTTTGATAAAGCCTACAATGGAATTCATTCAAGGTTCATTATTAAAATGCTAAAATGGTTGGGTTTTGGGCCTAAAATCCAAAATCATGTTCAAATGTTGTTTAAAGTTGTCAATTCTTACCTTGTCTTGATTATAAGGGAAAAAAAGGTTTTGAAGGGACCCAAAACCCTTCACAACAAAAGATACTAAGTGCTGCTAAAAAGGATTTTCAGAAAGTCACCAACAACAACCCATCATCTAAAAAACATAACAAAATGGGTGCTAGTCTAAAGATAAGACAATACTCTACCAACAACACCCATCAGCATCAAAACAACAAAACAATAGGAAAAAAAAACCTAAACCCAACAGGAAACAAAAAGCAACTAAGAAGAAGACTAGACACTAATTCAAACTATTCAGGGTGTTGGCCACCTCAAGTTGTTGGCTTCTATGCCTCTTGATCATATACAACAACTCTCCTTCTTCTCAACATCAAAGGATATCTTCCAAACAGCCGACCCTTTAACAGTAGGTCCTTTGTCATCATCCTTAGCAACTTTTTTACCCTTGCCTTTAACTGAGTGCTCCTTCTCCATAAGCTCAAAGAAGTAAACCTGATCCTCCTTGAGCTCACTTATCTTTCTGAAAAGGACTTCCAAGAATTTTGTGTTGTTCTTCATAGAGATGTGACACACTTGCAAAAGCTTCTTGATGTCCACATTCATTCCCAAAATCTTGGCTTCCATAGTAGCCAACCTATCTTCACATAGGGATTTGAAATCATGGTAGGAACCTTCAAGGTCCACAATTCTATCAATAAGAATGTTCGACACCAATCCCTTTAGAACATTCTCCAGATTCTCCTTCAAACCTCTAATTTTGATATTAATCTTATTAAAATCTTGGAGAGTCCACTTAGCTAACTTAAAAGTTATAGTAGCCCCAACCCTAAGCATTTCCAGTAATTCAAACATGGAGGTAGAGTCATCATCGAGATAAGAAAAATCCTCAGAGAGAGGATTTACCTTTAAAGGCTCCTATTTAGCTTTTTTCTTCTCCATATCTTCCTCATCAAAACCCCTTATTTCCTTGTCCTGCTCCACATTGGGAAAATCCTACATTGGGGAGTCCTCAATGGCCACCGTCTTATTACCAGAATCCTTGCCAACACTAGACACATTGCGGTCCTTCGCCAGCCCATTTGAGGCCTTATTCTTTAGATTGGAAATACGCTTCAACGACCTCCACAGCTTGTCATCCAATCCCAAAACATTATCCTGTGACCCCACCTCAAGGCCACCACCAACAACATCCTAACCAATAACCACCTTCGTGGTCTTGGGCAGGGAAACATCCGATCCCACTTCCATATCTTCACTTTCAAAAAGGGAAAGCCGCTTAGGTGCCTTGTTACTCTTAGAACCAGTGCCCACCTTCCTCTTTTTTGAAGACATAGCCGTAACATCCAAAGACACATCCTCCTCCTCTTCATTCCATTCTTCCTCCTCATCCAAAGAAGAATCCAAACCCAACGAACCAAATACATCACTCAAAGTCTTCTCCTTACCCTTAATAGTCAGGGCAGGGAGGAGAGACTTAACATGCTCCATAATTAGTAATATAAGACCTTCATGGAGAATGGGAGCCCTCCTATTCTTCAAATGAGCATACACAAAGACCTCCAAAGATGATAATCGGAAAAAAGGAAAAGAAATGAACAACGTGACTAAGAATCACAGTAAACCTCCCCTCTAGAGTCACATAACGCATGAGCACCTCATCAACACTTGCCCAAATTTTCTTGAGTTATTTTCTCTCATAGACCCAACTTTCCAATTTAACTAATTTCTTCCACTCATCATCTTTGAAAAATTGGTCCATCACTTCCTCGTTACTCTTTTTGTCCTTGAAGAACTTGCGACCAACCGTCAGCATACCATTAACAAAAACAACCAATTCCTCATTCACCTCCACTTCTAGGCCATTAATCTTAAGCTTATAGTTATGCCATAAAGACACAAACTATGCCGAGGCATTAGGGTCATGCCCATGCAACCTCTCTACGAACAAAGTGACATTACCATGACTCAGTATATTCCAAAGCTTCTTCTTCTTCCTAATACCCTTGTAGGAATGTGGTTCAATTATGCTTCTATCACCGCCCATGTTGAACAACACTAGAACAAGAAAACCCTTGCAAAAAACACTCAACTGGAAGCCAAAGAGAAAGAAAACACCCACAAAGCGTGCAAAATGGAAGAAGGTACTAGAACATAAATGTAGCAACGTATCAACCCACGCCATCATTGCTCAATAAACTCCCAGCTTTCTTGGGAAGGATCAAGCCCTCCTCCCACACACGAGAATGATTTAAACTGACAGTCTCGTTGGCAAAAAAAATCTTCCAACGAGTTTCCTTCTTGGTAAACATGAGAGACGTGGGTCTCTTCACAAGATCACAACATGATTATAGTATCTTTAATGAGCTGATCCACATTCCAACTTGAAGGATGAGTGCCATGTAGATAATTAATTATGTTTAAAGAATCGCCTTCAACCCATAATTTGGAGTAACCTTTACTGATTGCATATTTGACACTTATGAACGCAGCCTCTGCCTCCATGCAGTGATTGGTCTGAATTCCCAACGGGAGTGCCACCGCACCTAGGAGTCTGTCAACATCATTTCTTAACACCCCCCACATCCTGCAGGCCCAAGATTTCCCTTCCTTGCCCCATCAAAGTTAACTTTAACCCATCCAAATGGAGGAGGCTGCCACTTAGTACTCATTCTAGCAATTGAACTAGATTTGGGATTCAAATTTGGAATTGAAGTAATCTTCTAGTTAGAAGTCACCAAGAGATCATAACCAAAAAGGAAAGCATAAGGGACACACCGAGCATAATCAAAGTTTATTAGAGTGAAGTTTTCCAAAATCGCTCGTCGAATCTTAACAAAAAGACTATCAACCTTCAACTTAGAATCATGAAAGATCCTATTATTTCATTCTTTCCACAATCCCCAAGAAGTATGTGGGGCCATAAGGTCCCACATCCAATGGAGAATAGGGGAGGAGGGAGGGCACATCCATTGATCAAAGAACTTGTCAAGAGAGTCTGGAAAGACCCAACCAATATTCCAGAGACTAAGAAATTTACTCCAAAGAGCTAAAGAATACTCACACCCAAGAAGAATATGGACAACACTCTCCCCATCAGCTTCAAAAAGAACACATCTATTAGGAATTGTGAACCCTCTCTTGCAAAGATTATCCTGCGTTAAAACTTTACCTTGCATAAGCAGCCAGAAGAAGAAATTCACTTTAGGAATCAACTTCTTATTCCATAACCTCCCCTAGAAAGGAAGAGAAGCAGTCGCCTCCATTAATCTCTTAAGAGCAGAGGCCACCAAAAAAAATCATTCGTACAGGGGGCCGAAATGGCTCTATCCGGTCTAGGAAAAGAGGGAATTCGAATTTTGCACAAGAAGTCCTTCAATACCTTCAAAGATGGATCCCAATCTTGGAAATTTTTCCACTCCCCATCTTCAAAGTAATTAGCCACCTTAGTCCCAAAAAGGAATTTTCACAAGGGGACAACAGGGGGGGCCCAAGGAAGACTACTTAAAGGAATAATATCACACCAACATCTTCCCAAAAAAGAATACTTTTACTATCGCCTAGCAACCATTTAACACCCTTAGCAATCACATCCTTGCAAAGAATTATATTCCTCCAAAAGCACAAACCAAAGGGGATTTTTTTTGAAGTCAACAGGTTCCAAGATCTCTCCAAGCCATATAGATACTTATTACTAGCCAGAGAGGCCCACCCAGCCTCCCCATTCAGGAGCCTCCAAACATTTTTCAACAAAAGAGCCTTGTTGAAAGCTCTTAGATTTCTGATACCAAGACCCCCCCGCTTCTTCGGTCTACACATCAAGTCTCAAGCCACAAGAGGGATTTTGGTTTTGGTATCAACACTCGACCAAAGGAACCTTCTCATTATCTGCTCCATTTTTTCTTCAAACTTGGTAGGAATTCTGAAGAGACTCATAGCGTACAAAGGAAAATTTTGGAGACTGGAAGAAATAAGTTGAATCTTGCTCGTTTGGCTGAGCAGCGCACCTTTCGAACCAGCCAACTTCCTACTGAATTTATCCAACAACCCCAACTAGAAGGAATCTTGAATCTTAGAGATACACAAGGGGAGCCCCAGATAAGAAGATGGGAACTCACCATTGTTGCAAGACATGATTCTAGCAAGCTTTAGCTACAAAGCTTTAGGAGTGTTAAGGAAGAAAATTTGACTCTTAGGAAGATTTACCTTTTGACCAGAAGCCTTCTCATAGTCAACCAACAACCTCTTAGCAGTTCTAACTTCCCTAACAGAGGATTCACCCATCATAATAGTGTCATCAACAAATTGTTGATGAGTAATTGAAACACATCTAGAAGAAGGAGAAAGACCCCTCAGAGCACCAATGCGAAGTGCCTTCTAGATATTTTTTCCAAGAGTCGCTACCATCAAAATGAAGAGAAGCGACAAGATAGGATCTCCCTGCCTTAGCCCACGCGAACTCCTAAAGAAGGGTGAAGGAGAGCCATTCACCAGGAAAACAAATGACGGAGTAGAGATAAGTTGTTTGACAAGCTGAAGAAACTTCTTACAAAAACCAAAACGGTCCAAAACATTTAGAAGAAAATTCCAGTTCACCCTATCATAAGCTTTAAGTAGGTCCAAATTTAGAAAGAAACCCAGTTTCTTAGAAACATTAATGGAGTGAGCCAACTCATGAACAATAATAATAGAATCAAGAATCTGATGACCCTTAACAAAACCACTCTAATGCTTAGAGATCAAACTCGGCAATAATTTTTGCAGGACCTAGTTGCAAACACTTTCGAAAAGATTTTATAAATAGAATTACAGAGACTGATCGAGTGATACTCATCAAAGCTTTTGGCTTCAATAGATTTGGGAATCAAAGAAATAAAAGTCACATTTAGCTCTTTGAGGAGACTTATAGAGCCCAAGAACTCCTTAGAAGCATTGATCACATCCTCTGCTTGAAAATCTCCCAACATGATTGGAAAAACAAGAAAGGGTAACCATTAGGCCCAGGGGCCTTGTTACCTTCAAAAGAGAAGACTGCTTCCTTAATTTCCAGGGCTGAAGGAATAGCCGTAAGCTCCTTATTTAGATTCTCTAAGACAACTTTAGGAATAACTTCCAGAGAGGCATCCACACAGTTTTGGTCCCAGACCAGATCATCCTTCAAGAGCTACTCAAAGAAGCAAGCAGTCACTCTTCTAATAGCCTCCTCATCCTCCAGCAACAAACCATTAGCCAAAATCAAAGAGATTCTATTAGAGGATTTATGCCTAAGAGCAGTGAGATGAAAGAACTTAGAATTACAGTCACCAGACTTTAGCCAGATAGCACGAGACCTCTACCTCTAGAAATATTCTTCCTTAGCAACAATATCATGCAATTGTGTGAGAAGACCATCCTCTAGGAGCTGTAAGTCCTCCAATAATCCCTTAGATTGAATGGCATCTTGAATATCATCCAATTTCTTAAGAACAAAGCTTTTAGAATAAAAAATATGACCAAATGACTCTTTATTCCATTTCTTGAGATTCCTTTTAACAAAGGTCAAATTATTGACAACTTTGAATATCACACAACCATCTATGTTGAATTGCCACCAATTTCTAATACAATCCATAAACCTTGGATCCCTTAACCACATGGCTTCAAATTGGAAAGGAAATTGTTTCTTACCCCCAAGCCTATCAACAACAAAGGAAATAGGGAAGTGGTCAGACCCACACCTCATAATAGAAGACAATGAACAAGCATAGTCCACAAATCAAGATGCATAGGTTAAAGCTTTGTCTAGTCTAACTTGAATATTATCCTCACCAACACGCCTATTGGACCAGGTAAACTTAGCTCCTATTAGATTAACATTGATAAGAGAATTGTCATCAATAAACATTCTTAAATCAAGTCGACTCTTTGGATTGGCTTGGGACCCCCCAACTTTCTCATTGTCACACAAATGGGTGTTGAAATCTCCCATTACAAGCCAGGGGTAATCAAAACAATTCATCCTAATATTCCAAAGATCATCCCATAACTTTTTCTTGGTTCTCTTTAGGTTAGGAGCATACACATTAGAGGTAACCCAAGAATTGGAATCCCTGAGCGAAGTAAACTTAGTCTCCACATGATTGAAGCCATCTGCAATTGGGATGACTTTAATCAACTTAGCATTCCAAAATGTGGCAACACCACCCGAAGCTCCCTCAGAGCTAGCCCCATGGAAACAACAATCCTTAAAGAATAGATTCTTCAAAGCATCCAACTTATCAATCTGCATTTTAGTCTCTTAGATCAACAAAATGTCTGGCTTATTTTCCTGGACTAAGTTCTTCAAGAGGTCCTATTTTTGCATATTATTCAACCCCCTGATGTTCCATGAAATGATGTTCATTTGCAAGAAGAGGGAGTGCTATTAGAGCACAAATCAAAGAGGGTTTTTTGAAGCCCCTCAACAATATCCCGCTTGCACTCCCTCTCCCTACTTTTTTGCAGGGAAGGTCTTCCCTAGCCCCTCAACTCATACCCACAATCCACTTTCTTCCTTCTTGTGGTAACACCTTTGTGAGGTTGAGGGGGGGAGCAGTAGACGAATTCTTCCTCCTACACCTCATCTGGGTGAAGCCTGGATCATCTTTTCTCCCAATGTTAGCCACCACCAAAGCACCATCACCAACCACCAGCCCTAAAGCATTAAGTTGAGGGGAAGGCAAGGCAACAACAGGCTCCATCATAGACCTTTTTGGGGAGCACAAAGTATCTGAGACATGATCCACATCTTGAATCAAAGACTGGCCTACAACCACCTCCACATATTTCTCAGGATCCTTTCCAATCTCATTAGGAGGAACAAAAAGGTTTTCAATGTTAACTTCACCCTCCATGTCGTTACCAACATCTGACTCACCTTGGTTCTCTTTAGGCTCCTTGATCTTCCAAACCTTAGTTTGCTTAGCAGTGTTAGGTGGGTCCCCTTTAGCAGGGAAATCCTTAGCCCAATACCCCACCCTCTTACATTTGAAACATGCAAAATGGAGATTTTCAAAAACAATTTGTTGCTTCCATGACCCCACCTTAGAGTTCAGGAAGAAGAACTCAGGCAACACAACATCTTGGTCAACCATGACACAGAACTTGGCTGCAACCAGTTGCTTCCTGGAAAGGGTGGCATCATCACTAGAAACAATCTTCCCAAAAGAGTTTTCCATCGCCTTGAAAACTTCCTCGTCCCAATATTCCAAAGGCAAGTTCGGAAGATTAACCCACACAAGGGTAGAATGAAAGAGACACTTGGGAAAATCCATCCTAGGTTCCCAAGGATGAAGAACCAGAGTAAGACACCTGAATGACGACAACCCTTTCGCAAACACTGCTCTCAGGTCTTCATTGCAGGAGAAGGAAAAGGAGAAGAAACCTTTAGCCATGGCTGCAACTTCCACTGGAACTTTTAAAGCCCACTTCTTATGCACCCAGGTACAAACCTCCTCAATATTAGGCTGAGGACCTGAAAAACTTGCCAAGTAGAGAAAAATCCATTTTAGCAATATTTTTGTCAACAAGAGAGTCCATAATAGACAAGGAAAAACCACCTTCCACATTAGAAGAAGACACAGGCTCAAAAGCTATTCCTTTTCCTTTAAGCTTGGAAGCAAAAAGGTTGGACCATTTCTGACCCAACAGGGAAGACTTCCCTGCCGGCCAACCATTTTCCACTGGAGCAAGCTCGATTCAGGGAATACTAGTATTAGCCACACAAGATTCCCCTGATGGAACCAACTCTTCAAATCCATTGACCACATTAACCCCTTGGATCTTAGGAAATGCCTCCTTCGATGGACAGTCATCACAAGATACCTTGAAGGTCTCACTTGCACACTTTCCCTCCAAGAGTGCATCTTTGACTGCATCCTCACCACACGACCCATCCTTCCCAACCTTGTCACCAAGGAGCAACAGTGTATCCACACCACACGATCTATCCTTTCCATCTGCTACATCAGAGAGCCCCAAATCCATAGACTATCCAAACTAAAACTTGCAATGATTCCCTGAGCTTGAGTTCAAATTCAAATCACTCAAGCCCGCCACCGAACCAACCTTCTCACCAACAATCTCCTCTCCAATGGTTGCCATTTAACTCAATTCTTACCTTGTTATTAATAAATCTATATCATATTCATTCGAGTTACATCAATTCACAAGACAAGGATGTCTTTCATCTCTCTTTCTATATGTGCTTACAAGTAATTCCTTGGGATATCTTCTTTAAAAGATAACCAATTGAATCTTATTAAATGTATTTATATTTCTCAAAATGAGGTGGTTATCAAATCTCACTTTATTGATGATACTATTTTATTCTACAGGACCTAAGTAATGCCTTGGATATCCTTCAGTTGTATTGCTCTATATTTGGTTGTAAACTTGCTCATAAAAAAAATCATTTTTTAATTTCTCAAGATGACTCTATTCCTCAATGGTTTCCTAAAGAGTGGAGGAAAATACAACATGATGAGATAATCAGATATCTTGGTATTCCCTTTGGTGTTGTAACGCCTGCCGTGCAAACCCCAGAGAACACACAAAAGCAAATAATTTTTTTTTAAAAAAAAAATAATTAAGTTAAACATACAATACATTAGTCATAATCACATAATCATATTACATTACATTATCACACTTAGTTCTCTGGGGCACGCGAGGTTACATTGCAACCACAAAACGGAAATAAAAGATAATGATAATCCATGTAACCAATTATAATATAATAACCATGAGTTATTGTACATCCATGAACCAAGAGCAAGTATATTAAGATACCACATAATGCAATCATATGAATCTCATCAAATAAAATTACATAGAATCCTAACTATTACATCATTGTTATAATGTTACATTAAAATATTTTGATATAATAATTACAATGAATTTCCCAAACAAGTGGGATGATACAATTTACAACGAATGCTGAATAACAAGGTGAACACTGGTACAACTCCAACTGCGAAAATGCTGCGAACAAAGGATGCTGATGGGGAACCCAACGGGTGCGGAGCACGTTCCACCCAACCATGTGAATTATAGATAACTCACCCTCGTGCTCAGAGGTGACAATGAAGTTAACTCGACCATGATTTCCAAACCGACTCCATGACTACAAGGTACAACTCAAATACAAACTCAGAGAATACAATTAAATCAAGCAATGACAATAACAAGTCACCAAAGTATACTCATAATCACTTTCACAAAATCTGAATCAATAATAGAAGTACAAAGCTAAGGAAATTGATACAATATCCAAAATCCAAAATACATTTCCAGAGGCAAAAGCAACAAGGTGAAACAGGAAGTCTAGTGGAGAGTGTCATCGCATAGCTCTCATGGGATCTCTAGGCTCTTCCTCCAACATGAGGCGCTGGCACCCATCTATGGATCTCCTGGCTCTTCCTCCTACTTGAGGCGCCGGCACCATAGGGTAGCTCATGCGGAGTCAATAACCTCTCATGAAGACGAGATTATGACTTTGTCGACCACGGCCTTCTCAATCTATCATTAGTCTATGGTAGCCCTAATGCATAGACGAGGAATCCAATTTTTTAATTATCTTGAGTGTTTTACTACCCATCCCCCTAATTCTATTTTTAGGTTATCACTTGTTTATCTACTCTTACGTGGGTTCTCCTATGCACTTCCTCTTAACCGAGGCGCCGACCCCCACGAAGAGCCACTCTCCCTAAGACCCCTAACAGAAAATTGAAACAAGACAAGAGTTGAACCTCAACAAATAAGCATGATACCAAAACCAGAAACAAGTGAGGTATTAACCCTCTCACAACAACTCAGAATCAAAAAGTCTCAACAACCGTTCAACCCTTCCAAACATGAGCCATAAGTTTTCAACTCCAAAGAGAAATTCAAAACGAGAATAACATCCAAAAATAAACAAGCCTCTGGAACAAGGTTTCAAATCAACAACCGGGTTCCCACATCGACATTAAAGCCAACACAATAACAGAATGCAACTACACATAATTTGATGATCTCAAAACACCATATCAACCTTACACAAAATAGTTAAGACAGGAAGCACTACAGTTTTCTCAAGATCAATTATTAAATTCATAAAAGCAAGGAACAATTGACACATGTAAATAATACGTTAAATTTTATTATAATAAAATTATTAACATTTTATTTCCCAAGGACAACTACATTTCTATTAATAGAAACCATTTAGTTTTGCAGTCTAATCCTAGCATATGTAAAAAAATACATTATCATCTATCATATATTTATATATATAAAATTAAACACACATACATATATTTTCATGAATTAAATTTTAACTAAAAATAAATAAATAAATAAATAAAAATAGATTATTTTTATGTTCCAATATTTTGTAATTTAAATTTAAATTAAAAATAAATAAATATAAAAACAAAAAAACAAAAAATAAGGGAAGAACCTTGTGTTCTCTCCAAGCTTGAAGTTCTTCAATGGAGGTTTCTCCTTTGCTTTTCCAATTTTTGCTCCACCCAAAACTCCAATCTCCTCCTTTCAATTTTCTCCAAATTTCTCCATGCATGTTTTCTCCCAAATTTTCAAATTAAAAACAAAATAAAAATCCCCATTTACCTTATGCAAACCTCCCCTAAATTTGTCAAAGCCCTAACTTTGAATCCACCCACCAACATTGATTGCTAAATTAGATATTTTTCTATTTGTAATTTTCAAAACAATTCAATTTTCAAATGAATAATAATATTTTTACAAAAATTTTTCAACAAATACAATTTACATATTTTTTAACATTAATTAATAATTCAAAAAGAAATCTTTTCAACTTCATATTAAATTTTTTAAAATCAAAATATAATTAAGCCAACAACTAATAGATTTAATATCCTTTTAATTTAGACCATAGAATAAATCCATTTCAAAACCCAAAATTTTACAACAAGATTTAAAACAACAATAGCCAAGGAAAATTGTTTGAAAACTCAAATTTTTCCTAATTTGTTTGAAAACCCAGATTTTTCAAATTTATTTTCTTTACCCAAAACAATGTGTTTTTTATTGAAATTTTTAAACAAATAAAGTGAAAGGGATTTTTTTGAAACCTGTACTCCTGCTTGCTGGAAATATGATGAAGTTCTTGCTCCAGCTAGCCCTTCGAATAGCTTCCACTCCTTTCCTCCATACTTCCTTTCTAGCTTATTCTTCTTCTTCCTTTGTCTTCCTTGATAGATTCTCCACACAAAACCTTACCAGCACAATCTCCCTCTTTCCAAAAAAATAAAGAAAATCCAGAGCACTAAAACAATTTTCCCAACCAAAGAAGAATTCCCCCAATTTCTTTTTCAAAACCCCTCTATATTTCCCTCTCCTACATGCAACCCAACCAACATTTTCTATTAACAACACTCCATTTTCTGCCCACACATGATTTTCCATTTGTCCTTATTATCTTCTTTCTTTTAAAACTCCATTTTGCTAGCCTTCCTTGCTCATGCACAAAATTTAAATTTATTTATTTTATTATTATCTTCAACCCGGTAATTTATTTACCTTGACAATACAACATTTAATATTTAATAAAATACATTACTTTTCGATAAATAAACATTTAAATATTTAAGTACAATTTAATCTAATATTTTAATCAACAATTTTTAAATTAAAAACACCACAACATATAAAATACCAACATTAATTATATACAACATAACACAACCACAACCACAAATCTTGACAACTACAGAACATACAATACCATACAACAAGGTGGTCTAACATCATGGAACGGGAAAACTTCATTATCACCTCTGTTTCAACTTTATACCATTGGGTTATTTGTGCTCGCCCTATCCTGCCGAAGCAGGTGGAATCGAGACTATGTACCTACAATTCCTGCATACAAACAAAGTCATGTACATGTGCACATATATATATAAAATCAAAGCATTGTATTGTGAGAAGGAATCACAGCGTAACAGAGCACTCGCAATGAGTAATGCTACACTATCCTTCATCACATCTATCCTAACAATTATAATATGATTGATAAAATAACATTTCTAAACTAACAATTCATCTCTTGGCATAATCTACTAAATCACTACATCATAATATAAATATGAAAATCAACTAACATCACCAACCACAATGTCATATGAAATAATCATGTCCACAAAAGGAGTAACAGCATCATCAAAAGTCTAACTAACCAATCACACAAAACAGTACCATCATAGTATCAATGTATCAAATCTAAGCATAAACTAATGAGTCCAACTAGCAACTAGGAGGGTTATTACAGAGAACACGCGCTAACATGAGAAAGTAAACAAATTGTAATGAAATGACTTAAAGTGAAGTGTTTAAATAAAATTTTCAGATTTGAAACAATGTAATTTGTCGATTACACTATACAATGATATGAAAATGAAATGTTGTAAATGAAAATTTGGAATTTAGTAATGAATGAGAAATGAATCACTTTAAGCTAGATTTAGCAAAATGCATGAAACAAAAAGTGAACCCATTGAAGCAGATGACCAATGCCAACAAACAAAAACACAAAAAATGCTAATTCAGATCCTAAAAGCTGCAATCTAATATTCCACAAGGACTTAGATCCCAAGGAGGGTGTCTTATTCCTCATGATATTTGAAGGTTTCAGAAGCTTAAGCAGATAGAAAATCACTCAGGCAAGATACTGCAATAGAAAAGCAGAGAGGGAGTAAGACATCACCAAGGGTGTTTTTTTTTCTAGTAAGGGGTTTTTGAAGAAAATCAAATAATTCTAGGTTGATAAAAGTGTTCCCAGGTTGCCTACCTAGGGACCTGATGTTTGGAACAAAAAATTGTGCAAATGAATGCAAGAAAAAGTAACTAGTGACAAGAAATTGGATGCAAAAGTGAATACATTTTTTTCAATTTTTGATGTAATAGCAATGTTTAAATGCAATTAGGATGATTGACAATGCAATTTTTAGTTTTTAAATGAGATAGAATGATGCAAGAAAGAAAAAATGCAACCTATATACACTTTCACTAATGAAAATATGAGAAACCCTAGATGCAATTTCACTAATGCAAGATGTAATGCAAGAATGAATGCAACCTAGATCTAGGACTTTAAAGGACTCCAATTCAGAAAATGAATTCTCTAAGATGAAAATGTCAGGTTCACAAAAATGATGAAGAGGAAAATGGATACCTTAAATGATATCACACTTTTTCTATCCAACCATTCACTATTTTCCTAGGGGTCCTAATTGGATCGACTAACAACCTCACAAGGTGAGTCAATTCGCAATTAGAAAGGACCTAGGAGGGGGTTGTTTAAGTTCTAAGGGTTCACCACCAAGAAAATGCTTGGAAAAGACAAACAGTGGGAATCACAATATAATATACAAAATGCAAGATAAATGAAGATAAATGAACATTCAACTCACGAAATAAAGTAATATAAGCCAAACAATGAGTGCAAATAATGAAATTAAGCTACACCAAGTTAGGGTATGTGTACCTGGGAAGATTGGAGATTTATTAGGGATTCTAAAAATGTAAAGAAGATGTCAAAATAAGTTGTGGAGGTGTATGTGCAAGATCATCATGGAAAAAATAGGCCCTTAAGTGGCCAAAAAATCAGAAAAATCAGAGTTAGGCAACTTAACATAAAAATTTGAATAAGTTATCTATATTATTTCAAAAATATGTAAGAATAGAACCTGTAGAAAATTGAATGTAGTTTACTACTAGGTTTATTTAAAAAAAATCTATTTGGTGAAAATTTGAAATTTCATTGTAGTAGTACTTAAATTTCAGGGAAAAATAAGAAGTAAGTGTCTTTCTAACCACCCTAACCACAGTAAAATGATAATATTTTTTTATAAGATTTTAGATATAAGTAGAGGACTCATGTTTCAATGTGATGAATATTTTTGTAATTTTTTTCCAAGTAAATAATTAATTATGATTTTTTTATTACAAATTTTAAAAAATATAAATACGCGTATGTCTGATCACCTTAACTTGGTCAAAACTTCATGAAATTCATTATTTGTTAAAAATCACATAGTATGCAAAGCATAGAATGTGACACATATTTTGGATTCAAAAAATGTGATACCTTTTGAAAGCTATAGATGTTTTTCAATCAGCCTGTCAATCAAGACTTTAGTCATAATTCAAATAGAAAATGAATAATAAGTATTTATTAAATTCAAAGTAAAACATAATTTATATTGGTGGAAAGTTGAGAATCTCCTTTGAAAACCCTTTTTGTTTCATCAATTTTGGGTAAAAAGAAGTCGTTAGCCACATACCCATCATATTGACTTTTTGGCCTATCATGATCTTGCACATACTTGGAGGACTATGATGCCTAGAGTGGCATATTAGTCTCGTTGCTATTTTTTGGGGAAAATATGAAGTATTTGGATGCTGCAATAGAATCCCAAATAATCTTTGAAAATAACCCTATGGAGGACTAAGATGCCCATGGTGGTGTATTATTCTCATTCTTAATTTCTAGAATATCTGAATTTAGTCTTGAGCGTTGATGTCTACACTTGCTTGTCTCAAGATCTGAGGTCTTGAAACTTCTAGATTTGACCTATAGGTGATTTTTCATGAAGATGACAACTTTGTAATGCAACTTTGCAACTTTCTACTCCAAATAATCTTCAAGTCTTCAACGTAGATCTGCAATCACAAAGATGCAAGATGGGGAAAACTTGTTTGTTAGTGAATGGGGGTTTTCCTTAGCCAAACCCCTTTTAGATAATTAAACCAAATGATGAAATAAATGAAATGAATCATGAAATATGAAATATGTAAATGATATCACCTTGTATGATGTCTTGTGAAGAAAATCAGCAATCTACTATTAGTGGCCATGAAGAATGTAGATATTGTATCCTTGGATATAGTTACAAATAGATTTTCAATGCTACATCCACAATCTTGGCTCATCAACATGAATGGATGCATTAAACCCTTGAAATGATGCTTGAATCTTGATAATGGTATTGAATGCTTGATGCTTTTCTCTTAAATGCATAAACTTTCCTTAGGGATGAATACTTGAATGCTTGTTATCCTTGAATATAAAAAATGAGTGGAGGAACCTTGTATTTATACTTATTCATGCTTAATATCCTGAAATTACACCACAACAAGCTGGCATATGAAATAATTATTAAAGGAGGCTAAATCCTGCCCAAATTTGAAATTGAATCTTAAAAATAAGCCAAGGAGGACTAAGATGAGCTAGGTGGCATCTTAGTCCTAAGGCTCTATTCTTGGGGCATAGAGTCCAAAAAGGGACCTATTTTGGTGGTTTCAAAATGAGGGTCCCAAGACCCATGGCAGACAAAGATGCCCTAGGTGGCATTTTAGACCCACTCCACCAATCAAGGACACATAGACAAAAACATTGAATGATCATGTATCTTTTGAGTTTTTTTGGGATTTTCCATAAAAATATATAGTTTATTAAGCCACAAAGAAGCATAAATTAAGCAAGGAGGGCCCAAACAAGTGTGAAAATGCAAGGATATGCATTTTAATACATTATAGAAATCACATCTAGTGACACATCTAGTGTTGAGACTGAGTCTTATAACTATACAAATTAAGTTGCTACATCTACTAAACCTATCTTTGAACCTCCTCGTAACCCTATGTTACCTGTGTCTTTGTCATCACTTAAAATTTATTTGGACTTGGAGGATTTTGTTGTCAATTCCCTTGAAGATAAACTTAAAATATTTGACAAAGGCCTAGAATGAATTCAATAATACCTAAGTGCATAATATTTGGATGGATAAATGGGTCCTCTTATTCATAAACTTAGGAAGCTAATCAATTATTCACAAGGGATAGAATTGTTGTGTAGCCTAGCTCATATAGTGGATCCAAACATCCCTACAACTGCCAATTGTTCTCAAGAATTTACTAATGCTCAAAACAAATTAGGAAAAAAAGGTTTCCTCTCCTATAGCAATTCCTTCTATTCGCACCTTTACCCCTCCAATCGTAGCATCAACCAAATAATATAGTAATGGTCTCAACGAAAGTTTAGGTATTTCTTGTGGGAATTCATATAGATTTTTCCCCTCACCTACAATACATCCATACTCTTCACCTGTTTAAATATGAATGCAAGATGTTGTGAAGTGCAAAGTATATAAAGGGTAAACTTGTTTAGGAATCCTTGAGATTAGTGGTTGAAATGTGTCAAGTTTAGTAATGTGGATGTTATATGTTACATGTTGGCTGTGAATCCTATATAGAAAGTATTTTGTGGAAGTGCTATGTGATCCTATCTTGGGGGTGGATTAAATCTCAATCCTATGGTTGGGTGGAGAGCCCATTGGCCATAATATTTTTTTTCTTTGTGGATATTTGTATTTCAGGTACATGTTTTAAATAAGAAAGAATATCTTGGCAGTTTCAACCAATGGATTTTAAGAGAGAGAGACATGTTTTTTTTGTTGTTGAGGTAACAATATTGCCCCTATGCCAAACAATAATTTGTTTAAAAGTAGTTTCATGTATTTGATCATAAAAATTGATAAACATGTTATTGAAGCATATAATTTAATGGGTTTTTCTATCATTAATTTAAAAATATATATATTTGAAAATTTAATTAACCTAGATCACCAATTATGATTTATTACGAAAAAATTGACATCCTTATTCACAGTAAAAATATGTCATAAAATAGTCCTAAAAATATATTCACACAGAATGAAAGACAAAGAGATTGATGATAAAATTTGAATGGTTTCTATAAATCTAATATTTTTAGAACATATAAGAAAATCAAAGAAACCTAGTAAACAAAATATAATTTATGATTAAAACATTACTATCTCTTACTTTGAAACTAAAACAATAAATTGAAAATGAAAAATAAATTCAGTGAAAGTAAGTTAGGGTATCATGAAGGAAAGAGAAATAACTGAAGGATCTCTTAAATCTGAAAGGTAGAAACATGAGAAAAAACCTGTACATGGATTCTTAAGTTTGTCTTTTAAAAAATAGTTTTTATTTATCCATTAAGAGCCTTAATCGTATAGTGCTTAGAAATATGGGCTCAAAATTGTTGATTTTTTTTATTCACTTATATTCAAGATTATGAAAGTTTAATTATTTATTTGGTTTATTTGTGGATGAAAAATATCTCCATTTAATCCAATAATAATAATATTTTAATTTATATCAAAGTGATTCAAACAACTTATCATAGAAGAGCCTAGGTATAGTAAGTAAAGTTGGTAATTAAAATAACCTAGGAATTTTTATAAGAATTATAATTTGGGTAGAGTTATAAAGTAAAGAAATAAGGTTAAATTTGTGAACTATAACTTTAAAGCTTCTAAATCCATTAAATTATAATTACAAACAAATGAACTAGTGAACTAAATAGTAATAAGTTATGTGTATATGTTTAGTTGTGTGTGTATACTACAAATACACATAGTCAATCTCAAATTGTTGAGTTATTAGTCCTATAATGATAGGGCACTCAATATTCAATAGATCTTGTTAACTTATTTCTTGTATGTTTATGAATGTAATATTGGTTTAAAGTATTTTTTAAATTATTGTTAGCTTATTTCTAATAATTAGGCATTAAATAGCTCACTTGGAAAGGTAACTAGATTGAGGTTGATTCAACACTTGTGATGCATCTTTAGTATTTGATTCTATTACATATCTTAGCCTTTATGTAATCTTGATTTTACCATCACTAACAATTTTAGATTTCCTAATTGATTATGATTTAAAGATAATAATATGCTTGGGGAATAAGTTAATGTTATTGTGGAGATTTAATACTAACCTTATCAAAATATGTTTCCATGTTTATAATGATGATTACAATTAGTGTAAATTGGAAAAATAATGTTTGATTTTAAAAAGGAAAAATCATTCATTTTATTTATATTAACATTGGGAGTAAACATTATTGGAATCCTCATAAAGTAATGATTACGTAATTTTTTAGTGACATTATTATTTATTTACTCCCTCTTATAAATTTAATTATTGGATTAGCATTGAAAGTATCTAAATTGAAAAGTATTATCTTGGAGCATAAAATATTTCATCATTATTTCTATCATTAGACAAGTTATAAATTTAGTAGTTTATCTTTAATTATTCTATTTTAGTTGCTTTAATTATTCTATTTTATTATTTATAAAAAAATTCTATTGTCATACTTGGGAAATTTTGCATAAGATATTATTGACAAGTTCTTGTTCCTTGTGTACACCTTCACTTTTAGGGACTTCCAGGAGGAAGTCCAATCCTAGGTGGGAGAATGTAAGACCCCGTCCCTTGTGGCCTTGTTGATCCTATTAGTTTTTTATGATTTATATGCTATATTCTATGTTCTTTCATGTTGGATAGTACACATGCGTGATGGTTGTTACTAAACCGTGAAGATGTTCATATTCTTGATTAATCCTATCTAATGGTTGTTGTGAATCCTTGTGATAGTCAGATGAGTTCCATTCTTTATCTACATAAATATTCAATGATCAAGAGGCTGAATTTTTGGTAATATGATTATGTATATTAAGTGGAGTTACATTATGTTTAGCGATTACATATCATAGATGTGAGTATGTGTGATTATGAAGAAAATTATTGACATTCAATGTTACTTATAGTAGTATGCATTATAAGTGACAAGGATAGGAATGCCACTTGATGCCATTTGCCAATTTTCCAATGATGCTCCTTCATCACTTGTTTAATGTGATGATATTGATGATTTATTATTCTTGTTAGTTTTGTTAATGGGAATTTTCATAGCATAGTCATGGAACCTTAGAGGACTTAGGTTAGAATAAGTTGATGTACCATCTATAATCCTATCATGTTTCACTTTAAAAAAAAAGTGTTCTATTTTTTTAAGTATTGCAGCGTGTTGTCCTCTAGGGTTTCATGGTGGGGCGTTACACTTGTGCTATACCATATAACCTAGTAGGAGAGATTGTAATATGTTCATCACATTCCATGGTTATGTTTTTTAAACTAGCTTCATCACAAGTAGGGGAGGTATCAAGAGAAGGAAAACTATAATTACCAAATAGATCGTTCCAAATGGTAGGAGAATTAGGGAAGCGTGGGACAAGATTTTCATGACTCTCTATAGGTTCATATTCTAACACCAACATATCCTCTTTGTATCAAGGGGGATACTAGGAGAAGGAAAATTATGGTTATCTATGATATCATCTTCTTTTGTTAAAACAATGTCACAAGCAAGGGATAAATGGAGACTAGGTAAGGTGACGTTTAGAAAATTTTCTAGATATGATCTCATCTTCTTGTTTTCTAATGTCTTCAAAAGGGGGAGGATGATAGGGACAATCAAGACTCTTAATGCTTTTATCTTCTTTCACCAAGATACCCTCGTCACTAATAGGAGAGGTATAGGGAGAATAACAAGTATGAGTATTATGATTGTCTACACTTGCATCCTCTTGTGATATGATATTTTTACAAATCCGGTGGATACTAGGAGGGCATCCAACATGCTTATCAAAGGTTTTAATTTTCTTTCCTAGATTGTACCCATGAATAGAGAAAATAGAATCATGAAAGCCACTATAAAACATAAATGCTCAAAGAGAATACACGCTAACATGAGAAAGTAAACAAATTGTAATGCAATGACTTAAAGTAAAGTGTTTAAATAAAAATTTTAGATTTGAAACAATGTAATTTGTTGATTACACTATGCAATGATATGAAAATGAAATGTTGTAAATGAAAATTTGGAATTTAGTAATTAATGAGAAATGAATCACTTTAAGCTAGATTTAGTAAAATGCATGAAACAAAAATTCAACCCATTGAAGCAGATGACCAATGCCAACAAACAAAAGCACAAAAAATGCTAATTCAGATCCTAAAAGCTGCAATCTAATATTCCACAAGGACTTAGATGCCAAGGAGGGTGTCTTATTCGTCCTGATGATATTTGAAGGTTTCAGAAGCTGAAGCAGATAGAAAATCACTCAGGAAGGATACTGCAATAGAAAAGCAGAGAGGGAGTAAGACATCACCAAGGGTGTTTTTTTCCTAGTAAGGGGTTTTTGAAGAAAATCAAACAATTCTAGGTTGATAAAAGTGCTCCCAGGTTGCCTACCTAGGGACTTGATGTTTGGAACAAAAAATTGTGCAAATGAATGCAAGAAAAAGTAACTAGTGACAAGAAATTGGATGCAAAAGTGAATACATTTTTTTCAATTTTTGATGTAATAGCAATGTTTCTAAATGCAATTAGGATGATTAACAATGCAATTTTTAGTTTTTAAATGAGATAGAATGATGCAAGAAAGCAAAAATGCAACCTATATACACTTTCACTAATGAAAATATGAGAAACCCTAGATGCAATTTCACTAATGCAAGATGTAATGCAAGAATGAATGCAACCTAGATCTAGGGCTTTAAAGGACTCCAATTCAGAAAATGAATTCTCTAAGAAGAAAATGTTGGGTTCACAAAAATGATGAAGAGGAAAATGGATACCTTAAATGATATCACACTTTTTTTATCCAACCATTCACTATTTTCCTAGGGGTCCTAATTGGATCGACTAACAACCTCACAAGGTGAGTCAATTCGTAATTAGAAAGGACCAAGGAGGGGGTTGTTTAAGTTCTAAGGGTTCACCTCCAAGAAAATGCTTGGAAAAGACAAATAGTGGAAATCACAATATAATATACAAAATTCAAGATAAATTAAGATAAATGAACATTCAACTCACGAAATAAAGTAATATAAGCCAAACAATGAGTGCAAATAATGAAATTAAGCTACACCAAGTTAGGGTATGTGTACCTGGGAAGTTTGGAGATTTATTATGGATTCTAAAAATGTAAAGAAGATGTCAAAATATGTTGTGGAGGTGTATGTGCAAGATCATCATTGAAAAAATAGGCCCTTAAGTGGCCAAAAAATCAGAAAAATCAGAGTTAGGCAACTTAACATAAAAATTTGAATAAGTTTTTTATATAATTTCAAAAATATGTAAGAATAGAACCTATAGCAAATTGAATGTAGTTTACTACTAGGTTTATTTAAAAAATATCTATTTGGTGAAAATTTGAAATTTCATTGCAGTAGTACTTAAATTTTAGGGAAAAATAAGAAGTGTCTTTCTAACCACCCTAACCACAATAAAATGATAATATTTTTTTATAAGATTTTAGATATAAGTAGAGGACTCATGTTTCAATGTGATGCATATTTTTTTGTAATTTTTTTCCAAGTAAATAATTAATTATGATTTTTTTATTACAACTTTTAAAAAATATAAAAACTTGTATCTCTGATCACCTTAACTTGGTCAAAACTTCATGAAATTCATTATTTTTTAAAAATCACATAGTATGCAAAGCATAGAATGTGACACATATTTTGGATTCAAAAAATGTGATACCTTTTGAAAGCTATAGAGGTTTTTCAATCAGCCTGTCAATCAGGACTTTAGTCATAATTCAAATAGAAAATGAATAATAAGTATTTATTAAATTCAAAGTAAAACATAATTTATATTGGTAGAAAGTTGAGAATCTCCTTTAAAAACCCTTTTTGTTTCATCAATTTTGGTTAAAAAAAGTCGTTAGCCACATACCCATCATATTGACTTTTTGGCCCATCATGATCTTGCACATACTCGGAGGACTATGATGCCTAGAGTGGCATATTAGTCTCGTTGCTATTTTTTGGGGAAAATATGAAGTATTTGGATGTTGAAATAGAATCCCAAAGAATCTTTGAAAATAACCCTATGGAGGACTAAGATGCCCATGGTGGTGTATTATTCTCATTCTTAATTTCTAGAATCTCTAAATTTAGTCTTGAGCGTTGATGTCTACACTTTCTTGTCTCCAGATCTGAGGTCTTGAAACTTCCAGATTTGACCTATAGGTGATTTTTCGTGAAGATGACAACTTTGTAATGCAAATTTGCAACTTTCTACTCCAAATGATCTTCAAGTTTTCAATATAGATCTACAATCACAAATATGCAAGATGGGGAAAACTTGTTTGTTAGTGAATGGGGGTTTTCCTTAGCCAAACCCCTTTTAGATAATTAAACCAAATGATGAAATAAATGAAATGAATCATGAAATATGAAATATGTAAATGATATCACCTTGTATGATGTCTTGTGAAGAAAATCGGCAATATACCATTAGTGGCCATGAAGAATGTAGATATTGGATCCTTGGATATAGTTACAAATAGATTTTCAATGCTACATCCACAATCTTGGCTCAACAACATGAATGGATGCATTAAACCCTTGAAATGATGCTTGAATCTTGATAATGGTATTGAATACTTGATGAATTTCTCTTAAATGCATAAACTTTCCTTAGGGATGAATACTTGAGTGCTTGTTATCCTTGAATATAAAAAATGAGTGGAGGAACCTTGTATTTATACTTATTCATGCTTAATATCCTGAAATTACACCACAACAAGCTAGCATATGAAATAATTATTAAAGGAGGCTAAATCCTGTCCAAATTTGAAATTGAATCTTAAAAATAAGCCAAGGATGACTAAGATGAGCTAGGTGGCATCTTAGTCCTAAGGCTATATTCTTGGGGCATAGAGTCCAAAAAGGGACCTATTTTGGTGGTTTCAAAATGAGGGTCCCAAGACCCATGGCAGACAAAGATGCCCTAGCTGGAATTTTAGTCCCACTCCACCAATCAAGGACACATAGACAAAAAAATTAAATGATCATCTATCTTTTGAGTTTTTTTGGGATTTTCCATAAAAATATATAGTTTATTAAGCCACAAAGAAGCATAAATTAAACAAGGAGGGCCCAAACAAGTGTGAAAATGAAAGGTTATGCATTTTAATACATTATGGAAATCACATCTAGTGTTGAGACTGAGTCTTATAACTATACAAATTAAGTTGCTACGTCTACTAAACCTATCTTTGATTCTCCTCGTAACCCTATGTTACCTATGTCTTTGTCATCACTTAAAATTTATTTGGACTTGGAGGATTTTGTTGTCAATTCCCTTGAAGATAAACTTAAAATATTTGACAAAGGTCTAGAATGAATTCAATAATACCTAAGTGCATAGTATTTGGATGGATAAATGGGTCCTCTTATTCATAAACTTAGGAAGCTAATCAATTATTCACAAGGGATAGAATTATTGTGTAGCGTAGCTCATATAGTGGATCCAAACATCCCTACAACTGCCAATTGTTCTCAAGAGTTTACTAATGCTCAAAACAAATTAGGAAAAAAAGGTTTCCTCTCCTATAGCAACTCCTTCTATTCCCACCTTTACCCCTCCAATCGTAGCATCAACCAAATAATATAGTAATGGTCTAAATGAAAGTTTAGGTTTTTCTTGTGGGAATTCATATAGATTTTTCCCCTCACCTACAATACATCCATGCTCTTCACCTGTTTAAATATGAATGCAAGATGTTGTGAAGTGCAAAGTATATAAAGGGTAAACTTGTTTAGGAATCCTTGAGATTAGTGGTTGTAATGTGTCAAGTTTAGTAATGTGGATGTTATATGTTACATGTTGGTTGTGAATCCTATATAGAAAGTATTTTGTGGAAGTGCTATGTGACCCTATCTTGGGGGTGGATTAAATCTCAATCCTACGGTTTGGTGGAGAGCCCATTGGCCATAATATTTTTCTTCTTTGTAGATATTTGTATTTCAGGTACATGTTTTAAATAAGAAAGAATATCTTGGGAGTTTCAACCAATGGATTTTAAGAGAGAGAGACATGTTTTTTTTGTTGTTGAGGTAACAATATTGCCCCTATGCCAAACAATAATTTGTTTAAAAGTAGTTTCATGTATTTGATCATAAAAATTGATAAACATGTTATTGAAGCATATAATTTAATGGGTTTTTCTATCATTAATTTAAAAATATATATATTTGAATTTTTTTTTAACCTAGATCACCAATTATGATTTATTACGAAAAAATTGACATCCTTATTCACAATAAAAATATGTCATAAAATAGTCCTAAAAATCTATTCACATAGAATGAAAGACAAAGAGATTGATGATAAAATTTGAATGGTTTCTATAAATCTAATATTTTTAGAACATATAAGAAAATCAAAGACACCTAGTAAACAAAATAGAATTTATGATTAAAACATTACTATCTCTTACTTTGAAACTAAAACAATAAATTGAAAACCAAAAATAAATTCAGTGAAACTAAGTTAGGGTATCATGAAGGAAAGAGAAATAACTGAAGGATCTCTTAAATCTGAAAGGTAGAAACATGAGAAAAAACCTATACATGGATTCTTAAGTTAATCTTTTAAAAAATAGTTTTTTTTTATCCATTAAGAGCCTTAATCGTATAGTGCTTAGAAATATGGGCTCAAAATTGTTGATTTTTTTTATTCACTTATATTCAATATTATGAAAGTTTAATTATTTATTTGGTTTATTTGTGGATGAAAAATATCTCCATTTAATCCAATAATAATAATATTTTAATTTATATCAAAGTGATTCAAACAACTTATCATAGAAGAGCCTAGGTATAGTAAGTAAAGTTGGTAATTAAAATAACCTAGGAATTTTTATAAGAATAATAATTTGGGTAGAGTTATAAAGTAAAGAAATAAGGTTAAATTTGTGAACTATAACTTTAAAGCTTCTAAATCCATTAAATTATAATTACAAACAAATGAACTAGTGAACTAAATAGTAATAAGTTATGTGTATATGTTTAGTTGTGTGTGTATACTACAAATATACATAGTCAATCTCAAATTGTTGAGTTATTAGTCCTATAATGATAGGGCACTCAATATTCAATAGATCTTGTTAACTTATTTCTTGTATGTTTATGCTTGCAATATTGGTTTAAAGTATTGTTTAAATTATTGTTAGCTTATTTCTAATAATTAGGCATTAAATAGCTCACTTGGAAAGGTAACTAGATTGAGGTTGATTCAACACTTGTGATGCATCTTTAGTATTTGACTCTATTACATATCTTAGCCTTTATGTAATCTTGATTTTACCTTCACTAACAATTTTAGATTTCCTAATTGATTATGATTTAATGATAATAATATGCTTGGGGAATAAGTTAATGTTATTGTGGAGATTTAATACTAACCTTATCAAAATATGTTTCCATGTTTATAATGATGATTACAATTAGTGTAAATTGGAACAATAATGTTTGATTTTAGAAAGGAAAAATCATTCATTTTATCTATATTAACATTGAAAGTAAACATTATTGGAATCCTCATAAAGTAATGATTACGTAAATTTTTAGTGACATTATTATTTATTTACTCCCTCTTATAAATTTAATTATTGGATTAGCATTGAAAGTATCTAACTTGAAAAGTATTCTTTTGGAGCATAAAATATTTCATCATTATTTCTATCATTAGACAAGTTATAAATTTAGTAGTTTATCTTTAATTATTCTATTTTAGTTGCTTTAATTATTCTATTTTATTATTTATAAAAAAATTCTATTGTCTTACTTGTAAAATTTTGCATAAGATATTATTGACAAGTTCTTGTTCCTTGTGTACACCTTCACTTTTAGGGACTTCCAGGAGGAAGTCCAATCTTGGGTGGGAGAATGTAAGACCCCGTCCCTTGTGGCCTTGTTGATCCTATTAGTTTTTTATGATTTATATGCTATATTCTATGTTCTTTGATGTTGGATAGTACACATGAGTGATGGTTGTTACTAAACCATGAAGATGTTCATATTCTTGATTAATCCTATCTAATGGTTGTTGTGAATCCTTGTGATAGTTAGATGAGTTCCATTCTTTATCTACATAAATATTCAATGATCAAGAGGCTGAATTTTTTGTAATATGATTATGTATATTAAGGGGAGTTACATTATGTTTAGTGATTACATATCATAGATGTGAATATGTGTGATTATGAACTAAATTATTGATATTCAATGTTACTTATAGTATTATGCATTATAAGTTAAATATTTTATTGACATGAGTGGTGATATTTTGATAACAAATAGTATTCTCTCAGGTGTTCCTTGATTCCATAACATGTATCAGATGAGTGAGGAGTGTTAAACTGTATGTTACTTGTGTATATTAGCGGGTCTAATTTTCTAGATTATTATTCTTGGAATTTTTAATTCATATGTCATTTTTTTTTTAATTATTATTAATCATGAGTAATACTGACACTTTCTTGGTTGAGTAAAATAGGGAAAAATTGGCCAATGTTGATAAGGGGGTCACATAGCTCCTTCCGTTATTGTATCCTTGTGAAATATTAGTCTTTTCATGGGCATGTGATTTAACCTTGTTTTATGTGGTATGGATTGTGTGTATGTGAGAGTTGTTTATTATTCACTTTATTAATATGGCCACTTATTTTATGTTTTATGTAGTCTTTATGTGGGATTATTTGTTTAAACAGTTCCCTAGGTGATAGGCTTATGGGATAGGGGTATTTTTATTCCACAAAAATCCTTTAATAAAGTCTTAAACCCGCTCTAATTACCCACTTATAAAAAGTGACGAAAATTAGAGTTGAAAGGGTGGTTGGGAAGCTGAGAAGGTCATTGCCTTTCCCCCTTCCATTTATTCTTTCTATTTGTGAGGAGAAGAGGGTTTTTTTCTCGCTTCTACTTTCCAATTTGTTTTTGTATTTGGGTTGATTCCTTTTGGGGATCATTCTTGAGTTCTTGTTGGGTTTTCATTCTTCATTTAGAGTCCTTGCCATATTTGTGAAGAAGGAGGAACAATGGAAGAGAGTGCTTGGAGGGATATTTTCCACAAGTTAGATAGACAAATTTCTCGGTGAGGTCTACCTTTTAGTTATCTATCTTTGTTGAATTGTAATGAGTTTGTTGTCATATTGAGATCTTACTTATAAAAAATCTGTAACGCCCCAACATGAAAACCCCAAAGGACATTGAAACATCTATCATTTATGACACAATTTAAAAGTAAACTCATATAAGTTATCAATTAACATACACTAGCAATGAAACCATACATATATATATCACCTAACTAGGTCCCTTGGGGTAACATGATTGCATTACATTTGAATATCACTAACATCACACAATTCCCATAATGATGATCAACTAATTATGAGTATTCCTCTTAACCATTATATAGAATTAATAATCAACAAACACACATTCATGAAATTATATAAATAAAAACCATCTATCACATTTATGAATTTAAATATAAATATTTCCATAGATACAACACCATTAAGGATCACATACTTTGGAGCAATAAACACATAGTAATACAAGGATCAATATACATTACATTTATGACCAACATCCATCCATGAACATAAGGTAATTCCAAGGACTACATTCATTACATTTACAATATGAAGATACATCATTCAAGGATTATATCAATACATTGGTGCTTCCCCACACGAACACAAATAGTACAATAATGACATATATGAATGAATACAAGCACCAAAATTGGTTCCAACTCTGATAGAACTCTGGAGTCATTGTAAATGATACATCTTTGTGTATCATGATCTTTAGTTGGGGACCCAATGGGGTGCATATCATGTTCCACCTAACCATGTGGACCCCAAGACCCACCCCCCATGCTAGGAGATGACAAGAAGGACCCAAAACATAAAACAATCATGAGAAAAATGGCTAAGAAGACTCCATGACAAGAGCAACAATAAAGAAAGGACACAATCGATTCCAAAGGTACAAGAACAACAAGAGGTGGAACAACAAATATATAGGGTTGCTAAAGGGTGGAGTGTGATCACATAAGCTCGACATGGGTTACCCAATGTGGATCTTCATAGGTTGCTAGCCCCCTACTTGGTTAAACCTTGGCAAACTCAACTAGTCCTTGACCCCCATTCTCACTCATTCAGGATCAACATACCTTACATGAGGAAAAGGCAGATGACCTTTTCCATTCGAGGCCTTCCCACTCATCTCAAGCCTAAGAAATCACTTGAGCCATGAGTGAGATTAACTTATTCATATTAAAGTGAGATACTACTTGTACCGTAGAAAAATGGATCATTGACATTTTCATGGTTTTTTAGGTCCTTCTCTCATGGTGCTTGATCTATTTTTCTTTTGTTTAATGTTGTAATGTAACTTATGCATTCACATTAGGTCATGAACATTCAAATTATGACATCATGTGAAGGTGTTGTGAAGTGTTGTAACACATTTCTAGATTTTTCTAGATTCTTTTCATTACAATTCACCTAAAAATAACCTTTTCATCACTTATCAAGTCCTATTCCAAAGTGCTCTAAAGTCTTGTAATAGGATTTCAAAGTTTTCTAGGCTTGATTTCACTATTTACACCTTTCTTATGCTTTATATGACCCCTTTATGCAATCATAAGACTTAATTAAGTGTGTTTTTGAATGTAAACCTGACAAACAACATTAAATGCAAGATAATTCCTGACACCCACTTACAAGCCTAGAGTTGGACCCATTCACCATGGGTGACGAATGAGTCCAGGCTCTTAGCTCCAAATTAGAAATATTTTAAATTTTCTTTTAGGTTTTTATTCCAAATTACCTTATTTTGGTTTGCCATATTGTATTATTGGGTTAATAGGGAACAAGTGTATAAATAAGTGTTTTTATCCTCATATTACATCTCCCATTCCCCATTCATTCACTAATTCATCCAAGCATTCAATCATCCATTCATGCACTTTGCATCATTCAATCATGCATCAATCAAGTATCTTGGAGCAACCATTGACATATATTTAAATTTCTTCAACAAGGTTGTGGTGATTTAGGACACTTACATGTTGTTTATTCATCCTTCCTTGTTCATTTCATTTCATTTCTTCATTAAGAGTTCGATTACCAAAGTGGGATTTGACCAAGGCAAATCCATATAACCCAACCCTTAACCATTTTTCCCCTTTTGCATGTTTGTTTGTAGACTATTGTATGCATATTTTCCAAGAAATTAGGTGTTGAAAGGTGGTCAAGAAGTCAAAAAAGTGTTTCAAGTCAACTATAACCTATTTCAAGCTTGGAGACAACCTACAATCTATTTTATCCAGATTTGACTTTGTCAACCCGACAGAAAGACAAGTGTAGATCTGGAACTACAAAATTGGTCTCTAATTTCAAATAATTTTGGGAGAGGATTGGAACACCATTAGTGGTGAATGATTCCAACCTTAAGGCTAGAAAAATATATATTTTTATATTCTGGATCTCGACAATCAAAAGCCAATTTTCAGGACTTTTTGCGAGTAGCAGGATTTATTTGCCATCAGTGGGGAATGAGTCCTACTAGTTATTTTCACTAATTTATATCAGCATTCAGGACACTCCAAATTCATCATTCATTTCCCAGGTGGACTTTGTTCAACTTTGTTTAATTATGTTTGCATTCGTTTACTTCTTTATTACATTTTCCACATATCACACCGTGTTTTCCAACATTGCACATTTCTTAGGTTTTGCATTCATAACCAGTCAATTATTTCATTTATTTGCATTTAGATAATCTCATTTAGCATTAATCACATCATACATTTCCTAATTTGAGTGAACCACATTGATTTTGAAGGTCTATTTCTCTCCTTTTAGGTGAAAGATATTAAGAGTGCAAGAGTAGTCTATAGGCCCCACTCAAAATCTATGGTTCATTTTGGTGAACCTACATATTTATCACTTTATCTTTTTGATTCCAATTTAATATTGCATCCTAGGGTTCATTTTCATCAACACTCAATTAGGTCTTGCTTTGTTTTTGCATCCTAGGGTTTCTCATCTTGCATTAGTGAAAGACTCATTTAGATTTCATTTTTGAATATAAAAAAACTTAAAATATGCATTTACATCCTTAGTTGGCATCTAAAAAGCATTGAATTCACTTTAAATTTTTTGAAAAACACAAACAAGTCTCATAGCTAGACTCATTCGCCATCCTAGGCGAATTAGTCCACCTATACATTCCAAACAACATTTTTAGGCATTTTCTGGGTATTTCCTGTATTACTATTTTTTGTAGTTACTTTATATTTTTCTTTCCAAATTCTCTATTTTCTTCTATTTCTTGCATCTTAGTTTACTTTCATTCATTTTCATCATGGAATTCTCTTTTAACAAGTTTTGTAATACATTGAAATCCTTAGTTAACATGTCCAATTGTTCCTTTGGTTGTGATCCTAATGACCTTGAGCTTCCACATGCTCCTTCAAATCCTCATGATGTAGAAATCATTGGAGAAGATGATTATATCATGAAAAAATTCTTAAATGAATGTCTTGATAACCTTGAAGCCAATGCAACATTTTCCCATCCGTGAAGCCACAAGATCTTCCTACTGTTGCACCTCTTGATCACTTTGGATACTTACATCCCAAAATCAATGAAGGACCTAAGATCCCTCCATCAAGTGGACCTAGTTCCTCTAAACAACCATTTTATGATAATTGTTAACAATAAGATATGCACCCTTTGTCAGATTTGAAAAAAATCAAACTATCTATTGAAACATGGAAACTCTTTTTAGATGTGGGTGATCTATGTGAAAAGAGAATTTCTAGAGTGAACTAGATCTCTAAATGATGGATCCTATTCTAAGTGATTTATGGGAAAAAGGATAGAGAATATTATTGAAATGAAAACCTATCTAATATGATCTCAACTTAATAATGACTTTGATATTTCACCCACAAACAATCTTCAGAAAAATGACTTCACAATCTCTCATGAACATCAGTACAAAATTGATTTGCAGCACGAAGGTTTAGACCTAAACACAACATGCAACCTACATTAAATTAACTTTTTGCATCAATAATCTGCAATATTAGGACATAAAAAGGATTTGTCAAAACAGAATCACAATATGAACATCATGCTAAAACTTCAAATAGAGACCAAAAATGGAGATAGGAATGCTGCTTTTTATTGGATGGAGTGAAAAATCTCCAAACCTGAGTACAAAGAATTTTACAGGCTCAAAAATGTGTAAGAGCAAGAAACTAGAATCTGAGTTGAGAAAACTCTAAGTTTTCCTCAAGATATACCTCAAAAACCCTTATTTGAGCTCAAGAAGAAAGCTCAAGGAAAAACATCAAAAACTACCCCAAAAGTTTGCACAAAAGTGCAAAAAACACACTTTTTGAATGTACATATTGAAAAGCTTCTCAAAATAGGTCAAATATGATTTTAAAGCAAAAAAACACCTTAACTCTTCATTAGGAAGTTCAAATCCGACGAAAAGAAAGACCACTCATCAGTCTACTAAGAATAGGAAAGAAATAAAACAATTTGTTTTATTCTTGCTTTACAAGATTTGCATACTTTATATTTTCCTAAATTTGACCTATTCTTTGCAATTAAAGATTTGGAATCTTTTGTAAAACTTATTTTTGCAATTACAATGTTTTATTTTCTTAGAAAATCATAAAATATGGAATATCACCCTCTCATCACAATTGATTTCTATAAAATCAATTACAAACAATCAAGATTCCTGATTGATTTCTATAAAATCAATTAAACAAATAACATATCTAAGGCATATAATTCCTCTTGGCTAAAGCATGATTTAAAAAATCCTAAAGTCTTAAGGCAATAAGATACTTCATTAAGCAAATTAAGACCTAGGAAAAATAAAAAATAAAACATGGAGACCTCGAAGATGCTCGACCTAAGGCATGCATAAGACATAACACCCTAAAGGTCATTGATCACCACTATGTATTGGGATTTAGGAGTAATAATTTGTTGGCCCCCCATGGTATTACTTGGAATTGAAACTTTAAAACTTAAGGGAAAATCCCTTGGCTGACTAAGGGTAAGGAAACCCTAAGCAACAAAACTGCTATTCTTTGCTTCATTTGCATCATTTGCAATTGAGAAAAATGCCTCTGCCTGGGTGCCGCCTCCAAGAGCTAGGGTTTGAGTGATTTCAAAGGATGTTTGAGCTCCGTTTCCATTTCCTCCGCTGAATCTCCATTTCCTCTTATGGTAATAATATCTTGTTAGCTTCCTTTGGGTTTTCTGGAACTCTTTGCTTTGTGTTTTTACACAGATTTCTTGGCCTTGGCGGCAACATCAATACAATTTCTGATGCATTCTAGCTCTATATCTCTCTTTTGTTTTTTCTTCTATGTTCTCAGCCTCCACTGGGAGAGTCTGAACTTTGTGTTTGAGAGCTCTTAAGAGGTAGCCATGCCATTTCACTCCTCCAATGTGCACATGTTAAGCTATTGTTCCATTGCTTTTTCTTGGCATTATTTATTAGCATCCTTTCTATAAAACAAAAACTTAGGAAAGCTTTATATCTCTACAAAAATGTCACTTTCAATTATAAACTCATGGGCACATATAGGCCGTGCCATGAAGCATAAAGGAGTGCTTGTAATCTGCACTTTATTCATTGTATTTTTCTGTATTGTTGTTCATGAGCTCATAGAGCTTAATGGCCACAACTATCATGTCTATTTTTCCATTATTTCATGGAGCCCTCGATCCCATTGCTGTATATTTAGGTGTTTTCATGCTTGTAACACTAAACCCCATATGGAACTTGTAAAAAAAATGAAGAAATTATGCATTTTATGAAAAATGCCAAAGTGGGTATCTCTGAAAATGAAAGAAAACATGTATCTTACCTTTCCTATAGAAAACCCCATGTGGGTAAGCTGGAAAATAAAAGAAATCTACATTTTAATTAAAAATACTTTCATGGCATTCTATAATTGCATTGTACTTGTTTCTTTCTATCAAAATAAAAGCTTTTATAAGATTGGCTCTGAGCACGAATGGTTTCTCCATTTGATTTAGAGAGGCAATTTAATTTTTTCAAACCCCTATTGTATTTTTGGGAACATTTTATGTTTTCAAGATTAAAAACTTACAAAATGAGTGGATGATGGAGAATCTGAATTTTTTAAAATCTATGCACTTAAAAAATGCAAGCTTTAATACTCAAAAAATTATAAAAATGATTGTCTCCTTCATTGTATCACTGTAAAACCTTAGGACAACATTTGGAACATATTTTCCTTTCAAAACCCTCTTGCACACAAAAAATTATTTGACTGGAACCCTTAGATTGTTTGCTTGCTTAGTCTATTATTCCTTTCACTTAAATCTTTTAAAAGCTTTGTTCAATCTGGAAATGTTTTTACATACTCAAATTCCTATCAAACCTGTTCATGTCCATTTTCTTTGACCTCATGCAAAATACTCTTCAAAAGCATACTTTGAATGATGAAAATAACCCTCTAAATAGTGTACTTTGAAGTGCTTCCATTTCAATCACAATGATGCACAAACTCCATTTGGAATACATGTTGATTAATGATATATTACTTGAACTGTTTACTCCAATTAACGCCACTGTTGCATTTGGACACATAACACAGTGGATTACCTGATGCTTAAAACTCTAAAGCTCTTTTCACTCTTGACTATCCTTACATATTCTTGGTGGGATAGCATCGTCTACCTGCCACTCTTCATGCATTTTTATGCTCCATTATGTAAAAACTATTCTATGCACTTGCTCTTTTTTCAAAAGAAAATTTGAAACTTTCACATGTTTCCTTTATTAAATAGTGTCTTTGATGAGGCATTATGTATGCCTGTTCACTATCACCATCATGAGAAATGAACACTATTGTACTTCTCATAATATTGTGAATATGATGAATAACCAATACTAACAATAGCTTCCAAGTATGACATTGAGGAATCTCAGTTGAGTTAATTATGTTAGTGTAATTAATTAATTATTACACTAGCATAAGTTAACTTAGGTCTTACATTTAATTAATTAAGTCCTAGGTTGCATTATTAGAAATAAATCATTTAATAAATCTTTTAAGATATAGGATAATATTTCCTTCCTAGATTGTAGGATAAGATCTCTTCTTGATCTTATCTCATCTTTCAAATCATCTAGATAGGGTTTTCCTTTTGCCTATATATTCAGGCATCTTACTCATTTGTAATATATCTTTTTCATCAATATAGAATCTTTATTCTGCATTCCATTGTTGCAACACTTCTTCATGTGGTTGATTATCTTTCATGGCTAAAGTCCATCATTGATGATTCCAAAGCTTCAGGGGATGTGCATGCAATCCATCATCATTACATGGTATCAGAGCTAGTCCATTGAAACATCAACCCTTGATCCAGGAAGTTGGAGTGCAAGATTCTCGTAGGCTTGGAGTTTTATGTTGTAGACTAGTTGGCTCTACCCGAGAGCAAAGCTAATTTTCGGTGTAGATCAAGCTATCTCCGACCTCTCCATTGCATCAAGAAGGCTTCAAAACCCATAGATCGCCTATTCTTTTGACAAAATCAGAAACATATCCACCGGGATCCTTAGAGGTATATTTTGGGTTTTTCATTTTTTTGTACAATCCATACACATTTGCAGAAAAGATTATCCCTCTCAATCCTCAATCAAAGCCAAATTTTTTTTAGAAAAAAAAATAAAAATATTTGGCTATTTTGGGCGGATTTTTTCTATAGTTCGGGCGAAAATCAAAAGACAGTGGGAGTGACCTGCAAATAAAATTGGTGGTCGACAAATTTTTTTCCATGACTATAGGGTTTCAGTTTGATTTTTCTAACCATCGGCTTTTTCTATCGGCCTTTATTTGTTAATTTTTTGAATTGCAATAAATTGCAATATTCAAAAAAATTTGTTGGCCTTGTCCCATCGGCTGACGTCATCGAGCTTCACTTGTCGTTAGCATCGCCCACTCACTAGACATTGACCCCACTGGTGACAGCAAATTCTCTGTCCGCTACCAATTTTCGGCCACCGCCCATCAAGCCCTCCATTTGCCGTCGAAGTCTCCCGCACCACCTACTGACCAAAGCTCCTACCACTCAGCCCTCGGTCCCATCAGAACCAAGGGCTCCGCCGATCTCCAAAGCCATGCTTCCTCTCAGCCGTGCCACCACCTCTTGCCACCAGATCGCCACTCTGATGCCACTTGCGGGGTGGTGTGTTTTTTTTGAAACTATGAGCGCCGCCTAAGGTCATATCAGTGACCAAGGGCCCCAAATTTTTTAGCCCCTAGGTGCTTATCTTTTGCACCTTGTTAGCCAGATCATCACTATTCAGGAAAATTTCTTCACGAAGGCATAACTTCTGCATATGACATCAAAAATTCAGAAACGATATATTGTTGGAAAGGTATTTCTATCTATTTTCTAGAGGTGTGCTCTATTTTTCTAGATTCTTCTTCTAATCACATTTTATTCCCTGTTGAAGTGAAAACCATAATTTTTGGGTTTAGAGGTGCTTTCTTGCTTTTCAATTTGTTTCAAAAGCTTTACTTTAGTTGGTAGTTCATCAGATATCTGCATTCAATTTTTTTTTATTAGAAATATTTGTCTTGGATAGTTGTTCTTCTCCAATGGCTAACACAATATTTGAGATTCTTACTCCTCACAACTATCATACATGGAAGGTCAGTATGCCGAGGCTTCTTTGGTCTAAAGGACTTTGGTCCACCGTGAATGAGACTCAACCAAATCTCACTAGAGAATATGAAAAATTCTAGCATCAGATCAAGTGTGAAGAGGCAATGGGGCTCATTTCTCTACATGTCTCTACCTCTTTATTCTTACATATTGAGGGGTGCTAGACTCCCAAGGAGGTTTGGGACAAGCTCAAGGATCCTTTTGGTTCTGTTAGTGATGTTTGAACTTTACAATTGGAGGCTAAACTTGCCTCACTTGTTGTTGATCAATTTCCTTCCATTGAAGACTACCTAGTAAGGTTTAAGTCTTTAAGGACTCAACTTTGAGGATGTGGCAAAGATAAGTCTAACAAAGAGTGCATATTCATGATCTTATCTAAGTTAAGAGGTTCCTTTTCCTATTTTTCTACCTCTTTCTATTCCACCATGGATGGTCTTGGTACTAGCTTTGTCATGCCATCTTTTGAGACATTTTGTGAAAGGCTAATTAGAGAGCAGTCCAAGCTCAATTAGGCTGATACATCCACAAAGTCACATGCATTGGTGGCAGGACCATCAAAAGGAAAGAGTAAGCATAAGGGAAAATCAAAGTTAGGAGCTTCTTCAGAATCATCATCTCAGCATAAGACAAGCCAAAGAGGGAGAGGTCCAAGTGTAACTTCTGTAATGGGCTTGGTCACATTGAGGATACCTATTTCAAAAGAGAGATATATGAGCTTCAAAAAATACTAAGAGATCACAATATCTCTGTCCCATCAACTATAGTCAAATCTCCTCACTCCCCCTCTCATGAAGAGTCATCATCAGGTATTGCTAGCATTGCTACTATTGACAATCTTGGAAAAAGGAATGCTTTGATAACTACCTTGGTTGATAACAGAGAAGGATGGGTACTTGACTCTAGTGCTTCCCAGCATATCACTTCTTCTCAACAACATATTCTGTGGGGTTCTTTGAGGCTTGCCACCTTTGATCGAATGTTCACAACAAATGCAAATATTATCTATGTTGGTGGTATCTATGATGTTGCTCTTGATGGAAGGAGGTTGGAAGATGTTGTCTACATTCCTTAGATTGCTCATAATTTGTTGTCTATTTATCAACTTGCTTAGGAGGGATTGACAATTGAGTTCACTTCCAATCTTTCTATCATTAGAGATAGGTTTGATGTCCTTGTTGCCTATGGTCAAGCTGATCATCATTCCAAGGTATACAAGTTCACCAAATATTGGGATTGAGCTCAACCTATTCCTGACTCTCCAAACTCAAGGGTAGGAAGCACATCATCAACTCCTCCTCTTCAGGGTTGTGGCAGCTGGATTGACTTGGCTCTTTGCATGGAACCATCTTCTTCCAAATGACATTTCTCAGTTGAGTTTTGTTTCAGTAGGGATGGCAACCTTTCCTTCTTCAGACTTGTGGTACATGGATGGGTTTACTTCAGGTCTATCTGACTTGGCTACTCAGTTTCACACTAGTCTTGAGGATATTTTAGAGGGGACTACTCTCCTTTATGGGGGGGCTATCTAGTCCACATATTTTTGATATTTTTGTATATATGTGATGGTTGTAGTCCTTGGGGGGATAATGTTGAGTCCTCCAAACTTCACTCTTCCATTTTTCTTGCTTTTATGTCCTTTTAGGGGAGGGGTTTTTTCCCACTGGGTTTTCCCCTTTTCTCCGGTTGTGGGAGATTTTTTGCATCTTCATGTATTGGGTACCTAGCATGGCCTCGTAGCCGGGACCCTACATCATCTAGCATAATCATTGCTTTTTCCTCCCTAAGTTGATCTTATGGGGGGGGTGTTAGTGTAATTAATTAATTATTACACTGGCATAAGTTAACTTAGGTCTTTCATTTAATTAATTAAGTCCTAAGTTGCATTATTAGAAATAAATCATTTAATAAATATTTTAAGATATAGGATAATATTTCCTTCCTAGATTGTAGGATAAGATCTCTTCTTGATCTTATCTCATCTTTCAAATCATCTAGATAGGGTTTTCCTTTTGCCTATATATTTAGGCATCTTGCTTATTTGTAATATATCTTTTTCATCAATATAGAATCTTTATTTTGCATTCCATTGTTGCAACACTTCTTCATGTGGTTGATTATCTTTCATGGCTAAAGTCCATCATTGAAGATTTCAGATCTTCAGGGGCTGTGCATGCAATCCATCATCACTACAGATTAAAATCATTAAGTCTGTTGTTCACCTGTAGCTTTCAAAAAATAACTTTACTTGATTGTTATGAGTGAATAGTCTGCTTAATGGCTTTGATGAATGAAATTTTTCTTTACTCTTTCATGAATGGTTCTAATGAACATGATGATTGCATCCCTTCACTTAGCCCCATCTATAATACTGAAGGGGTAGCATGTCGAGCTCTACCCTTGTGGGAGCCCATTTTTCTCAACATGCTTGGTCTTCATAAGACAATCACCTACATGAATTTACCTATACCTGCACAAGGAAACAAACAATGTTAGAAAAAATAAATAAATGATGATGATGTTTCCCTTTTAAGTTCATGTTTTTTTTCTTTCCTTTAGTTGATTCTATGCATTCCAAGGATTGAAATATATCTCTGTTAGTAAGGCATGATGTAGTATAGTTCATATCCTAAGCTCTTAATTGACACCCCTCTCAAACTTTTGTTGGCACATTTCGGAGTGGAAGTAGGACGAAGCAAGCTACGAGGTGTCAACTGAAGATCAACTTAGGAAATAATAGATATGTCCCATGTTATTTGATTCTCTCTTTTAGTTGTATATTTCCTTTCTAGTAATGAATGGAACTAGCTAAAACCACAACTTGTGTGGATATTTAAATTTCTTCTTTCATTTCCATTCTGAAAGAAATGTGTTGAAATGCAAAATTGTGTCATAATTTGTATTCTTCAAATCAAATGAAAACATGTAATGTGAATAAATTTGTGAAATAAATGAAAGAAAAAGATGCTTTATCATTTGTATACTCAATTCTATACTCCATTTGATTTTGTAAAAAATTGAGCAATACTTTTGAAACTCAGTTTTCTCAAAACACTTGCATAACTGTCACTTGATAAATGATAAATATAGTGCAAACAAAGCTTAAGCACATACATAAATAATTGTTCATTCACTTTCAAATATAACAATATTTAATCAACTCCACCAATTGGGCTGTAGTGAAAAATTGGTAACAATAACAAAGTTACAAACACATCAATCAACCTTGAGGAAACATATAGAAAAGGTTTTACTATCCTAAGCAAACAAGGGTGTGACACAAAAAATGAGCATAACATTCATCAACTTCTCAAACAAAAACCAACAAAAGAAAACACAATAGGACTATGATATCACTATAACAAATCCTTCTGATTTGATCCATTTTTAGCTTTATTTTTTATTCCACTCACTGTTTTAATGTATTTTTTCCAATTTTTTGAAAACATCAGTGCTATTTATTAGGATGGCACTATTTTTGGCGTTTATTTGTGTCGATTAGGACAAGGCGATGCTAATTTTGATGCAAATTTTCCCTGAAATTAGCACAAATATTAGCTTCAAGTGTGGCACTATTGTTAACAATTCCTTTAGCTTTTAGTTTAGATTCGAGTTGAGTGCCACTTTTAGCTCCAAATTTAGCTTTGAGATTAGCTTCAGGTTTAGTGCCAATTTAGACACCCCTATGTTGAAGAGACTTATTTATATGTCTTATCAATGATGTAAAATAGTGAAATGTCAACAAGATATGAGCATATCGAGGAGAGAATCACTTACGTCACATCGACAAGGTATATCTACAACTGCTTGGTGAAACACAACTCTTTGATATAACAAAGTAATGTTGATGAGACATTGAGATGTTAGTAAGACAAATAAGATTGCCTCATCGACACTCTTCAAGTAATGATCAAAAGCATACACTACTAGACCGTTAGTAAGGTGAGCAACATATGCGGTAGAGTGGTATACACTACAACCTCACAACAAGAAGCCTTGAGCAAGGCGGTAGTGTGGTAAATAGCTAAAGGGAATGGAAAAACATTGCCACACTACAACGATAATCATGAGTCTCCCTGACATGCCAGAGTTACACAGATATATAAAGAAATACCGCTGAAGGAAAATATTGATGAGACAATGGCATATCAGCAAGAGATATTAACTTGTCTCATTGACACTGGCAACCAACATTAGAGGAACATAAGATATAATGTCAATGAGAAATTGAGATATCGATAAGACAAAGAAGATTGTCTCATCAAAACTCTTCAAGTAATGATAAAAAGCATACACTGCTATATTGTTGGGAAGGTGAGAAACATATGTGGTAGAGTAGTATACACTAGACAACCCCATAACAAGAAGCCTTGAGCAAGGAAGTAGTGCGGTAAACATTAGAAGGGAAGGGAAAAAACTACCACATTGTAATAGGTATAATAAGAGACAGTGGTAGTATGGTAATTGTGGAATCATTACAATTTGCAACACTAAATACAAAAAATCACGTCAGTCACAATCCATTTGAATATAGCTTGCCAAAATACTCAAGAACTCTAATAAACATACTCTAATTTTTTTGTCAAAATCTTATTTCCAGGCATAGCTCACCAGAATGGAGTTTTCATTTTAATAAACATACAATAAAGCCGTTATTGAAACCTTATTTTTAGGCGTACCCTACCAAAATGGAGAAGTGTTTCAGTAAAGAATGACAAAGAATGGTAAGGAGATGTGTGTGATAGGAGGCATAGGATTCATTGTTGTTTATCTCATTCCTGATTTGATCAACAAAGAGTTACAATATTCACTCTACTGTTTGTAATCTAGGTATTTAAATGACATATGTTTGCATAATCTCAAATTCCTTCAGATGCTTTTAAAGTATCAATGTATCCTAGTAGGGTTTAGAATAACTTCTTTTAGTTTAAAAAAATAAATAAGATGCTTTTGAAGTATCAATGTGTCCTATATAGGGTTTAAAATAAATTATTTTAATTTTAAAAACAAATAAATGATATATTTTCCTATGATTAGATAATGTGGAGATCTCCTAAATCTGCCCTAGCACACTATCCTCTTTTGCACTATGTTCATGACTCTAGTTGCTAGGGTTTTGCATTTGACATCTTTAATATCTTCATGATAGTGGCTTTTAATAGATCTCAATCTTTGATTTAATCTTTATCATGGTAACCCTTGAGTTGCATAATCCACCTTCAATCTCTTCTAAGAATGTTTTCTTAAGCTAGACTACATAGTATGAATATAAAGCAAGTCCTTCATACCTACCATTATTCCAAACCACCACTCACCGCCTTGCTTAAAATGCTTCCTCCATAAGCACAATAACATGTTTTAAAATCATGGTTTCCAGTGATTGACCATGAAGGTCACTACTTTCATCAAGATACAATGAGATTTTTGTCTTCAAACTTAAGGCATTATGCAAGATAACATTGTGAATTGTTTGTTGTGTATAATTTGATTTTCTTGAACATTTACTACTTTGATAATTGCCTTTAAGATTGGAGATTGCACCATTAGCTGCAATCTCAAACAACTCATTCACTGTCACTTGAAGATTCCTTTCATGAGGATCCTTGTATAAAATAAAACTATGCCCTATAGATTGCCTACTTACTAATATAGGGGACTCATTGTTTCATGGTATTTTGAGTTTTATTTAGAAGGGGTTAATATGTGGAATTTTTATGTGCGGGAGGAATAGATTGTGATACAATGTTTGGGTATGGATGGTTTAGGAAAAATTGAATTGCTATTGGTGTCATAACCAGGTTGGATTGCACCTTGAGTCAATTTGAAAAACTTCAGGGGGTTTTCGCTCTGAAGTAGAACTTTTGTATAGGAATTTCCAAATATCTGATATAGGAAGTTCCTACATTCTAAAGATAAAATCACAAATCTACTTATCTAGTTTTTGATCCAACCTGACATCTTTAATATCTGATAGAGAAAGTTTGTATATTCTAAAGATAAAATCATAAATCTACTTGTCTTTGTACAATCACTTGTTTGAATTGTTTCTTTAATAGTTTTAGGTCCATGTCCATGTACATATCTTCTTATTTTACTAGTTGAACACTCAGGCTCTACATTTGCTCCAATCTCCACCTATAACAATCAACAATATGCACTAATTTATGATTGTACCTTGAGCCGGTGTGAAACACTTCTGGGTGTTTTTGTTTCGAAGCAAAACTTGTGTGTAGGAATTTCCAAATATCCGATAGAGGAAGTTTCTACATTCTAAAGATATATTCTATGAAACATTCCTTATTTTCTATGAAATAGTGTATATATTCTTGTACTTGTAAATATTCTTTTATTGTTATGTCTATTAAAGAAAATAGAGTTTGAATAAAAAATGCTTCACCCTTTTTTGTAAGTGAGTATGTGAATTATTGTTTAAGGAAAAATCTTATAGTGTTTACATTTTTATTTTACTAGTTTCATATCTACATTTGCAATGTATATAAAATTGTATGTGCTCTTTATCTCTAATGACATAAAATAACAATGTCATCAAAACTAGGGTTTTCAATTTCAACAACATCATTTTCCACACTTTTCATATCCCGTTCACTTTTAAGTACAATCATCAAAATTTTATTTTTATTTCTTGTCCCAATTAATCTTGATTCCTTTCAACACAACACAATAGGTTGCATATTAAATTTAAAACATTTTCTTTCCATTTTTTTGTATATATTATTTTCTGAGTGCATCATTATGTAACAACAATTTCACTTTTGAGATATATAGTAAAAATAAATGAAAGCACATGTTTTCTTTGTCAATGGAAATGTATGATGAATACCCTATGTCTTTTAGAAAAGTGTGCAAGTGAAATAAGACATAACTAATTGAATATGATTATCTAATGTACAATTGTTTTTTATGCAGAGGCTATAGTAGCTTATCATGGATTAGTTTTGGCTAAGAAACAAGGTGTTTATAAACTATGGATAGAGGGGGAATCTCTTAATGTGATTAATTGTCTCATGATGAAATTTACTCCTTCATGTTCAATTGCCAATTTTATTAATGGATTGATATCTATTATTAACTCTTTTGAGGAGATCAAAATCACACATGTTTTTCATGAAGCGAACATGATGGTTGATGGGGTTGCCAATGTGGGAGTGGCCTAGAGATCTGAGTGGGATTCTTTTGAATTGATACCTCCTAATCTAAAAGTATTTCTAATGATGACCAACTAGCTTGTTTCTAGGCAAGATGTTCTCAAGGAAAGGTTTGGTTTTGTATGTTAACCATTTTCTCTTTCAGTTTCATTATTCTTTCATTGGTTTTTGTAGAAGGATGGGCTAGTGGTTTTGGCAGGGTTGTACTTGGAATGATAACCCCACATGTATTGTGGGTGTTTGTTGTATTGTTTTGAGTAGCACCTGGTTCATTTTAATTTTTCATTTCTTCTAGGTGTTCTTGGGTTTTCATTTATTCCCTGTTACTATGGGTGGTGACTATTGCAAAATTGAGTAGAGTTCCTATGAAGAGTTTTAGAAAAATGCTACTATGTGGGGGCACTTGGAATTGGGGGGGTTACTCAATTTATGTAGAGAATTCAAGGCCTAGACCCTGATGTAATGGATTTCTTTGTGAAGGATGGAATGGGAGGTCTCTGCATTACTAGGGCATTGAGTTTTGAATTGATAAGGATTTTATTGTGGAGGTGGGTATGTGTAGGATCATCATGGAAAAAATAGGCCCTTAAGTGGCAAAAAATTTATAAAAATCAGAGTTAGGCAACTTGATGTAAAAATTTGAATAAGTTATCTATATTATTTCAAAAATATGTAAGAATAGAATATGTAGCAAATTGAATGTAGTTTCTAAACTACTAGGTTTGTTTAAAAAAAAATCTATTTGGTGAATATTTGAAATTTCAATGCAATAGTACTTAAATTTCAAGGAAAAAATACGAAGTAGGTGTCTGTCTGACCACCGTAACCACAATAAAATGATAATATTTTTTTATAATATTTTAGATATAAGTAGAGGACTTATGTCCCAATGTGATGCATATATTTTTGTAATTTTTTTCCAAGTAAAGAATTAATTATAATTTTTTTATTACAACTTTTAAAAAATATAAAAAAACTCATATGCCTAACCACCTTAACTTGGTCAAAACTTCATGAAATTCAATTTTTCTTTTTTTAATCCTATAGTATGTGAAGCATAGAATGTGTTGCATGTTTTGGATTTAAAGAATGTGATACCTTTTGAAATCTATAGATTTTTTTCAATTAGCCTATCAATCAGGACTTTAGTCATAATTCAAATAGAAAATGAATAATAATTACTTATTAAATTCAAAGTAAAGCATAATTTATATTGCTGGAAAGTTGAGAATATCCTTTAAAAACCATTTTCATTTAATCAATATTGGGTTAAAAAAATGTCATCAGCCACATACCCATCATATTTCCACTTTTTAGCCCATCATGATCCTGCACATACCCAGGTAACTTGTCTTTAAGTTGCTGGGAGAAAGTTTTTTAGAGACAGGGGAGTGGCTAAGAATGCTTTTACAAATTTCTTTAAACATGACAAGAGGAAGAAGATTAACGAAATTGGAAGTGGAGGTTATGCTAGGAAGTTCCTAAGGCCACTTTGGAGGGACCTCATGTTGGCCATTATGCACTACTTCACCCTTGAAGGTAGATTCTATGTGGTTTACACTCACCATTTTATGCTCTTAAATCATTTTAGGAATAATCTTTTGGTCTTGTTTCCTTTTTACCTGTTACATTCTATCGAGAAGAGTATTGAAGATCACAGAAAGAACCCTAAGAAGGTGGTTCTTCATCAAGGGCTTATGTATTTGATTTTTTCTCATATCAAGCTAAAGTTGATCTCGGTCTCCCCTAAAACTCCTGGTAAGAAGGGAGTTAAAAATGGTGGGTATGAAACATGAAACTCTACCAGTGAATGGGTTGATAGTTTAGAGGAGGAAGAGTCAGAATATGAGGATATGCCTGTTGATTAAGGAGGCTTTGAGGAAAGGGATGAGGAATCAAAAGAATGGGGTAAGGGCTATGAGACTAATGTGGAGTTGTGGGAGACTATGGCTAATTCTGTTAGAAAATATTTAAAGGGGAAAACCAAAGGAATGAAGAAAGTTAAAGATTTAGCTAAAAGGAAAATTGAGATAGGTGCTAAGGTGGTTTCCCTTGGTAAGAATGTGAATCCCACATTGTCTTCTACAAAAGAGGGTTTGAAGGGTTGTCATCCTATGGGTGATGTGGATCCTTCAAATTTTGATTGTGTTCATAATGCTTCATTAGGGAACCCTATTCCTAGTAAGGATGGTCTGCTAGAGAGCTTCCCAGTGCAAGGGCTTAAGATGCCGGTTACTTTGGGTGGTTAGTTAAGTGGCCTTGTTGATATGGGTAACTCTAAGATGGAGTTGAAGCCTAATGAGATTGGCTCTGTGGATATGCAGGGGATTGATACAATTAATTGTTCTAAGGATTTTTCTGCTATGGAGAAGGAAGTGAAGAAGGAACATCTAGAGGCATTAGCTAATTTTGAGAATTTTCTAGATAAGGAGAGGATAAAGGAGGATGTTATGGAGGTTGAGGATTCCCTAGCTAAAGAAGAGGATGAATAGAATAAGGATTGTTCTAATTCCCCTATTGACTTGGAGCAAAAGAGTCAACCTTTGATTATTTGGGATGAAATTGATATGAATATGTTTTGTATAATGGTCAAAGATTGGACAAGAAACCTACTTTCCCTAGTTAGGTGGTTATTTTTTGAGGTTAAGGAGATCAATATTTAGATGAAAAATTGGTAGGATGTTTGTGTTGCTATGCTATGAGGTAACCAAAAGGAGTGGGAAATAAAAGGAAATTGAAATCAATGCATATTAAGCTTGATAAGCTACTGGACAATGTTGATCATTTGGGGGTTTCTCATGAGGAAAGAATTTCCTCTTTGGAAGTTATTGTTAATAAAATGTTAGAGGATAGAGTGGAAAGTTTGGAGGATAAAATGGGAAATATGTCAGAGGACTTGAAAATGGTGGTCAATAACAACGATAAATCCTTGAAGACCACTGCTATGGGTCTTTCTATTCTAACTGAGAAAGTGTTGAATTAGACCAGAAAGCCACTTGAATTCGTTAATATGGAGGAAAGGATTGAAGAGATTAGTGGTTCTTATCTAGTGGAGAAAGCAGAAGCTTCTACTCTTGTGCTAGAGAATGACATGCAAGCGGGTTTGTGCCTTAGGACAACGAGCAAGATGAAAAAGAGGGCTATTGTTGTTGTTGAGGACTTGAAGGATGTTATCAATATTCATGAGGAGGTCATCAAGGAGAACATGGCCTCAACTAATATTTTAGATAATTTTTTGTAGCTGGTGCTTCATTTTTTGGTTTAGCAGGTTTGCTGATTTTTTTGCTTTTGGGTTTGCTAGCGGGTTGCTATTGTTCCATCTTATGTCAAATTTTTGGTTTTTTGGCCTATTGGGCTTGGTGGTTTAATTTATCTTGCAGCTTAGCATCATTGTAAAGGGTTTTGGGGCCCCTTCAAAACCTATTTTTCTTTATCAAAAACTAATTGAATCTAATTTTCTACTCTACAATTTTTTTTATGTGGTTATTACTTTTTTCATGTGGATTACCCTCAGAAATAGACTACTTATCTTTTCTTAAATGAAGCCTTGACATTTCCTATCTATGAAAGGAATTTATTGCTTGACAACGGGTTTGTGAACTTCATAAAAATTGAGATTGGTGTAAAAGGCCATCCCCACAAATGTTGTTTGGTCTTGAATTATAATGGAAAATAAAAAAGGTTGACAAGAGAATAAAACAGGTTTTCAATTGTCCAAGTACAACATAATATTACTAAAGCATTTCAAAGTTTAGGCACTTCAGATTCATGGATCTCCTTGGAGGTCACCCACCTAATATAAGAATACTAAATTAGTATGAACCTTTAGTCATAAATTAGAATGAAATATAATATCTCTATGTCTCTCACACATGAACATTTCATATAACCACATACTTTGTAAATGCTAACAATCATTTTATGGCATTCCTTAAGTCAACTATAAGATAGGAATCCCCCTAATTGCCAATGGAATGATATGCTATCAAAAATATTTATGAAAAAGTCATTACTAATTTTTCTCACACAACCAAATATCAAAATTAATTTGGTGCTTAATCAATGCTATCTCATCTATTTCCACCCAATTTCCTCTTAGAATTTTACTATTTCTACGTCATCCACATCCTCTCTTCATCGCCTCCTATATGAATAAAAATTTTGCTGCAAAAGCTTTCACTGCACTACCATTGAGAAGGAAGAAGCAACTTGTGGGACTGTGGTAAAAACCACTCTACCACATCGAGCTAATGAAGAAGCTACGAGAGAGTAGTGGTCACTGCACTACCACATGCCAATGGTAGAATACTTGTGGGAGTCACTGCAACAGTTCCAAGAACAAAAGGAATATTCTCATTCTTCCATAGAAGCTTTCACTGCACTACCACCGAGAAGGATGAAGCACCTTGCGGGACTGTGGTAAAAACCACTCTACCACACCGAGCTGATGAAGGAGCCATGGGGAAATGGTGGTTACAAAAACAAGGTAGAAGTTGGAATTATTTCCAACACTCTGGATCCTATGATACACAACAATGAAAATAGTTTGATAGGAACTCAATTAGGCACACTTGGCACTGCCTTAGGTGCCCCAAATTGATTACATTAATGGCCAAAAGTTGATTCTAACTAATGCCGACTAAAGAGCCAACTACTGATTCAAAATCAAAAATTTAAAAATTTCCCACGTGAAGGAAGAATGCCACTAGAAGGAAGAGAGTAGGGCACTACCAAAAAATGATGAGAAATTCAATTTAGTTTGTGACACCATAGGTAAGGTTACAATTTTTTTTTCTTGGTTGAATTCATGATTGTTTACTACTCTTTGTATTGCATTTGAATTTGTGATTGTTTACTGGTTCATGGCCTAACCTGTCCAGAAAACCTATAAATTGTCCCATCATTATAAATTGTAAAACCTTTGAGAAACCAACAATAAATTTTACCCTACCCATTTGAGCTTTGGCTCAAAATATTAAGCATGAAGCCAGGATGCATGGAGGAAGTCTGGTGAGGAAAGTACATAGGTATTTGAATTTTCTCATAACATTATATCAAATTTATTAAAACGATATTTAAATTTTATTTTATTTTTATCGGTGATAATATTTTTATTTTATTTAAGATAAATCAAATTATACAAAGCTCCAAATAAAAATTTCCACCAACACCATCACATCATGTCTGTTAAAATAGAATAAAAACCTACAAATCAAAAATCCCTACCACAACTCCCTGAAAACTATCCAACCAACTACTACCCAAACCCAATCTATTTACAGTATAGAAACCAAAAACAAGGCTTAACCCCTTAAGCTTATACATCAACATCTAGCTTAAACACAGTAAACTATGCAAAAAATGAGCATTGAGTTTACACAAAACTTCTAGAAGCACCACCCAAATGAAATGGGCATAATTCCATGAGTGGCTTCACCTTCTTTCTTAGAAACAAACCCTTCTTATCACATAGCTCCTCTCTACTGATGGCTTTGAGTCTTGCTATTATCTCCTTAGTCTCCATTAATTCGACACAGAATTTCAAAGCTTACCAACCCCATTCCACACCCTCTCTCCACACAACTTTGGTTCTTCCTTCTAGCCACATAATGAAAGGGTGAGTTACCTCTACTACTTCTAGGTCCACACCTTCCATTCCTTTGCTCAAATTAAAGCCTTGTCCTGGTATAGCCCATTCTTGGATACTCTCCATGTTCACTAAGAAATCCCTATGCACCAATGCTTTCATCACTTTCCTTGCAACCTCCACCAACTCTCCTACGTCCAATCCCTACACCATGATCAAAGAGTATATATCCATATTAGTAGGATATATGTGCTTCAAATCTTCAAAGCCGTTACCCAAAATGATTTGCACAGATTGCGCCACCTTCACATCCTTGTACAAGAACAAGCCACATAGTCTCTTCACCATCACTTTTCCAACAAAAGGATCCAATTTCCTCCTCGCTTTCATAGTGAAGTTGGCCTCCATTTATTCTTTGGTACGTTAGCCACCATAATACTTCCCACTACTATCCTAACACTCTCCTTACTCCAACAAACCAAGAAGCATCAAAGGAAATGCAAGGAAAAACTTCATTACATAACAAATTGTCAGCCATCACCATTAATGTTGAACGTATGTCTAGCACGTCAGTAGAAAAACCTTGATCAATGCTTCATGTCCTTAGAGAATTTTGAAAAACATTCCTCTACTTACTAACTAACATCACCTTGCATTCAATGCAATGGACAAAAATCAATCCAAAGAAACTCCTCTTAAATAATCAATTATAAATTCATCCACCTCTGCAAATGTTAAAGCCCATTTCAAGAGGGTATCTACTTCCATATTCCCTATTCTCCTAATATGAATAATCTTATAATCCTCAAAAAGAGCTAATTCTTTGATAATTTTCCTAATCACACCTTGCAAATGCCAAGCATCAATTCCTCCTTTTATTATTGCTTGGATGATTATCAAGGAATCACCCTCCACATGAATCCTTGTGGTCCCTAACTTTCTACTAATTTAATTTCCATTAAAGTTGTTGTTGCTTCAACCACATTATTGGATCCTTCCTTTAGTCTCATTGCTCCAATGACCAACACATTCCCATACCATTCTCGACTAATGCTACCAGCCCCTAATGGACCCGAATTTCCTTTGGATGCCCCATCAAAGTTTACCTTCCACCATCCTTCCATTGGTTTCTCCCATTTTTCCACCTTCAAAGATGAATTAGTCAAATTAACACAACTAAGCCCCTTAACGGGCCTAATGATATTTAAGTTTTATTTGTACATAGTTGGATTGAATTAGTATATGTTTTAGGAAAAGGCCTCCAAGGTTAGGCTTGAGAAGCTTTGTGCCATGCATTACAGTGGCCAGAAAGGTTTATAGGCCTTGATTTGTAAATTTTTAAGTATATTTAATATGTTAAATGATATAGTTTTTTTTATTTCCTTGGAAAAAGTAAATGATTGCATATTAATTAGTTTAACTAGTCCATATGCCATGTTTTGAGAGGTGGAGAAATATGGCCACCATTAAAATAAATTTGAAAAGAATATCTTACAAAATAAAAAGTGGAACAATTTTGTAATCTGGATGGAGAACGAGGTATCAATAGTTGAGTTTCAATAACTTAGTTGGATATTGTTGTGTTAATATGTCAATTTTCATCTCTTGTGTTGAGTTTTTTATTGATGCATAGGATGAGTAAATAGAGCTCAAATCTTATGATTACAAGATGACGATTTGTGTGCATGAATAAATAGTAGAAGGAAGTAGATGAAATCAAATCATATAACTTTATACCTTTTGGCAGGTATTCCTCTTGAATATCTAATATTGGGAGCTTGAGATTTCCCTGTAGCTTTTACCTTTCATTGTCATGTTTCCTCTTCACTGTCAGACTTGTCTCCTTTTTCCATATTTACATTTATGGCTCTGGCTTCTAATTCATCCCATGTTTTACCTTCTTTGTCTTCAAAATCTTCATCTTCTTCATCATCCTCCTTTGAATCCACAAGAGATTCATCTTCTACATCAAAGGGTTCATATCCTTGATCCAACTCTTTTGAATTATTAGAATTAGAACCACTAGCTTCCATATTCAAAAAATTCCAACCACTATCTTCAATAAATTTATTTGTATCATTAGTAATAGTCTTCAAAATTTTCCACCAGTTCAAGTTCATCCTACTTTCATAATACTTTATATCCATGGAGTTCAGCCATTCCTTGATGCCATCAAGCGAAGACTGTGCAATGTCATACATGCAAAGTACATCCCGCTTGAAGTATTTGGAAACAATATCCCTATAGTAAAATGTACCCTTTAAATGTCCTACATGCTACAAATATGGAATAACAATGCACAACTTTGTATCAAGTCTAAAGGCCAAGGCATTTTGAATAAGGGTAGCCAAACTTCATAAGGATGCAATCACTATTGCACGTATTGACAATCCAAAATAGTCATGTAAAGACTACTTGTGAAAACCATGATCAATTAAATTATGCAAATTCAAATCTAATTTTGAAAGCTTTCATTTTAGTCCATGCATCTAAGTCCTTATTGAAGATTAAGGGTATCAACAACAAAGCTAGAATAGCTATCCTTAAACCATAGTTAGTTTTAAAGTGCAATATTTCCAAATTCAAATCCACTTCTCAGCTAAGGAAAGGAGGAAAGATTGTTAGGTGCTACCTCAAACAGAGAAGGCCATAAAAAACATTGAAATAGAAGATCCAATAAGTGAGATGACATAGTTGTATACCATAGATAATCAAAATTCTTGCAATGCATAGATGCTTGTGATACAAAAAAAAAATTCTTACACATCGGTTGAATATATCCTCATCAAAATGACCAGAAATAAATTTCAAATTTGTAAGTAAACTCTTATAGTCAAGAAAAATAGTCATAAAAATTGGAAGTAAACTTTGGCAAACATGTAGGTGAACTTAATTCATCTAACTTTATGACTCTTGGTAGACATCAGGATCGCCCTTCCTAAAGTTTTGACCTCATCCATTACCTCCACATAAAACTGGACATCCTTGGTCTTCTTGGTTCCCATGCCATGATATGGTTATGCAAATGAAAATGAAGCAAAGTAAACATCTTTTCCACTGGCTAGAAGAATGCATGCTTAATGTTTTGATACATGATATTGGCTCTCTCTTCTATTTTCATGGTTGAATACCGAAATCCATTATGGTGGGCCTCCAGAGTTCTAGTCATCTTTTTTCCTCTTCCACCAAATGTTGGGCCAATCCATACATTTTCCAACCTAATTGGCTTTGTTTTTGAAAGTTGAATTTTTCCCGAGTCACCATTGTAGCTCTTTATGCCTTTTCAGACTCTTTCTTTTCTACAAATAATCTCTAGGATTTAATCATTTGTACCACATCGTTGATGTGCTTTGAATCCTTGAAGGAAATTTCCTTAACATAAATACTACTATGGAATTTCAATGTTGCCATTGTAGTTGGCATTAAAGCGGATACCTGTAACATTGAAAATTATCCTTATAGAAGAATTCCCTCCATCTTGTTGGCTTGTAACACTCTTGATGGTGGCTACATGAAATATAATTTTGATTCCTCTTCTACATCAGAGGGTTCATATCCATGATCTGACACTTCTAAATGATCAGAATCAGAATCACTAGCTTCCATATTCAAAAATTCCCAAACACCATCTTCAATAAATTTATATGGATCATTAGTAATACTCTTCAAAATTGGCCACTAGTTCAAGTTCATTTTTCTTTCATAATACTTTATATCCATGGAGTTTAGCCATTCCTTAATGCGATCAAGTGAAGATTGAGGAATGGTGTCAATGTGGAGTCATCTTGCTTGAAGTCTTTGAAAATAATAGCCATATCAAATGCCTTTTTCCCAAGTCCTACTCTCTCAACGTTAACAATCTCAATCTCACTAATAGTGATTACTAAGAAAGGTAATTCCACCAACTCTACCAAACTGTTTACCATAAGAACAATATAAGCAGAGGCTTTGAAAGGAACTCCATGAAAAATAAGCTCTTTAAATGGTATATCAAACTCTAGTTCAAAATATTTTAGATGAGGCTGCTACCATAGCTCTCTTACTTGTTTGAAAAATCCTTGAAACTCTGTATTGATTTTATTTTTCTTGTCCCTCTCTTGTTGTTCTTCCTCAATTTCATTAGGATCATACATTAACCGTCTTTCCCCTCCTAAAGTCTGGATCACATCTATTACCTCCACATAAAACAAAACATCCTTGTTCTTCTTGGTTCCTACGTCATGATATGGTTATACAAATGAAAATGAAGCAAAGTAATCATCTCCTCTGCTGGCTAGAACAATACATGCTTAATTTTTTGATACATGATATCAGCTCTCTCTTCTACTCCCATGGTTGACTACTGAAATCCATTATGGTGGGCCTGCAGAGTTCCAATCATCTTTCTTCCTCTTCCACCAAATGCTTTCCTGATCCACAAGTCTTCTAGCCTAATTGGCTTTGTTTCTGAAAGTTCAAGTTTCTCCTAACTCACCAGTATTAGCTGTAACTTTTTTGAAATTTTATTATGGTATGTGCACTTTGATATGATGTAATATGATTATGGTTTCATCTCATATGTTGTAATATTAGATATATAACAGAAAAATAAATTATTGCATGAAATTAATAATAAATTTTCATTTTAAATGTTTTCTTTTGTAGAACAAGAGTCTCCCAGAAGATCAAGATGATCCTCAACATGATATAGATCCATGGAATATTGGTTCTATTGGTACAAATGACATGGAAGAGGATGATGATGACGTAGATACGAAAGACACTGAGGCCGATTACAATGATGATGATCACGATGACGATGATGATGATGAGACAATAGGTGATAGTGACTAGTGACATTCATGATCATGTAGACTACATCATGGATCATTGTTGATATATCGTTATGATGACTCTTTTCATGGTTACTATCATCTGTATCATTTTCACGGCCTACAGTACTATATTGTTGAGCTGTATCATATTGACATGTATCATTTTCACTATATTATTTGGACATGTATCATCTTGACTTGTATCAATTTGAGTTACATAAGTTATCAATTTTATTTATATCATTTGAACATGTATCATTTTCACTCATGTCAACTATTGGACATGTATCATTTTGACATGTTTTTGATGTACTAACATATTTGAATTTCACTTGTTTTAGTTATATATGATGATGATCTTATTAGTATTGACTTGTCAATTTATATATGTTAAAAGTGGTCAATGATTTTTGGATGAATATTTATTAAGTATGATGATTTTAATTTACTATTCAGAATGGATGTTGTCAAATTCAATTAAAATATAGATATTTGACTAACTTTATTAATTATAGATGATGATCATGTTACAATAATTATATTGTTATTTAATAATATGACAAATAATTAAATTAATTAGTCTATAATCATATGAGTTATTTAAGAGGCACGATGTATTTAACCAATTAAAGTGAAATAAAACATATTAAATTAATAAATGGAAGTAAAACAAGAAGCATTTTTATAAGCAAAAGAGGAAGCAACAATGTAAGCCAAACTAGAAGCAAACCAAAAGCAATCTTGAAAGCGAAGTTGTAGAAAAATGGGAAGCAAATTTGGAAGCAAAAATGGAAGCAAAATTGGAAGAAAACTTGGAAGCAAAACTAGAAGCAAGACTAGAAACAAAAATAGAAGTAAAATTGGAAGAAAATCTGGAAGAAAACTTGGAAGCAAAACTAGAAGAAAAATCAGAAGCAAACTTGGAAGCAAAATCAGAAGCAATACTAGAAGCAAAATCGGAATCAAACTTGGAAGCAAAACTAGAAGCAAAACTAGAAGCAAAACTAAAAGAAAAACTAGAAGGAAAACTAGAAGGAAAATTAGAAGCAAAATCGGAAGCAAAATTTGAAGTGAAAATGGAAGAAAAATTGGAAGAGAAACTAGAAGCAAAACTCGAAGCAAACCTAGAAGAAAAATTGGAAGCAAACTTGGAAGAAGACATGGAGGAAAAACTGGAAGCGAAACTGGACACAAAATTGGAAGCAAAACTAGAGGAAAAAATGGAAGTAGACGTGGAAGCAAAATCGGAAGCCAAATTGGGTGCCAATTTTAGCACAATTTATGTCGTTACTTCCCAATGCTATTTTAGGTGCTAACAAAGGCACTATGATTTTTGGGTGCTAAAACTAGTGCTAAATCTGACATCAAATCCGGCAAAAAATTTGGCATAAAATTTGATGCTAAACTAACCATGCATGTTTGCATCAAGTTTAGTGCCAGCCAAATTGTTCAATTCATGTACTCAAAATACACTAAAATCTAGCACAAATTTTGGTGCTAATTGCTTGTTGTGCTATTGTGTATCAAGATCCTCCTCATGCTGATAAACTTCCTTTTGAATATTGGAGACTTCGTGTTGATGGTATAGTGATCTTTGATTCTCCTCCTAACTTGAACATTCTCCTTCCACATGAACAACCATTACCTGATTCTAATGACAAGGATGCTAGGATCCCCATGGGTCCTCTTCCCCCTTCCATTCATGAAAAAGGAGAATCTAGCCAAAAACACAAACCTTAATAATTCACAGATCTACCCTTTATGCAAAATCCCAAAACTATGGAACAAAAGTTGGAAGCACTTATTATCAGAGGCTATATTTCCATTCCTCCCCCCACAAGAGTCATGAATGTCATGCTTTGTAGAAAATACTCAAAATACTTACCTAACTCGACATAATTCCCTAATCAAAATATTCTCCTCACGCCATAGTTGTAGAAGTTCCCATTCTCATTATTGCATGACCCATCCCATCACCTACCTTGGCTCATTCTTGTCTTACACTAAGTGTAGGCAAGAAGTTGTTAGCCTTGTCTGTGTAATACATTTTCCCTTTGTCTCTTAACTATGTTATTTTTCTTCCTCTTATACTAAAGATTGTGAAGTCAATAACTTGGTTAATGTTTGACTTACATTTTCATTACTAGCTCCTTTTATATTTTCATTTTTCTTTTATGTGTGTATCGTGTTCCCCCGTAAGGTGTGTTTGATGTTCTCTCTCTCTTGTGCACTTCTTTTATTTGTATCTCCATTCTTTTATATGTCATACATTTCCTTTTTCAATTTTTTTTTGTATTTCCTTTTGGGGATGAAAAAAAGATTTGAGATGACCTATGTCTCTTCCATGTTGACCCAAAAGGTCCTTTTACTTTTTCACTTTTGTTTAGTGTTTCCTTTTAGGGATGACAAAGTGTAGAGACGCCTTATGTCTCTTCCATGTTGACCCAAAAGGTCCTTTTACTTTTTAACTTTTTGTTTTGTGTTTTCATTTTGCGGATGACACAAAGAATAGAGATGCCCTATGTCTCTTCCATGTTGACCCAAATGGTTCCTTTTTGGTTTTAATTTTTCTTTTTCTTCTGTTTTTCTTTTGGGGACGACACAAGGCATCGAGACCGCAATGTCTCCTTCATGTTGACCCAAATTTTTTTTCTTTTTTGTTTTCCTTTTCATTTTCTTTTCACTTGTGTTTTCATTTTGGGGACAATGTAAAGCATTGAGACCACAATGTCTCTTCCATGTTGACCCAAAATGAAGTTTGTTTCTCTTTTGTTTTCCCGCTCTTTGTGTCATTCTTCTAGTTCTATGTGCTTTGGGGAATGATGACAATTCTAAGCTCTTTCATAAAAACATTGCAGCAATGAACATACTGACCCCAAATCCATAGATCCCTTATGTGTTTGTGTGTTATTTTCTTGGGGGAAACTCCCTTTCTTTTGTTTTCTCTCTTGTTTACATGAATCATCCTTACTTAGAAACATATGACTTGGTATAGGGCTTTCCAAGTTGGCTCTTATGTCTTGTTTTCTTTTTGCATCTTTCCTTCACTACTTTAAATTAATTTCTCACAAAATGGTGTGTAGTAATTCCTTTATAGTGGGGAGCATACATTGACATCATTTCATTTACATTCTTTGTTCTTAGTGTAGCCTTGTCACTTCATACGATGTGTTTGTTATTTTGTGGATGACATTGGGTGTGATGTCCTTCATAAGTGTGATCTATCTTAGCATATTACATTCCTCTTGGTGGTTTGATACGATGCACTGAATCCCCTAAGTTTTGAATATTCTATTCTTTGATTGGATCTCTATTGGATACATTAGGGACAATGTTCCCTAAGTGATAGACCTTGCGTGAACTTAAAAAGACTCCTTTGAACATCTTTTCCATTTTACATTTTTCCATTTTACATCTTTACCACCTTGCATAACACAACTTGCATGCCTGTGGTACTATCCTCTTTCTTCATGAGTTCTAAGCATCACAAAATGACATTTTTCCTTATGGCGTCTTGTTAAAGTTATCAAGAGGTATAACTTTTATATGGTTGAGTAGGAAGCCTATTCAGCGGCATGAATTTCCCCATAGCCACCTATATGTTTGTGAGTGCATACCAACTAGTGTATGATTCTCACCTAGTGGACTTCCATGAGTTCTATCACCCCAGAGTGAGTATGCCTTCTCTTTTTCTCATAAACTGTAACCTATATCTAATCCACAACTAGTTGGACAAATGATCGAAGCTTAATCTGATTCTCCCTTTTCTTCTTCTATTTCACATTTGTGTTCCTTTTTTCTCATGTTTATTTTTCCATGAGATCTTCATCCTAGGGGATTGATCATCCCTCTTGATTTTTTTTATTCCATCTTGCTAACATAAGTACATTTGGATCCCTCTTAATATGCATGGCTACTTTACTATGAGTTTGAAGCAAGTTCACCCTCTCACTAAAGTGGGGGCTAAATGTAACTTATGCATTCAGATTAGGTCTTGAACATTCAAATTCTGACATCTTATGAAGGTTTTGTGAAGTGTTGTAACCAATTTCTACATTTTTCTAGTCTCTATTCATCACAATTCACCTAAAAATCACCTTTCATCACTCATCAAGTCCTATTGTAAAGTGTTGTAAAGTCTTGTAATAGAATTTCACACTTTTCTAGGCTTGATTTCACTATTTACACCTTTCTTATGCTTTATATGACCCCTTTATGCACTCATAAGACTTAATTAAGTGTATTTTTGAATGTAAACCTGATAAAAAAACATTAAATTGAAGATAATTCCCAAAACCCACTTACAAGCCTAGAGTGGGATCCATTCACCATGGTGGCAAATGAGTCCCTCTTGGCTCCAAATTCAAAATATTTCAAATTTTCTTTCGGGTTTTTATTCAAAATTACCTTATGTCGGCTTGTGATGTTGTATTATTAGGTTAATAGGGCACAAGTGTGTATAAATAAGTGTTTTTCTCCCAATATTACATCTCCCATTCCCCATTCATTCACTAATTCATCCAAGCATTCAATCGTCCATTCAAGCATTTTGTATCATTCAATCAAGCATCAAACAAGTATCTTGGAGCAACCATTGACACATATTCAAATTTCTTCAACAAGGTTGTGGTGATTTTAGGACATTTACATGTAGTTTATTTATCATTCCTTGTTCATTTCTTTTCATTTCTTCATTAAGGGTTTGATTACCAAAGTGAGATTTGACCAAGGCAAATCCTGATAACCTAACCCTTAACCATTTTTCCCCTTTTACATGTGTGTTTTAAGACTTGTGTGTACATATTTTCCAAGAAATTAGGTGTTGAAAGGTGTTCAAGAATTCAACAAAGTGTTTCAAGTCAACTACAACCTATTTCAAGCTTGGAGACAACCTACGGTCTGTTTTCTATAGATTTGACTCCATCAACCCAACAAAAAGACAAGTGCAAACCCGACACTACAAAATTGGTCCCTAATTTCATAGAATTTTTAGAGAGGAATGATGCACGATCAATGGTGAATGAGTCCCACCTTAAGGCTGGAAAACTAAATTATGTTAGATTTCAGATCCCGATAGTCAAAAACTAGTTTTCAAGACTTTTTCCCAGTAGGAGGACTAATTCATCATTAGTGGAGAATGAGTCCCATTGGTGATTTTCATTGATTTCTATTAGGATTTAGGACACTCCAAATTCATTAGTCATTGTCTAGGTGCACTTTGTTTAATTTTTTTGGATTTGTTTACTTCTTTATTGTATTTTTTGCATATCACACTATGTTTTTAGACATTGCACATTTCTTAGGTTTTTCATTCATAACTGGTCAATTAGTTCATTTAGTCACATTTAGATCATCTCATTTAACCTTAATCACACCATACATATATTATATTGACTAAACCACATTGATTTTGAGGGTTTGTCTCTCTCCTTTTAGGTGAAAAACCCTAAGAGTGAAATAATAGCCTATAGAGCTCTTAACAATTAATGGTTCACTACCCAAACCCCCTAATTAATTATTAGGTTATCACAGATTAAGGAAACTCTCAATGAGTTACCTATACGTCACTTTGTGCATCAGCCCCCATTGAAAGCCACTCCCCCTACTAGCAACAAGAGACTCACAGTCACCAACTAGGTAATCCAACTTGCACAAACTAGCAAGACCATATAAATATGCACATAAAACAAGGTATGCACCACCTCACATAATTTTTCCATTATAAAACCATTTCCATGGTGCAAGCACTAACTCATTGGATAGAAAAATCCAATGAAAGATGTATAATTTGATGTATTGTTGGGTACTTGTGATATTTAATGTGTAATTTTCAATGTTTTAAAATTCTCTCCCTAATGTTCATTGAAATTTTGACAAGCCTGAGTTTTCATCTAAATTTCGACGAAAAATATTTGTCAAAATTTCAATGAACATGCAAAATAAAATTGTGGCTGACATAAATAAAAGTGAGTTCACCAATTTATTATGACCGTGTTTTTTATATTCTTGCGAATTTTCTCTACTCGCGAATTTTCTATACTTGCAACAGTTTGTGGAGAACTAAGGACAATTTTCTTAGGAAAAATTAGAAAAAATTCAAGAAGATATCACTAGGTTGATGGTAGTCATTGTATTTTTCTAGAATTCATTTGTGAATTCAGATTTGTACTTCCGGGTTTGAAAATCATATTTTAAAGCAACATCTCATCAGATTTCATTTTTAGACTTGTGCATTTTCAAAATTTCATTTCTAGATTTTGTTGTGCAAGTTCAATATTCTAATTTTAGGAGTCTAACGGTTGGAAATCATAGTAAAATCAAAATTTAATAAGTTCTAGAATTAGCATTTTAAAGTGTTTTTTTTGGGTCATTAACTTCATACTATCTTCTCTTTTGCAGGGGTGGTTGCATGCCGATTTTTTTTGGTGTAAAATATTAGAATTATTATATTTTGTTACCTATCTATGATTGAAAATTATTGGAGTGTGAGTTCAATATTTTTTGAAGATCTAAATATTCAATCTTGGTAAAGAAAATTCATGTTAGATAATATTAGTCCAAAACAAAATGAAGAGACACTTGATAGATTGTGGGCTATATTGAAAAGAAAGGGTGATGGGAAATGTTATTGTCCTTGCAATAATTGCAAGGGGTTAAAGACGAGAAGAATTTTAATCACAACAGCTGAGAAACATTGTAGGAAACATGGTCACATTGAAGGGGGGCATGATTATTGTTCATTGGAAAGTTGTTCATTATATATGTTTATATTGATTGAATTTGTAAATGTTTATATCATTTTAATGTTATATATATATATATAATCACTTGATCATGATCATGGTTTATTTGTGTCTATCATTATTATAAAGGTGGGGTGCCCTAGGGCACATGATATGGATTATCAGGGCCCATAGAATATGGTTTTGCAAGTGGAGGAACATGGACCTGTGAATATCGAAGATAAAGTTAATGTTCCTATGGAAGAAAATGATCATGTGCCAAAAAACACAGTTGAAGATGATGGTACAAATACATTGATCCATGACACATTTAGTGGCATAGCTAATCATGATGATCAAGATGACATTGATGATGTTTATGATTTACCTATACTTGAGAAGGCATACGAGCCCCTTTATGAAGGCTCCCAAACAACTCTTCTCTCTGATGTATTGTTACTAGTGAACTTGAAGGTTATGAATGGTTTATCCAACATAACAATTTCACAGATGTTAAGGTATGTCATATATGTCATCTTTTTTCATCTATTTTAATTGTTGTTAGTTCATCACTAGTAAATAAAGGATGAAATATGTACCATTCATATTCTTTATTTTAACAAATTATTTTTTGTTATAGATTGATAGGTGAATTTTTGTTACCACCATAAAATATTTTACCTTGCTCATACCGAGATTTATTTGCCATTATGAAAGATATTAGAATGGAGTATCAAGCAATAGATACATGTACCAATGATAATATTATATATCATAAACAACATGAATTTGCAACAAAATTCTAGAATGTCATATCAGTAGATATTGAACAAATCAACTAACAAAAAAGGTCTCACAAGGTTCTTTGTTATATTCTTATTATTCCATGCATGCAATGATTATTTAGGTGTGAAATCTTAGCGCAATTTATGGATTACCATGCACAAAATAGAAGTGGAGATGACATTATTCAAATGCCTATGGATGATTCTGCATTTAGGGAAATGGAGGAAAAATGGCCACACTTTAAAGAAGAACCTCGTAATCTCAGGCTTTCATTGGCAGCAGACAATGTCAATCCATTTGGAGAGCTGAGATCTATTTACTCGATGTGACTTGTTTTTGTTATCAACAATAACATTCCTCCATGGATGTCAATAAAGAGGGAGCACATAATGTTGGCAATGATTGTTCTAGGTATTTGTTTACATCAATTTTCTTTAATGTAGTAGCATCTCATTTTTCTTATTTGTTGCATAATGACTTATATTTTTTTCATTTAATAGTCATGTACATTAATTTATATATATTGTAGTAAAATGGTTATAATAATTATGTGATGTTTATGTTCATTGAACTAGGTAAGTACCAAGTTAAAGATATGAATGTATATATCGAGCCTCTTATTGACAAGTTACTAAAGTTATGGAATGGTGTCACTATGTATGATGTCTCTAGACCAATAGGAAAAATACAATTTAAATTCCATGCAATGCTTGCATGGACAATTCATGATGCCTTAAGGCTAACACATTTTTGTGGTATGTTATAACGTTCGACTACACTTTAATGATATTTAATTTTATGAAGTAGATATCATGCATTTTTTAAAAATAATCTATTCATTATATATATAATTATAAAATTGACATATTTAATCCAATTATATATAATCTTGTAGGTCTTCAAAAAAAGGGAAAATTTCCATGTCCTCTTGGTGGTCCAAAGATGAAATCTCGTCGTTCAACAAGTTTAGGAAAGTAGGTGTTTGATGAGTATGGGCACTTCCTCCACATAAATCATAAGTATCGAACTATTGAAAAACATCTTTTGAATGGGAAAGAAGAGACTACATCAAAACCACAAAGAATGGCACCTCGCCTATGGAAGTTGGAATATAATAGAATTAATTGTCAGGGTTATACATCGGATCAAATTGCTTATCTATCATATATGATATCTTTGGAATTTATATTTTTACATTGTGTTGTGTTTACTCATGCTATAGTTGACAATGATTGTCATTCTTAATTTGTTTAACTTTTATGCTTCATGAAGGTTGTCAATGCATTAATGGTTGGCTTCCATAGGGACTAAAAAGTTATCCTAGACAATTTAGTAGTTTTTCCTACTATGAGCAGCTACAAATTGTGCATTTTTTTGATACAATGCATATCAGAAAGAATATAATAGAAACGTTATGGAAAATATTGGATGGAAGGAATGACAAAGAAAAAATTGTCAAAATTTGTAGTGACATTCAGGAAGCCAATCATGCAATGAAAAATTTCATTCAATTAAATAGCAATGGAGACCAAATTAATATAAGTGCCCTTCCTTGGTTATTAATGGAGCAACAAAGCAATGCTATAAAATAAGTCACACGAAAAATTTTATTTCCTACAAGATTTTCTGCAAACATAAACAATATCATGACAAAGAAAGGTGAATTTGGGTCAAGGATGAAAACGCATGATTGGTATACCTTCATTAAGGTAATTATTCTAGTATATTATATATATATTTGTATACTACATGTAATTTTTAGTGTATTATGTTTACTACTTTTGGAAAAATAATGAAAAGATCATTTTATAATTGTTGCAGTACGTTCTACCTCTATCTCTCCCAAACAACTTCGACAACAATGCCAAGCAAGTTATATATGATATCGAAAAATAGATGAGGTAAGTAGCAATATTTGTTCAATTCATTGTATAGATCTTATAATTTCCATTTGTTTTACTTGTTATGTAATATATTGTATATTTTTGTTAAATCTCGTTAATATATTTTCACCTTGAATCACTTGTAGATGGATGCTATCTAAAGAAATCCATAAAAAAGATATAAATTATTGGAAGAGAAAAATTTCTCGTCTAATGTGTGAAATGCAAAAGTGTCTACCTTCGACATTTTTCAATGCACAAGAACACTACCTCATACACCAAGTTGAGGAGATTGAATTGTGTGGACCTGTACACACAAGGTCAATGTGGATGGTTGAGAGACACTCAAATTTTTTTAAAGGTTTGGCTAGAAAAAGAGCACATCCTGAGGGTTTTATAGTGGAGGGATGTATGGTATACCAGACCATGGTGTACATTATTGAATATCTTCCTAAGTTTACAACAAAGATCCATGTAGATCGCATTTGGGAACCCAACTCCGTTAAAAAATTCGAAGGGGAGTACCTGATGGGGAAAGGTAGATTGAGGAAAGTGAGATGTAATTACAAGATGGCCATAAAGATTAATTAGAATACATTTTACATTTGGTTTTTATGTATATTGTGCTTATTTAATTATTAATATTCAATGTACATCAATTATAAATTAAGGTCATATACCATGGTAATTAACTAATTATATGTTGTTTGTGAATTTCATTTTTTTATATAGTTGGTCGAGAGTGGGATTCACTAAATTTGTACGTCACAAACAATCTTGATTGGATGACGGTATGGATTGAGTGATGTCAAAAATATGGCCGTGCATTAACATGGGAAGGTGTGGCTTCATTAGTTAAAGAAGCTCATTGTAATGGAGATTCCAATGTTACACCAAGGGAAATTGATTTATCATATGGTCATAAATTTTGAATCAAAAAGTTGGATGATAATAAGAAAACTTGTGATTTTGGAATAACTGCAATCTTTCAGGTGACTAATGCTTCATCTAGAAGTGGCATACATCCAGAAGTCTCAGAAAATCCATACTATGGGATTTGGATGTTATACTTGAGTGTGACTTTAAGTTCTTCAAATTAATTTTGTTCATCATCCTATTGTACAAGCTAAAATTGAATGAAAATGATCCTGAGGGAACTATTATTGAACATGATAATGGATTTACCATGGTTAATACAGGGTCAATCGAGCGAGCTAGAAATGAGTCCTATGTTCTTCTAGCCAATGTGAGCAGGTATTTTACTTAGAGGTTCCAAGTAAACTAGGTTGGTCATTTGTTTTTAGACATGATCCAAGAGGAAGGCTACCAAAGTATAATGTGGTGGAAGAAGAAGATACTGAAGAACTAGAAGATGATGTAGATGATGATCAGGATCAACAGTTAGTTGATGATGTGCTTGACGAAGATGTCAAAGAGGAGGAACTAGATCATGATGATGTAGGAGTTAATGTTCATGAAGATGGTATCCATGTGGATGATGCCATTATCGAAACTGGTATCAATGATGATGATGATGATATGACCAATCCTTAAAATGTCGAATCTGGATCAAATGATACAGAAAAAGAGTTGGATGAAGAAGAAGATAAATGAAATTGAAATGTATGAGTTATGCAATTGCATTATCTATTTGATATTAATTCATGATGTTACAACTATTGTAGCTCTCCTAGAAATTTCCATATAATAATAATGAATAGTGTTTTGGGAAATTTCATGAAAGATGACACATTGATCATAGTAGTGAAATAATTGCAAAGTCATTTAGAATTTTTAGACCAATCACCCTTCACAATTTCATTTTTAGGATCATCTCCAATTTCATTACTAGGACACATAAGGTAGGATTTTATTGGCTTATCTTGGAGGAACATTGTGGCTTTGTGTAATGTGACCAAATTTTGGATGGGGTAGTGGTGGATGAGCACCTACACCTCATCTTCTATGCTTAATCATGTGATGATAATTAGGGAGGTCAATAGGTTTGTTTAGGCATTCCAAGAATGTTTTATTATGAATAAGGTCACTCAAGACTATTAGTCACGTTCTGGGTGAAGTTTTGAGTTATGAGTTTGAGTCTTGCACTAAAGAGTTTTGTAGCCTTTTTAAGGAAAATTGGAGAATTTACATGGAAAAGGGTACAAGGTTAGTGTCATGTCAATAATAAGGCTATTATCAAGCCACTAGCATGGTCTTAGAGGTGTCCTAGGAGTTTCAATACATTTGAAAGGTCAAAAATTTAAAACATTTCAATAGTGATGCTAACAACCTTGAAATTAGTGTGTTTTATGTTTCATGTGATCATAAAAGATTAAAAAGACAGTTGTAGAGGTGGTTGTTTGGTGGTTGAAGTGTAAAGGCCTTTAAAAGGCATAAAGTGATAATCTTAAAGGTTGTTGATGGTTGAAGATTTAAAATACAAGCTCTTGACATTCGAAAATCTATGTTTTTCTTCAAAATTTCTCTATTTTTCCTATTTTGTAGCACTGTACAGTCACATATAGCCATATTTTTATGTGAAATCAATTCCATGTCATAAAGATATGTGTTAGCTTTGATTTGAATCTAATTTTAAGGTAGCAAACAAGGCCAAATGATTTGAACCTTCTTCTCTTCAGGTGTTGCCAAACCTAGGTGGGTCCACCTTTGCGATCTGAGCAAAATTAAGTGATGTGATTTTGTTTACAACAATCTATTCACAATGGAAATCTTACAATGAATAGATATAATCCTAATAAAGTGTATGTTTAATTTTAGAATATGTTCAGTTAACAGATGTAAAAAATAAAATGGATAATATAAAAGATGAAATGTGTGAGACTAGTGCCTTGTTGGGTGTATGGAGTATAATGAAGATTTAGAAAAGTGTAATCTATGATGGAAATAATTCAAACAGTTTGGAACCAGATGTAGTTTATAACTTGTATAAATGTGCAATTAAATGACTGACAAACTCTACTTGAGATAGAATAACAATCCTAGTTTTGTGATTCTTCTTATTGATCCAATTAATACTCTTCAGTTACTATGATTGAATATCTAAGGGTTTAATCTTTATTTGAAAGAACCAAATAATCACATCAAAAAAATACAACAAATGTGTATCGGTAAACTGAATATATGCTTGATATATCAATTTAAATAATAGAAAAGCATCAAAATGGAGACAACCAGATAACTGTATAATTCCACAAACAACTAATACCAAGATTAAGCCACAAGTTTAGACATCTTCATTAACTTCATCAAAATTCATACATGCATCTAAGTCTTTTAAAGGAAAGTTTCATTGCAAACTACCTATTGTATCTTTCTCCTATACGCCTATGTTTGTTTTACATTATGAAACATATATAAATATATCAAAATTGTGAAAGGATGCATCCTTTTTGAAATGTCTTTTTCTTAACAACAATAACAAACTAGAAATTATGCTCTATTAAGCCATAAATGGAAAAATGTAATTACTAAGTTCTTAATAATCTAGATGATATTTCTAAACTACTGTGACTAACTTGAAGGATTTAATCTTTACTTGAAAGAACCAACAAATCACACCACACAAATGCAACAAATGTGCATAGATAAACTGAACATATACTCTGATGCTATATGTCTTGCCGATATGCTTCCCTCATTCTTCATCAATGAGACAAGATGAGTATCTCACCAATGAAACTTCATCCCTAAAACCATGGGCTAGTCCTATCGATATATCTTCTTAGGAAATTTTGATCGATGTAACAGTCTTGATCTTTCACCAACATTTGCAATATGTTCGACAAAACTTTCATCATAATGACTTGCCTATTTTGTCACAATTTTGATGAACTTTTTTTGTTCTTCCAACACTTTTGCAAAGGAATGCCACTTGTGTTCCATCTATTGTTCATTCTGATATCGATGATTGTTTGTTGATATTTCAATGAACACCAAATCCCTTTTTCACGGTGGCAACCGATGGAGATGAGTCATGATTTTGACATTGTATAGCTAGTTGGAAAAGTGATGAAAATTTAGCAACGAGAATTATTTAAGTGATTCCTCGTTATTCCAACAATAGGTTGTCGATATTTCAACAAAATTTCATCAAAAATTAGAGTCAAATACAGTAGTGAAGGTTCAAACCCACATAAACACAATCCAAGTATAAATATCAATCATTATCAAAATGACAAAATCATGAAACCACCCACTTTCAAGTGAAACAACATAAAACTCATGAAAACACTCTAGGATTGATATGGTTTACCCAATGTGGATCTTCCTAGGTTGTCAGCCCCCATCCCAGGTTACCCAGACAACCTCATTTGGTCCCTGGCCCCATACCAACTCATGCAAGCAAAAACCACACTCTCCTCTAACCTTTGGAAGACCGACAAATTTATAACACACTGGTCCTATCGAAGTGAGGCCACAATAACAAGATACCAAAGAATTATTTTCAATCCACAATTTTACAAGTCCATGAGTACAGATCTTCAACTTGATCAAAACTAACATAATCACTAAGTAACAAATCAACCCCAAATACCAATAGTAAAGTCATCCAATGGGCATCCAAGGTAGACCTCAATTTTCTCCTCACAAGATACCAAACCACTAATAACTTGATGCAACATATAATTTTACTAATAGACGACCTACACAAAATCAATACCATCACAAGAAGACAAATAACCGAATTCACAATCTCACTTCGAAAGTCAACCCACTTAGACAGTGAAGTCAATCATGATAACAATCAAACAAATTTAATTCACTTTATTACCTACTCAATTCCCTTATCTGAAGCGAATAAAGATATCCAATACATTCATTCAAATTTTCTATAAAAAATAAAAACTCTTATATAATTTTAATCTACAAATGCACTAATTTCATTAACAGCTAACCTAAAGACAACCTAGACAAATCTTTAATTTCACTAACATAATCAAGATACAAATTTAAAATAATTAAAGAAACTATATTAACATATTTTACAAATATCTAACTACACATTTTAACACAGCAATTTACTTTTAATCATAATCGTAATATATATAAATATATATATATTTTTTTAACGCTGGCGCGACACGCCCTCCGGTACCACGGGGGTGGGGGAGACTAGACCTCATGACCAACCTCCTGCAACAGGAAAGATTTAGCCAACCGAGCTAGGGCCCCAACCCCAAGTAATATATATAAATATATATTTAAAATAAACTTTCCTAATTTAATTTCTCCAACTTATTTCTCTTGACAACTCAATTACTTCAAAAACAAAGTTACTCTTAAATATAATTCATGGTATATATGTGTATGTATATATATATGTGTGTATATATATAAAATTAATTTAGCATGACTACTGTTATTAACAGTATTGAATATAATAAACTTAAAGAACAAATATAAATATAAACAAACAAACATATCAAATTCATTATGGGAAAAAAACAAATATAAACAAACACACAAACATATATAACTTGATGTAGTTAGATTGAAAGCCATGGTACCTGCTTTTGCATAGGAGACAACTCACATTCACATCTTGGAAGACCTATGCAGTGCTGGAGAAATTTAGAGAATGAAGGAAACAAGGTATTACCAAATTCTAGACTTAAGATCATTGCAAGAGAATTTTTTCTGAGAGGTGAGAACCATTCCCATCTTTTAGAACAGTGGCATTGTTCTCGTGGGGAACATTGGTGATGCTAAAAGTGCAAAAAACTCCATGGAAAGGTATATCAATACCTGAACAAAGGCATATCAATCCAACAGCTAGAAGGACAATCAAATTCTAAACAAGGAAATAATGATATACAATGTAGCGAATATCGATTACCAAGCTATGATGGAAATTTATCAATAGCTCGGGTGCCATAAGCAAGACTATGTAATGAATGAACAAAGAACAAACTATGAGAAAATCGATTGGTGCATCATAAATAGACACGCAAATTTGACAACATAATGATTAATGAATGAAAATAGACTTTTAAGTAGGATGCTTGATTCCGGGTCTCCAAGGCACGCATTCAAGGAACGAGATTATCAAGATAGGACCATCGGTGGATGTAATGCCCATTGATGACATGGATTTGAAACTGCCCAGGTATATAATAGACTTGTGTTCAACTACTACAGACATTCTACTAACTTATAACATCTGAACGAGAGCTGAATTAAACTCTCTTGCAACATTATTTAAACAAAGGGGAATGATGGAGTATAAAATATACATTGGAATAGCATCCAAACATCACAATCCAAAAGAAGGTACAACATGATTATGTAAAATTTGAGTTTGATATCCTCCATACAAAATGCAATAATCAATTCAAACAGTAACAATTATTTACAAAGAGAAAAGCAATGGGAAAACTATAACCTTCATAGTCTCAGAGAAATAAATGTTTCTAGATAAAATAAATAAAACATTGACAAGAATTTCACAAGAAAATCATAGTATCCAAAAGCAATAGCTCACGTCTTTGAATATCGAGTTACCTGAACTTCTTTAGACCAGATCTAACCTGCACAGAATTCTCCTTCCGAACTCCCCAAAAAAATCCATTCCCCCAAAAAGGAAAAACTGTTTTATTCTCAAAATAAAAAATCTAATTAAAACTCAAAAATTCTAATAAAACAATCAGTTTCCTTTCCTTATCAACGATCTCTTCAAGGTTGTGCATGCGCTTGCATGCAAAACCTTCTATATTGTTTTTACTTGATTTTTTTGATTATCTATTATCTCTTCCATTTGACTATTTTATTTTATATTAATATTTCCTCACAATTTAATTTGTTAATTTTAAAACTCGACATTGATAATAATTATCTTTATAAAAAAGTATCTTATTGCATACGAATTTAATTTAAGTAATTAACATTAAACCATATAAATAACTCTTTCACAACTCAATTTATCTAATGATTCATTTAATTCTAAATTAACCAAACAACTTATAAGTAAATTTAATTTAATTAAATTGGTTTACTAAGGCAACTCATAACCGTTTATTTCTCCACATGTTTTCAATAATCAATTAGTTAAATTCAATTAATAATTAAACAACTAAGTAACAACACTAATCACCCAAACAACAATAAGGTCAAACATGAGAAACTAGTGAAAACATCACAACGAATAACATTGGGACATCACCAATCATCAAATGAACTTACCCAACTAACAAGAAGAGGCCGAACACGGAGGGGCACTACAAAATCTATGTGAAATTTGATGTTAAATCTCTTGTGTTGCTGCAAGTAGTGTGTTGAGGTTTGCATTTTTTGATTCTTCCACCTTGTTTAGTTTAATTTCATTTATACCCTTTTGTGTCTTAAAACAAAGAAATATGAATGCAAGATATTGTGAAGTGAAAATTATATAAAGGGTAAACTTGTCTAGGAATCCTTGAGATTAGTGGTTGTAATGTGACAAGTTTAGTATTTGTGGATGTTATATGTTACACATTGGTTGTGAATCCTATATAGAAAGTATTTTGTGGAAGTGATATGTGACCCTAGCTCAAGGGTGGATTAAATCTCAATCCTATGGTTGGGTGGAGAGCCCATTGGCCATATTATTTTTCTTCTTCATGGATCTTTGTATTTCAGGTACATGTTTTGAATAAGAAAGAATATCTTGGGAGTTTCAACCAAAGGATTTAAAGAAAGAAACATGTTTTTTTGTTGAGATAACTGTTATCACCCGAAGTTACACACTGGTTGAATCTGATGTTCAACACCTCAATGTAACATGGGAAGACCTCCAAACATGTGGGTTTCTTGTAAGCAGAGGTCAACCTCCAAAGAAGGCCGACTTCCTATGGTGTCACCTAACTACTAATCTTGTAAGGAAAAGAGTAAAATGAGAATACATTAAAACTAATGAAAACACTATCTCTATGGTGATGCACCAAATTTACTAAGAAGACACATGACACAGTTTACACTCACAATTTCAGTCAATGACAGAAGCTTAGTTGTACACAACTCAATCACATACGTTTTATGCATAAACATTTCATGAAAAGGTTCATATGGCTACACTCCTAGAAGGAAGGAATAACTTCACAACTAGAGAATACTGCATTTTGAACACATCTCACAACCTACAAAAATACATATTTCTCTATAGAAAGGTGCTAAGATAAGACATAACCTCAAGGAACCATACAGTTTCACAAGTAGTTTCATCAATTATACAAATGCACACAATTTAACAGAGAGATTGAAATGGTAAAGCGCTTATACTCATTGATTTCAATGATGAAACACTAATATACATGCCTATCATGAGTTACAAATCAGAACCTCTCTTATGTGAAGAACTTCAAAAGTTACAAAAGAAAAAAATCACCAAGTAAGAACTGCCTACAAAATGAGGCAAAAATGCCATATATACAAAAGTATTGTCCCCTGCCCTAGGGCTTACAAAAATATATGCCTCTAGAAATATTTTCCCTTAGATATTTTGAATGAAGTTAATGCCGCATTAAACGTGCATCCCTGCTGTCCATGTTAGTGAAGAGTCACTCCTAGGAGAATCTTTTAGATCTTATGGAATACTTGCATTTACTTATGGCCTTCATGTCTATCCTCGAACTTCCTTGAAGGGTTGCTTTGAATGCTTTAAAGCATTATCATTAATGTTGAGCCCCCTGTGCCAATAGATATTTCAGCTGTTACTGTGACTCATGACTTCTTCCTTTCTGCCTGATTCCCGCTCCAGATCTTTCTACAAGTTGATCCCTTCTTGAAACAGCATCAGATTTTCCATGTAGTCTGCCTCCATAGAGACAACACTACTGCCTTCAAACCGATTCGTCACCCTTGATCACAGAGAAGATCCATGTTGCTTTCATTCAATTGATCTTCCTCGCAAGGATAGTCGCGAGAGTCAAACTTCCCATGGTTCCTTCCAATTGGTTGAAAAGATGCCATGCAAGCTTCCTCAGGTCAAAATTTCTTCCTATAGAATCGCTTGTCAATGAGACACTAGCTGTGTCTCCCTGATGTGAATACACCTCATAACAGCTATCGGCATAGCTCATAACCGTCAGCAAGAGTTCCTATCGAGCTTCAAAATTCATACCGATATCGCCTTTGTTATCACCCAAACCATCGACAAGACTATCTCACTTTCAGCAAGAGGTCTTGCTAAAAGCACTTGACAGTAGATAGCATTTCAACCAGACCATCGGCAAGACTTCATCAGGTCGGAAAGATGTTATAGGGATCCCTTCATCTTTTTCCCTGAGATCAAACCCTTCACTTTGGAAAGACTCTCCTCCAGTCAGGAAAACCTCTCATCGAACTCATTCCGCTTCGGTGAGACCACCAGTAGGCGGTAGGACATTACCTCGAAGCCACACCTCTTTCGCTGAGACTCCTTGCAGTCGGCAGACATCATACTGAAACCACCATCCTGTCGACGAGACCTCACTCAGGTACACCATTTCATTTCGTCAAGACTCTGCTTGATTGGAGAGACATCTTAGTGAGCTTAAATCTTTTGGCAGGACTTTGCTTGTTCGCCGAGACCTCCTTTCTTGTCAGGGAGACATCACTCAGTCCGCGAGACCTTACAGTGAACCCAAATTTTCTCCCCGTTGACATCTCTTTTTGTCGAGACCTTCATGAGTCACCGAGACATCTCCCCAAGCTCGTACTTCTATGGCGAGACCACCGGCCTTCATCGAGACATTACGCTGATATCAATCCCTCTTGGTGAGACTTTCACTATCAGTGAGACCCCTTCTTGGTCGCTGAGACCTTTCACCGAGATCTCCATTTCGTTGAGATATTATCGGGTCAGCAGGACCACGATCATTTGGCTAGACTTTATGCTGAAGGAAATCCCCTTCGGTGAGACTCCATCAGGTCGACAAGACCTTACACCAAAAGCACCCTCCATCAACGAGACGACCGAGCATCGGCAAGACATTCACTTAATCATCAAGACATCTCCCCTAGCTTAACATTATGCCGAGAGTTCCATTCTTTCGATGAGACTCCGCTCGGTCACCGAGATGTCACTCCGAAGCTGCCTAGTTTTAGTGAGACCTCACCTAATGACATCCTTCTTCAGTGTGACCTCCTTGCGGTCGTCAAGACTTCTCAGCAAGATGAAAATCTTTTGGCGAGCTTAGACCATTTTGAGAAGACTCCCATGCATCGGTGAGACATTATGCCGAAGGAAATCCCCCTCGGTGATACTTTACGCAGTCAGAGAGACATTACCCTGACTGAAATCATTCCCCCTAATGCCACCCTTTGTGAAAAACTGTTGGCATGACATCCCTCCAAGCAGAGAGATACATGAAGACTCATTGTGACCTGAATGTCCTGGCAATGGGTGTATTAATCCAAGTAGAACGCACTGCTAGTCAGAAAGACAACAGGAGGGTCTTGTCGAATTTCTTCTCTGATGAGATTTTTGTGCCAAAACTAATCGAGGGATGCCTTCCAATAGACCTCCTTGTGAAATATCATCAGGTGTATGATTTAATCCTATGCAATAATGTCCCCTTTTTCCTTCATGAATACTTGAACATAGATTGTCATGCCTGATTGAGCCCGTAGGTGAAATCAGGTAACAATAACAATAATACCCTTATGCCAAATAATAATTCATTTAAAATTATTTTCATGTATTTGATCACAAGAACTCATAAACAATATATTGTTTCTTGCAAGATTCTTTATAGGGATGCATTATGATGCACTACAAATTTCTGATTGGAAAGTGTGCATAACTCTTATGAAAGTTTTGAGTTATCTCAAAGTATATGATTTGATGCATATGTCATAGCATTTTTCATAAGTTGTATAGAAAAAAAAGATGGTTGATATGCATGTTATGTGCCAATTGTTGTTTCTATTGAACTAGTTCAAAATGGCAATGCCCTGAGTTGATTGTAAAACAAACTAAGTTAAAGTTTTTCTTTTGGTTTTATGCAATTTGAGTATTTTTTGGCTTTGGCTTATGTATTTTCTTACCATATGTGTATGGCTACATCAAATATGTGTGAAAAAAGTTAAAAAAAAATTCAAACCTGTCAAAGCCACTTTGTACATATGGTATTCCAATGTTGGAAACTAGTGATTGCAATTGCAGTAGAAGATTCATGTTTATTATGGTAGATTACTTATAAGTGCTAAAGCATGCAAATGTGTATCTATTTTGTACTATCAATGCATTGACAAGTGATTGGGCCATAAATAATCACAAATCAATTGCACCAAATTATTCATCAAGAAGAAAAGTTATAACACCAAACATGCTTTCACCACATGTAGTAGAAAATTGAGTAGGTCTACAAAGTCCAAGTGTATCAAATGCATTTGAAATTGTATTGTAGATGTCATTGAAATTGTAGTGTGTGATTGGAAAGTGTGCATGAATGTTTTGAATGCAATTTTATGTGTTTATCCATGAAAACATAGGCTCATAGTGTCTAGCTCTTGCATTTACATCATGGAAAATAATTGATATTATAGGATTGCATGTGTATTTGTTGAAATGTAAGTACATTACTTTGTGTGATGTAGACCAAATGCATATTGGTATGTTCAACCAAAGTGTTGGCTACTTTAAACAGAATGTGTCACCCCAAAGTCTCATTTCACCATTGTCATTGATCTTTGTTGTTGAAAGCCTCATTCTTCACAAATATGTGTTTTTTTCATGTATATTATGCAAATCCTTAAGCACGGTTGGATGTAAGTTAGGTTCAAATGAGCTTTTAGTTGTGGTGCATCCATTGTGAAGACAATGTAGGAAATGGTCCACAAGACCATTGCATAGCTGATTTGGTGTGTAGCGACAATGAGGCAAGACATGCATTGTGTCGAATAGAAAGTCGCCAACTTTATAGTTGAATGAATCAATTCAAAAAAAATGTTCATGGTGGAGAACTTCATCAATTGACATGATTTGTTCTTTTACATTTGGTTTATAGGTCTCCACTATAATTGGTTCTTGTGAGAGTCTTTATTTTTTTACAGGGATCTTTTTAGCATATTGTTGAACTAGGTGTTTGATCAAACAATGCTTGTATTGAGACTATTTAGCAATGCATGAGGCTTGAAATATTGATTACTAACAAAAAAATATGTTTTATTTTTGCGAGGACGTTAAATAGAAACAACTTTAAGAGTCCATTACTCACTTTCATTAGCACCAATTTAAAAGTTGTAACAATATCCTTTAATACAAATTCAAAGTAGACCAACCCCTATAAAACAAAATAAAAATTATTGTCAATGAATCTAACTAAAACAAAGCTTGTCTTGAGACTGTTCAGTAGTATAGTGACTATTTAGCAATGTACCAAGCTTTAAATGTTGAATATAGACAAAATAAATAGTGCACTCTGACAGGTTTTTCATGATTGTGAATATTTTAACAAGTTTTTATGAAATTTCATATATGGAAGAATATTTATTGCATTGTAAAGAAAGGAAAGGGTTGATTCAATAATCTTACCTTACACTTTGTTGTTGAATGATTTTGTATACTTATGTGGACCTTTCTCTACTGTTGCAATTGGAAGTACTGTTGATGGGTGTTTTATAACTTCTCAACACATGCAATACATAGGTGCATCACCTCTCTTGAAAGGAAATCTGCTACAAAAAAGTTGCATAAAACTACCCCAAGGTCTCTTAGGTGTTGACGAGGTCATGACAATGTTGGGAATAGTTTAGTCGGTTGATGTGATTTTCTAGAAATCATAGAGTAGCCTTACATATGTTAAGTTGGAGGGAGATTGGTTCCTTCAATGGAGTTCCTATGATAATTACGTTGATGTTCAATTGCTGAATGTTCAAAACAACAATCTAAAAATCAACTTTTATCATTAGATTTGGCTTTACAATGATGCCTAAATTACTATTTCAAAGAAAGGTCAAAAGGGAAGGGAAATGAGAAAGTTCTTAGACCTACAACTACAAATGAACAGTGATAATGGAGGATGCTGCATTAGACAACCTTCCTTAAACTATGTTCCACTTAACCAAATCAACTAATAGTATTATGAAATTAGTCTTATCTTCTAAGGTCTACATATTTTCAACTATTCATTCACCATAAAGCATGAATAAAAGATGAAATCTAAGTGCAACAATCAATTTATGTTCAGAATAGCTTTACAATGCTATTTATCATTAATAAATAGAAAAAAGCATGAATAAGGAAGGGAAACAACACAAAAAAATTCTTCAGCATCAATGAACAACATTTAATAAACTACTAAAAGCATAAAAGATACATAGAACAACAAACTAGATCTACTCAAATCTATCAATTATGAGGAGATGAATCATGAAACATGAAGGAAACAGAAGAATCCACCCAAAAGAAATGAATTTTATTAGAATTTAAACATGTCTTTACAACAACTCAACTCTCTCTTTGAAAATGAGAGACCCCTTGTTTATAGTTTTCAAAAAGAAAAATGAATGACCAAGATTTAATCTCATTTTGTGGCCAAGATTCACTAAAAATTAGGGTTTCACCTACCCCCAATATTTTACAATTTCAAAATTCATTTCTTGTCTTATTCCTATTTTGTTCTCTAGTATCACTATAGCACTTTTGTCTTCTAGCTTATTGCCCTTTTTGCTACAGTTACATAGTGAGAAACTCATCATCAATGACACATTTTCCTTCATTCTTTTTCATAGTGGCACGCCCCACAAACTTTCCTATTAGTGCCTAAAGTTTATTCCATTCTAGGATGTCATATTGGAGCACTTGGAAGGTCAATTTCTTGGACATGCTAGTGATCAACTCCCATTTCTTTGTACACTTTAGTGTATTCTTGATTACTTGTTCTGATTGGGTGAAGGCTCAGGCGGAAAAATCCATAAAGTCTGGGGTTAGTCAGTCTCTAGCCCCATTCTCCATCTTCTTAAGGAAATATGACCTTATTTTCTTGGGGTTGATCTCGATGACAAGCATGTTGTAATATGTCATGAGCTTCAAATATTCTTCACAATCTACCTTGTGTTCTTTGACCCACTCCAAGTTGAGATCATCATGGAGTACCCACTCCAAGACCTCTCTTCTATGGTCTAGGCCCATTTTCTATGTCTCGAATAGCCAATGGTAATCCTTTTCCAAGGTCAACTCCTTCTCCCAAGTCTTCTTAGGAATCTTGACGATATCCTCAAGATTAGGGTACATAATCTTGTATAATTTTGGGAAGTCAGTACAAAATTTCTCCATGCCTTCAAGCTGTTTTTTCACTTCCCAAAATTTTTTGGCAGTTCGGATAGTGTGACCAATGCCCATATCACTATTGTAGATCACTTGCCAGAACCATTCCTTAGTAGCCTTGGTCTAGTAATTTCTATGTGTTCCTTGGACAACAATAATGGCAGGGCTAATGAGGTCATTGGTAGCTCCTTGGTAGAAGACCATTGTTGTATATAGGAAGTGAGGTCCACTACTTGTTCCTTCAACTCCTCCTTGGAGGATTGATCCTTGTTCATCTAGTGCATGATAGCAGCAACAGATCCCTAGAGATGGTCGATCTTCTATTCTCTTGTAGTTGTACCTAGGTCAATGGTGGAGATATTATAACTAACTCCTTCTCCTTTATCTGTTACTAGGGTAGCAATTTGAACTGGCCTTGATCCTGATGCATCCATCATAATGTGTGACCAAACCCTCAACTTCTTTTCTTTCTTTGCTCTCAGTTTTCTCCTAGCCTTTCCTTGGGATCCATGAGAATAGGGGTCTTCTTCTGTAATTTCTTTTCCAACCACTCAAGCATCTGAGAACCTTCTTATGGTGATTCATGATCACCTTCCACTCTTTGAGCATGTTGGACTTCCCCTTTTTCATGGTCTAGCGCCTCCTGCTCTGTTATCTCTTCTTCTTCATCTAAGTCATAGATGAATATAGTATTTCCTCCTTGCAGCCCAGTAGCAGCTTTGTTCCCCCTAGGGCTATCTTACCCTTTGTATGCTCTTTCTTCTTCTTGCTTAAGCTCTATATGATGTTCTTCCTCAGGGCTTCTTTTCATTTCAGCCTCTTCTTCAGGCTTATCTTCCTCTTTCTTAGGGGGTATTTCTTCATCTTGATCAAGGATTTTATCTTGTTCCCTGGTTAGAGGCTTTGTAGATACCTCCATGTCTTCATTTGTTTCTTTCTTTTCCTCAGAATACTTTCATTCAACTTCCTCTCTGACATCTTTGAGTTGTTTGGATAGCTCTTCCTTGAGTTCTTAGTTGGAGGATTCTACTGTGTACTTGGCACTAGGGTCTTCAACATCCTCTTCCAATGGCTGGGATCTTTACTCTTGATATACTACTTCATTGATGACCAAGTTTTGATGTTCCAGATGCTCATGGAAGTCATCCTTGAATGGACCCTTAGGTTCATCATCTCCCTCATTGGCTATCTCCCTGTATTGTCTCTCCAACTCTTCTAAGATTTGCATTGTTGCTTCCATCTTGGGTAGTTCCATTAGAGGAGGGATAGAGTGACCTACAACAACTTGATCCAAAGTAGCTTGTACTATAGGCTTCATCAATACTCTAGAGAGATCCATGGGCATGTTCTGCATATGTTGAGCAAAGGTCTCTAGAAGAGTAAGGGTAGGAATTTTCATTGTGGATGCTAGAGGAATTGCAGTTGTTGGAGACATTGAGGAGGATGAAAGTGGGGAGGTTGTGGCAGATGAGGAGTCCCTCATAATAATGGGTGTGGTTAGTGAGGTGGTGGCAAGTTGAATTGAGATGTCCACCACAAGAAAAGATGAAGTGGGCAATCCTTGAGACACTAGAGGAGGAATAGTACCAGTGACAGTGGTGGTAGCATCAAGAGTAGAGGAGGAAAGTGGTGACTTGGGATGTCTAGCCTATTCTTCTTCTCCTTCATACAATGAATCCTCTTGGATCATGAGAATCTTAGAGAATCCACCTGATTTCCTTTCCTTCTTTGAGGTCTCATCTTCAAAGGCCTTCCTCGAGTACACCTTTTGCTTAGGTTGGCGCTCAACGACCTCTTTTCTTTTTCTTGATCTAGTGGTTGGGGGAGATTTTGGAACCTCTTTAGTTGGGGTAGTAGTAGTCCCACTGTCTATTTTTCTCTCAAGCTTATCTTCGAGCTCACATGTAGGTAAAAGTGATTCCTTGGAGCTTTAACTGGGAAATCTAACCATTAATTGACTACCTTATTCTATTCTCTACTGGCTTTGTTAGAATATCAAGGTCATTGACCTTCTCTTCATTCCAGGATATTAAGTACAATGGCAAGTTGGTGACAACATCAAACCTTGGATCTATGACAATGTTCTCATCTTTGACGATCTGATCCAATATTGGGAATAGTTTGACCATTTAGACAAAGTAAGTAGTCATACACATATAGTTCCTCATGCGTACCTCCTTGTCATCTTGGAAATTAGCCCAAAAATTTTCAATGTTGTGCAAATGGGCATATTCCTTCCCAAAAAACTTCTTCAATTTTCCATACAGGTCCATTCTTGGTCGAGTAGTGTGGAGGCTCAGGTTGTATTCAATGATATCCTTCTCTAAATATTTAGCACATTGGGCTATTGGGAGGGCACACATTCCTTTCTTGAATGTGAGAGGATATGGTATTGTTGTCTGGTGCTTGCCAACAAGGAGAGTATGTGCATTTTGAAGCTATCTTGAGACTTCTAACAAGATTAACCGGTCATTTGGATACTGGGGTAGCTTATATGGCCTCTCAGTGAAGCCTTCTGTTTGGATGTAGGTGAATTTGGGGAATTGTATGAATAGAAATTTGAACCTATGAATGAATGAATGAGCACTATGTGTGACTCTCCTCTCGAAGTCCCCTTCAAGAAATTTGATGATGTGCCCAATAAAGGCATCATTCACCCTGCAATAATCCTTCTAAAATTTCTAGTATTGGAGCTATGATGCCTATCATATACCTTCAATTCTCTCTCTAGAGTTCAGATCTATGCAACAAATAATCCCCTGTATGGAAATGGATTAGATAGCAGATAGACCAAATAGGAGGCCATATAAAAATGGGAGGTCTTCTTAACTGCTAGGAATTGCTCATCCAAGTTGTTACTGATCATCCTTGCCCAGTGGAACTTGGTTTTTTCTTGGATGATCTCTTTTGTGAAGTAGAACATCCAATCTTGGAAGTATGTCACTATTCGGATACCCATGACTCTACTTATAAAAGTTACCAAGTCATGGTAGTCCTCATAAAAATCACTCCAAAACAATTCTTGAGGAACTTTGTTTGCACTACCCCTTTTCTCCTTTAACCAGTGTTGGTTAATCGATTTCTTGTATTTTAGAGGGTCTTCCTTCCATGTGCTTTCTACATATTCCTTCGTTATTTCCTCCATGGGGATGAATGTAGGGATGTGGAAGGTTTTCTTTATGGACCTAGTAGACAGGTTAGCCAACAATTTACCATCATGGTCCATGATCCTTCTAATTTTCTCTTGATAGGCTTCTCGACAAGTCATTACCAATTTAGGGGCCATGACAGCTAGTGGGAAACTAGTTGCCTTAGCCAAACCACTCTTTCTAATTTTCTTTGCATTTTCCATAGTGGGGTTGGCAATGACCGTCTATTTGAACTCATCTATATCAATTTTTCAGGGTTGGTATCTGTAATAGTATCCCAATTGGTGGTAACCTTGGGGGTGACCTCTATTCCCTAAAACTAATACTTGATTTGATCTTTTTCTTCATTTCCTTTTGAGACTTTGGTAGATTTCTTCCCCTTTTCCATCTATGTGGACACCTCCAATGGTCTTGCAGTTGATTCCATAAATCCTGCAAGCAAAGGCATAGTAATTATATTTAGGTACAAAATAAGGGGAGCATTAGTGAAAAGATACAAAACAAATGTTAGATCAAGTAATTCATCCTTCAAAGACCATAATATCCATTAAGAACCATCATTTTCCTTTCGTTTGGGGGAGATAGAGTAATGCAGGCCCAGGGATGTGGGTTTCCCTAGGTTAGCAGTCATTTTGGAGGAGGCAACAGGAAAACGACGAAGAGGGCATGACGACCTACATGCAGCCACATGCATCATGATTTCTGCAACATAATGGGTCCCACCAAGATCTTAAGGTGCTTGGGAACATGGGGTCATCATTCATGAGGTCTCTTGAAGCTTTAATTGATCAATTTTGGAAAGTGAATCTGGAGGTTACCGGAGTGAAGGTCATCAAAGTAGTTTGGAGCTCCACTACTTGAAAAAAGGCATTGGCATGAGAGAAGCCTAAAAATAGACTCCCAAATTATGGGGCCCATAGGTAGAAAAGTCAGCTTAGTTTTATTTTTTGAGTTTCAATCCTTCAAAATGATGTGGGAAAAGGCCCATGAGAAGCCATTGAGGGTTGACCATTTGAACTAGTAGGGATGGGACGAGGATCCACATAGGGCGGTCCTCACCATTCAATCCATAGGATGGTCAACATGAATAATTCATTGAAGGCAAGCTAGATGGAAACTAGAGGATCAGGTCCTACCGTGAGGGTAGAAGGTAGGACATGGTCATTTGGAACAGTAGTCATCCATTAAAGGTTCCTCAAATGGAGGCCTATAATGGAGGGCCCATAGTGGCATTTACTTAGTCATTCTCACTTTCTAGGCTGAGGGGAAATGGAAGGCACAGGGTCCATGAAGTAGACAGGTGAAGTACATTGGCCACTATGGAGTGACGAAGGCCGAACGATGACCTAGAAATGGTAGTCCACATCACCCAACCTATAAGAAGCTGGCACAAGCTTTTGGATAGCACAAAAACGATCGGGCCCCATAGGGCCAGAGGTGGTCTTGGTGTAGCTGTCGGCAAATAGTGACCATATGGTAGTGACCTGCATCAAGTGGCCCATAAGGATAAACTTAGCCATTTGTGCATGAAAGATCCTGAAAGGGAAATGGATGGTGCAGATTCTACAAGGCAGACAAACGGTGCCTCTCAGTTGACTTGAAATGGAAAGGAGGATGGGGTAGCTCGCACATGGACCCCCGCAATGTTTTGTTTGCAAAGAAGTCTAGCCTTAAGAATTTTGCGCGATTGGAATGGAAATACGAGTAATGGTTCCTGTGAGGTGGAAGGAAGGACTGGCTTTACCATGTATGATAGGTGTTTAAAATATTGGTAGTAATGATGAGGAAATTTTCATCAGAATACTTGCAAACGAGTTCAATGTCTCATGACTTTGGCAGACTTGAACTTGGTAGGTCTCGTAGGCTGAAAGGTGTGCATTGGATGGCCATCTTGAATCAGAAAATAGTGATGAGCCACTGGCATGTAAAATTCTACAAAAGTATACTTGCAAGGACTGAGGGACATGTTTTACTTGGTTTCCTTTTGTTCCAACAAGGCACAACAAAGAGGGGGTGTTCATCCATATGCACAGACTAGCCAAGGGCAGAGGCCTCAGATCTTTTAGCTAAAGTCTATATGGCAGAGGGAGGGTTGTGGGACACAAGGATGTGGGTGCCCTGGCTCAATAATGGTGAACACAGAGGAAAGTTTTGCATGGCTCCAACTAGCTGGTTTTCAAAGGGTTTTCAAATTCTAAAACATGGGATTTGTGCAGGGTCTCATTCTTTACCGAATTTCTAAGATTTTACTGGTTTTTCTCCTCAAGATTTTTGAATTGGTAAATAAAATAAACTGGAGCATGAAAAACTAGGGCGACGGTGAACTTACCTGGTAGACCCGATGTTGTGTGATGAAGAAACACTTAGATTCATCCATGACACAATGTGAGCGTAGAGGCAACAAAGAATGGAAGCACTCTAACAAGTTCAGAAGGAATGTCGATGAAAATGACATGTAAAACCTTTCTATTTATAGGATTTTTTCCATTAAATTCCCACATTTAATGCTAGTACAGTGGATGAAAAGGTTGGTGGGTGTACTTTTCAAAACAACCGGTAGTGGGAATAGCGAAGCCCCATGAGGTAGGTGACAAATAGGCATTCATCATTTGGAATTCGGGAAGGGGAACAATGATGAAGGACGTGGATCCCACAATGTAGGTGGATGCCTCGACTTGGCCACCATAGAAATGGTGAAAGCATAATGGAATTTTTCTGAGGGTGACATGTAATTGCAGACCTATACCAACCAAAAGATGATAGTTTTAAGGGCTCAGGGAAAACTACTAGAGAGACCCCACAAAGGGAAAACACTTGAAAATTTCAAGGGTGATGAAACTTGGTCAAATCAAACTGATAGCTTTAGGAATCCTTGACCACTTAGGACTCAAAAAATATGGCACACAAAATGAGGAAAATGCAAAAGTGACTTGACAAAACAAAAAAAGAGAGGGTCCTCGTTCCAAACAGGGCATGTATGTTGTAGGCACAATAAGTACCAATTCTTGTTACAAGGACAAACTAGACAAATGAGTATAGTGAATGACATATACTATCTGAGTCACAAACATGAAAAAGTATTGCTATGTAGCTTTTTTTTGCATCCAGAGTAGGTTGAATGAGAATCTTTCTTGGTTAGATTTCCAATTACACTACATAATTTATAAATATTTATTTCTATTTGTATAGGTTGCATTTAACAACATAGTTTCCACATTTCGTGGATAGATTTGGGCAAACATATTGGCATTAAATGCAAATTGTGATTGCTTTTCTAGCATACTATAAATCTATAGTGCCCCTCAGTTTTCTTTTTGTTACTGACAGTTACTTGTTTGTATTTGGACATTGTGATACTTTGCTTGGTGTTGGATTCATAGTTATGATGATACTTTACCATTGATGTTTATGCTTATGCCATGCTTAGTAGATTGATTTAATTGATAGTGTGGATTATTCTTGCTATGGGCACCATGTGATTATCTAATGTATGTTATTATCATGTTGTTAGAATCTAATTATTGTGCGTTGATGTATTTTGGTGAAGACGAATAGTGTCGCATCCCTCACTTCTAAGTTCCCTGCAATGCTACGAATTTCCCTTTCACAATGTGCCTAATTGTATGACTATGAACATGTTCAACTATTTTCGTTTGTTGTAGGTTACAAGTACCAGGAATTGGCTCCACCTGAATTGTTAGGTTTGAGTGTGCCTTAAGCCCAATGGAAATCGTTGATGGACATAGCATTTGGTCCCTTGTGAGCCATCATTCTTAATGAGGATGAATATCTGTTGTCACACCCTGGTAGTGTTGTCCGTATGTGATTTGGTTCATCTTTGTTGTCATGGTTTTGTTTTCTATCTTCACTATGAGGTTAGGTATTGCTTGGGATTTTTTAAATTTGATTTAATCTAGGTTGATTAGTACTTGATTAATTATTACATTAAAATAAATCTATTAAAATTATAAGGCATTGTGATAATTAAAAATAAAAACGTTTATATAATTAAGGTATTGACTAAATAAAATATTATTAATGATTTTATTTGGATTAAATAAATTAAGATTATGTCATAATAAAGAAACTTAAAAATAAATATATTAATTAATGTGAGGTGCAAATAGAATCAAAAGGTAAAGTTAAAATTAATCAATTAAATATTTTAAAGCTGATTAATTAAGTGTAAAATAAACAAGGATATGTTTTAAAAATAAATATATTTGAATAGTGACAATTAACAATGGATAGGAAATTAAATAATATAATTAAATTAAAGAAGTGGATGCAGTGGGGTTGGGCCCTAGCTCGGTTGGCTAAATATTTTTTGTTGTAGGAGGTTGGTCACGAGGTCTAGTCTCCCCCACTCTTGTGGTATAGGAGGGCGTGTTGTGCCAGCACCGCAGGTCACGTTAAAAAGTTTACCAGGCGCACTGCAGTTTATAGGGGGTTGTGCTACCCGATTCCTGCAGCCTAAAAAAGAAGAAGAAGTGCATGCAGTAACAAAGATTGGGAAAGTAGTAAATAAATTGGTTATTTTTGCTAAAAGAATGAGGGGTTTTCATAATATCTAGAAACTAATCTTGTTTTCTCTTCCTGTGAGTTTTTCTTGTTCTTGGAGGCTTCCTTTGGGTTTGGAGGTTTTCGAATTGGGTTTTGGAAGTGGTTGTTGAGTTTTGAAGAGTATAGAAGCTGCAAGCTGGGAGTGGTGATCTCAACATCAATGTTCACTCGGGAAAGTGAGAGAAGCCAGGTTCCCTTGCTAATCTCAATTCTAAATCCGTAGAAAATGAAATGGAGTGATTATGTTTCTTTTGAAAATAAAACAATCTCTTGTTTAAATCTAACTATGTGATTCAGTAAATTTATTTTCTGGGCTATTCAACTACAACAATTGTAAAACCCATTTTCTCTTGTTTAGCTCATCCTTATGCCTAATTCACCATTTGGTTCTGGTTTTTGACACTGTCATTGTATTTAAATGTTTTTTATGTTACGATTTGTTCTGCTTACATGTTGAATTACATTTTCTCAAAAAAATTTGTAGTCTTTTCAAGTGATGTCAATTAGGGGAGGTCCACCAACTAGAAAACTCAATCTCAACCAAAATCAACAACCCTCCCAGTCTCAAAATATCAACTTCTAATTACATAAACCCTCACTTACTCCTTGTATTATTGCTTCCTCCATAAATTGGGTATATCTCTTAGAGAAGGTCCATTCAATTCAGTACTAGCACCAATTTAGGTACCCATTAGGGTATACAAATACATATCTCCAAACCTCAATAGGTTTCTTTTGAACAACTTTTTTTGAATCAAGGAACACTGAGAGGGGGGTGAATAAATGTTCTACAAAATTTATTTTTATTAACCTAATATTTAAATGACTTATAGCATTGAAGAAAAAGAAAGATGCAAGAACACAAGACAATCAACCACAACACTATAACACAAGGATTTTTTTATATGGAAACCCTATTAGGGGAAAAACCATGGTGGAGGTTAATCCACAATATGAGCATACTCAATATAAGTGTTTACAAATGGGGAATACACATGCATTTAGGCACACTGCCTAAAGCTCATTGCTCACATACAAAACATAAGAATCACTATCTTACAAAAACATTTGGATTACATCCAAAGGATTTGAACTGAGAAAATAGCATCTGCTAATGCTTGATTATAGTTTTGGTTAAGTACATTTGCAACATTCTTCACACTCTATTTGATTCTGCTCTTCTACTATTGAAACTTTGTTTTCTTTAATTTGGATCACAAATTGTCCTTCTGCTCAAATAAAATTATGCACAATCAATCAATAATTATTCTAAATTTCACAACACATCACATCACATATCAAAATGATATAAACAATCGCTTATATATATCCACATTGAAGAGATTACAACTACATGTTGGCTTTTACAAAATATAAAACATGTATAAACTATCAGCTCAATCCATAAACACTTATTAATGCGAACTAACAAAAGTTTTCCAAAAAATAGTGAGGACCCAAAAAAGCATCCTCAAACATGAACCACCTTAAACAATTACTCCTTGAATATCTGCAACACGCTACATTCACTTAGTCGGCCTACTTGCACTATTAAACATAAAGTCATCAAATTGGATCTTCTAACTTGCACACCAATCAATACGAGGCTCTATGATTCAAGGATAAGATAGATCATACATCAAGCGACCTTCCCTAAGATCCACAACTCAAAATGATAACATGAATTTACATATGAATCAATATACACAACTTTTTTGAATGCTTTGTTCCAACTTTAATAGTTAATCACTAAAATTCAATCTGACTTCCAGTAAGATAAAATACTAAAGTGTGGATAGGATAACTCACTAGGGTTTCCATCAATAACAACACCAGATGACTTGTGCAGTGTCTCTTTCCAACAAACTTCACCAAAATCTGGTTTCTACATTGTCTAGACCCCAAATTAGGTCTATTTTACAAAGAAACTTATCACCAATATTCCTCCCAACCTTTGATTTCACTTGGAAAACATTCTACAGGCTACCAAACCAAATATTTCACAATTTATTTATAAAGACACACTTTCCAAGATGCCTAAACAAGAAACCCTCCTTTTTAGCACTTTCCCTAGGGTTTTATTGAAAAACAAACTTCCAGACTTTCCCTAGCCCTGCAACCACTTCAGACATCTTCTATTATCCTTTTCAATTCTCAAAAAGTAAAAAAAACTTCCAGCCCCAATGAATTTGATGCATTACCATACAAAAAACTCTCAAATTCACAAGGAAAACTCACTTTCCTCTCTTAGGGCATCATGCCCAACTCTTCATTCCACCTCCTCTGCACCCAAGAATCATGAACACACCTAAACCTAAATTTTTCTACCCATTCCACTGAAGTATAGTGTTCATAGCAGGTGGAATGGGGTAATTTTCATGCTTAAAACACCAAAACCCTTAAAATAGGGAATACACAACTGTTCTCAAAAAATCAACTCAAACTTCTACCAATTTGAATGCTAGATTCTCAAACCAGTTTCATAATAGAGTAATTCATTCCTCTAATGAATTCAAGCAAGTTTAGATCAATTTTCTACTGTATGGGGCCGTACAAGTTTGAGTAAGCAAGAAATTATAGAAAATATATAGAATAATAGGGATAACCAATTGATTTTCCTTCCAAAACTTCAGGAGAGATTACAAATGATGTTTCCCATAGATTTATGTCTTTTCCATCCTATTCTAATTAAGAAAATTCCTAAAACTAAAATTTGAATGATCTGACCATTGACATCCCCAAAAATTTTCCTTTTACAACTATTTTGAAAGTTTACATCTTTTTGCACAAAATGACATCTTTTTTTGCATTATTTAGCAATATTTGCAACTTAGAACTTCTAAACACCTAATGACCACTCAAACATGGCTCATTACAATATTATATGGTCTAAATGACCTTATTTAATGCATATTTACTCAAAACACCTAGATCCTACTCAACAACAACCTTAATGGACAAAATTTTCCCAACGGTGCCCCTGCACCATACACCCCACCTTCAAATTTTTCCAAGTCTCTTGGAAATAGTAGTGCAAGTTATCTACCATTGATCATTCCATGCTCCTAACTTTCTTCCACTCTTCCATCAGGTTCACCTTGCTTTTGGTTCACTTTGAGACTGGCATCCTTGCCTTTGTTACCACTTGATTCATGCTTCATTCTTTCAAACTAATCTTTGGAGTATCCTTTATCTTTTTCACCATCACAACCTGGTGTTATACTCTCTTTCACCTCTGTACACAAACCCTTATCAACTACCCTCTCTTCCACTTTTTATTCATGCTTATACCTCTATCAACTACTCTTCTTCACTTCATCTTTTTCTCTATCAGACCTACAATCTTCTACACCAGCAAATTTAGGAACCTTTGTCTTCAAAACCACTATGCTATTAATCCCACAAACCTTTGTTTTAACAACATTTGACTGCCTCTTCAGTTCCTTTATTCTCATAGGGAACATGACTCTCCCAACCATAATTCCTTCACTCTTTGCTTTCCTTTTCTCAATAATTTCACTCTTATAATTCACTGTATTAGACTGAGACACTAATCCATTTGCTCTTCTCTTCCACATGGAAGCATCCTTCATTCCTACTACCTACACATTGTCTTTATTCCACTATTTGTTGTCCCAACACTATCAAGCCTTGAAATGGCTTCCAATCATATCCTCTCATATTCCTCAATGCTCACATATGCTTTCCTCCATATCATGATGATCTAACCTTGTTCCTTTGCTTCTTCAACCAACATAGTTAATGTGAATGTCTTACCATCTTTCTTAATAGTATAGGTATTTTGTCTCCCATAATAAATTGCAGAATTTTCAAACTACTAGGGCCTTCCAAGTAACACATGGCAACAACTCATAGGAATGTGACATAGATTTTAGAAACCTGAAATGCTTGGGACTCTTCCTAGGGTTTTCCACCTAGAAAGAGATAGATTTGGGCTCCTAAAATGCTTATGTACATTCAAATCAGGATGTGCGGGATGTTGTATGAGCTAAATGGAATGACTTGAGTGTAATTGATCTATTGAATTGGTTTATTAACTATGCAAAACCTAAACAAAAAGACTTGTTTGAAACCCCATTGTGTATTGCAACAATGAACTAGAAACTTAGGTAAATGAAAACAAAATTTATTGAGATTGAACATAGTGCACCTGGAGGCAGAATCAAATACCTAGAAGGTTTTGGAATGTATCTAAAACTTCTGTTAATGGCCACTAGCACTCATTCGCCACACAAGGGGAATCAATCCTACTTCTGCTAAAATCTTTCGAAAACATGTTTCTGACTATCGGGAGTTGAAATACGGGAAATTAAATTTTTAGGCATATAGATGGAACTCATTGACCATGGGTTGAGAATCAGTCCACCTATAGGAATCTAGAAAATTAGAGGAATGTTCTATGGAGTTAGTTTTGTACTTCTATCTCCTACAGGTCTCCACTTCTAAAACTATTAGATTCAGGTCTGAAAGTGACTTTTTGTTGATTATTTGACTTGAATGATAGGAGGATGACTTGGATGAATATACAAATTTATTTCCAATGATTTATATGCTTCCAAGAGACCTAAATCTGCAAACAAACAAGACAAGAAAGAGAAATTGTTGATTGTTAAGGCATGGGGGTTTGCCTTGGTCAAACCCCATTTAGGTAATTAAACCAAAATGATGAGATAATTAAATGAAGTATGTAATAATAGAATGGATTACCTTGTAATGATGATTGATCTTGGATCTTTACAACAATACATGAAAATTTATCTCTTGAATGCTTTAGAAAGCTAACTTAAAGACTTCTAATGGAGAAGCCTTAGCTTGCTTGACTTGTAGTGAAAGATAGATGATAAAATAATGATGGGAGGTGTAATAATGAATGGTTAGTTGAAAAATGAGGATAAAAATTCTTATTTATAGTCAATTGTTCCTTAGTTCCCAATTATACTACATCACAGGATGACATGTGGTGAAAATAAACTTTAAATTTCACTTTTTCCTGCTCAAGGGTCAAAATGGGGGCCAAATAGGATTCATTGGCCACACATGGTGACTGGGTCCCATAGGGTCCATTCTAACACCTATGAAGCTAAGGAGATAGGAAACAAGGTTTAAAATGCTATCTTGTCAGGTGTTTGATCAATTAAAGCCTCAAGATGAACAATATGGGTAAAATAGGACCTATTAGTGGTAATGTAAATGTTGAATAGGGCTTGGGACACATAAATCAATGTGAAAGTGTGATGAAATGCACTTTACAACACTAAAATTAGGTCCACATAGCCTAGAAAAGCACAAGAACCAATGTGAATGTGCAAGACCCATTACAACACTAGCTCATCATTAATTTTACATTAAGAACCTTCTAGATTGATGAAATAATGTTATTAAATATGTTTTATAATGTTGAATTAGGGGAAAATAGGTCTATTAAGTCTAGAAAAGTGTGAAAGGATCTTACAAGACTTTACAATACCTTTACAAGATGTCATTAAAAGCATGTTGTTTGATTTGCAAGGGTGGAAGACCTAGTGTGGACACATTAAATGCCTCACAACACTAGATTAAGGCCTCATTAAGTCCAATTTATCATGAATGAATCCCATGTTAAGTAGTGGGTCCAATTTGCTGCAGCACATTTAGCTCCCACTTTAGTGAGAGGAACTTGCTTCTTCACAGTAAAGTAGCCATTCAAGAGAGGTCCACATGTACGTCAAGCCCCAAAGATACAAAATCATACAAAGGAAAGATAAAAGAGAGACAAGGTGGAAAGATATATACTCAATCTGGGGCCATGGAACTTTGGGTTGTTTGTGGGGTGAGAAGGCCTAACTGTATACTCAGTTTGGGGCCGCGGAACTAGTTGTCTGCGGGGTGAGAAAACCCAAAAATTAAGATACATACGCTAGTTGGTATGTACTCACAAGCACAAAAGTGGTTGTGGGGAAAAGTCATGCCACTAGGTGGGCTTCCCGCTCAACCATGTTAAATCTATACCAGTTTGATAATTTTAACAAGGTGCCACAAAGAAAAAGAAATGTAAATACAAATGTCGGTTTAAGTTTCATAAGAGAAGCAAAAAAGGATGGAACCATAGGTATTCAAGTTGTGTTATGCAAGGTGGCCAAACAAATAAGATTGCTCCATAGGCATGCGAGTTGTGTTATACAAGGTGGTCGAATGAGAATGCAATAATGTGAAAGATTTTTCAAAGGAGTCTTGGTTAGTTTATGCAAGGTCAATCATGTAGGGAACATTGTGTCTAATGTCTCCAAGAGAGGACCAATCAAAGAATAGTATATTCACAACTTAGGGGATGCAGTGTATCCTATCAAACCACCAAGAGGAATGTAATATGCTAAGAAGGATCACACTTATGATGGACATCACATCCAATGTCATCCACAAAGTCATAAACGCATCATGTAAATGATAAGCCTTCGCTAGGAACCAAAAATGCACATGAAATAATGGTAATGTATGCCCCACACTTTAAAGGAATCGCTACACATCGTTCTGTGAGAAATTACTTGAAAGTAGAGAAGAAAATAAAATGAAAAAAGAAAACAAGAGATGATAGCCAACCTAGAAAGCTCTATGCCAAGTCATATGTTTTGAAGGTAGGATACATCATGTCAAGGGAAAATAAAGGAAGAGAGTATGTCACATGCGATTCTAGCTTAAGACATGTCGTCCACATCTCAAGCTTTCTCTTAAATGTTCATGAAAGGTTAATGACAAGTCAAAAGAGACAACGACAAGTGAAATACAAGGATAAGCTTGTCTAACCATTTTCCCCTCACTTAATGTAGGACAAAGGTGAGCCTAAAGTGGATGATGGTATGCTTCCCCTTGCGATGGATACAAGGCATGAAATAGTGAGAATGGAATTATCCTACAACTATTAGATGGCAAGGGGTAGCAAGTAAGGTTATTTATGTGAATAAGAAAGAGTCTTGAAAGAGTCTTGTATGATAGTATTGATGTTGAGTGAAGGGTTGTTGATCCTGTGTAGACTACAATAGCCAAGACCATGAGTTGTTTTTTGTGTGTTAAGCTTTATAGGATAGTGGATACCTTGTTCTCTAGCACCACAACCTCTTCCATTATACCCAAATCATTTCATAAATTGATAACCTTTTTCCATAAAGCTTTTCTAGGGCTTTGGAATTGGGAGGTTGTTCGTTGTTGTGTTCATCAGGGGTGATTGTAGAATTTGTGTCATTGTCTAAAGTGGCTGAGGCAAAGCCTTTTGAAAGGGTATATGAATTTTGTGTTGACATAATGATTGGTTGTTGTGGTTTCTCATCTTTCTTTTGTGTATGTGTTCACACATAAAAAAGGGTGTGAAGTCTAAGGATCCCCAATCATCACCAAATAATTCAGATGGAAATGCCTTATTGTTGTGTTCAATTTTGATGTTGGAAGTAGGAATTAATGTGTTGAGAGAAATTGTAGCTTCATTTTCAAGATGTTTAAAGAATTTTTCAAGCTCGGGATCGGCTTCAACTTGATAAATTTTATTGTTATAGACATATTTCATTATATGATGAAGGGTTGAGGGTACTACATGCATCTCATGAATCCATGGTTTGCCTAAAAAAAGATTGTATGAGAGTTCATAAGGCATGACATGAATAGGAGTTTGCAAAGTGACAACTCCAACCATAATAGGTAAAGTAATTACACCAAGTGGTTGCTTTTTTATATTATCAAATTCTCGAATAGTGGTGGAATCGGGTATGATTTGTGATCTGTCAACATCTAATCAATCAAGGAGAGTCACACTACACACATTAAGGGTGGAACCATTATCTATGAGAGTGCATTTAATACCTATGTGATGGAATTGAGAAATGATCATAAAGGCATCATGTTGTTTATGCAACTCCAAAGAAGAGAGCTCATGTTGATGGAAAGTAATGTCAAGATTAGTGTGATTCAGGTTATGAACTAAAGTTGCCACATCATTTGAAGTTGTACTAGAAGGGATTGTTATTTTTTGTAAAGCATTTTGAAGAGTGGTATTGTAACTTGGTGATGTTTGAAGTAAATTTTGAATGGAAATTTTTGTAGGAGTATTCTTTAGTTGCTCGACAAGATCATACTCCTTTTTTTGTGGGGTGTAACTAGGAGCACTAGAAAGATTAGGAAAAGGTAATGATGGTGGAATTATTTGTGGTGGTTGTGGGTTATTTCATGTGTTATATGTATGAGCAATAGTATCATCACTAGATTGTTGTGATACATTAGACGGATGAAGGGGGTGAGAAGGTGGGTAAAGGGTAAGTTTAGGTTTATTGGAAGGATGAAGCGGATGTGAAGGTGGGTAGAGAACAAGTTTAGGTTTAATTTGAGATTGTTGTTTGTGTGAAGGTGGGTAAAGCATAAGTTTAGGTTTAGTGTAGCGAGGCTGAATATTGTTAAAATCCCTTAAGTGAAGTTCTTCATTGTCTTTGAAGGGTATGTTATGGTTGTCTTGGGTCATAATATCCTCCCTAGGAGGAGAGATCTTAGGAGAACAAACCACATGTTCATGACAAGAAAGGTTTTGTTCATCCAAAATAACTTCATCACAACTAAGGGGGTTGTTAATGGTTGATTGTGTTTGATTATTGGTGGTGGGAAAAACTACGGGGAGATTGTATTTGATTGTTGGTTTTTTCTAAGGTCTCATTCCCTCATTCCATGTTGCCTACCACACTAGGAGAGTTTATAATATGTTCATCTAAGGTTGAAATTGGTAACGTTTCTTCATCGAACAAGTATGGAGAGAATTAATGAAGAAATTGTTGTGGTCACTAAAGTTTTTTGTAGGTGGAAGGGGACAACTAAGATTCTCATAACTCTCATTGGTAAACATAGTATCTTTGTCATAACTAGGAGAGATACTAGGAGAAGAACAAATTAGATTATCATATATGACTTCATTGTTTTGTTCTGTAATGTCTTCCAAAATAGGAAAGGTAGGGAAAGGATCATAAATAGGGTTGCTATAGACCTTAAATATTTGATTATTGAAAACCAATCCATCATCCTTGTCATTTACAATCTCATGTTCCTCAAAGGTCTCTGCACAATGGGAATTAGGTAAGAAGATGTCTAAGGATGTGTCTAGGGTTGCATTTTTTTGTACTAAAATATCTTCCCATAGGGGATGAGGAGAAGGAAAAACAAGAGCCACATGATTATCAATGATTGTATCTTCCTTGAACAAGATACCTTCGTCACTAAAAGGAGATATATTAGGAGAGTTACAATCATGATCATCATTAGCGTCTACATTTGTATATTCTTCTAACACATTATCTGCACAAATATGAGAGATAAGAGGGGATGTAAGGTTAAGACAATCATTAAAAATTTCATCCTTTTGTGCTAAAGACTTATAATATTGACATGCAGTGAAGAAATGTCAATCAGGATTATTGACTAACATTTTGAAATAACAATCTATGCTAACTAAAAATGCAACATAAAATGCTATAATGAAATGCAATTTTCAAAGAGCAATTGACTGATTATAATATGAGAATGCAAATGTGAAAGTTAAACTATGCATGAAATGAGCCAATTTATGCTAGTTTTGATGAAATGCATGTTATAGAAATGTAACTAACTATTATAGGTATGAAATGGAATCAAACAAAAGCCCAAAAAAAAATATTTTGAAATTCATAATGTGTTGTTTCAAGGGTTAGAAGGGATTGATTCACTGAGGGTGGTGAATGAGTCCCAGTATGGACTTTTTCAAGATTTACAAAAAATTTAGACTGATATTTTAGGAATTTTGAGAGACAATACACAGGCCTAAATGAAAAATGTAGAATTTCAATAAATCTAAATGAATTTAGATGCAACAAATGAAACCTAAATGCACCTTTTATGAATGCAAGTTTTAACACTTAGCCTACAAATCCAAATAAAAAAAAAATGTAAGACTAGATCAATGATAAAGGACTCCAAATCAGACAAGAAAGTATTCTTCACATCGGGTTCACCAAAATGTGACATAGATTTTAGGAACCCGAATTGCTTGGGTTTCTTCCTAGGGTTTTCCACCTAGAACGAGAGAGATTTGGGCTCCTAAAATGCTTATGTACATTCAAATTAGGATGTGTGGGATGTTGTATGAGCTAAAAAAAATGACCTAAGTGTAATTGAGCTATGTAATTGATTGATTAACTATGAAAAATTAAACAAAAAGACTTGTTTGAAAACACATTGTGTATTGAAACAATGAACTAGAAACTTAGGTAAATGAAAACACAATTTAATGAGATTGAAAAAAGTGAATTATAGGTAGAATAAAGTCACTGGAAGGTTCTGGATTGTCTCTAAAACTTTTGTTAATGACCACTGGGACTAATTTGCCATGCATGGTGAATTAGTCCTGCTTCTGCTAAAATCTTCTAGAAACCTGTTTCTGACTCTAAGGAGTTGAAATATGATAAATTCACTTTTTAGGCCTATAGATGGGACATATTCTCCATGGTTGGTGAATCAATCAACCTATAGGAATCTATAAAATTAGAGGAATATTTTGTAGAGTTATATTTGTACTTTTGTCTCCTACAAGTCTCCACTTTTGAAACTGTCAGATTCGGGTGTGAAAGTGACTTTTTGTTGATGATTTGACTTCAATTATAGGAGAATGAATTGGATGAATTTACAACTTAATTTACAATGATTTCTATGCTTCTAAGAGACCTAAATCTATAAACAAACAAGACAAGAAAGAGAGATTGTTGATTGTTAGGGCATGGGGGTTTGCCTTGGTAAAACCCCATTTAGTAATTAAACCAAACTGATGAGATAAGTAAATGAATAATGTAATGAAGGAATGTATTACCTTGTAATGATGATTGATCTTGGATTTATCTAGCAATACACAAAGATTTATCTCTTGAATGCTTTAGAAAGCTAACTTAAAGACTTCTAATGGAGAAACCTTAACTTGCTTGACTTGTAGTGAAAGATAGACAATAAAACAATGATTAGAGATGTAATAATGAATGGTAAGTTGTAAAATAAGGATGAAAACACTTATTTATAGTCAATTGTGCCTTAGTACCTGATTATACTACATCACAAGCCGACATGTAGTGAAAATAAACATTAAATTTCACTTTTTCCCACTCAAGGATCAAAATGGGGGCCAAATGGTACTCATTCGCCACACATGGTGAATGGGTCCCACCTGGATGGGACTCATTCACCATGCATGGTGAATGGGTTCCATAGGGGCCATTTTGACACCAATGAATTTAAGGAGATAGCAAACAAGGTTTAAAATGCTATCTTGTTAGGTGTTTGATCAATTAAAGCCTTAGGATGCACAATATGGGTAAAATAGGACCTATTAGTTGTGATGTAAATGTTGAATAGGGCTTGGGACACATAAATCAATGTGAAAGTGTGATTAAATGCACATTACAACACTAAAATTAGGTCCACATAGCCTAGAAAAGCACAAGAACCAATGTGAATATGCAAGACACATTATAACACTAGCTCATCATTAATTTTACATTAAGAACCTTCTAGATTGATGAAATAATGGTATTAAATATATTTTATAATTTTGAATTAGGGGAAAATAGATCTATTAAGTCTAGAAAATCATGAAAGGATCTTACAATACTTTACAAAACCTTTACAATACATCATTAAAAAGCATGTTGTTTGATTTGCAAGGGCCCAAGACCTAGTGTGGACATGTAAAATGCCTCACAACACTAGATTAAGGCCTCATTAAGTCTAATTTATCATGAATTAATCCCATGTCAAGCAATGGGTCCAATTTTTTGTGGCATAAGGAAAAATATCAAAACAACCTTGTCTCTATATCTACCAATTTGGAACTCAAATAAAGATTGTTCATTTACCACAATGGACTAGTTATCACTTACCCAAGATACTTTGTAAGGATTTTCCCTAGGTACTCTTTCAAATCTCAGTTTTTCTACCATTTCACTAGACACCATATTGTTAGTACATCCTAAATCTACTATCACCTTACATAATTTTTTTTTGCATTTGCAAGTTGTCATAAATAATGCTCTCCTTTGAATCATCTCCTTCTCCTTGGAGATCTTCAAGAGTTGTCTTTTCATCATCAAAATTTCCCCAACTTCTGGAGCACAACTATTGGAATTTGAACTCTCAACTTCATCTTCTTGGACAATTTGAGCTCTTCTTTCACTTTTCATTTCTCCACCACTTGATGTGGCACCAAATTTCTTAGGGAACTTATAGGATGGATGACCAGATTCATTGCAATTAAAGCACCTACCTGAAAATGTGTTTGAATTTCTTCCTCCAAATCTGCCTCTTGTTCCTCTAAAGCGACCTATGAAATTTGTAGTTTGTTCTTCTCTTTTATGTGCCTCTTCTTGATTCTCATTTTTTTGTCTTGAAGAAGAATATGTACCTCTTCCCATTGAAGTGCTACCACTTCCTCTAATTGTATTCTCTAGCCTTCTTTTTACTTTTTCCTTAGCCTTTAGTGCCATTTGATAACATTCTTCAACTCTTCTTGGATTTGTTAAAGCTAATTCATCCTGAATATTCAATCTCAAACCACCCAAGTACCTAGCTATCTTTTCATCCTCATTATCATAATGGTTAGATCTCATACTTAACTTATAAAATTCCTCAGTGTATGCTTTTACGTCCATTTCTTTTTCCCTTAAGCTTTGAAGCTTCCTAAACATCTGAATAGAATAATTAGAAGGGATAAATTTACCTTTCATCTTGGCCACCATATCTTCTCATGGTACAATCTTGGATTTTCCTCTCTTCCTTCTCCCTGATTGCTCATAGTCCCACCACAAAAGTGCATGACCTTTCATTTTTGTCTTATAATTCTTGACTCTTTGTTCTTCTGGAATATCTTCACACTCAAAGTAGTTATCCAAATATGTAATACAATCTAATAAATATTCTTCATTCAAGTTCCCACAAAACTTTGGAAAATAAATCTTTACCTTGTGCTTCTCACTCTTGACTACCCTTAACAATTTTCCAATTCTCTAATCTTTTGGATCTAATTCCTCATCTACATCTTCAAATTCTTCATTCTCTTCTTCACCTGAATCACTTTCAACTTCCTCTCTTCTCTTGCATGTCTCTGAAGCTTCTAATATTTCCTTTAGTTCTCTGATCTCCCTAACATACCTATCCTTCAAATCACTCATCTCTTTGGCCATATTTTTCCCTTAGGAGGCATCTTTATAGTTTGTATTTTCACCTTCTACTCTTTCCTTTGCAAACTTCAATCTTCTTCCTCAGAGATCTGGTACCTTTGCTTTGATACCAATTGATGTCAATTAGGGGTGGTCCACAAACTAAACAACTCAATCTCAACCAAAATCAACAACCCTCCAAGTCTCAAAATCTCAACTTCTCCGTATTATGTATAACCCTCACTTACTCTTTGTAGTATTGCTTCCTCCATAAATCAAGTATATATTTTAGAGAAGGTCCATTCAATTCAGGACCAACACCAATTCAGGGACCCATTAGGATATACAAACACATATCTAAAAACCTTAATAGGTTTATTTTGAACTTCACCAAAACATGGTTTCTATGTTGTCTAGACCCCAAATTAGGTCTATTTTACAAAGAAACTTATCACCAATCTTCCTCTCAACCTACGATTTCCCTTGGATAACATTCTATAGGTTACAAAACTAAATATTTTATAAATTTTTTTTATAGAGATACACTTTCCAAGGTTCCTAAACCAGAAACCCTCCTTTTAGCACTTTCCCTAGGGTTTTATTGAAAAAAAAACTTCAAGACTTGACCTAACCCTATAGCCACTTCAAACACCTTCTATTATCCCTCCCAATGCTCAAACAATCAACAAAACTTTCTGCCCCAACCAATTTCATGTATTACCATAGTAAAATCTCTCACATTCACAAGGAAAACTCAGTTTCCTCTCTTAGGCATCATGCCTAAATCTTCATTTGACCTCCCCTACACCCAAGAATCATGAACACACCTAAAACTAAATGATTCTACCCATTCCACCAAGGCACTATGTTCACAACAGGTGGAATGGGGCAATTTTCAAGTTTAAAACACTAAAACCCTTAAAACAAGGAATACACAAATGTTCTTGAAAATCAACTCAAACTTTCACCAATTTGAATGTTAGACTCTCAAACCAGTTGCATAACAGAGTTAATTTAGGCCTCTAATGAATTTGATCAATTTTACATCAATTTGATACTCTAGGGGACCGTATAGGTCTGAGTAAGCAAGAAATTACAAAAAATATGTAGAAAGACAAGGATAACCAATTAATTTTTCCTTCCAAAAATTCAAGAGAGATTAAAAATGATGCTTCCCACATATTTATTCCTTTTCCATCCTATTCTAATTGACACAATGCCTAAAATTTACTTTTGAATGATCTAACCATTGGCATCCCAAAAATCTACCTTTTACAACTTTTTTCAAGTTTACATCTTTTTGCACAAAATGACAACTATTTTTGCATTATTTAGCAATATTTACAATTTAGACCTTCTATACACCTAATGGCCACTCAAACATGGCTCATTACAATATTAAATTGTCTAAATGACCTTATTTAATGCATATTGACTTAAAACATCTAGAGCCTAGTCAACAACAACCTTGATGGACAAAATTTTCCCAATGGTGCCCCTACACCATCAAGAAATCCATACCGTGGTTTCAAATAGACATTTTTACTAGGCCAAATGTTTTTCAAATCTTGGCTTCTGAAGTATAACCGCACCTCTATTTCTCAAGTATTTCACATTAAACCTTGTCTCGGTCATGACTAGTTTTCTCTACCTTATCGTAATTCTAACACCCTTTCATGGCATTATCTAGCATTGATAAGTTTCATATAGGTATTGTAAAAAATAATAATAACTATTTTCTATGTGTATTTTTTTAAGCAAGCTAAGCCAAAAAAACACTCTTCACTTTGGCATTCATTATCTCTTTTGTCTTAAACTAGTGAATCAAGACTTTAGGTGCTGCCACTACATTGTGGAGACCATCGAATTAATTGTCTTACAATCAAAACTCCATTCACTCTGCACTCCTTCCACATTCTTGTAGAATTTGGTGTAGATTACTTGGGAATTAAATGGATGACATATAAGAAAATTATATTGATGGTTGAAATAACCTTTCACATTCGATTTAATGCTATGCATATACTATTTGCTACAATGCCTATTCTTTATCGCACATACTGAAGGCTACAAATTTCTTGTATTTTACTAGCTTAAACTATCACTATTCACCATTGTCCTTACTTTTGAAACATGATATAAATTTAGCTTTGAAACTGAGCCCCTATATTTCATCTACAAATACTATACTATGTGTTCTATTGTTACTCAAATTTGATTAAGAAAATTCATTTTTGGCTTTCAAAATTAATACACATTTGTGGGAATTCAATGGATATGAGATAGGTGATAATCACCCCCTGTTGTTCATGATTGTTTCATTGTTGAAACCAAAAGTTTGGCTAAGTAAAACAATATGTGTTGTGTTGTCTATGCATTGTGTTGTGTATTTAAATTTCTTTGACATTCGATATATACGCATTTGTATACATATAGGTATAGGTATATATTTACATATAATTATGTGTTGAAAATATGCCTCTAATTGATCCATTGTACATATATATCTTGAATTTCATAATTATTTATGATACCCAATTTATGATAGATGTGTATATATATATATACATATAAATATATTTATTTAGATGGTTAAATTTGTATTCAAATAGTTGGGTTATTTATATGTTTCAATATTAAAAAAGTGTATTCCAACCTTTTTAAGAAGCAAATATCATGTTGAGAATGAATTTGAAATTAGTAAATGATAAGGAGGATTCATTTTATGAACTTATCTTAGATCATTGTGGAATTGTTTAATGAAATGAATTTGATGAATTCTTGAGTGGTAGCCCTCTCTTATTTTGCATTAGTTGATTTGTATACTCTTTAATTTATTGTTATTGAGAGGTAATGTCTTTTTGTGTAAACTTTTTGTATGATGGGATGATGGTTGTGATTTTTTTTTTATGGGAGTCCTTTTTGTGTTTAGTGAAATTGGAACTCTTCCAAAGGCTTGGGAAATTATGTTATTGGTTAAATGTTTATGTTGACCCTTGAATTTGGTTGATGTGGTACTTGAGATGTGTTATTAGGGGGGTTTAGTCATGTGTTTTTTAATCACTTTTATGGTTGATTTTGTGTGCGAGATGGTTCATGCCTTGCCTTATGTGTACGCTCTTGTGGTATTGGAGATAATTGCAAGTTGGATTTACCCTATTGGATGTGTTTAGTCTTCTATTTGTTAGTAGGGGGAGTGGCTCTCAATGGGGGATGAAACATAAAGTGGCATATAGGATAAACCATGTTGGAGTTTCATAACTCAGTGAAAACCTAATTAATAAACTAGGGGGTTGGGTAGAATTTAACTTTAATTAAGATAATTGGATGCCTCAACCATGCCTATAGTGCTCATTCAGGCTAAGGATGGAATGAGAAGGCCTAGTTAGAAAGATCAACTTCCTTTTCCTCATGAAAGGAAAGTTGGTTCTGCATGTGTCACCCTATGGGGTCGATACCTAGTGTGAGACTATCAAGACAACCATAGATGGGGGTTGGCATCTAGTGATAGACTATTAGGAAAACCCATGCCAGGACCATGCAATGGTTCTCTCCCCTACTACAACCTAGCATTCCCTTGGCTTGTGTTTCCCTTGTTGCTTGCATGCCTCTAGAAGCAGTGTCACTGTCATGTGATGTTACATTGTACTTTGTATGTTGGAGTTGTGTATTATCTTGTTATGTTATTTGATAGTCTTCTTTTCTATGTACTATTGTGGTGGGACCTTATTGTTACCTCCTAGCATGGGGGTGGACCTTTGGGTTCCACATGGTCGGGTGGATTGTGCTTATTCATCCATTGGGTTTCCCTATCGTTGATTGTTCATGTGGTAGCTACTCTTGGTGATGCAGACTCTTACGCTTGTTCCAATTTGAGTGAACTACCTTTCATGTACTTGTATTGTACTATAAATAAGTTGGATCATATAATTTAATTTAAAATTACTCTCCTCTTTTATTCAAGGAAACATTGTTGTAATGATATAATGTTGTAATTAATTGTTGAACTCTCTCTTATAATGGGAAATGAAAATGATTTATCTTGCATATGTTAATTAATTGAAAGATATTGAATGTTGCTATTTTGATGACATGATATTGATAATAATATTGGTTGATCATTTGATGTGATGGAGCAAATGAACTTTATTTTGTTAGATGAAATTTGGTTTAGTGTCATGATTTATCATTCTTGTTATTTTGGTTAATGGGATTCTAGTAGCATAGTCATGGAACCTTAGAGGACTTAGTTGAAGATTACATGTTAACTTATATTCTACAATCCTTAGTGTGTTGCACTTAAAAAAAAATGTTAAATTTTTAAGTGTTTAGCGTGTTGTCCTCTAGGATTCTATGGTGGGGCATTACACATGGTATCAAATCCCAAGTTCTACCACTGGGTACTTTGGGTACATATAAGATCCCATTGTGTTGTCTTAATTGCATAGACTTTGAATATTATGTTCCCTTTGTTATCCTCACCTACACCTTGAAACTTGTCCTTTTGTCATGTTTGTGTAGGATGATAGGTAGTAGGTCAAATTGGCCTCTAGTGCTAAAGTAGTAGTTGAGTCTCTCGTTCATGGTTGTGGTTTGAGGATTGCTTCTCTTTGCACCATAGTAGATCTTCCTATTATACCTCTCGAATCTTGTGATGTAGTATTGGGAATGGATTTATTAGATGTTAACTAAGCAGTGATAGATTTCCAGCATAAGTTAGTGCAGTGTGTAGATGATTCAGGTAGTTAGGTAGAGGTAGTTGGTGTTTAGAGGCCTATTTCCTTGTGTAGGATCTCTTCTCTACAGTTGAATAGGTGTATGCAGTAGGGTTGTAAGTTGTTTGTCATGACAGTTAATGATATGGAGTTAGGGGAGATCTGAGAGGTGTCTCTCGACTATCACCCTATCCTTCGAAAATATGCTGGTGTCTTTCCTAGTGAGATTCCAAGGATGCCACCTAAGTGTGACATCAATTTCAAAATAGACCTTGTACCTAGAGTAGATCCTATTTTCTGAGCTCATATCGAATGACCACTCAAGAGCTTAAGGAGTTTTGGTTACAACTTGAGGATTTGTTGGTGAAAGGGTTCATTCATTCTAGTGTCTCTCCATGTGGAGAGCCAATGATTTTCATGAAGAAGAAGGAGGGATCCCTTTGATTGTGCATTGATTACCAATAGTTGAATAAGGTGATGGTGAAGAACATGTATCCATTGTTGAGGATTGATGGTCTCTTTGATCAGATCAAGGGTGTTAGGGTGTTTTCAAAAATTGATCTTAACTCAGGGTATCATCAATTGTGAGTCTTCGACACCAATTTTTATAAGACCGCATTTCATACTCATTATAGGCACTATGAGTTTATCATTGTGACACTTGGGTTGATGAATGCACCACTTGTATTCATGAGTTTTTTGAATGGTGTGTTCTGCACTTACCTTGAAGGGTATTTCTTTGTGTTCCTGGATGACATTTTGATCTATTCGAGAACCATGGAGGAGAATTTGTGATAGGTGCTTCAATTTCTGAGGGAGAAGTACTTGAATGAAAATTTAGAAAAATGTGAGTTCTTCCAGACAAAGGTGAAATATTTGGGTCACGTTATCTCTGGTAAGGGAACTGTTATGCCTTTCATAACCACCCCATCTTATTTGGGAACAAAACGGGTCCCCCTTTTCTTTTGTTTTCTTTTCCTTTGGTTGTTTGGTTTGGTCTTAGGAGTTCTTTTGTCTTCCTCCTGAGTTTGTCTTTTTTTCTGTCAAATTTTGGTTCTGCCTCAGCCAAAGTGGGGTTTCCTTTTGTTAAAATAGAAGGCATGATGAAAAATAGTGTATTTTATATGCTTTGAGGACTAATGGAGGCATTTGAGTTGTAGGATTAAATCATGCACCTAATTATATTTCTCAAGGAACTTAGTTGGAAAGCATACCACAATCAGATTTGGCATAAAAATCCTAATGAAGAAAGTCATTCAGACCTTTCAGATGTCTTGCCAACTAGGAGTGTGTTATATTCATTTGGGATCCACCGGTTGGCCAAATATTTTAATCGCCATGAGCTTATATATATCTCTCCACTTGGGAAGAAGTCTCATCAACCACTGTGCACAAGGCTAGCATCGCCAAAAGAATTTGGGTTTGGGGAGAAGTCTTCCCAACTGATAGAAGTCTTTCCGAAAGGTGGTATGTCTCACTCAAAGAAGTTTGAGTTCGGGGAGAGTGGTTTACTTTCAGCATGAAGTCTCGCCAACCCGAAGAAGTCTCGCCGACCCGAAGGAGTCTCGCCGAAGTGCTCTCAGCTCACCGAAACATTTTTCCTTTGGCATAAGGTCTTGTTGACCCATGGTGTTTCGCCGAAGGATAAAGGGCTCGGTATGATGTCTCACCGACTAGTGGAAGTCTCAGTGAAAAGGGTTTGTCATCGGGGAGAGTGGTTCACCTTTGGTATGATGTCTCACTGATAGGGTGGGGTCTCACTGAAATAAGGTGGCTTCAGAGTAAGGTCATGCCGATAGAGGAAAGTATCCCCAACATTTTTTCACAAGGCTGCATCAGGGAGAAATATTTCTATTCACCATGAGGTCTTGCCGACCGATGAAGGGTCTTGGTGAAAGGTTTGAGTTCGCCGTAATGTCTGGCCGAAGGGGTGAAGTCTCAGTGAAAGGAGGTGTCATCAGGGAGATGTCTCCTCAATGGTTATTAGTCCCATCAAAAGAAGGGTTTGAGCTTGACGAGAGTGGGATGATCTCAAGGAGAAGTCCCGCCGACTATTGAATGTCTCACTGAAGGTTATGCCTTTGGTGTAATGTCTCACCGATAGATGGAGGCCTTGCCAACAACAGGGGAGCTCAGTGCGAAGTCTTCCTAACCAGTGGGAGTCTCACCGAGATGCAAGGGTTTGAGCTGAGGAAGGATGGAAGGTGTCGGTGTAATGTCTTACCAACAAATGGTGGTATCGCTGAAGGAAGTTGAGCTCGGCGTGATGTCTCACTGACTGATGAAGAAGCTCGCCAAAATATTTTTCCTTCGGCATAAGGTCTTGCTGACCCATGAAGTCTCGGTGAAAGGGATTGCCTTTGACATAGTTTTTGGTCGACCCAATAGTGTTTCGCTGAAAGATTATGGCATCATTATGAAGTCTTGTTGACCCGATGGTGTTTTGCCGACAGATGAAAGGCTCACCATAATATCTTGCCAACTAACAGGAGTCTTGCTGACATCGATGAGATTTCCAATGGAAAAGGATATCGATATGACTCTTAGCACCTGCTGTGACCTCCTGCCAACTAAAGGGAGTCTTTTCGAATGTGGATGTTTTTCCAAACTGGGCCACGTAGCGGTAGAACTCTTGGGAACTCGCGATGATGTCTAGTCGATAGCTATTTTCTTAGCAACCACTATGGATATCGATATGACTCTGGCCGCTCACTATGAAGTCTTTCCAACTGTCGTATGTTATGCCGATAGTTGCTATAGAGCATAATCGCATTAGGGAGACAAGATTAGTGTCTCACCGACATGCGATTCTATTTAAAGAGCTTTTGACCACCCAAAGAGCTTATGTGGCATGTGTTCCACCAATTAGAGGAAGCCAAAAGGGTGAGCTAATGACAGTTTGACTGATTGACTATTCTTTTGAGGAAGATCAATAGAGCATAAACGACATGGACTTACTCTTAGATCAAAAGCGATGGAGCAGCTCGGTGAACAATGGCATGGAGATCTAATGGGAAAATCAGATGCTGCTTCTAGAGGACAGTCAACATACAAAAAGATATGGAGCGAGAAGCAGGCGGAAGGAAGAAGAAGTTGTGCGTCTCGGTGACAGCTATGGTGTCTACTAAAAGAGGGGATCAACATTAATGATAATGCTTTAGAGCATTCAAATCATCCCTTCAAGGAAGTTCGAGGATAGACACGGATGCTAGAAGTAAATGCCATAGTTGCAAAAGATCTAGAGGCCATCCCTAGAGAAATCTTTCACCAGCATGGATAGGAAGGATGGAATTCAATGCAGCATTTCCATTCAAAAAGATCTGAGGGCCAACCCTTTTCAATGAGGATATTTTTGTAAACCCTAAAATAGGGGCCAACGCATTCTTTTTTACATTCGGTACATATGGCATTTTTTTTCCTCTTTGTCTGAGAGAGGGTAGGAAGAAAAATAAATAGAAATTTTTTGAAAATAGAAAAAATTAAGAATAGAATAGGAGTTAGATTCAAAAGAAGGTAGTAATGTATCTTTCAAGTTTTCTTAGTGTAGATGGAAACAATATGAAGACAGGTTTTTTGTACAATGGTGATTGTACTAGATTTGTAAATGTTGCTCATCTATTTCACCAACAGTAGAAGCAACCGGATTTAAATCTACCTTATATTGTGTTTTAGAATGGTATTTATCTTGGGCTAATCATTTCATTTGCAAAGCTTTCAAGGAATGAAATATTATTTTATGTTTTTTTTAAATGCTAGCTTGTAGTCTGTTGTTGAAGTTAGCACTGGGAATGATTGAAACTATGTGTTAATCACAATTTAATTTTGTTTTGCAATTTTAGTTAGAAATTCCTCGAAAGGCAACAAATCTGGTAAACCTGGATGAATTAACATTCTCTTCAGTTCCAAGCTCTAATCTATCTTTTTTGTTTCTTTAAAAACCCTGGTTAAAGTAGGTTTTAAGTTTATGTTTGATCTTAGAACGATCCAGAAGGTCAACACTAGCAGGCCCCTTGAACATTACAGTTCACATCAACCATTGAGTGAAGTCAGCACAGTCAAGAAGTGATTACCAAGACCTTGGGAGTTAGGTATCCATGTGTTATTCTTTCTCTTTCGGGAGAGTAGAATAGTGATATTCTATTTAACTATTGATGTGGTAATTCTGACCATCAACAAAGATTTGGCGCTAGAAGGAGGGCCCAAAAGAGCAAGCTAGATAATACTGGGTTTTTCTCACTAGAAAGGTCCCATAGAGTTCTTCGATCAGCTGAAAATCTACCACCTTTGATAGAACTCAAGACCCCAATAAGACACAATATTCACAAGACTGGGGAAACCATCATACCACCCTTGTCAGCTTCACTCACTCCACTAGGCTTTTCACCAATACCCTAGTGGATAGCCATAAATCCACCACATAATTCATCTCAATTGCCATTACAGCTAGTTAAATCTATCCAACAGCTGGCTCAACCACCACCACCACCACTAATGAAATTTTTTCAGAATAATCCCTCTCCATTAGGGACTATTCCCAGAGGTTTTCATGATATGCCTAAGAACCCTAAGAAATTTTGTCCCAAATACATTCATGGTGAATCAAGGAGTGCTGAAGAGCACATACAAGATTTTAAGGATGCTTGTACCAGATCTTAGATAGCTCACCATGATGTGGTTTGTAGGTTGTTCCCTTATTCCTTAGGGGATATGGCATACAATTGGTACCTAAATCTTCCTTAGTGTTCTATTCTGAGCTGTATAGACCTAGAGAATGCTTTCATCAATCAGTTCAGAATCTACATGGACCTAGCCATTTTGTTTCACCAATTTTCTACCATTAGGAGGGAGCTAGGTGAACCTTTTCCCTTTTTTAATACCAGGTTTCAACGAATGTATAGGAGACTACAAGACCCCTATCTGGTCACGAAGAATAGTTCCATTCAAGCGTACTCCAAAGTTATAGACCCTTTGTTTTGTTTGTTCCTACAAAGGACTTATCAGCTGACAGATATTAATTCCCTGTCTAAGGTTTATCATCTAGCTATCAAGTTGTAACAACAAATTAGCTTTCAACAAGGAAGTTTGGGAGGAGGTTTTCCTTCAATGGGGTATCAGATGCATAGCCCAACCCCTTTATTCAATACTGTCCTAGGAATGTCTCCTTCCCATTATCGACCTATGTCAGAGTTGCAGACTCAACCTCCAATTCCATTCTTTGCTAATGGAGCTCCTGACTTCTTTAAACAATCATAGGCTCATCATAGTTCACATGGTCATCATAACCAAACTGGAACACCAAATCATGGCGGTCAGCCACTTGTTGCTAAGAATGTTGAAAGTGAAAAGATAGTTCAACTCACAAATGAGGTGGAGACCTTAAAGAAAACTTTGTCTCAAGTCACGAATGACATGGCTCAGCTTAGATTGAACCCTTCTCAAAACCAAGGTAATTATCCTAATCAGAGCAATAACAATCAGGGTAATTACCCTAACAACAACAATCACAACCAAAGGAGTTATCAAGACCAAAACTCCCCCAATCAAGGCTATCAAAATCAAAATAGAGGATATAACCAGAGGAAAATAACAATCAACAATGGAATAGAGGGCCAAATAAAGGTGGAGTTTCTCACAATTATCAAGCTAATGAGGATAGGTCACATACTGAAAATGTGGCTAACCTTAATTTTATGACTAATTAGTGTAGACTCCATGATACTACAACCAATTCTGAGGTAAACTTCTGTGGAATGGAGAAATTTACCAAGATGGCACAGAAAGATGCCCAAACATTCCAAGGGAATTCAAATAAAGAAGGTGGCTTAGTGGATACATCAATGAATTATGACCTCTTTGAGGAAGGACTTTCATTCTTGATGCAAATTGAGAATGAACCAGAGGAAGATGCATATGATGCCCAAGCTTTTTCATACAAAGGGAGGACACTTCCTAAGAAATCAGAATAAGGGTTCATTCACTACATCAGCACCACCTAATCACATGGTGCCTCTGAATCATAGTGCTGATAACAACCCTCCTCCACCAAAAGGTCCACCTGACTTCCATAACAAAGGTAATTCCCCTGGCGTTGTCAAAAGTAATGTAAGCTATAACACATAATTTGATATTGTTTTTGAGATGCAGAAATAGAAAACATTTTTATCATACTTTGACATCCTAAGGTGGTGCCCTACTCAATGAGAGATAGTGTGGAAAGATTTGGAAGAAGCTGATAAATCAAAAGGGAAAACCAAGGTGGAACCTAGTGCAGACATGAACACAACTTTGTACAGAAGCAAGGTAGGTACCCCACCATTTCTTTTAAGTTTGAGAATTTGTGGGAAGAATCTACATAATTGTCTGCTAGATTCAAGGGCTTCTGGCAATGTTATGCCACTTTCTATATGCAATAAATTGGGATTGAACCCTGTCCAAACAAACAAGAAGGTCATCCAACTTGACAAAATAGAGGTTAATGTAGTTGAAGAATTGAGAAATATACATGTGCAAGTAGGGTCTGACCCTAGGATTCAAACCAATATAGATGTTCAAGTAGTAGACATTCCTGAGACTTATGGCATGTTGTTGAGCAGAGATTTGATGAAGAGTATAGGGGGATATCTCTCCCTCAATTTTTCACATATGTGGCTACCATGGAGGGGAGTGCCTACACAGATTAGGATTGAAAGTGAACCTCGCCTCAAGCATATCTTCACTAAGTGTGATTGTCCCAACGAGGTAGCCTATTTCAAAACTAAGATAGAGGTTTATAAAAGAGAGGAAATTTTAACCTTTTTTGGTTCTTGATTCTAAATATTTGTCAACACAAAAATTCCCTGATCCCATGATTGATGAAAATCAATAGGCATTGATCAGGAAGCCTTGGGGGAAGATATTGATTTGCAAAGTCTTCTACTTCCTAATTGGTGTAGGATAGACTACCAAAATTATTCTGAATTGACTTGCCAATGCTGCAACAACATTTTAAATCATGTCTCCCAATCTTAGGAAACTAGTCTAAGTCACCTTAAGACCGTTGCAGATCACTTCTCATTTGAAGCCAAAAATGCAATGATGTTAACCAGGGATAATACACCTCCAATGGAAGTCTCTCCTCAAATTAAATTTATCCCAATTACAATACCATAACAACCCCAAGGTTTGTTTGATACCCCTACACTCACGATTATATCAAAACCCAATGGATTAATCAAAGATGCAAGTGACTTCCAGAAGGATAGCCATGGATTACATGATATATTTGAGCAAGAATTCGAGATTACACTTGAGGAACCTATTGAACACCTCTTCCCAATATTAGATTCAAAAGATCAAGTGGCCCCACCTATGGATCCTCTTATCCAAACACCCATAATAACCCCAAAGAGATCAACCCTAGCTCATGATCAACTATGGATCCTCACATTTGATGGATCCAAGTCCAAAACAAGTTGTGGTGTTGGGATTGGATTAACCAGCCTAAAAGGGAAAACATTATTTGCTTCTTATAGGTTGCAGTTTGGATGCACTAACAATGTAGTAGAATATGAAGCTCTAGCTCGGGGGCTGATGTTCGTACATAAGAAGAAATTCATTGCCTTGATGGTTAAGGGAGATTTAGAAATAGTTATCAAGCAAGTGTGCAAACAATACACATGTCACAATAAAAGGCTAGAAGCTTACACAAATCAGTATGGAACCTAATTGAAGACTTTGATGCTTTTTGGATTAGTTTAATCCCTAGAGAAGAGAATCAAATAGCTGATTCATTAGCTATTGCTGCAAGTAGCCTGGGACCCATGCAAGGCTCCAAGCTTAGAAGATTCTTAGTAGAATTGATATCCACCCTAGCTGTTCTTGATAATGTTAGGAAATTTCAAGTTTTTGATGATGATCGACATATCCTCGCTTTTCTAGCAAGTTCATATGTTTTCAAGGGACAGATCATTAATGAGTCCCCAAGAGATCAAGGAGACTAGAACCCCAAAGACTGTGACACAGAGGAGGTTCTCAATTTAAAAAGCAATAGAATTCCCAAGGGAATGGTAGAATTGGAAAGAATTTTTGATTCAAAACCAAGGGCTTGGGAGAAGATATCAGTTGAAGATATAGGAGGTGAATATGAAACTGTTAACCTAGCTGATTCTGGCCTTGAAAAAAATGTTTACATAGGGAAAGCTTGCCCTGGGGATATGAAGATCTAAAGAAATTTGATGCTTCTATAATGACTCATACTATTCCTCTGAAGCCTGAAGCTAAAACATTTCGACAAAAACAATGCCCTGTCAACGCCTTGATTGAACCATTGATCTTTAAGGAAGTTTAGAAATTGCTTTTTGCAAGGATAATCTTTCCTGTACGACATTCAACATGGGTGGCTAACTTGGTTCTAGTCCATAAGAAAATGGAGAGATCAGGCTATGCGTAGATTTTAGGAACCTGAACAGAGCTTTAGAAAAAGACAACCACCCACTCCCTTCTCTAGACGAAGTCTTGCAAACTGTCAATGGATCTTAGATGATATCATTCTTGGATGGTTATTCTAGATATAATTAGGTGATTGTTAATTATGAAGACATAATGAAGAAATCCTTCACTACTAAGTGGGGAACATTTGCTTACAAAAGGATGCCATTTGGTTTGATAAACACTGGAGCAACTTTTCAACGCGCCATGGATGTAGCGTTCAAAGATTTAATCGGTAAATGCATTATTGTTTACATGGATGACCTGACAGTATTCTCTAAAGATAGACTAAATCATGCTACAGACTTGGCTAAGGTTCTCGAGAGATGTATCTAGTATGGCGTCTCCCTAAATCCAAAAAAAAATATGTTCGGGGTTTCTGAAGGGAAACTTTTGGGACACATAATCTCAGAAAGAGGGATATCGATAGATCCAGACTGAGTTGAGTCCATTATGAAGATAGCCATGCCAAGAAGTAAGAAGGAGATGATATCTTTCTTTGGAAATATCAACTTCATGAGAAATTTTATCACGGGCTTTGCAAAAATTGTTAATCCATTGAATGAGATGATGAAGAAAGACACCAAGATAGAATGGAGTAATGAGGCAAAGGCCACATTTTCACAAGTCAAGTGATCCATTTCAGAAGTGCCAGTCCTTACTAGCCCTGACTATTTGAAGCCATTTTTTATTTATTCTTTTTCTTTTGAACACTCGTGTGCAGATGTCCTAACTCAATGAAGAAAGGAGGGAGATGAGAGGCCAATCACCTTCATGAGTTATCCATTTAAGAATGTCGAAGTCAAGTACCCATCTCTTGAGAAACATGCTTTTGCATTGGTTAGAGCTGTCAAGAATTTTAGGCATTACATCCTACGAAGTCAAATCATTGTTGTAGTTCCTGATGCTGCTGTGAAGTCTCTACTTATGCAGAGTGAGTTGGGAGAACGGAGAGGGAAATGGATGGCCATCTTGCAAGAGTTTGATCTGGAGATTTTCCCTATGAAACTGGTCTGAGGTCTAGGCCTGTCTAAATCCATAGTGGATGCTGGTGAGAACATTATTTGTCAGCAATACACAACTCAATCCTTCTTCAATGACCCCTGGTATGCCGATATCACCTATTTCATGCTCAACAATTAGTGCCTAGAGGGAATGAATACCACTCAGAGGATAGCACTGAGAATGAAAATCTCTCATTATATGCTGAAAGGAGGACTTCTATATAGGAAGAATTTTGAGGGAGTGTGCCTACAATGCCTTGATTAGTAAGATGCCAAGCATATAATTGCGGAATTTCATAGGAAACATGGCACAAGTCATGGTTTTGTAGATTCATTAGCAAATCAGATTCTCATATCTAGTTATTACTAGTCGTGTGTGTTCAAAGATTCCCATCAACATGTAAGAACATGTCACATATGTCATATTTTTGCATCAAAAGAATGCCATTCAGCCATGCCATTGCAACCTGTTTATGAGGTAAGGCCATTTTCCCAATGGGAACTAGATTTTATTGGAGTAATTAACCCAAATTCTTCTACAGGACACAAATTTATTTTGACTGCCACTGATTACTGCACAAGATGGACAAAACCTATACATTGCAAGAATAGCACAATAGAGGTAGTGATCAAGTTCCTCACCGAGTTCATCACAACTAGGTTTGGAGTACCCTACACATTGGTATGTGACAATGGCTCTTCCTTTTCTTCTATTGAGTTCATTTCATGGGCCTATGATCACAAAATTGTTTTCAAATATTCTTCAAACTATTACCCACAAGGAAATGGAGTTGCAGAATCAACTAATAATAATCTCTTGGGGGTAATTAAAAAACTGTTAGAGAACAACCCTAGGGATTGGCACACCTAGATAAGATTCACATTATGGGTAGATAGGACTAGGATTAAGGCTTCTTTAAAGACCTCACCGTTCAAGCTAGTGTATGGCCAAGATCCTGTGTTCCCTATTCACTTGCAAATACCCATCCTTAAGTTTATGCCAAATTTTTACTCTAGTGATGATAGGATAGAGGTAAGATTAGCTGGCTTATTAAAATTAGAAGAACAGAGAGATGCTGCCTTGCAACAATTCTTTAGGTACAAGGTTGTTGTAAAATGTTGGTTTGACAAAAGACTCAAAATCAAGGCTTTCAAAATATCAAACCTCATGCTACTATGGGATAAAGCTAATGAAAAGAAGGCCACTCACCAAAAATTTGACAAGCTCTGGTTAGGTCCCTATCAAATTGCTGAGATCCTAGGAGAAAATGCTTTCTAGCTGAGTAGTCTAATGGGAGAACTTGTTCCATTGCCTGTCCATGGACAATTTCTTAAGCATTATTTCGAGTCGTAAAGTTTGATAATTTTATGTTCTCTATGTAAATAATTTTTTGTATATGCATGTAAATAATTTTTTTTTCTTTTTGTTTCTGGTTTATTTATTTTTCTATTTGTACATAGTTATGCTATTGTTTGCTTGTTCTTTCTTTCTATCCTTTCGTTTCCTTTGTTCTTGTGTGTTTGTCTCATTTTTTTCCTTGGGGTTTCTCTATTCTCTCCATCTTCAAATGGTGGGTTGTTATCTGAAGTATACTTTGGTTATTAGGAGAGAAATGGTTTAGATATTTAGTGGTTTTTTGATTGGGTGATGTTGTCCTAAATTCATTTTTTTATGCCCATTATCAATAAGGGTTGTGGAAAGTCTTGAAAACAAGGTGCAAAGTAAATAATCTTCATTAACTACCTTTGAATCTATCACAAATCATCAAGATAATCTCCTTTTGTAATGGTATATTTGTCCTAGGGCGATAGTGTTGTAAGATTTGAGTGAAAAATATGATTCCCAGATGCTATTATGAGGTCCATGGTAGTTTTCAACCCAGAACAGATGTCAAACATCTAACATATTAAGAAAATTTAAATGAAATATCTGAGACTCCAAGAGATAAAAAAACAAAATTATCTAAAAGAAAACAAGACTCAATATGAATGGGTAATTCCAGTATCTCTACCAAGGCTATGGATGCCTGACTGGCAGTAGAGAAATGCTGTGAGAAAACTAGAGGTATCTGCGTCGGGGCTATGGATGTCTGACTGGCAATGAAGCAATGCCCAGGATATCATTGCACAACAGTTAAAGGGAATCAACTCATGTAGTTCAAATCTTGCACATTGTTGTTCAAAAGATAATGAAAACTTTATAAAAGGGTGATACACCATCAAGCACACACATAGATTCAAGGGTAACCACTGTTGATTTACATTTGAGATTCTAGCTCAACCTTGATTGTTAAAAATGACCCAACTGGAGTTGTGATGTTCATAGACCAGGATTTCTGGGTAGCTGCATCCTTTAGTTTCTTGGAAATGGTTAAACCATTTTCCCAGCCGAGTCGCCATTTTTTATGTCTTGCATAACCACCCCATCTTATTTTGGAACAAAATGGGTCCCCCTTTTCTTTTTTTTTTCTTTGCCTTTGGTTGTCTGGTTTGGTCTTAGGAGTTCTTTTGTCTTCCTCCTGAGTTTGTCTTTTGTTCTATCAAATTTTGGTTCTGCCTCAACTAGAGTGGGGTTTCCTTTTGTTAAAATTAAAGGCATGATGAACAATAGTGTATTTTATATGCTTTGATGAATAATGGAGGCATTTGTGTCGTAGGATTAAATCATGCACCTGATGATATTTCTCAAGCAACTCAGTTGGAAAGCATACCATAATCAAATTTGGCATAAAACTCTTAATGAAGAAAGTCACTGAGACCTTTCAGATGTCTTGCCAACTGGTAGTGTGTTATAATCATTTGGGATTCACTGATTGACCAGAAATTTTAATCACCATGAGTTTATATATATCTCTCCACTTGGGATGAAGTCTCGTTGACCACTGTGCATAAGGCTAGCGTCACCGAAAGAATTTGGGTTCGTGGAGAAGTATTCCCGATTGATAGAAGTCTCGCTGAAAGGTGGTATGTCTGACTCAAAGAAGTTTGAGTTCGGGGAGAGTGTTTTACTTTAGGCATGAAGTCTCACCGGCCCGAAGGAGTCTCGCCAAAGTGCTCTCAGCTCGCCAAAATGTTTTTCCTTTAGCATAAAGTCTTGTTGACCCATGGTGTTTCGTCGAAGGATAAAGGGCTTGGTATGATGACTCACCGACCAATAGAAGTCTCATTGAAAAGGGTTTGTCATCAGGGAGAGTGGTTCACCTTAGGTGTGATGTCTCACTAACAGGGTGGGGTCTTGCCAAAATAAGGTGGCTTCAGAGTAAGGTCTTGCTGATAGAGGAAAGTCTCCCTGACTGTTGTTCATAAGGCCACATTGGGGAGAAAGATTTATATTTTCCATGAGGTCTTACCGACCGATGAAGGGTCTCCGTGAAAGGTTTGAGTTCACCGTAATGTCTGGCTGAAGGGATGAAGTCTTAGTGAAAGGAGGTGTCATCAAGGAGATGTCTTCCTGATGGTTATTAGTCCCACCGAAAGAAGGGTTTGAGCTCAACAAGAGTTGGATGATCTTGGGGAGAAGTCCCGCCGACTGCCAAATGTCTCGTTGAAGGTTATGCCTTCAATGTAATGTCTTACCAATTGATGGAAGCCTTGCTGACAAAAGGGGAGCTTGGTGTGAATTCTTCTCAACTAGTGAGAGTCTCACTGAGATGCAAGGGTTTGAGCTCAGGAAGAATGGAAGGTGTTGGTGTAATGTCTTTCCAACAAACGATGGTCTCGCTAAAGGAAGTTGAGCTCGGCGTGATGTCTCACCGACCGATGAAGAAGTTTTTTGAAAGATTTTTCCTTCAGCATAATGTCTTGCCGACCCATGAAGTCTCGATGAAAGGCATTTCCTTCACCATAGTGTCTGGTCGACCCGATAGTGTTTTGCCGAAAGATTGTGGCCTTGCTATGAAGTCTTGTCGACCTGATGGTGTTTCACGACTAGATGAAAGGCTCACCATAATCTCTTTCCAACCAACAAGAGTCTATCCGATAGTGATGAGCTTGCTAATGGAAAAAGATATCAATATGACTCTTAGCGCCTGTTATGACCTCCTGCCAACTGAAGGAAGTCTTGCCGAATGCGGATTTTTTTCCAACGGGGCCACATAGCAGTGTAAACCTTGCGAACTCACCATGATGTCTGGTCGATAGCGATTGTCTTGGTGACCATTTCCAATTTTGATATGACTCTGGTTGCTCGCTATGAAGTCTTGCCAACTGTCATATGTTATGCAAATAGTTGCTATAGAGCATTATCACATTAGGGAGACACGATTAGTGTCTCACCGACATGCGATTTTTTCTGAAGAACTTTTGACCACCCGAAGAGCTTATGTGCCATGTGTTCCACCAATCAAAGGAAGCCAAAAGGGCAAGCCAGTGATAGTTTTTTTGATCAACGGAGCATAAATGACATGGACTTACTCTGAGATCAAAAGCGATGGAGCAGCTCGGTGAACAATGGTGTGGAGATCTAATGGGAAAATTTGATGCTGCTTCCAGAGGATGATCAACATACAGAAATATCTAGATAGAGAAGTAGGCAAAAAGGAAGAAGAAGCTGCGTGTCTTGGTGATAGCTATGGTGTCTACTGACAAATGGGGATCGACATTAATTATAATTCTTTAGAGCATTCAAAGCAACCCTTCAAGGAAGTTTGAGAATGGACATGGAGGCTAGAAGTAAATGCCATAGTTTTAAAAGATCTCGAGGTCGTCTCCAGAGTAATCTTTCACCTGCATGGACACGGAGGATGCAATTCAATGCAGCATTAACTCCATTCAAAAAGATATGAGGGCCAACCCTTTTGAATGATGATATTTTTGTAAACCCTCAAATAGGGAATAGCGCATTCTTTTTGACATTCGGTACATATGGAATTTTTTTACCTCTTTGTTTGAGAGAGGGTAGGAAGAAAAAAATAGGAATTTTCTGAAAATAGAAAAACTTAAGAATAGAATAGGAGTTAGATTCGATAGAAGGCAGTAATGTATCTTTCAATTTTTCTTAGTGTAGATGGAAACAATATGCAGACATAGGTTTTTTGTACACTGGTGATTGTGCCAAATTTGTAAATGTTGCTTATCTGTTTCACCAACAGTAGAAGCAACTAGATTTAAATCTACTTCATATTGTGTTTCAGAATGGTATTTATCTTGGGTTAATCATTTGATTTGCAAAGCTTTCAAGGAATGAAATCTTATTTTATGTTTTTTCTAAATGGTAACTTGCAATCTATTGTTGAAGTTGGCACTGTGAATGGATTAAATTGTGTGTTAATCACAAGTTAATTTTGTTCTGCAGTTTTAGTTAGAAATTCCTCGAAAGGCAACAAGTCTAGTAAACCTGGATGAATTAGCATTCTCTTCAGTTCCAAGCTCTGATATATCTTTTTTATTTCTTTAAAAAACCTGGTTAAAGTAGGTTTTAAGTTTATGTTTGATCTTAGAACGATCCAGAAGGTCAACACCAGTAGGCCCCTTGAACATTACAGTTCACATCAACCATTGAGTGAAGTCAGCACAGTCGAGAACAGATTACCAAGACCTTGGGAGTTAGGTATCCATGTGTTATTCTTTATCTTTCAGTAGAGAAAAATAGTGATATTTTGTTTAACTATTGTTGTGCTCATTGTGACCATCAACAGGAACTACAATGGATCCTTCAAAGATCCAAGCCATCATTGATTTCCCTATGCCCACTAATGTTGCAGAGGTTCATAGTTTTCTTTGTTTGGTAGGTTATTACCGATGATTTGTATAGGGTTTCTCGAGGATAGCCCACCCCATCACTTCTCTTCAAATGAAAGGGAAGAAGTTTATTTGGTCAGATCAGTGTCAGGAAACCTTTTAGATTATTAAGGAGAGGTTGACTAGCACACCTATCTTGGCAGCTCTTAATCCTACTGTAGATTTTATGGTTTGTACAAATGCATCTTTGGAGGGTTTAGGACAAGTGTTGATGTAGGATGGTCTCGTGGTTTCCTATGAGTCTCACAAACTCAAGGATCACAAGTTGAAATATCCTACACATGATCTAGAGTTAGTCATTTTGGTTCATGCTTTGATGAGATGGATGAATTTCTTGTTGGGGAATCAGTTTGAGCTGCACAGTGATCGCCATAGTTTGCAGTATATTTTCACACAACCAAATTTGAATGCTAGATAGAGCTAGTGGATGGAGTTCATGTGTGAGTATGATTTTGAGGTGAAATTTATTCAAGGAAAAGAGAATTTGGTGGTGGATTCTCTTAGTCGATGAATACATGAGCTTTTACTAGTGATTCTTTGAGTGGACTTGAGGAGTCAGATCCTTACAACACTTCCTATAGATAGTTGGTATTAGGAGGTGAGGTCTGAGATTGAGTCAAGAAGAGCTTTAGAGGGTAGATTTGTAGGTTATTCCCTTGAGTTAGATGGCCTTTTTTGGCACTTGGATTTCATTTTTGTTCCTTCCCCAAGAGATCTTCATACTTTGATCATACCAAAGGCACATTGAGCACCCTATTCAACTCATTTGGGTGTCAAGAAGATGTACGCAGACCTTTGTCAGCTATACTTTTGGGAAAAAATGAAGAGGGATATTGCTAATTTTGTGTCGAGATGTTTGGAGTGTCAAAGAGTGAAGGTAGAAAATCAACATCTTATAGGTCTTTTATAGCCACATCTGGTTCCAAAGTGGAAATCAAACATCATTTCATTAGATTTTATTGTTAGTTTTCCAATGTCTTCTCATCGGCATGATGCCATCATGGTCACTATGGATAGGTTGACTAAGGTGGCACACTTTTCTCTTGTTTGATCCTCATACAATGCTTCATCATTAGCCATAATTTTCATGTAGTATATTTTCAGGTTTCATGAGATTCCTCGTAGGATTATCTCAAATAGAGATCTAGTGTTCAGTTCAGCTCTTTGGACATCCTTGCAAAATGCATTAGGGACTCAATTGAACTTTAGTTCAACTTATCATCTAGAGACCGATAGGAAAATTAAGAAGGTTAATCAAATCCTTGAGGATATGCTTCAAATGTACATTATGGATCAACAGTCTCGTTAGGAGGATTATTTGTATTTGGTGGAGTTTGCATATAATAATGGATACCATATCTCTATTGGCATGCCTCCTTTTTAGGCGTTGCATGGTCATCCTTGTAGGACCCCGTTGAGTTGGGATCATCTTGAGGAAAATCTAATTCTTGGACTGGAGATGCTTTAGGAGATGGAGTAACAAGTGATTCACATTAGGGAGCATTTGGTGGCACCCTAGGATAGATAGAACAAATACGTAAATAGTCATAGGGTTGATCATCAATTCTCAGTTGAAGACCAGATATTCTTGTGAGTACGCCCACAAAAGAGTTTGATCCATTATGGAAAAGGCTCTAAGCTTGCACCATGCTTCATTGGGACATTCAAGGTTTTGGAGAAGATTGGTCATGTTGCATATTCTTTCTTTGCCACCCAGTCTAGATCATGCATTCATGATGTGTTTCATGTTTCTATTCTCAAACCTTATTATCCAAATATTTTTCATGTTCTTGATTGGAATGCCTTACTGGTAGAGGATGAGAAGCTAGCTTTAGAGCCTATGGGCATACTACAACACATGAGACTCACCCTTAGGGGTCAAGACATTGAGCAGGTAAGGGTCCAATGGGATCCTAACGATGAGTCTTTTACTACTTGGCAGGATGCATCCAGGATGTGAGAGTTGTACCCATATCTATTTGCAGGCTTCCAAGAGTAATCCTGGTTCTAGGGGGAGGACGTAGTTCCTCTCAATTTTTTTTCTATTACTAATAGTTACTTGTTTGTATTTGGACATTATGATACTTTTCTTGGTATTAGATTCACATTTATGATGATACTTTACTACTAATGTTTATGCATATTCCATGCTTAGTAGATCAATTTAATTCATTGTGTAGACTGTTGTTGCTATGGGCACCATGTGATTATTTGATTTGTGTTCTTATCATGTTGTTAACATCTCATTATTGTGCATTGATGTATTTTGGTGAATAGGAACAATGTCACATCACTCACTTGTAAGTGCCTTGTGACGTTGCAACTTTCCCTTTCACAATGTGCCTAACTGTATGACTATGAACATGTTTGACTATTTTGGTTTGTTGTAGGTTGTAGGTACTAGGCATTGACTCCACTTGAATGTTCAGGTTTTAGCGTGTCTTAAACCGAATGGAAATTTTTGATGGAGATAGAGTTTGGTCCCTTGTTGAGCCATCATCCTTGACAAGGATGAGTATCTATTTTCACACCCTAGTAGTGTTGTCCGTATGTGATTTGGTTTATCTCTGTTGTCATGGTCTTGCTTTCCATCTTCACTATGAGGTCAGGTATTGCTTGGTATTTTGTACATTTGATTTAATTTGGGTTGATTAGTACTTTGATTGATTATTACATGAAAATAAAGATATTGAAATTATAAGGCATTGTGATAATTAATTTTTTTTTTTCTATAATTGAGGTATTGATTAAATAAAATATTATTAATTCTTTTATTTGTATTAAATAAATTAAGATTATTTCAAAATAAAGAAATATAAAAATAAATATATTAATTAATGTGAGGTGCAAATAGAATCAAAAGGTAAAGTTAAAATTAATAAATTAAATATTCTAAAGTTGATTAATTAAGTGTAAACTAAATAAGGATAAGTTTTATAAATAAATATATTTGAATAGTGGTAGTTAACAATGGATGGGAAATTAAATAAAATAATTAAATTAAAGAAGTGCACATGCAGGAACATAGATTGTGGAAGTGGTAAATAAATTGGTTATTTTGGCTGAAAGAAAGAGGACTTTTCACAATATCTGGAAACTAATCTTGTTTTCTCTGCCCATGAGTTTTCCTTGTTCTTGGAGGATTTCTTCTAGTTTGGAGGTTTTAGAATTGGGTTTTGCAATGGTTGTTGATTTTTGAAGAGTGTAGAATCTTCAATCTGGGAGTGGCAAGCTCAACAACAATCTTTACTTGGGCAAGTCGGAGAAGCCAGGTTCCCTCGGTAATCTCAATTCTAAATCTATAGAAAATGAAATGGAGTGCTTGTGTTTCTTTTTAAAATAAAACTATAAGTCCCCAACCCTATTAGCATCCATTATTGTCATGATTTCTATTAGTATATTTTGATATTATTGGTTTTTTTATCAAAATAGTAAAATAGATAATTATGCCTTGATATAAATCTGGTAACGTATGTTGTATAAAGTGTAAGATGTGATGTGTGCTGCATGAGTCATGAGGATAAAATGTAATTCATTTTGTGAATTTAATTAATTCCTTGAGCATGATTCAAATCATAGAAATAATTAGTTAACTATTATTATTCTCACTCCACTATTCATTTCATGCTATAGTAAAGAAAGGACCTCTTAATGACGTAAGGAAGGAATTCATTATCTATTAGTGTAGAATTTTAGCACTTGCATGCATAATGATAGTGTAAGTATTATAGGTCCTGTTATAAGAATCATACCCTTTTCAAGATTACCCTTTTCTATGCACATGTATTAACCTATATTAGTGAATTTTCTCATCTATGATTGTACTTCATAATTTGATTTTGGAAAGAAACTATTTTAATACTATTGATTTATTTTGTTGATTAGATAATTATATTGAAGCTTCTTCATTCCAAATAAAAAAAAGTTGACTTTATCTTAACACTTAGATTATTACTAGGGGAAAAACATCCTTTGAATTTATTGGGATGTTATTTTTAACATTACCAATATTATCTTCTATGTACTCATCAAGGATACCTTTAGAATTAAAATTGTAAAATTCCCAACATTGAGTGGAAAAAATTGGGCATTCTTATCTGTAAGATAAAGTCATTCTCATCCAAGGGGAGCAAGGAAAATATGTTGAGGTATGCAAATTCAAATATTATCCAAATTGATGATGTACATGTGAATGTTTCATTTCAATTATTAATCTTATGATGAACTAACAAGTATTCAAGTAAATGTAAAAAAATAAATACGAGAAACAAGAGAACCATGAGAACCATAGTCAACCCACTCCACACGGTGGATTAATGTATTGTTTTGTCTTTGTATGGTAATTGGGTATTTTATTTTAAGTTTTCTTGGGTGTAGTGTGGAGTGTAAAGTATGCTTTGCATGGGAAATGAGGTCTCTCATTTTTCTACCATATTTTTTGTCTTGTTTTAAATGGAGAAATTTCCACATTGAGAGGGGGAAAAAACATTGGTATATGTATGTGGAAGAAATGGGGGAAAAGGGGAGGCTGAAGAAGGAAGGAAGAAAAAAATCAACACTTCACAACCACCTTATTCAAGGTATGAATCTCTCTCTAGTGAAATTCATGAATATTTGTGTATATAAATGTGTAAAATGTTAGTGGTTATGGGTCATGCTTGAACATCCTTGCATCCATTATATGTCTGAAATCTTCTTTTTCCATTCTATTGGGAGGTATTTCTTAGCAATGTCTCAGTTGGAAAAAAAAGGGTATTCCCTATGTGAAGAAATTGGTGTAAATTTTTTTTGGTATGGAATGTAACCCATAGGCTTCTCATAGGCTCTCTTGGCCAGGGGGTAATGGTGAGAGCCACAAGGGCTTGATGACCGATTAATGGTTGGGTGGAAACTGTCCTTCTATCCCTCGTGTTTTATTTTTTTTCTTGAGGTCCCAAAGTTATAGTTGGAAACTTTTTCCCTCTAAATTTTTTTTGCTCACTGGCTTATTCCAAGATTAGAAATTTTATACAGCAGTAAACACTAGTTCCTTCCTATTACTGCAAAAGAAGAGGATATATAAAAAAATGATAAAGGAAATATGTGTAAATTACATTTATTTTTATGGTTGCATATTCCCCAAATGGTTGGGGTTTGAGATATTTCTTCAGTAAGGTGAGAGGTAGGGGAAATGCAAGAAGACGAGTCCACGAAATGTGAAAGTTTCTTCCTTAGGAAAAAAATGAAATTAGCTTGCAAAAAAGGGATCTCACTTTTTAATAAATGGGATCTCGTTTAACTTCAGTATCTAGAGCCTAAATTTAAAAAATGGGATCCCGTTTTGAAATTTTTCCAAAAATGGAAAGTTTTCAAAACGGGAAAAACCATTTTTTTATGGTTCTACGAAACAGGATCCTATTTTGAAAATTATCAAAAATATAAAGTTTCCAAAAATGGAAATTTTTCAAAACAGGATCTCGTCGATCCATTTTGTAGAACCATAAAAAAAATGTTTTTTTTATGAAACGGGTCGCTTTTTTAAATTACAAATTTTTGGGTGGGTTTTTGGCTTATTTTTTGGTTCGGGAAATGGCTTGGGGACTCGAACCTAAGCTTTGGACATATGTCTGAAGAACTATTTTGATTTTTTTTTTATGAAATTAAAACTCATTATAGATGACACAATACAAATTCCAAATATGTAATTTTTTTATAATTTGATTAATTTTTCTATTTTTCAATTAATTTCTAATGAAACTAGTTCATAAACTTGAATTATCAGGGTTTTTTAGTATTTTAATAACTTTTGATCAACATAACATTTTGACGAACGGATTGCACGAGAACAAACTTTAGAAAAATCTTTTCAATTTAAAAAAATAAAAAAATGATAAGTTTAGGTCATCTTATGAGTGTCGTACATGACGATTTTTCAAAATGACAAATATGCCTAATAATAATTATTATTATTTTAAATATTCAATAAAAAATTACAAGAAATATAAAAAAAAGCTTTAGTGAGTCACAAATCTTTTCCCAAAAGGATTTAGAAAAATATGATAATTTAGGTCAAAATATGGATGTCGTATACGTGCATGGTATGGTAAAAAAAAGTGACTTTTAAATAGTGGGTTTTACAAACGCCTATTGAAACTCAATTTCTACAATTTTGGTATTGAAATAAATTACATATTTGGAAACTAGACTCTAAGTGTTACATTTTATGATTAGTGACTTTTATGAAGATTCCATCTCTAAGTGCTTCAAATTTTAAGGTCAAATGTGTCAAATTCTGAAAATCAAGGAAAACACCACTTTTTGGCCAAAAGGTCGACTCAACTTCTTGCCGGCACCCGTAGCTCTCTGCTAAAAAAGAAATAAAAATATTTATAAATCAAAGGTATGAATACATGATTGAGTGAAAAACATGAAGATTTTAAATTTTAAGTTTCTAATACAAATTTGGGGCAAGTTTCTCTCTAAGCTATTTAACTCCTGTTGATTTCTCTTAGTAAAAAGAAAAAGAAGAAAATAAAATTGCTATATGTTCCTGTAAAATGACTCATACAACATGCAGCTATAAGCTCGGTGGCACAGTTAACTAGAGACAAGATCTATTGTATTCAGGCATAGTTTATGTGTTGGAATTTCTTCTTTCCCAAGTAACATATCCCAAATAGAAATAAAAATAAAAGATAAATAAAATAAAATGGAAGGAATAATAAAAAATAACAATAACAATGCATTAAACAAAATCTAGGGAAAATAAATACAACCTAGATCTGTGCTAGCGTGCACTTCTCCATTCCATAAGAAAACACACAATAGATTTAGAAAGAGGTGGACTTTGTAAACAATTTTATGTTAAAATTTCTGGTATAAGTTTATCTTATGAATACTCATTACAATCTACCACAAAATATCCATATTCAACATGCTTGTTTACATTGGAAAATGTTGATGGAATTTAGTTTTCATTTTTTTGTTTATGGTGTAATGCTTACTCATTAAAATATCAATAAAATTAATAAATTAGACAAAAATAATGAAACAAGTATGATAACAGGAGGAAACTTATTTAAATCCAACTTAATAAACTTCATTAATATGATAGTATTATTTCATTTTAATTTGATTGGTCAAATCAAGAGCAACGAAAAAGTACAGAAAGATATTTCCATTCTATTGTTCAAGCATGGAATCCTAGACAAGATCCACATCAACAAAACATCCAAGCATGTTAAAAATAACTTACAACATAAGCATATCATATATGTTGTCAACTATTTGTAGATTACCACATAACTAGTCAATTTATTTGAATGTCACATTGTAGACATTCAAGAATTTTCCTCAACATCCATGTCTGAAAAATACAATACAACTTGCAGAGATCGATGTTGATGATGACTATGAAGAGCAACTAAATTTTGTAGAGAGACACATAGTATGTAGGGAAGGTGCATGCCTACCAAAAAAAGGAGGAACAATGGTTTGTAGGTAACAATTTTCATTAGTAAAAAATATTTATATTCAAATCAAATGTAACATGATTCTAAACTAAAAACATAAATTACTTATTCATATTCATAATAGGTATAATGCTCCTTGGCCATTGAATTTGGAGGGACCCAAATTACATGAAGACATAGAAACAGGTGAAATTTTTTTTGAGCCAGTGAGGAATGATGATAGAGTAAACAAACACAATCGTTACATATTGAAATTGTGGAGAGAAAATATAGATTGGAAACCTATTCTTTCCAAACATGTTGTAATCAAATATATTGCAAAGTATGCAGCAAAAGCAGAAAAAAGTTCAGAAACATACCAACACATGTTAATGTGACTTGTAAAAATGGAAAATGTAGATGATTTGGCTGCAAAATCATATAGAATACTTTTGAATGAGACTGTCATAGAAAGAGACATTGGAGCTCAAGAGACATGCCACATGCTACTTGAACTTCCATTGGTAGAGAGAAGTAGGAGGTTTATCAATCTAAATGTGTCATGTGAGGTGTTTAAACCCATAAGTGTAAATGAAGAAGAAAATAATGAAGAACAAACAACATCTTTCATCCATGGATATAAAATAAGGCCTTTGTCTATGGAAGGTGTTAGCCTAATTGATGTAGCTAGATCATTGATATATAATCCTAAAAGAAAGAGAGATTAAAAAATGGGAGCCAAGACAAAAAAACAACTATTGTTAGAGTATGTCCAAAGTTTTTATCCATTCCTCCATATGAGTTAGATAAATAGATTGTTTTTTGTTATTCAGAATTATTGTTGTACAAACCTTTTCATGATGTGGATAGAGATATTGGTCATGATGATGATTCAATAAGGCAAAAACTGGGAGTCATTCCATTATAACCCTTGGCACGTGGAATGAATAGCAATTGAAGAAAATGATGAAAACATCAATGATGTTGAAATTGAAGACAATGAAACTCTTCAAATAAATACTACTGAGCATGAATGGGAAATACTACCTGGACTACATCATGGTCAAAATATACAAGTTTCTGAAATAGACATGTTGGGAAGGAGAGATTTTGATAGACAAACAGATTGGTGTGATGAATATCATGGTGAAATCTATACGAATCAAGTAATCAACTTCATCAGTAGCATAAGAGAACATGGATGTCTCATACATGATGAAATACCACAACCTATGAACTACACAACCCTTAGTGACAAACAAAAAAAGTCACTCAACATAATCATGAGACACTACCATAATAATCAAAATGCATCACCCTTGTTGATGATAATTCAAAGAAGAACAAGGATAAGAAAGTCATATCTAATTAGTACTATTAGTCAAGCTCTTAAAAATGCAACATATCTTGGTCCTTCTCTTCTATTACTAGCACCAACTGGAGTTGCAACATTCAACATAAGAGCATCCACAGTTCATTCAAAACTTTGAATCCCAATCAGAGATTTTGGTCAATTGGAAGGAGCGAGGCTCACAAGTTTTCAAGAAAAAATAGAAAATATCAAGTACATTCTAATTGATGAAATGAGTTTCATTGGTCAAAACTTGCTAGAAAACATGGATTATCGACTCCAACAAGCAGTCCCACAAAATGAAAACTGTAACTTTAGAGGTAGATATCTATTTGATTGACCCAATTAATTATTTTATATGGAAATAAAAAGAAATCATATAAATAACAATTATATAACTATTTAACATTCTCTAGTACTCACAATAATTGTTATCAATTTTCTATCAAGAATATCTATCATTTTCGTTGGAGATTTGGGCCAGTTACCTCCTATTAATGATAGACCACCATATGAAAGCAACACATGAGCTAAGTTGCTATGGGAAGAATTCAAAACCGTGCTTACTCTGGATAAAATATTCAGAAAAGATGGAGAAAATATCCATGAACAAAGATTTCATCAACTTTTGAAAAATTTGAGAGATGCAAACCCTACAATCGATGATTGGAAATGGCTTATGACAAGAACCACTATTACATTTCATGCAACAAATAATCAAGAGTTTGATAGTGGTGTGCATTTATTCTCCACAAATGAAAATGTTAATAACCATAACAAGAAAATGTTATACTCATTGAAGCATATTGTTGCACATAGTGTTGCAATAAAATCAGGAAGTGGCGATGCAGGAGAAGAATGCTCAAATGATGAGTTGGATCTAGAATTATTGATATGTAAAGATGCCAAGGTTATGTTAACCTCAAATATACTCATACAAGCAGGCCTTGTCAATGGAGCTTTAGGATATATACAAAACATTGTATACAAGCCTAAAACTGATATATGTAAAATGCATCGAAGGATTAAGAATTATGCCACCTTTCACTTATGACCGTTATGAAAAAATGAAAAATGGTAGACAACTTGCCAAGAGAAAGGCTGAGGAAAATAGATTGAAATATTAGAAGATACTTGATGTAACATGCATATGTTCTTCAATGTTGATTTCATGAGTCTCAAATTCCAAAATGTAATATATGTATATGATATTTAGTTTTATGCTACATTCAATTTTTCTGCTATATAAAAATTCAACAAATTATCAATGTTTCCAGTTACTCTTCCATTTTTTTGTCATGTTTGAAATATATTCAATACTATTTTCCTTATATGATGATGATGCAGGCATGCATCCTATCAAAAATTCATATAAGAACCCAATTGCTAGAAAAAATGAACCTCAAACAAGAACCATTCCTATTGTAGAACTCTATCCGTACCAGAATAGATGGTCAATAAAGGAAAGAGTCACTAGAAAGGGTCAACTTCATCATTTTTACAATGCAAAAGGAGATGGAAAATTGTTTACTTTTGACTTGGTTGATTCAGATGGTGGTGAAATTAGAGTAACATGTTTTAATGCAGTTGTAGAAAATTTTAATGATCGTATTGAAATTGGAAAAGTGTTTCTCATCTCAAAAGGGAGACTCAAACCTACACAAAATAATTTTAACCAAATAAAAAATAAATGGGAAATAGATTATTAGAAACAAAATTGATTGTTGAGTTGTGTTTGGAGGAGGATAGTTGTATACGAGAACAAAAATTCCATTTTACATCGATAAGAGAAATTGAGAACATGAAAAGCAATTCTTTGGTTGATATTATTGGTGTTGTTCTCTCAATCGATAGACCAAACACCATATTTAGAAAGAATGCCACACAAAATAAAAATAGAACCCTTCAAATGAAATACATGTTAGGTTGTATGGTGGAATTAACATTGTGGGGTGATTTTTGCAATAAGGAAGGTCAACAACTCCAAGAAATGTGCAATGTAGGAACTTTCCCAATTCTTGTTATAAAGGTTGGACGAATTAGTGATTTTGGTGGGAAATTTGTGGGAACAATTATTACAACCCAACTCCTTATAAATCCAGATCTTCCTCTCTCACACCAATTGAGATTGTGGTTTGATAAAAAAAGGGAAGAATGTCCATTCTCATTCTATTACAAAGGAAATCTCATCTACAATAGAAGAAAAAATGTTAAAAAGTATCTCACAAATACAGGATCGAAACCTTTCCAACTCTAGTAAACCTTATTGGATAGTGATAAAAGCTACCTTATCTTTCATTAAGGTAGAAATTGTTTGTTATATAGCATGCCCCTTGAAAATTGGAGATAGGCACTACAAAAAGAAGGTAAACACTAATGAAAATGGTTAGTGGTATTGTGGAAGATGTGAGAAAACTTTCCCTGAATGTGATTATAAATATATACTTCAATGCAAAGTGCAAGACCATACTTCATTCACTTAGATTACAACTTTTGAAGAAGTGGCAGAAGAAATTATGGGTGTTACAACAAAATAATTGAATATTTTGAAGCATGAAAAACAAGATGATGTTAAGTTTTCACACATTATACAAAAGGTCCTTTTCAACCAATACATATTTAAACTTCAAGTGAAAAAAGAGACTTATAATGATGAACAAAGGATTAAATGCATAGTCATAAAAACAACAAAGTTTGATTATTCATCTAAGATCAAAGCTTTATTAGACTCGATTGCAAAGCTTTAGGTTTCATAACATTCAAATGCTTGAATGTATATAATGTTAACAATGTATTCAAACATTTGAAAAAAAAAATAGTGGATATATCTAAGTTAGTTAATGCCATTTTGTCATGATATACTTCTTTGATACTGTCAATACTAAATCTAATTATTGATGAACATTTCTGCTTTTAAATTTATTGTTCTTGGTTGATTGTTGTTATAGACAAGTTGGTATGATTTAAAATTTGAATATGTACCCTTATATATGGGAATTGAGATAAACAATGACACAAACAAGAATGAAATCAAATTAATTGCTTTCAAAATTCATATTCATGAAAATGTAAGCATTTTTTCAAGTTAATAGGGATCTTGATAAAGATAACTCTCAGTGTGTTTTACATATATTATTAATTAATATAGGTATGCTAGTTAATTAAATTATTAACTATATTTTATTTGTATTATATATTGAATTGTTAAAAGATGTAAAAATATTAATACTAAATATATAGGAAAATGGTTAAAAATTACATATTTTTCAAAAAATAAAATATAGTGTGTAATTTAAAATACAAATTATATAATTCTTCTAATATTTATATTATTATTTATTGAATATTTTATAGAATTTAAACTAAAAAAATTATTAAAAATTGATTTTATTAATATAAATATATCTAATATAAATTTTGAGTTAGAATGTTAATTAAAAAAATATATTTCATTACATTTTTTATATAATAAAATTATTTTTAATATGTTTAAGAATTATTTTATTTTACTTCAAAATTAATTTATTTGTATTTACTAAATATTATTTAAAAAATATATATATTTGTTTAATATATTAATTTTTTTTATATTATTAATATTTCATAAATAATTTATAAAATATTTTTTAAATATATTAAAATATATATATATAAAAGTTTAATAGCTATATGTGGGCTCGAAGATAAAAAATGTGAGGGTTGCGAATTAGGTTATTTTCTCCATGAAAGGCAGGCTACTGGCAACAGCATGGGATGGGTCCCATCATTTTGATAGCTGACAAACCATTAAAGGCAGGCATGCCATGGTAGGCCATGGATGGGCATGCCATTTTGTATGTTGCGTAGCCTGCTCCATCAAGTCAAAGAAGATCTATGATAGGAGATTAGAAGTTGAGTCTGACCGCATCTCAGTCATTCCCTGCCATCCAGCAATCAGAAATTGCAAGATCGCGATATCACGAGTGGGTGCCACGTGTCTCATCAGATGAAGCCGAAGGAACAATGAAATACATCAGCCGGCCTTAAATACATTAAAATGTGGGTTACTAAAGTTTTTGTGAGATGCACGTGCTTTAAATCAATGCAAATATTATAATCTTGAGGGAAAAGCTGCTTGATAGTTAATAAAAAGGATGGTGACCATTTTGAAGGAGCGAGATCACCGATGATAAAGATCAACAGTTTCCCACCATCCCACGATGGTGCTTTGTAGGATTGCGATATTGCAGGCAACCGCCACATGGATTTCCTTTGTGGTGTATGACATGGTGGGCCCCTTATTGCCATGTTGGCAATTATGTCATCCTAGTTTGAAAGTGGTCATCGATGATTTGATCAAACTGAAGGATTAACAACTCGAATTTAAATCTGCATCAAATATGGTTGGAGCCATTCGTGCAGTGCACAATTGAGCTTTAATGGTGGATGATACATTTGTAGGCGTGATTTGATCGACATAAAATCAATTTTCTTGTTTTGTTTGTATCACAAAGCATTTAACTATTTTGTGGAGGAGTTTTAGAGCTGAAGGTGGAATTGCAAGTTTCTACAACCAGAATTTGGGGTTTCTATGAACAAAGCCATGAGTTTATTTTCTATGCTTCCCAGTCATTCTACACTTGAATTTGGGAAAGGATTGGATGTGCTTTTCAGTGAGTTTTTGATAAACGTGTTAGGGCTATAGTTTAATTATAGACTGTGAGAAATTGCAGTAATTTATTCTGTAATTTCCTATCTTTGGTTAGTCCTAGCTACTTGAAGTGTAACATTGTAACGAAGCCCTAGTTTATCCGAAATGGCACCACCCAAGCAACATTTTGTCCAAGTTTAATATTTAAAAAGAAACATGTACGATGATTTGTTGGATCAATTTCCATTTTCAATGAATGATAGAAAGAAAGGATTGGTTCTGATGTGAGGGAAAATCCTGGGGGAAGGGTTAGTGTATAATTGCTCCAACATTGTTGATGCTAGGGTTCCCCTCATTGACTTGGAAATGTTCAGATTATGGTATGGATAGAGGAATTTTTCTTACCCCTTTTCAAATGGATGGATGTATGACATGGGGAAGTTGGCGGTACCAAATGTGTTCCCTGATGTAGACTTGCTTAGGGCAGTGACCACAAGGTATGACCTCATCACACTGGTAATTAGGGATAATGATGGAAGGTTTCTATTAAACATTAAGATAAATGATATCCAACAATTTTTTTATTTGAGTGAACCGAGTGAAGACTTAGTTCCTATCAATCTTGAGGAAATGAAGTAGGAATATGCAAAGTTGAAGTCTCTTTTTAGGGCTAAGTTGCTTCCATCTCAATTGGCTAGGGTAGGAGGTTCTAGATTTCATATCAGCCCTAGTGACCAGGAACCTTTTTGATTGATTTTTTTTGCAAACCATTTCCTGGTCACTTTCTATTCATTGTGTCAGATTTTGGGTTTTAGTCCAGGTGCGGTAATTCCCATTGCATACATGTTCATGGGGGTGAACATACAACACCCTTACTTCTCTATGACCTATGACTTCACTTCTTTCTTGGTTGTTAGGATGCATGAGGGGTTGTCTAAGCTGTAGAAAAATGATGTCGACACTCAATTATTTTGGTATTCTATATTGATGCATATGTTTATGTTTAAGAATGTTGAATTCTTCTCTGAGAAGATGAAATTAAGGCAATCGGTTGATGGAGAAAGATTGCCAGTACTGATATGGGTTACAGATTTATCTTGTAAAAAGGAAAGCACTAGTTATGTGCAATTTGATAATTGTTTTTCTTCCAGATTAAGGGCTAGATTGATGGTGAATGTACTTAGGACCCCGATGGAATTACATGATTTCCTTAGGCCAAAGGGGAGGAAGAGAGAATTGAAGGTTTTTCATAACTGGGGTGACATTATCCCATACCCAGTCAATACTGTTTTGAGAGAATATGGCTTTCAAGGAGCCCCTCATATACTGCCATACAATGTACCACCAAGAGTGGGATTTGTAGAAGTTAGGTGGCAGATAGGTTGTATTCATGAGGAAAACCTCACTGGAAGGGGTAAGGGAACATTTTTCCCAGATTATACAGTGGTGTCTGATTTTGCATTTTCAAAGGGAGGTTGGACGCATTTTGATAAATTCTTTGTTGATTACCATTTGACATGATGTCCAAAGTAGCAACATGATCCCCAGGGTTTCTTTTCTCTTTTCAAGCAAAGAATAAAAGCTGGAAAATTTGTGCATGAGTTCAACTTCCTTGAGGACCTAATTAGAAATGAGTTTGACCTAAATAAACAGGAGTTTAACAAGGAGAAATGGATATCTTATAGTAAGGTACTAGATGTTGTGCATAAAATGGATCCCAAGGATGATCCACTATTGAAGTTTAGTCCCCACCATAAGAAAATTGATTTTCTGATGGAGAACTTCAAAGAGATTATGGGTAACTTGAGAACCAAGAAGATAAACTTAGAATTGAGTCTAGGTGTACAAGAACAAGGTGCCAGGCCAATTGAAACAAGGCCAGTATACCAGCCTACAAAAATGTGGCCCATTTATAGGAGTAAAAAAGATAGTAGCAGTGATGAGGAAGAAGTGGATAGAAAAGGAAAGCAAATAATGAAGGTGCCTCCACAACCAGGTCCAAAATTCAAAGTGCCTAGGGCAATCAAAATCATTGATTTAGAATCATCACCAGAACATAATCCCTCATCACCACCATCTGATCCAAACCCTAAGAGGCAAACAATTGATCAACCACATGACGATTTGATGGATGAGATTATTGTGACTAATTAGGACATGTAGGTTGGTATGACTTCCCCTCCTAGGCTAGCTGAATTGGTTTTATCTAATTTAGATATGAAAGGAAAAAGTATACAAGATGCAAGAATGGAAGCATGCAAGGAGTTTCTAGATGACAATACATTTGTAAAAACTCATGTATTCTTGCAATTGGTATGGAGGATGAAATTTGAAGAATATCAAGATAAATGTAGGTAGAGAAGAGAACTAAGGCCTAACAAGTTAGACCAAGAGAATGATGAGGAGGTAAAAGCTGAATTAATGGAAGAATTCAAGAACATCACTCTTGAAGAAGGAAGAAAACTAGTGAGTCAGGCTAGTGTATTGATTTTTCCTAAATGGAACATTGCAGATGCAGTGGCCTTTAATGCTATTATGAAGTCCAAGAATCCATTTCAAGACTCTGAAGAAGAAGTCAAGGAAGCATTGCAAAACTCTGCCTTCAGTGAGGAATATGAAACTTTGGCAATTTGGGCATTGGCCCCACAAGGGAGAAAACTGGATGTTTCTGATATTAATCCAAATTTCAGAGGAGGATTAACAATAAAGATAGCTTCAATGATCTCAACCACCAAGGCTATTAATTTGACTGTGAATGTGGCTAAATTGGCCCAAAAGACTACTGAAAGGGAGGAGGCTGAAAAGAAAAGCCTAATGGAAAAGTATAACATTTTGATTGAAGAATACAACAAGATGTAATAGAGGAATTTTGAGTTGTAAACTAAGGTGGAAAGGTTCAGGTATAGACAGATTAGGGAGACATCAAGTGCTCCAAGGACCACTACATTACCTTCCATAGCATGGTCAGTGCCTCTTGCTTCTCCAATTGTTTCCACACCAAGGTCTTCCAGTCAAAATCCTACCCTTACCCCTCCTTTAGAACAAATTTATGAAGAAACAAAGTGCTATGTTGATCCTACGAAGAAAAAGCTCATGCAAAAAATTGATGAATTACAAACATCGGTAAAGGTAAGAGAGGAGGGATTTGTTTCAAAGGAAAAGGAGATTGTTACTACTATTTTGAGGAATTTAAATGAAAAGGTAGATAGTAAATTGCTATCTATACATTCTTTATATTTTTTTTGTTGGAAGCAATAAAGAATATTGATAGGGATTAGGAGGTAGTGATACCAATAATTGAAAATTGGATCCCTAGGGCCAATGATTTGGATATCATGTATAAAGCCTCAAGGTTTGATATTAATAATAGGCCATAATTATTAAATCCTACTCATGTGTTAGTAAAATCATTGCAAGGTTTTCACACCTTACCAGATGACTTGAGTAGGAAGATTAGGGAGTTGGCTAAGAATTTCAATGATTGGAGTAACACATTGTTACCTGATATAATTGATGAGAATGGGAAAATCAGAACACTCCAACAATGGCAGGATCAAGAAATTAAGGTCATTAATGATCAAATTAAATTAATGACTCAGATTATGATTTGTTGGTGAGTTGTATGGATAAGATTATTAGTACTAGCTCATTTTTAGAATCTTTTGAAAGAGATGCAAATCAGGTAGCTGTAAAATCTAATGAAGAATACCAAAAATGGGCAGCTAAGTATTTGATTGAGGAAGAGTAAAAGGAATGAGCTGCTAACAGGTGGTAAATTAGATGTTACAGTTACAACAGTTCCAGTTTTGCATTGATGACATTCTCAGTGTGGGTTTCTTGTGGTTTTTTGTTATTGCATCAACTTTTCTCAGCTGATATGATGAACAAGAATATTCTCTAGGGTGATTGCTTTTGTAACAATTTTTGGAATGTCACCAGGTGCTCCAATTGGCTGGTGACATGTGTACTATCTGGCTCGATGCTTGTTTACTCCATTTTCTATAAGAAGCATTTGAAGGCCATAAGTACGGGTCTAGGTGAAGTTGCAGAGCGAATTGTAAAGATCGATGGTTTAAGAGAAAAATGCAATTTAGGTTTTGAGTTCATGGAGATTTAATGTTATATAACAGTACTAGCATTTAAGTTGCAGTGATAAATTCAAACTCATGTCTCTCCACTGTACATGCATATCTGAACTTTGAATAAATAACTAAGGGTTGTTTCATTCATCTCATTGTTGTGGTGTGTATGATTCTATTTTATCTTTAATTCAAGGAATTAATTAAAATGCTTGAATGGGATTATAGGCGGATATGTTCTGTATAAGGATTTGATAAGTAGTGTTGAGTTAGAATACATATTGATGAGATTATAATGCAATCTTGTCAAGGATTTCATATGTTATGTGTTAAATCTGTCATATATCTTTAGATACTTATGAATTTGAGTCCTGCAATGGATATATGGCACTGATCTAAGTTGTAATTACTTGTATGATTCAATATTTGTTTGTCTTTACCTAGAGCTTGCTACAAATTGCCAATTAATGACTATCTTATATTATGGATTCTGTTGTAATTATCTCATGCTCCAAATAGTTGATATTGCTGATGAACAACCAATTTAATTCAGTATTATCCTATTGTGTTGAGCTATTAAGTGATTATCTGTTAGTGTTAATGTTGTTTATGATAATGGTACAGAGGTTGTAAACACATTAAGGGGTCCCCCTCTAGGGTCTTGCAAAGCCTGAAGTGTAGGAGTATTTGTTCAAGTCCTCGCATGGCCGTAGATCAATCATCATGTGATCTCAGTCATTCCTCGCCATCCCACGATGACCCCACTAGTTGATCGCGATATCACGGGCGAGCACCACATGTCTCATTCAGTGAAGCTGAAGGAATGATAAATGCTTTGATGCATCTTTAATACATTATACCGTGGGTTACATTTATTAATGTCTTAATATTAGTTTATAAATTGAACATTAATTATAAATATTTTAAAATAAATTAAGTATTTCGATCTAAAATTTTAATATTTGACATTACAAATAAAATTAAACTAAATTATAATTTTTAAAATCCATAAAATATTTATTATCTATTTAGTTTTACTAATTATCTAATACAATACAATTAAATTAAATTAAATATTATTTTATATTAATTAAACAATTATTAATTAGATTTTTAGAATAAATTAAGAAATAAGATCTATATAAAATCAACTTTTCTATTTTTTTCTTTGTGTCCAAATCATTTCATTTTCTAAAATTATACTAAATTCTAGATATCATAATTAAACACAAAACTTTATTCTATTCTAATCCTAACCCTAGTTAAACCCTAACCCTATTTGGACTTAACCCTTACCCTACTTGAACACTAAATCTAATTGTAATTGACCACTAAGCATAATTGAATTCTACCCCTAACCCTAACCCTAACTCTAACTAAACCCTAAACCTAACTCTAACCAAACCCTAACCCAAACCTACTTGATTCATAATCCCAACCCTAACCCAAACCCTAATTGAACTTTAAAACTAACCTTAATTAAGTATCAACCCTAATTGAACATTTATTGAACACTAGTCCTAATTGTACCATAACCCTAACTTTGAAATGCAATTGAACCCTAATCCTAACCCTAACACTAATTCTTATCCTAATTGAACCTTAACCCTGACCCTATTTGAACTCTTATTAAATTCATAACCTTAATTAAACCCCAACCTCATCCTCAATCCTAACCCAAATTGAACATTAATTGAACCCTAAACCTAACCCTAAGTGAACACTAATCCTAATTTAACTCTAACTTTTTAGTTGAAAATATTAAAGTGCCTTAGATTTTCCCATTCATCATCATTTATCATTCAATTCCTAATAGAACTCCAAAAATTTATACTTTTATAATCTTTTAATACACACCTAATATTAAGGGTTTAGTGTTTAAGGGTTAAGGGTTTAAGAGTTTAGAGTTTAAGGGTTAAGGGTTTAAGGTTTAGGTTAAGGGTAGAGGGAGAGAGATAGAGAGAGGAGCTGAGAGTGAGAGGGAGGGTAGAGGGTAGAGGGCTTTAAGGGTTTAGGTTAAGGGTTAAGGGTTTAGGTTATGGGCAGAGGGGAGAGAGATAGAGGACGAAGTGAGTGAGAGATAGATAGAGACCCAAGAGAGGGAGAGGGGGTGGAAGGGAGAGACTTGAGAGAGAGAGATAGAGGGTAGAGGGTAGAGGGTTTAAGGGTTTGGACTTTAAAGGTTAAGGGTTTAGGGTTTAGGGTTATGGGTAGAGGGGAGAGAGAGAGGGGGATTCATCTCACTGTTGTGGTGTGTATAATCCTTAATTTAGCTTTAATTCAAGGAATTAATTAAAATTCTTGAATGGGATTATAGGCGGATATGTTTTGTATAAGGATTTGATAAGTAGTATTGGGTGAGAATGCATACTGATGAAATTGTAATGCTATATTGTCAGGGATCTTATAAGTTATATGTTATGTATTAAATATGTCATAAACCTTTAGATGCTTATAAATTTTACTCTTGCAATGGATATATGGCACTGATCTAAGTTGTACTTATTTGTGTAGTTAAATAATTGTTTGTCTTTTCCTAGAGCTTGCTACAAATTGCAAATCAATGACTATATTTTACTATGGATTGTGTTGTAGTTATCTCATGCTCCACATAGTTGATATTATAGGTGAACAACCAATTTTATTCGATATTATCCTATTATGTTGAGCTATTCAATGGGATTATCTGTTATGTGTTAATATTTTTATGATATTGGTACAAAGGTTGTAAACACATTAAGGGATTACCCTCCCGGGTCTTGTAGAGCCTAAAGTGTAGGAGGCTTTTTAAAGTCCTCGTCAGTTGGTCTAGGTCCTTCGAGCTTCTCTTGATTGGAATTGGCAATCCCATTAGTAGATTAGAAGACCAACCTGGTTATACTATAGAAAAAAAACCAACACCCTCTACCTTTAACCCTAAACCCTAAACCATTAACCCTTAAACTCTAAACCCTTAAACCCTATACCCTCTATCTCTCTCCCACTCTAAACTCTAAACTCTAAACCTTTCCTTGTATTATTTTATAATTTTCATTATTATTATTTATTTTACAATTACATTTACAAATACACATACATATGCATTTACTATTTTCATTTATTTCTGGTGTAGTTTAATAGTTTGATCAATTTCATATTATATGTGTTGAAGACTTTAGAATTTAAATTACATTAATTTATGGATATGTTGTATAGATATAACACTAAAAAAACTATATGCTCTTTTCATTTACACTTGCATTTAGAAATACACATTTATATACATAGATATAGATTTCTTTAATGATATGTTGCATTTATTGTTCTAGAAGAGCATCCAGTAATTGCATTTACATTTACATTTAAAAATACATATACATACATACATACATACATACATATATATATGTGTGTGTGTGTTTATGTATATCATTTATATTCAGTATTTAGAAAGAACCCATTAGGTCTGCACATGGATAAAAATTCATAAAATCAGATCTTCCATACATGTTTTGTTGAAACCTAGGCTTGAACCTCTCATTTCACATGCTTTTCTTCACAAAACTCTTGAGGACAACAGCTATACCTTCTTTATTTCTCATCCTACGCCCTATTCATGCATACTACAATTACAATAGTATCCGTGGGGCCTCTTACACAAGCTACAATAATCACAAAAAGTGTAAGAGCCCCTTTATATCATATTTGGACTACAAAACCCTCAAAAATAGGCCAACCGAGTTGTATGCAAAGAAATGAACCTTTCTAACTCAAATCAACACCATAAGCCCTGAAATCATATTCAAATAAAAGCTAGCACATATCTTCACGACCTGGAATTGATTTCACATCAAAATATGGCTACATGTGATCATACAATGCTGCATAACAGGAAAAATACAATTTTTTTGAAGAAAAACATAGATTTTTTAGATGTCAAGAGCTTGTATTTTAAATCCTCAACCATCTACAACCATTACAATGATCACTTTATGCCTTTAAAGGAATTTACACATCAACCACTAAACAACCACCTCTATAACTGACTTTTTAATCTTTTATGATCACATGAAACATAAAACACACTAATTTCAAGGTTGTTAACATCACTATTGAAATGTTTTAATTTTTTGACCTCTCAAACATTAAAAAATACATCATTAAATCAATTATGTAATGGCATAAAAATTAAAAATATCATAAATTAATTATGTAACCACATAAGTCAAATATAATTCTATCAAGAAATTTATATGAAATAAATAATATAATCGCATAACTTATACATTTCAATGTCATTCATCTTCTTCTTCATCCAACCCTTTGTCTATATCATCCAATCCATATTCAACATTGTAAGGATTGGTCATATCATCGTCATCGATATCAGTTTTGATAATGCCATCATCGACACGGATATAATCTTCATGAACATTAACTCCTACATCATCATAATCTATTTCCTCCTCTTTGACATATTCGTCAGGGACATCATCAACTAACTGTTGGTCCTGATCATCATCTACATTATCTTCTAGTTCTTTGGTCTCTTCTTATTCCACCACATTATACTTTACCAGCCTTCCTCTTGGATAATGTCTAACAACAAATGACCAACCTGGTTTACATGGAACATTAGTCACTTGAAAGACTGCAGTTATACTAGAATCACAAGTTTTCTTCATGTTATCCAACATTTTGTTTTGAAATTTACAACCATTGCACCACATAGCCTTGTGGTGTTTCACCTGCAATATGTCAAACATGTAAAAATTATTGCAATATCGTCAGTTGATAAACATATTTATTCTTGGCCGAATGTATGCAAAGAAAACAATCTCAACATATATATACATCAATATAATTGAAAATAATTAAATACTATGGGTGATTAATATATTTATACGTACCTTTTTATCTCTTAAACCATATGCTAAATCAATTTCCCTTTGTGTAACATTGGAATCTCCATTATGATGAGCTTCTTTAACCAATGAAGCCACACCTTCCCATGTTAATATGCAACCAGATTGTTGACATCGTTCAATCCATACCATCATCCAATCAAGATTGTTGGCAATGTACAAATATAGTGCATCCCACTCTCAACCAATTGTATCAAAAAAATTTGAAATTCACAAATGACATATAATTAGTTAAATACCACAATATATTACCTTAATTTATAATTCATGTATATTGAAGATTAAAAATTAAATAAGTACAATATACATAAAAAAACATATGTAAAATGTATTCCAATTAATCTCCATGACCATCTTATAATTACCTCTCACTTTCCTAAATCTACCTTTGCCCATTAGGTACTCCCCTTCAAATTTCTTAATGGAGTTGGGATCCCAAATGCGATCTACATGGATCTTTGCTGCAAAATTAGGAATATATTCACTAATGTACACCATGGTCTAGTATACTATATATCCCTCCACCATAGAACCCTTAGGATGTTCTTTTTTTCTAACAAAAGCCTTCACAAATTTCAAGTGCCTCTCAACCATCCACATTGACCTTGTGTGTACAGGTCCACACAATTCAATCTCCTCAACCTGGTGTATGAGGTAGTGTTCTTGTGCATTGAAAAATGTCGAAGGTAGACAATTTTTCATTTCACACATTAGATGAGAAATTTTTCTCTTCCAATAATTTATATCTTCTTTATGGATTTCTTTAGATGATGGCCACCTACAAGTGATTCAAGGCGCGGATATATTAACAAGATTTAACAAAAATATATAGTATATTACATAACAAGTAAAATAAATGAAAATTATAAGATGTATTCAACGAATTGAACAAATCTCGCTACTTACCTCATGTATTTTCCAAGATCATATATAACTTGCTTGACATTGTTGTCAAAGTTGTCTGGGAGAGATAGAGGTAGAATGTACTGCAACAATTATAAAATGATCTTTTCATTATTTTTCCAAAAGTAGTAAACACAATACACTAAAAAGTGCATGCATTATACAAGTGCATATAATATACTAGAATAATTACCTTAATGAAGGTATGCCAATCATGTGTTTTCATCCGTGACCCAAATTCACCTTTCTTTGTTATTATATTGTTTATGTTTGCAACAAATCCTGTGGTAAATCAAATTTTTTGTATGACTTATTTTATAGCATTGCTTTGTTGCTCTATTAATAACCAAGGAAGGGCACTTATATTAATTTGGTCTCCATCGCTATTTAATTGAATGAAAATTTTCATTGCATGATTGGCTTTCTAAATGTCACTACAAATTTTGACAATTTTTTCTTTGCAATTCCTTCCATCCAATATTTTCCATAGCATTTATGTTACATTCTTTTTAATATGCATTGTATCAAACAAATGCACAATTTGTAGCTGCTCATAGTAGGGCAACCTACTAAATTGTCTGGGATAACTTTCTAGTCCCTGTAGAAGCCAACCATTAATGCCTTGATGACGTTCATAAAGAATATAAGTTAAAAAAACTAACAATGACAATCATTGTCAATTACAACATGAGTAAACACAACACAATATAAAAATATAAATTCAAAAATTATCATATATGATAGATAAACAATTTGACCTGATGTATAACCTTGAGAATTAATTCTATTATATCACAATTTCATAGGCGATGTGTCATTCTTCGTGGTTTTCATGTAGTCTCCTCTTTCCCATTGAAAAGATGTTTTTTAGTAGTTCGAAACTTATGATTTCTATGGAGGAAGTGCCTATACTCATCAAACACATGCTTTCCTAAACTTGTTGAATGATGAGATTTCATCTTTGGACTACAAATTGGACATGCAAATTTTCCCTTTGTTTGAAGACCTACTAGATCATATATAATTAGATTAAATATGTCAATTTTTATAATTATATATAATGAATAGATTATTTTAAAAACATGCATGATATCTGCTTCATCAAATTAAATATTGTTAAAGTGCAGTCGAACATTATAACATACCACAAAAATGTGTTAGCCCTATGGCATCATGAATTGTCCATACAAGCATTGCATGGAATTGAAATTGTCTTTGTCATATTGGTCTAGAGACGCCATACATAGTGACATCATTCCATAACTTTAGTAACTCATCAATAAGAAGCTCGATATATACATTCATATCTTTAACTTGGTACTCACCTAGTTGAATGAACATAAACATTACATAATTATTATAACCATTTTACTGCAATATATATAAATTAATGTACATGACTATTGAATGAAAAAAATATAAGTCATTATGCAACAAATTATTGGAAATATATGTCTCAATCCCACAGGCTAAAACCTCTAATAGAGCCAAGTCGGTGTGACATACTTTGTGTCTGATTGACTAGTAGTTGAAACCTTGGTGAACAATTCTGGTTGATGTGACCTTGCTTCAGTCATGCCAAATGGATCTATTGTTGTGACATTATGATCACTGTGATAATTTAAATCTCACTCCACCCGAGTTGATCTCTTGTTGACAGGTTAGTGTCAAGTGGTGGTCGGGAATCCTCATGGCAATTGGAGTCTTCGGGGTAACATGAAGGCTTCGCTATGAGCTCTCATCGATGAAGGAAAGTATCGCCTACAGTATACACTCAAAGTAACATATGGTGGCATGGTATGAAGTCTTAACGATGTGAGATGTCTCACCGACAACTCTATCTTGGAGGCATCAGGGTAACACTAAGGGTTTGGTAAGAACTCTTAGCGATGGAGAGAAGTCTTGTCGACTGTTGTTTGGTGCTTAGTATGACTTAAGACTTCTGAGTAACATCTCAGTGATAGCGGTAAGTCTTGCCAACTGATGAACACTTCAAAGTAACTTTTGAACCTTGATATAATCTCCTGGTGAAGAGCAATGGTCTTGCCGAAGGGAATACTAATGTCTATGTGAATTTGGAGCTTCGGTATGATGTCTCACTAATAGCGATAAGTCTTGGTGATAGCAATACAAGTAACTTCAGTATGAGGTCTTGGTGATGCGGCGAAGTCTAAGCGATAGCTTTCTGGACTTGGTGTAACATCTTACTGATAGTGATGACTCTTGGCGATATCAATAGACAGGTCTTGTGGCATCAGGGAGACACGATTAGTGTCTCACCGACATGCCAACACAGATTGAAACCTTTGACCAAGTGAAGACTATCCTACTTGGTTTGTATTCGACCAATCAAAGAAGTCGAATGGGAACCGCTAGTAGTTGGACTGTTGCGGCCATTACTGAAAGGAAGTTTGATAGACCATGGGCATGATGGATATACTCATAGATTGTAGATGTTGTCTAGTTCGATGGTTGCATGAATTGTTGGATGTATAGTTCGATGTCTGATCAGAGTGAATTGAATTCTAAGTGTATTGTAACTTAAGTGTTATGTAGCAAGGTTGATCATTTTGAATGTTGTTGTAAATTGACATTAGAGAGAGTCAAGCCCGTACTCTATATGTAATTTTTCATTACTGTAATACAAAGGGGGTTTTCTTAATGTGGTGGGTTTTTCTCCCATAAGGGTTTTCCCACGTAAATCTGGTGTTCATATATGTGTCTAATTCTCTATTTTTTTATCTCTGTCAAGTGCATCTTAATTGGAATGTAATTGTAAAATTTAAAAGGGTCTCGACATTCTTCCCTGAGGTTTTGACATTAGGAGAGTTGTTTCCGCACCTTATCTTTCCTTACAAGTGGTATCAGAGCCTAGCTAGTTCTGTTATCCTTGTGGGTACGTTGGGGTTTTTGAGTCAATTTCTATTCAGTGGGAGTCTTGTAGAAGTTTGTTAATTTGAATTATAGATTGAGATGGCTAGCATGTCAGGAAATATTGAAATAGAGAAATTCAATGGAAGAAATTTTGAGTTGTGGAAACTCAAAATGGAAGATCTTCTAGTGGATCGTGATCTATGGCTTGCAGTGTTTGGAATGAAACCTATAGGCATGAAGCAAGAAAATTGGGACCTTGCAAATAGAAAGTCTAAGGGGTTGATAAGGCTCTATTTGGCAGACTCTGTTTTTCTGAATGTGCATGAAGAGAATAATGCATCTTCCTTGTGGAAGAGACTGGCATCTATTTATCAGGGGAAGTCCTTGTTGAATAAACTATTCCTAAGGAAGAAGTTGTACACTTTGAGAATGCAGGAAGGAGGGTATGTAGCTGATCATTTAAACACATTCAACATGCTAATTGCACAGTTAACATCTATTGGTGTGAATATTGATGAAGACGATCGCTGTATTCTTTTATTGTGTTCTTTGTCAGACTCTTGGGATCACTTGGTGATGGCTATTGGGAGTACAACATCCAATTTCAAGATGGAAGATGTTGTTGCTTCTTTGTTATCAAAAGAGATGAGAAGGAAATCTTCTGAGATGGTGAAGGAGGCCCTTGCTGTTAGAGGAAGATCGAAAGAAAAAGGCAAGAAAAAGGACAAGAAATCTAAATCAAAATCAAAGGGGAGATCAAAGTCTCCTAGCAAGAAGTCCAAGGTGAAGTGCTAGAATTGTGGGCAACTTGGTCATGTCCAAAAGGATTGTAAAGAGGAGAAGAAAAAGAAGTATTCTTCTGAAAATGATTCTTCTTAGAGTGATGCAAACACCTTCATTGCAGCCTTGGCTACACAGGCATCAGATGATTTCTGGCTAATTGATTCTGGAGCATCTTTCCACATGACATCTCATAGAGAATGGTTTATGAAGTATGAAAAATACAATGGTGGAAATGTGTATTTGGAAAGTGATTCAAATTTGTAAATTGTTGGTTGTGGAAGAGTCAGAATTCAATTCCCTAATGGAAGAGTGAAGGGAATCAATGATGTAATGCATATACCAGGTCTGGCTCAAAATCTACTTTCTATTAGTAAGTTGAATGATATTGGAGTACAAGTCACATTCTCTGGAAATGGCTGCAAGATGACTAGAGGCTCAATGGTGCTAGCAAGGGGTGCTCGTATTGGTACCTTGTACAAGTTGGATGTACATGTTCAATACAACAGTGTCTCTGTAAAGTCACAAAAAGATACTCATGGAGGTAAAGAGGGAAATGTTAATAATTGTGTAAACTCTATGGAAGTTAAACTTCTAGTAGAAAATACTATGCTCTGGCATCATAGGCTAGGCCACCTTGGAGAGAAAGGTTTAAAAACCTTGAAGAATAAAAACCTGGTTGAGGAGCTTGATGATTGTAACCTTGAGTTTGAATTCTGTGAACATTGTATATATGGAAAACATCATGTTTCTTTTTATTCTAGTCTTCATAAATCTTCTAGTTTGCTAGATTATATTCATTCTGATGTATTTGGTCCAATGAATGTTCCTTCTTTGTCTAAGTCAAGGTACTATGTATCGTTTATTGATGATTATTCAAGAAGAGAATTTGTCTATTTTTTGAAAAGTAAATTAAAAGTGTTCAATTGGTTTAAGGAATTTAAGAACCTTGTAGAAAATCAAACTGGAAGAAAAATAAAATGTTTAAGGACTGATAATGGCGGTGAATTTTTTTCTGATGAATTTGAGAGGTACTGTAAATACCATGGGATTAAGAGACATAAGACTACACCTTATACTCCACAACAAAATGGAGTTGAAGAAAGGTTCAATAGGATAGTGATGGAGATAGCGCGAAGTATGCTGAGTAGTGCTGGCTTGGAGGAGAAGTTCTAGGCTGAGGCTATTGCTACTGCATGTTACTTGATAAATCATTCTTCAAATTCTACTCTTGTTGAGAAAACACCTTTGGAAGCGTGGTCTAGTAAGAAGCCCTCTCTGAGACACATTCGTGTCTTTGGATATGAGGCATATGCATATGTTCCAAATGATAAAAGATCTAAATTGGATAACAAGGCTGTCAAATGCATTTTTATTGGCTATAGTGCTGGCATAAAAGGATACAAGCTTTGGAATCTAGATACAGAGAAGGTTTTGTACAGTAGAAGTGTAATCTTTCATGAGTTGAAGCCTTCTGCCTTGGATCTGCAGTCAGAGACAAAGTCTAAAAACCAAAAAGATGTAGTTATAATTCCTCTGACACCGGAGAAAGAGGAATTGAAAATTCAAAATGTACTTGAACCTGAGGAGAGCTCAATTAGTTTTGATAGTTCAGAAGAAGAAGAACAACCTCAACCTCAAATAAGTGAGGAGGTCAACTCATGAAAGAAAGCAACCTGATAGGTATGGGTTCTCTTTGATAGATTCTACTTGTTCCTATAATTTGATTTCTAGCACTGATTCAAACTCTTGGTTGGAAGCCATGAAAGAAGAAATGGCATCATTAGAAAAGAATGATACCTGGAGTTTGGTGCTCTTGCCTAAAGGCAGCAAAGCTGTGGGCTGCAAATGGGTATTTAAGAAGAAAATAGGTCTAGAAGGCAGCGTGGAAAAGTACAAGGCAAGGTTGGTTGCGAAGGGTTATTCCCAAGTAGAGGGAATTGATTATGGGGAAATATTTTCTCCTGTAGCTAAGCTGACATCTATCAGATTTCTTTTGTCACTTGTAGCAGCGTATGACTTAGAGATCAAACAGATGGATGTGACGACAATATTTCTTCACGGTGATCTTGAAGAAGAAATCTATATGTCCCATCCTAAGCACTTTGTTGAAAAAGGTAAAGAAAAACTAGTTTGCAAGTTGAAAAATTCTTTGTATGGGTTAAAGCAGTCTCCTTGAATGTGGTACCAGAAGTTTGATACTTTTGTATTGTCTTTGGGATTTGTAAGATCAAAATCTAATCATTGTGTGTATTATAAAGTTGGAAGTGATCAAGTGCTTATTATTGCTCTCTATGTTGATGATATATTGTTCATAGGCAATAGTAAGTTGGTCATTTATGATCTTAAGTCTCAGTTTTCTGCTAAGTTCAAAATGAAATATTTTGGTGCAACAAGGTATATTCTAGAGAGATTTTGCATGAATGATTGCAAGCAGCTAGTTGTTCCAGTCTTACAAGGAATGAAGCTATCTATTGAAGACTATCCAAAATATCCTACTGAGATGGAGGACATGACCAGTGTACCCTATGCTAGTGTTGTTGGAAGTCTTATGTATGTAATGGTATGTACAAGGCTAGACATTGCCCAAGCAGTGGGAGTACTTAGTTGGTTTATGGCTAATCCTACGAGGACACATTGGGATGTTGTGAAGAGAGTATTCAGATATTTGAAGGGCACTTCAGAATTTGCTTTGTGTTACCATGGGAACTTGGTTGAATCACAAAGGACTCTTAGCATTCAAAGTTACATGGATTCTGATTGGGCAGGGGATATTGACAGCAGGAGGTCCACCAGTGGATATATTTTCATGATGAATGGTGGTATGGTGAGTTGGATGACTAAACGACAGGCTATAGTCGCTTTGTCCACTATAGAGGTTGAATACATGGCAACTATACATGCTTGTAAAGAAGTAGTTTGGTTAAAACATTTGTGTTCTAACATTGGTTTTGATGCAGGGAAAATAACTATTTTCTGTGATATTCAAAGTGCAATTTGTCTGGCAAAGAATCCTACCTTCCATGCCAGGATGAAACATATAGATGTACAATACCATTTTGTATGAGATATGGTGGAGGATGGAAAGGTCATTTTGGAAAAATTTAATACTCTAGAGAATGTTGCAGATGCATTAATGAAGCCAGTGAGCACAAACAAGTTCAAGTGGTGTGCCAATTCGATGGGCCTTAGTGCCCATGAATGTCAATAGTTTTTTTGTGCTCTGGAGGTTCATGTGTGATCTTCGTCAAGTGGGAGATCGTTGGAAATATATGCCTCAATCCCATAGGCTAAAACCTCTAAGAGAGCCAAGTTGGTGTGACATGCTTTGTGTCTAGCCGACTAGCAGTTGAAACTTTGGTGAACAGTTCTAGCCACTGTGACAATTTAAATCTCACTCCGCCTGAGTTGATCTCTTGTCGACGGGTTAGTGTCAAGTGGTGGTCAAGGATCACCTCATGGAAATTGGAGTCTTCAGGGTAACACGAAGGTTTCGCTATGAACTCTCAGTGATGAAGGAAAGTCTCACTGACAGTATACACTTGGAGTAACATATGATGGCTCGGTGTGAAGTCTTAACGATGTGAGATGTCTCACCAACACCTTTATCTTGGAGGCATCAGGGTAACACTAAGGGTTTAGTAAGAACTCTTAGCAATGGAGAGAAGCCTTGCCAACTATTTTTTGGTGCTCAGTATGACTTAAGACTTCAGAGTAACATCTCAGTGATAGTGGTAAGTCTTGCTGACTGATGAACACTTCGGAGTAACTTTTGAACCTCGGTATGATCTCCTGGCGAAGAGTGATGGTCTTGCCAAAGGGAATACTAACATCTATGTGACTTTGGAGCTTTGGTATAATGTCTCACCGATAGCAGTACAAGTGATGAACTTTGTTATGAGGTCTTGGAGACATGCCGAAGTCTGAGTGATAGCTTTCTAGACTCGCTGTAACATCTTGTTGATAGTGATGGATCTTGGCGATATCAATAGATAGGTCTTGTGGCATTGGGGAGACATGGTTAGTGTCTCATCGACATGCCAACACAGATTGAAGCCTTTAACCAAGTGAAGACTATCCTATGTGGTTTGTATTCGACCAATCAGAGAAGCTAAATGGGAATCGCTAGCAGTTGGACTGTTGCAGCCGTTACTGAGAGGAAGTTTGACAAACCATGGGTGTGATGGATATACTCAGAGATTGTAGATGTTGTCTAGTTTGATGGTTGCATGAATAGTTGGATGTATAGTTCGATGTATGATTAGATTGAAATGAATTCTAAATTTATTATAAATTGAGTGTTCTGTAGCAAGGTTGATCATTGTGAATGTTGTTGTAAATTTACATTAGAGAGAGTCAAGCCTATACTTTGTATGTAATTTTTCATTACTATAATACAAAGGGGTTTTTCTTGGTGTGGTGGGTTTTTCTCCCGTAAGGGTTTTCCCACGTAAATCTGGTGTTCATATGTGTATGTCTAATTTTTTGTTTCTTTTATCTCTTTCAAGTGCATCTTAATTGGACTGTAACTGTAAAGTTTAAAAGGGTCTTTTCATTCTTCCCTGAGGTTTTGACATTAGGAGAGTTTTTTCCGCACCTTAGCTTTCCTTACACAAATAATACAAATGAGATGCTACTACGTTAGAGAAAATTGATGTAAAAAAATACCTGGAACAATCATTGACAACATTATGTGCTCCCTCTTTATTGACATCCATGGAGGAATGTTATTGTTGATAACAAAAATAGGCCACATTGAGTAAATAGATCTCAGCTCTCCAAATGGATTGACACTGTCTGCTCCCAATGAACACCTAAGATTACGAGGTTTTTCTTTAAAGTGTGGCCATTTTTCCTCCATGTCCCTAAATGCAAAACCATTTGTAGGCATTCGAAGAATGTCATCTCCAATTCTATTATGTGCATGGTAATCCATAAATTGCGCTAAGCTTTTGCACCTAAATAATTGTTGCATACGTGGAATAATGGATATATAATGAAAAACCTTACAAGACACCTTTTTTGTTAGTTGATTTGTTCGATATCTACTGATATGACATTTTGGACATTCTGTTGCAAATTCCTATTTTTTATGATATATAATATGATCATTGGGACATGCATCTATTTCTTGATACTCGATTATGATATCTTTCATAATGGTAGATAAATCTTGGTATGAGTGAGGTAAAATGTTTGATGGTGGTAAAAAAATTCACCAATCAATCTACAACAAAAAATAATTTGTTAATATAAATAATATTAATGGCACATATTTCATCCTTTATTTATTAGTGATGAACTAACAACAATTAAAATAAATGAAAAAAGATGGCATATATGACATACCTTAACATCAATGCTATGTTTGATAAACCATTGATAACCTTCAAGTTCAACAACAACAATATAGCAGAGAGAAGATTTGTTTGGGAGCCTTCATAAAGGGCTCGTATGCCTTCTCAAGTACATGTAAATCATGAACATCATCAAAGTCATCCTAATCATCATGATCAGCTCTACCACTAAATGTGTCATGGATCAATGTATTCATACCATCATCTTTAACTGTGTTTTCCGGCGCATGATCATCTTCTTCCATAGGATCATTAACTTCATATTTGATATTCACAGCTCCTTGTTCGTCTGTTTGCAAAACCACATTCTTCGAATCATGATAATCCATAGCATCTGCCCTAGGGTGCCTCACCTTTATAATAATGATAGACAAAAATAAACCATAATCATGATCAAATGATTATATATATATAATGTTAAAATGATATAAACATTTACAAATTCAATCAATATAAGCACATATAATGAATAACTTACCAATGGACAATAATCATGCCCCCCTTGAACATGACCATGCTGCCTACAATGTTTCTTAGTTGTTGTGATTAAAATTCATCTCGTCTTTAAGCCCTTGCAATTATTGCAAGGACAATAACATTTCCCATCGCCCTTTCTTTCCAATCTATCCCACAATCTATCAAGTGTCTCTTCATTTTGTTCTAGACTAATATTATTTGACATGATTTTTATTTACCAAGCTTGACTATTTAAATCTTCAAAAAATATCAAACTCACACTCCAATAATTTTTATTCATAGACAGGTAACAAAATCTAATAATTCTGATATTTTACACCAAAATTTTTTGGCATGCAACCACCCCTACAAAAAGAATATAGTCTGAAGTTAATGACCCCAAATTTTTAAAATACTAATTCCAAAACTTATTAAATTCTTATTTTACTATGATTTCCAACTGTTAAGACTCCTAAAATTAGAATATTGAACTTGATCGCAAACTTCCTACAACGATGGAGGTAGCGAGCTAGTAAGAGTAAGTGACACATTCCTAAGGAGCAACAAGTCTCATCATTGCTAATGTCAATATAGATTTATCATTTTAGTTAAAGATGCAATGTGTCACTTCTTATGATGAGCTTATCCCTAGGGCCCTCAACATTGAGAGAGCCCTAATCGCACAAGGAAGCACACACTAGTAGAATTTGGAAAATAAATGACTAGGTGACTAAAAATTTTAGTTACAACAACTAAAAATGACTGAATTCTGCTCATTTTTTGCAACTCAACTATAAATGAGTAAATAAATTAATAGTTTGGTTGTTGATTAAAAATTATTTAGTCACACAAATAAAAATGACTAAATAGTTAGTCAATTATTTAGTTAGAATCCATTTGAATAAATAATTTAAGGAATCAAGAATATAGCCTACCATAATACTCTAAAACTTTAATAAACATACCCTAAAAATTTTGTCAATATATTATTTTCAGGTGTAGCCCACCAGAATGGAGTTTTCATTTTAATAAACATACTCTAAAACCTTTGTCAAAACATTATTTTCAAGCATAGACCACCGAAATGGAGAAGTGTTTTCGTAAAGAATGACAGAGAACGCTAAGGAGATGTGTGTGAAAGGAGGCATAGGATTCATTGCTGCTTATCTCATTCCTGTTCTGCTCAACAAATCTTACATTGTTCCCCCTACTATTTGTAATCTAGATATTTACTTGACATATATTTGCATAATCTCAAATTCCTTCAGAGGCTTTTGAAGTATCAATGTATCCTATATAGGGTTTAGAATGATTTCTTTTAATTAAAAAAATAAATAAATGATGTATTTCCCTGTAATTAGATAATGCAGAGATCTCCTAAATGTGCCCTAGCACACTATCCTCTTTGGCATTGTATTCATTACTCCAGCTACTAGGGTTTTGCATGTGACATCTTTAATATCTTCATGACCATGGCTTTTAAAAAGATCTTAGTCTTTTCTTTAATAATTTTCATGGTAACCCTTGAGTTCCATAATCCACCTTTGATCTCTTCTACGAATGATGTCTTAAGCTAGACTGCATAGTATGCATATAAAGCAAGTCCTTCATACCTGCCATTGTTCCAAACCACCACTCACTGCCTTAAAAATTTCCTCCATAAGCACAATAGCATGTTTTAAAATCATGGTTGCCAGTGATTGACCATTAAGGTCACCACTTTCATCATGAAGATACAATGAGATTTTTTTTCTTCAAAATCAAGGCATTATGCAAGATAACATTGTGAATTGTTTGTTGTGTACGATTTGATTTTCTTGCACATTTATTGTTTTTCTAACTTCCTTTAAGACTGGGTATTGGACCCTTAGCTACAATCTCAAATAACTCACTCACTATCACTTGAAGATTCCTTTCATAAGCATCCTTCTATAAAATCAAACTATGCCCTATAGACTGCCTACTTACTATAGGGGACTCATTTTTTCATAGAATTGTAGTTTTTAAGATCCTTCAACCTTATTGACACTACTTCATAGTCCACAAGGTATTATTCACTATTCTCCCATCTTTGGTGAGTCTCAAAACACTACTCAAACATGCAATCCACTACCTTCATTATACATTAATGGCTAAGAAGAAACATTGAACCTATGATTACCATTGTTACTTCATTTGAAAAGTCATTCCTTGATTGAATTTGCCTTGTCTAACACTACCAAAAGAATTTGGAAAAAACTTAAGGTCAACAAGGGGGTAAGGAAACTCACTGTTAAAATCTCCACTTTACTATGCAAGGTTTGAGCTTTATTATCTTGTCACTGCTCAGCCTCTTTTTGACTATCACATCTCAAGTGACTGTCATTATTCTTACCGTAGATTGCATTTAAAAATGTTACTAAGCTACATAGTGTGCTTGTTATTGGCTACAATAATTAGATTGCAAGATTTTGTTATTACCTACAATGTCTCAATCTTTCTAGTATTGCTACCTCACTAATCCACTATAGTTATTGTTTATGTTTCTACGGAGGCCTATGGTTTGTAACCTAATCATGCTCTTACCAATGTTTCTGTTGGTATTAAAAAACAACCTTAAATCTTGGGTTCAAAAATTAGTTAGTCTTGAAAAAGTTGTGGTATGGTCTTGGATTCTATCCTAGAGTGTGTGGGAAGCTTTTGTTTGATCATTAAGGTATGTAAACCTTATGAAGGAAATGTGTCCTATATATCATGGGTCTTTCTTTAATACTTTCCATATTGGTTATTAGCAGATCACATTATTATAGTTTGTGGTAACCCAAGATTGCATTAAAGTATGTAGCAAACTTGGTTTGTAGTTTAAGCTATACAGTTTTAAGTAACATTCATAAGGTTTCAAAAATCTTGATCACTCTCTAGAATAGCCCATTAAACATGGGTTGTGCTTGAATGCACAATACATAATTGATATAACACAACCACTCTACATATCAACTTGAGTTATAGGCTCTTTATTGCAGCAAGAGGTAATCACTCTTCGATCATGCTATAATTACATCATAACCTGTTAAACTTGAGACAACCTAAATGCACCCAATAATGATTGATTCCTACATTATACAACCTAAATTAACTACATTATATGAGTCCCTCCATTTCTATCACAACATAGCTACATTAAACTTGGGTCACACATAAATGCATCCTGTATTTGTTATACCACAACTGTGCCACATGACCAATAGAGTTATGGATCACATAATTATAGTCACAAGAATCTATTCCTTGGTTGTGATCTTATGGTGATTCCACACAACAAAATCTAGACATGAAATTCTCAAAACCCTAAACCTCTAAAAATAAAATCTAATGAGATGTTGCTTTAAAATATGATTTTCAAACCTGGAACTACAAATGTAACTTCATAGCTGAATTCTACAAAAAGACAATGACTACCCTCAACCTGGCGATATCTTCTTGATTTTTTTAATTTTTCCCAAGAAAATTGTCCTTAGTTCTCCACAAACTATCTCAAGTAGAGCAAAACACTGTTGGAATAAATCATGAATGAACTCACTTTTCTTTATGTCAGCCACAATCAAGTGCGAACTCACTTTTCTATTTTTCATGTTTGTCAAAATTTCGACGAAACTGATAGTCGAGATTTCAACAAAACCCAGGTTCGTCAAAATTTTAATGAACATCGGGGATAAACTTTCAAAAAATTGAAAATTACACATCAAATTTTACAAGCACCCGACAATACATCAAATTATACATGTCATCAGACATTTTCGTCAAATTTTGCAGTCAAATGAGTTAGTGTGGATCTCAATATCATCCAATGTATGATCAAAATCAACCCCATGAAGAGGTTTTTAATGCCAACCAACATGATTATTCACATAATCAGCCTCAAGAGTACCCTTACTAGAATGTATTGGACTTGATCCAAGATCTTGACCATGTGTTGTGGGATTTGAGCCAACCAATTGAACATGTGAAGATTAGTGATGCTAGTAAGGTGTTTTCTCACATATATTGGATGTTGGTTGACATCAAGAAGGAGAAAAAGATTATCTCACAGCAGCAAGATTTGACTGATCAATCCTTTGGTTATGATCAAGAGCAGACAACAAAGAGGATGCAGTTTGAAGGTCTTGAAAGGGAGATAACTACTAAAGCTTGGAGCAAATGAAGTTTTTGTCTTCTTAGGTGCAAAGTAGTCAAGGTTATTCAGACTATCAATGCCAACAAAGGAATGAAACCTAAGTAGCCCCTTCTTTTACTAGCTTTAGCTCAATTCCTCTTGTAGTGTTGAATCATCCTATGAGTGAAAAGGTTCCTAAGTACAAGTTCCCTAGCTTTAGACAAGAAGAACCTATTGAGCCATTGAGTGAGCCTACCAATGAGCCTTCTACTTGTAGGTTTCCAAGTTGGAAAGAGCCACCTGCTCTATGCTATGAGGTTCTAGTATCTATTATACAAGAGAAGGAGGGGGTCAAAAATATAAACTTGTTGCATTTAGCTATGGAGGAATATAGTCTACAACAGGAGAAAGTTTCTCAAGATGTCTCTTGTAATGTTTTAGCTAATGATTCTCCTGTTGTTGTCAAGGATGGTGAAAATGTTTGAACATGACAGTAGGTTGAGGAAGTGAAAGAGGTTGTTGCAGAGGACCAACCTTTAGCTTGGATTGATGAATTACATGCTTTTGTAAAAAGGATGAAGATTCAAAGCAACAAGAGGACATCAAGTAGTGTGGTGAGTGGCAAGTTCAAGAATTAGGACAATAGTCTGAAGAGGTTGAAGAAGGTGATGTAGGCCATAATTTCTTAGCTTCATTTGATGATCTTCCATGTTTTATTGAGCCTAATGAGGAGAGCATAAATCTATTCATAAGTCAGCAACATGAGGTTGAAGGCCTTGAGGTTTTATTTCCTCAAGAGAGTTACCATGAGCTCCATATGAGTCCTCCCACACAAAATGGAAATGAAAGGCATGAAGAGGATATATTTGATGCTAAAATTGAGTTTTTTCTACTCATGCCTAGATGTTATGCCAACATCTTTGGAGGGAGATTTATAGGAACAACAAGAATAAGAAGATGAAGTAACCATGTTTAGCCCCTTTTGTATCGATAAATTAATAGAATCAGACATGGATACAAATGAACATGAGAAACTTGGTGAGGAAGAGGCCGATATGTTTTGGTATGATGGGATACCTTTGTTTGTTGAACCAAGTGAAGAAGATATGTCTATGATAACACAAGGTTTGGGACATCTACAAGATGTTCAATAGTGTGATGAGTTGTTGGTTCATGAAAATCAACATGAGAATGAAGCTTCAACTCATGAAATATTTTCATTTTGGGATGATCTAAAGTCTATTTTAGCTCATGAAGAATCCTCTTTTTGCCCAATTTTGGCTATTAAACCAACACCCTTTGTAGCAAATGATTTGAAACAACATAATTTGGAAAATAAATAAACCAACATGGAGAGTTTTGGATTCACACATTCTAGAGGCTGCCCCATTAGATACTTATCTGGTTCGGAGGCCACTGAAGTACCAGAGGTCATACTTGCACCCAAGTATGAGGATGTAATTGAAGAAGAAGCTAATTTTGGAGTTACAGCTGAAGGTGGTTGAATTCAACTCACCTTTCTAGTCCAGGACAACAATAGGAATGATCAAGATCAAGGTGTAAGTGAGTTTCTATGCATCTTTCATGAAACATTGCAACAGTATTTTGAATATTTGCATGTTTTTCATGTTCTTTCAACAACTCATAATCATGTAATGCATCAATTGCTGATTAAAAATGGGTGTTATTTTACAAAGCCTATACTTGGTTTTGTTTGACCAACTTCTTTGTTGGTTAGAGTAGGTTAGTGTAGTTTCATTAGTTAGATGCTTTTCATTTTTCCATAAGTGTTGTGTTGCACAATTAGGTGGTAGTTTTCCATTCTACAGTGTTGGGTTTTCAATAAATTTTCAAAAGTGTCTCTTGTTGGTTTAGTGAGTTACAAATATTTGCAATGTTGTTTTAAAGTGGTGTTAGCTTTCTAAATGACCCTGTACCCAATGGATAAGCTTAAGCAGCTGGTCTCATGTTTAGTAGGAAAACATATAGCAGATGTTGTAAAAAATGTTACCTGATTTTAATCTTTTAGTTGAAATTAGGTTTAGTGTTTATTCTTTTTGTGTTGGGTTTAAACATTTAAAAGATAAACCATAGTCTGCTATGTCATTGATATGCATAAAAGAGATTTTCAAAACACAGATAGCATTTTTATTCCAATGTTGCAATTACATAAAATGAGAAGAGAGAATCATATGTGTACAAATGTAATCTTTATTGATAATCATGGAATGTTCATATCTATCAGAAGCCAAGGGATTAACTTTATTTACTCAATGAAAATAAAGAAACAGTTTATACATGAATAAGTAAAAAAAATCGAATGTGCATATAAGGGTGGAAACTAGTCATTGCCTGAGAATCACTTGTTTTGAAGGTGTCATCTCATCCTGTTGTTTCCTTGAGTTTCTTGTATCCTTCCCATCTCTGTAGTGCTCTAAGCTCCTGCATATGGCAATCACAATGACATCAGAGCAATGTTCTAAGCAATGAAAGATCTCAAACCTTACATACACACCTACCTATGCATGTATACACTCATCCCTAAGTGCATTAAATAAGCATGTAAACCTTGGATGTCCTAGAAAAAAATGAAGACATCTAACACATCAAAAATATGCATTTGATTTTCTAACTTGTTTACTTCATGTGCAGATTTAGGATAAGTCTGGTTACGAATCTAATTTAGATTAAATATAGAATGTGGGGTAAATGTGGCTCCCATGAGGGTAGAGCTTAGCATGCTTTGAAATAAAAATGAAATTGAGTAACTTGATCAAATATTTACCTATTATTAATGTATTAAATCAATATGGAATCACACTAGTTGATCAACTTTCATTATCAGATTCAAAAGATGCATCAAGTTCAATTATGCATCTCTTAAATAATGAGAGAGAAATACATAGTATTGTCATGGTCCCTCTCACCTTGACCACATTGGACAGCCACACATCACATAGCATAGTGAGCTTTTAAGTCACTAACATAGGGGACATGTGTCTACCCACTAGGATCAAAGTGGGGAGACAATTATGTATTACACATAAGCAAAAAGGAAACAAATGTGGTGGAATTAGATAGCATATTCATGTAGGACAACAAGAATTATTATGGAAGCCATGAAGGTTGGGACAACAACATGTATTCTTATGCCATGCAGGACAACAATAATGTCTTCTGACTTTACTAAAGGAAAACAAGGTGGTCATAAGTGATTACATTATAGATGAAAAGAAAGGAAGGGTAGTAAAACTTTTCAACTACCTGTTCGGTGTCACATAATGATCAACTTTCATCTACATTTCCTAAAGTTGCTCAGACCCAAGGATTACCTCCACAAGTGATATGTAGTTGGAAATAACTTTATTGATGGAAATGGAGAAGTAATCAAGTTTCACAACTTACAAAGTGTGATTTTTAATGGACATGAAATATTGTCACTATTGGCTGCACAATCTATGTTTTGAAATAATGAAATGATAGAAACAACAATGGAGGAAGCAATGTGGAGTTATGATCATGAGGAACAACCAATAGGATTGAAATCAATACAATCACAAGAAATGGTTGAGTCAATGATAGAGTAGCACACGGTGACCCCTTTGAGGCCAAGGTAATGATACAAGTGAATAGGACAACACCTTTGGAAAAGCTACAAGAAACAAAAAAGAATAAACTAGAGAATGCTTTTCATTGGAGGAAAAATGGAATTGTTAATGTTTATTCATACATGCACTTGTGGAAATAAATGCAATGAGTGAAGGTCATTATCATTGACAAGGACAATAAACAATGCATGTTACAATGGTCTCATGTAAGGACAACAATAATGGATGTATACTATAGGACAGAAAAGGCTCTAAAGTTAGAATACAATACCACTACAATGTAGAATGTTTCAAAATGACCAATACGCATGTCCCATGATGATGTACAGGTCACAATGACCTTGAGGCATGAAAAGTAGGAGCATTGAAGTACAAAAATAAACAGTGAAAGAGGCATACAGGTCAGCATGATCATCACAGTAGGTGGAATGCATATTACAAAGGGGGTAAAGCTATCTACTATTTGCATTGAACAATGAGTATCATTCACTCAACATAAGTACAGGTATGGTCATTTTTGCTACAAGACAACAAGAATCAATGAACAATGAAAATTCTATATGGCAAGAACAAATGCATTCTGAGATAAGCAAAAGGCATGGCACAATAATAAGTGTTATGGCATCAATGTAAAAGATAGAGAATGCAATCCAAGCTTAAGGAGAAGGTTACATTTCAGTCCATGATAAATTGAACCATCAAATCATGATAATAGAAAAATAGGACATTCATAGTTTTGGAAATGGTATTGGCAATCAAGAAAAGGAAAGGAATGTTTTGTTGAAGATAGTTATCATAGAAACCATCATAAATCATGGTGCTTCAAGGGAGCAGAGCATAGTCATGAATAAGAGCAGTACCATTAAAGGCTACAAGTTTATCTTCATTTTATCTATGCACTTGAAAGACAATCAAGCATAAATGACTCATGAAGTAAGAAAAGACAATGACATGCATAACAAGTAGCCACCAAGCTGATAAGACAATTATCTTGTGATAAGAAAGCATCCACTTCATGAATGTCAAGAGAAGTGTTTCAAAGATGAAGATGAACATTATCCTCTTAGAAAACTTTACAATCACCTTGCTAGATATGTATAGTGACAATCATGGTGCCAAAGCTTCATACAGTGGTGTTTTGTCAAAGTGTTTGAGACTTCAAAAGGGGTTATCATGAGTGTTGAGTAACATGAGGAGATATCATCAATAAAGGACATAGTATGGTACTGTTAAAGGAAATGTCAAATATGAGATTTTATTCATAATGGAAAACCCACTTTGGGGTTTCAGTTTTCAAGACAGATTACAGAAAATGGAGTGTATTTACAAAACCTATTTGCATTTCTACAAAAAATCTAAGTTTCTTCAAGAAATCATGAAATCCACTTGGGTTCTTTTTAAAACATTTGTAGATACAAAAGCACATGTGCTACAAAAAAAACCCACTTAGAGGTTTGCAATTAGATTGCAAAAGGGAAAGGAAATATATAAATACAGAGGAAACCCATTTTGAAATTTGTAGGTTGAGCTCATAGGCCATTTTTTCTCTTCAACATATAAAAAACCCATTTGGGTTATTAAGAAATTTGCTAATAGAGAGGAGAATCGAACAAACATTATGTGGTTTTCAAATGAAACAAAGCCACATATAAAAACATGCTATTTTCTTTTCATAGCCATAGCCAAGAAGCTTTTCCTTCATGAAAGCAACAGATAAACAAAAATGGAGTGTCCTCATTAATAAATGCAGAAAGGAGACGAGCTTTTTATGCTTTATTCTCAAGGTAGAAACAAAATATGGGTTTCTTTTGCTCAGAATCTACAAGAATGGAGTCGATTTAACTCACCTAGAGCTTTTTCTCACAAATTTTATGCAAACTTTCAAGCTTCTTACTTTTAACAAAGCTTCATTAGAGTTCTCATGGTGGTTTTGAATAGTGAAAACAACAACAAAAAGAACAAATGAAGCAAGATGGGTCAGAAGTATGTCCATGGCCATGACCTGTAGGTTCAAAAATGGCCTCCAAATGGTGTAAAATCTAGATTTCATGCAACAAAAGAACATTTTACTTGTTGTCGAATTGTTTCTCTCATGAAATCTCAAAAAAACCCATGGAAAATCTCCATTTTTCTGTGTTTTCTCAAGCCCCATGGTGGCAGCATCATGTTCTCGAGAAGGTTCCATGACAAAATGATGGGCTTGCCTCATTGTTTCAGCATTTTGATGATTAGGGTTTCACCCTATTCGATGGGAATGGGATTTTCTTCCTATGTTTATTAAAATTGAAAACATGTCTTAATGCATGGGGACCAAAAATTGTTGTTCACTTAGTCATGCTATGTTATGCCTTAAGTAATTCCCTTTGATTCATAAAACTTTGCCAAGTCCTAAGTCCTCAACAATACAACATATGGAGTATGCCAATACAACAAATGTGGTATGCCTTTGTTTTTTACCAATAATCATTTTACTTAGAATATCCTTTCCTAGAAATTTGGAGGTCGGCCATAACGGCCAAGTATTTTAGGGCTTTATGATTCCTTTGCAAACCAATGAGTATTGACCATGTGTGGACTAAAATGTAGAATGAGGTAAGTAGAGATGGTCAAGTGCCTTGCAAGTTTTTAACCTTGTTTAAATCTTTTGAAAGAATTTAGATATGACATTACATGTCGCATGTTATTTCAATGTATAAAGATATCATTTAAGTGATTTGAAAATAAATTTTATTATCTCTTTTTAATGAAAATGTAATGTAATTCAATGAGATGGCCGGCCCCTTATTTTGTGCTTTGAAATGTAAAATGACTTCGTTAAGTGATGTTTTATGAATCACTTAATCAAGATCATTATCTTTAATACTTTTTGGAGTCTTGTGTTTTCAAAACACACATATTACATGAGGAGAGCGTGGGTCAATACTTGTGTGAAGAACAATGATGACTTGCAGACATGACGGTTGTGTGAGAGGTTGTTTTGACTTATTTTAGAGGAAAGGGGGCTGTTTGGAGGCATTTTTGTCACATTTTTATTGTGACTATTGACTTGGCTTAAATTTTCTTCATGTGGAGGAGGGTTTGGAGGGTTTCTAGGAGGTTCTTTCTAGCCTTTTCTTTTGCATCTAACCAGAACCTTCTAGAAGGACATGTGTGAGGGGTTTTTGGTGGGTTTTTGCTTAAGTATGTTCATTTTGAACATTTTGAGCTAGTTTGTTCTTGGAGCTATTTTCATGGAGTAGTATTGTAACTCAGATAGGCCTATTATAAAATAAGCACTTTGAATTAATAAAATAAAGCATTTATACCTTCTCATTTCATGTTTCTCATGTATGTTGTTAATGATTGATCAATTTGTCTCTTGAAAATCTATCTTTTCCTTGCAAGCTTGTCTCATCTTTAGGCATATGTTTAGCAAAAGGTGTATGTTTACAGGTTCTAAGATGTGTTGTTTAGTAGTGTTGTTAATTATGAAAACCATTTTTTCCTTTTCAAAGCACTTTTTATAGACCTCCTTATGCATAATTTATGTAAACTGGATTGGAAAGTGAGTTGTATGAGTCCAACTTTATGATATTAATATGAATGTGATAGGTTGTTAATAGGTCTAGGTTTTTTTGGTGCATCACCTTAGGTTTTTTTAGCCTTAGGTTTATTTTCATCCAATTCTTACCTTTTACCTCAAAAATTAATAGTTAGGTGACATCAAAAGGGGAAGCTTGCCCTTATCACTGGAGGTCTTCTTTTGAATAGGATACCCACAACCTGAAAGTAGTCCCATGTTACTTCCAAACCCATTGAGCTCATTCAAAGCTTAGCATTAGGGTGCATATTTGGAACCCTAACAGTTTTTGGCACACCTGGTGGGACAAGTGAACTGCTTCTCAGTTCATTTTTTATGCATTTTGTTACTATTGTTTGGTGTGTGCAATAGTAGTTTCAGCCTTTTGGAGGAATTTTCAATATATACCTAGTGACTGATAAGTTTTCACTAGTTTCAGTAAGATCAAGTGTTGGTTAGTTTCAAATAAATCTAATTTTTCTTATCTTTCTAGCTTCTGAATGAATAGGCATCATGTCTATGTTTTATGGAAACATGTCATATCACCCAGCATATCATGAAACTACTAATTACCCACCATTCCATGAAAATCATGCATGTATGCCCTCTTACTAGCCACATCACATAGAAAAAATTGCTAGTTTCATTCCAAATGCCTCTGTTACTATAGATTACCAACAATCCTATCATGTTTTCCATCCTCCCCTCCCTGCTGAATCTCAATATCAACCAATGCATGATCAAAATCAACCCCATGAAGAGGTTTCAATGCCAACTAGCATGATAATTCACATAATCAGCCTCAAGAGCACCCTTACTAGAATGTACTAGACCTGATCCAAGAGCTTGACCATGTGTTGTGGGATTTGAGCCAACAACTTGAACATATGAAGATTAGTGATGCTAGTAAGGTGTTTTGTCACATATATTGGATGTTGGTTGACATGAATAATCAGAAAAAGATTATCTCCCAACAACAATATTTGGATGATCAATCCTTTGGTTATGATCAAGAGTGGGTAACAAACATGATGCATCTTGAAGAAGGTCTTGAAAGGGAGATAATTGCTAAAGAGGATAAAATGAAGTTTTTGTCCGCTCAAGTGTAAAGTAGTCAAGCTTATTTAGATTATCAATTCTAACAAAGGAATGAAACCCAAGTACCCCCTTCTTTTTCTAGCTTCAGCTCAATTCCTCCTGTAATGTTGAATCATCATGTGTGTGAAGAGATTCCTAAGTACAAGTTCCCTAGCTTTAGAAAAGAAGAACCTGTTGAGCCATTGTGTGATCCTACCAATGAGCTTTCTACCCATAGGTTTCCAAGTTGGAAAGAGCCACCTGCTCTACCCTGTGAGGTTCTAGCATCTACTATACAAGAGGAGGAGGGGGTCACGAATATAAACTTGTTGCATTTAGCTATGGAGGAATATAGGCTACAACAATAGAAGGTTGAACAGGAGAAGGTTTCTCATGATGTGTCTTACAATGTTTTAGCTATTGATTCTCCTGTTGTTGTCAAGGATGGTGAAAATTTTCCAACAGGACAGCAAGTTGAGGAAGTGAAAGAGGATGTTCCAGAGGACCAACCTTCAACTTGGATTGATGAATTACCTACTTTTGTCAACAAGGATGAAGATTCAAAGCAACAAGAGGACATCAAGTAGTGTGGTGAGTGAGGTTCAAAACTCAGGACAATATCCTGAAGAGGTTGAAGAAGGTGATGTAGGCCATAATTTCTTAGCTTCATTTGATGATATTCCATGTTTTATTGAGCTATATGAGGAGAGTATAAATATGGTCATAAGTTAGCAAGATGAGGTTGAAAGCCTTGACATTTTTTTTCCTCAAGAGAGTGGCCATGAGCTCCATATCATTTGTCCCACACAAAAGGGAAATGAAAGGCATGAAGAGGATTTGTTTCAAGCTGAAATTGAGTTTTTCTGCTCATTCCTAGATGCTATGCCAACATCTTTGGTGGGAGATTATCAGGGACAACAAGAAAAAGAAGTGGAGGTAACCATGTTTAACCCATTTTGTATTGATAAATCAACAAAATCAAACATGTTGACAAATGAACATGAGAAACTTGGTGAGGAAGAGGCTGATATGTTTTGGTATGATGGGCTACCTTTGTTTGTTGAACCAAGTGAAGAAAATATTCCTGTGATAATGCAAGGTTTGGGATAGCTACAAGATGTTCAGCAGTGTGATGAGGTGTTGGTTCATGAAAATCAACATGAGAATGAAGCTTCGACTCATGAAGTATTTTCATTTTGGGATGATCTAAAGTATATTTTGGCTCATCAAGAAACCTCCTTTTTCCCAATTTTGGCTATTGAACCAACACCCTTTGTAGCAAGATATTAGAAACAACATAATTTGGAAAAGCAAGAAACTAGCATGGAGAGTTTTGGATTCACACATTCTAGAGGTTGTTCCATTAGATACTTAGCCGGTTTGAGGGCCACTGAAGTACCAAAGGTCATGCTTGCACCCAAGTATGAGGATGCAATTGAAGAAGAAGTTGATTTTAGAGTTATAGTTGAAGGTGATCGAATTCAGCTCACCTTTCCAGCCCAGGAAACGAATAGGCATGATCGAGATCAAGGTGTGAGTTTCTTTACATTTTAACATATAGGAAGCCTAGAAACATTAGTTTAAACATTAAGCCTATCAATTTAGGATGAATTCAACCAGTACTAATTATTATATCATGCTTAGTTACTTACTGTATTTGTGTTGCATTGTTTTAACTCTCGAACCCACAAGACTCTATCATGAAACTATACTCTACAATCAAAACTAAAGGAAGATCAAATACCATGTAGATATCAATTATAAGATTGATACATCTAATGTTTCTTGTTTAACCTACAAAATTAAGATAATAGTTTGCATTTTTCACTACCTTTAGTTTTTTAAGATAGTGTGATTAGAAATGTCATACCTACCATATAATACTCATTGCATCCATCAACCACAGACAGCTCATAAAAAAGGTTTCATGGAAGTAAAAAAAAATTATATATATAATTTTTTTGAACCTATTGCATACTTGTCTTGTACTCTTTAAAATCTGTGATAGATATTTCTGCAATAAATATAGTTGACCCTATTCATTTAGGATTTCATAATCAGCCTCTAATGTTTTCAACTAAACCTACTATTGGTAATGGAGAAGAGATTACACCTTCTGCATATCATACAATTGAAGTTATTTTTTTGCATAGCATCAACATCAAAATTCTTCAAAAATTATCAACCAAATTTTCATACATGCATTGTTAGGTAATAAAAGATAACATTAGAGCCTTATTTATTTATCTTTTATATAGTTAAATGATGTGCATATGTAGCACCCTTTTTTGTAAGACAAATAAAGGGTTATACACAGCTAAGTTCCTCACATGTATAGATCACCTTTTGGTGAAGACAAATAAATGATCATAGGAATCACCATGCAAAAGATGAACAATCATACTACTTCCTCAAGGTATATCTTGTACAAAATAAATAGTTGAATAAAAATGCATTCATTGTTTCAGTTCTCTATCTCTTTGTCTCTATTATTTTTATTATTTGTTCAATAAGCTTCCACATAGGCAGTAATTCATCTACATTCTCATCTAGAGAGTTGCCCAATGGTTAAAACAACTGGGTGTCAGATTAAATAACAATAATCTATCATCACAAATGGAACCCTAATTTCCTATTGGTATCAATATCTATTACTAGAAAGTAAGGGTGAGCTTAAACATGTAGAAATTTGAGTGTATGCTTGCAAGTGCACTCAGTTCTCCTACAAGACCAAAAAAACTCATTGATTGATTGTCAACAAAGTGGTACAAAAATATTGTTGTGATCTCCAACATTGATTAATTTCCACCAAAACTATCTTGTAGCAATAGATTATTGTTATCTAGAAATTACACTCTACATACCACACAAACAACAAAGTACCTGTGTCAAGTCTGGAGAAAACAAAAACAACAGGAAATGGAGGAGATTCTATAATTTAGAGAAATTTAACAAGGATAAATAATGCTAACTAATGATTTGTTTCAACAGTTCTAATCCAACAAATTCAACCCGATGAACATCACCTAGACCCAACAAGTGCCCAAGGAAACCATTCAAGCTCACAAGAAATGGGTTCTACCAAGCCACTTCTCATGAAATAAGAGACACAAAGACTTAATATTAACATAAAGTTGAATCCCAATAAAAAAAATAATAGCCCCCTAAGAGTAGTAATAATTTCTAGTAATAGCTCGCATAGAGCAACAACAACTTCCAGGAGTAGTTCACATAGAGAAATTGCAACTTCCAGTAATAGTTCACACGAAAAACAACTTCCAATAGCTCACACAGAGAAACAACTTTCAATAGCTCACATAGAGCAACAACATCTCCCATTAATAGCTCACACAAAGCATCAACGACTCCCAATCATAGCTCACACAAAGCCATTTTCCCTCTATCTCTCTAATTTCCTTCCAAGAATCTGCTATTGAAGTTTACGACATTTTCTTTTTCCAAGAGCATGCATAATAACTCAATTTCTTTGCATCTCTTCTCATAAATTAAACAAGAATATGATAAAATAAAACTATATATTTCTCCTAATAACAAAACTTCCATATCACAACACAACTCCCAATTTCACATTTTCAATTCCCATTATACCAACAATTCCATCCTCAAATTTAACATTATCAATCACAACATAAATAACATTTTAATTCCGTACTTGAACAAGAATTAGTCAGAATAACTTTCAAGTTCCATCTTTCTCGAGATGCACTTCAACTAATATTTCTTTATCAATATGTATAATTGCAAACAATTGAAAACAATAATGTCCTATTCTTCTTATACTTTTGAATTAATCATCAATAGACTTATTTGCAATCTTGAAAATTTTATAGTGTACTTGAGCATACAAGAACCCTTTTTCCTTAGTTTTAGATAACATCCTCCAATCCCCACATTTCACCAATTCTCATTCACCTATACATCATCACCATCCCCCATACACATAATTTTGTTAGTCTCATTATAGGATAAGGTGATAAGTATATTGGCTTGATAAAAAAAATCATTATTGGACATACAGAAACATACAATTCCAAGAATACATCCATGTACATATTTGTATTTTAATTCAAGATTAATTTATTAGTCCTCCATTATGTATCATTAAACAATTAAAATTTTACCTCTACTTACCATGATAAGTTCCCCAAAATGGTTTTACTTTACTAACACTCTTACCCCAAAGCTCCCAAGTATTGCAACCTACTGCTTTGTTTAACACCCTTCTAATTTGTTATGTTTTCTCTGACAGTTTAGATACTATGATAGACCATATATTTTATGTTATTGTTATTCGATCGCTGACAGTGGAGTGATGATAGATCTATAATGATGTGATGATACACTATATGCATGGTGATTATGTGTGACATGCTTTATGTTTACATAGATGTTTATTTGAGATGATATTGCTATATATGCTCATTGTAAATTTTAATTGATATTTTATCTTGTAAGTTGATGTGACATTGTATTGGTGAAGAGAACGGTATTGCATCACTTGCTTGTGATTGCCCTATGATTTCTACGATTCTCTCTTCATGGTGTGTATGATTTATTATCTGGTTACATGTACGACATATGCTTTGTTTGTAGATTTTCAGGTATAGGACAATGACTTCACCTTGATTCACAGGTTTAAGCATGTCCACTACCCAATAGTAATGTTGATTGAGAGATAGTAATAGTTAACCTAGTCAAACCTTTACCCTAGTACAGTGTGTTGTTAGTCCATGTATTGGTGATATCTTTATCCACATTTTCCTTGTTATTTGATTTATTATGAAAGGTTTATTTGGGAGAATTAATTTATAAATGTTATGATTGGTTATTTAATTAAACTAGATTATTGATGTGGAGGCTTTATAATTGATAAATTAATTAATTTAATTTATGTTATAAAGTGATTTTATTATTAGATTAAATAGATTTGAAATAAATTAGTTATTTAAATTTCAATTGGATAATATCTATAAAAGATCTTTGGAAATATCTATGGTTGTTGAAGAAAAGATATTTGTTTTGTAACTGAAAGTTAGAAGATAAGAAAATTGATTCTTGGAGAGAATTATTGAAATTGAAAAGAAAGGAAGTTATTTTCACATAAGAAAGAGAGAATGTTGAAAGTGGTTGAATGGTTTTGGGTTTTTTAGATTTTAATATTAGAAGCTCTCGGAAAAGTTTGGGGATCTAGTTTTGTTGCATTCTTTTGGTTCTACATTATTTTTTGTTCTCTGGAAAGTGGTAGTTCTTCTAGGAAGAGGCTTTGGAAAACTTGGAAATTAAAGGGAAGCTTTGCATCAAACTTCAAATCAACAAATCTTCTTGAACAAGTTCTTTATTATTTTTGTAAATTTAATTTGAAAAGGTTATTTAAATTATTATTGTTTCACAAATTGGAAAGGTTTCCTGTAGAAGAGGATTTTATTATTTGTAGAAGCTTTTGTTTTTAAAAGATTGTTGAGAGTATTTACATCGTCTGTAGAAAATATTTAGATCCTCTATTAAAATTGAGTTTTAGAAATGGATTTATGCAAAAGGAAATTATAGTTAAATTTTAGAACCTTAGTTGAAATTGAATCCTCTGTGAAAATTTTCCAAATGTTTCCTATAGAAAATCTTCTGTGAAATTAATATGCCCATGGAGCAATTATTTTGATTAATTAATATATATATATATATATATATATTGAAATACATATATATTTTATTAAGAGATTCCTGTATATTTTTTTGTAGGAGATCCCTATTGAAAAGTCTTTTTTTTGAAAGCCCATATTGTAAGCACTGTACGGTGAATTTCATAGAATAGGGGAAATTTTAAAATTAAAAAAATTGAAAAAAAATTTATTATGGGGAAGCTGGGGACCTACCCCCACAGCCGCCCCGTAGGGAGGCGACTGTGGAGGCAGTGCCCCTACCTTCACAGGTAGCTAGCGCTGCCTACCATAGTGCACCCCACATATGGGGTTGGATGCAGAGGCAAACCCTATACTCTGCCAGCATATGGTTGTTTACAGCCTACATAGTTAATGAAGTTTGTTCACCTCCTTCCCAGAGAATTCTAATTCTTTAATATTTATTTTGTTTTTAATATATATAATAACTATATTATATGTAATATATATAATATATATTATTTATCATATATATTGTATGTATATTATATATATATATATGTGTGTGTGTGTGTGTGTTTAAAAATATTTTTTAATTGAAATTTTATATATATGTTTATTTCTATTTTGCAATAGGTGGTTATTGTAATTTATATTTAAATTTATTGATTTAAATGAATATTGGAAAATAATAATTGGATTATGTAATTAGATAATATTTATTTATTTAAAAGGATTTTTTTTAGATGCATGCAAGCACGATTAGTTAACTTTAAATGATTGTTTATTTTAATTGAGGAAATTGAATTAATTATTATGAGTATGTGAAACTGAAAGTTAAACATTTAGTTTAATTTGTTGTTGATTTATAAATTGGAATTATGTTTAAATGATGTATTTTAAATACGAGTTATTGATTTATTTGGATTTAGGAAATCCTAATTGTAGTTTATTTAATTACTTGAGTGGCTTATTGTAATTGTGTATTCTTCTATAATGGTGTATTGGGGGGATATTTTTTATTGTGAAAACATGAGTCTTCTAGAGATTGTTAAATTGAGAAAGGGTAGTGCACTTATATTTATTATGAAAATATAAGTCTTCTAGAGATTGTTATGTCTTTTGTTCACCCTTTGAGATTTCCTTGGGTAGTGCACATAGTTGGGATTCAGTATTTGACATCCGTAGGGATGTGTTGCCTCTTGAGTTGTGGTGGTTATTTGTTATTGATGCAGAGTCCGGAGGCTCAACCTTAATCAACTTTGAAACCTGCCTTCAAGAAGTATATAGAAAGATTAAAATGACCACATAAAGTAATTCAACCAGCCTTCCAAGTTCTACAATCATCAGAAGCACAATTTCCCAATTTCACTCCTAAACCCTAGTTTTAGTGCAAACTAAGTTTAGGCATTTTCACCAACATTTTCCAAAACACCTAACAAAATAAATGATGATTAAGATACCCTTTTGTAAGTTATAAAACATATAGGAAAACTAATATCAACTCTTTTGGACGAACTCAAAGATCCAATACTCCTACCATGGAAAAGGCTAGTGGATTAGCCCACTTTTACAAAGAAAGTACCCTTTAAACTCCACCAAACTTTATGAAACCTTGGGGAAGCAATTAAAATTCCCAAAAACTACTAAATCCACCAATAGTTTCCATAAATCACTCTTCCAACATAGCAGAGCCTAAAACCCTTGATTCTAGGACTTCAAAAGGAGGGTTTATTGTAAATCATACCTCCAAAGCTTTTCAGACTTTTCCACCTATTCAAACATGCATAATTATGCCTGCACAAGATTTAAACTTCATCACATAGGTTATTTCTTCCAGAAAACTCACAAACCATCATTTAGTTCCTCACTTTCATAAGGAAAATCACCCAAATTCAACCTAGGGCAACACCCAAAACCCACAAACACACTTCCTCTAACTTGAAAATAATTTGGAAACCTATTTTACAACAAATGGGGCCATTCCACGAGTTACAATTGCTACAGTAGGTGGAATGCCCTAAAAAATCATTTTAATACTCTGAAATCACCAATTTACACCAAAATAGGGCAGTTTTAGTAAAACATCAATAAAACCCTCTAAACTTAATGAAAATTCACCAAACCAATTTCAAATGAAATCTGACACTCTCCTCTTTCCAACCATAATAGGTTTGAGCTCGTATAGGTTGTACAAAGGTCTTACCACACGTTTTAGCAGCAAATTTACAAACAGAAATTTCCAAAAAGCAGCCTTTTTGTCATTATAACTTCAAAAAAAAATGATTCAACAACCATACCTCGACCATGAGAGGCTTATTTAACATCTAACCACCCTTACAAACATCCTCCAACTGGAATTTTAATTATTTGGACATTGGAAACCAACTTTTTACCAATTAGACCCCTAATTGCCTAGTTTTGCACTTTTAACAATTTGTTGACAATAAGTACATTTTTATGCAACCTTTTGCATTTTTTGAACTAAATAACATCAAAAACCCCTAATTACATCATTAATAGTCTCAAAGACCTTATTTAACATAAAAATTACTCATACTATCACTAACTCCTAGACTAACCCTCATAGAATGCACTTTGCAATTACATGTTTTTAGGTGCTCCTGCACCATACTCCCCGGGTACAAAAAATTTATGCCCCATAAATTACTCCAAAGGTTTTCTCCAACTCTCTGCACAATCCCTTCAAACCTGCTCCAAGTCACCTGCATGGAAATCTTCCTCCAAGGGACTTTATACCCTTCATACTTTGCTTTGACTGCACCTTGCCATGCTTGATCCTGCTCAAATGAATCTGCTTGCTGCCTTTTGTCTTTATTAACACCTGCAAACAAAAATTCAATACAAAAACTGAAACAACCATGCATTAGTGTCTCTTTTTCATGCTCTTCCATGAGCCTTGGCCAATTATACATGTAGTTCTGCCCTTCAATTCTATTATTTGCAACATAATCTGCATTTTTCCATTCCACTTTCATTTTAACCTTTGGTCTGACCACTGTCAGAAGGATGAACAAGTCAGTGATTCCCTTCACTCTCAGCCCCTTATCCTTCCAATTCACACCTTCACTCAAATGAATTATGCTTAGATCCCTTGTCTCAATAGCATACAATAGCCTAATTGCTAAACTCAACAACCAAGGACAACTCACTGTCCCAATCTTAGATTTTCCTCTCTTCTCCAACTCAATTGGAGACCACACACACTGTCTTCTCTTAGCCATCCCTGACCTAGCATCTTCAACATCTCAATTCTAACCTCTATCCTTATTGCAACTCTTTGCAAAACCTTTGCCATATGTCCTTCACCTCTCATGGTGACCAACCTCTGCTCAACTCCTATAAACTCTCCAAACTCTTCCATAGTCTCCTTCACTGTTTTCTGCCAATCTTCATAGCTGACTGTCTTTTTCCTGACTTCCACAACCTGCTCATCACCTACTCTCAGGCCTTGTAATAGACCCTTGGCTTCTACCTCTGTGTTTCCAATGTCACAACTCACTATTTTTGCAATGCTTGACTGTCTTTTATCTTCTCTCATCCTTAAAGGACACAAAACCATCCCAACCATGATCTTATCATCACCTTCAAGACTTTCAAGACTTCTTTCATTCCTCTCATCATTTTCCTTTTTTGTCACTTTCTCATTCTTCATTTTCTCAGTTTCCAAGACCTCTTTATCCTTAGGTCTGCCATCCTCACCTTCAACCTTTTGCTGCATCTCATGCTCTTTCTCAAACAATGGACAACACTCTTCTTCCCTTGTGGCTCCATTATGCCAAAGTTTCTTTTGTTCAAGTTACTCACCTTCATTCTCTTTGATTTCATCTTCTCTTCTTAGGACCTCTGCCCCAAGCACCTTCTTTTCACAATACCCTGTCTTAGCTTTATGTACCACTATATTTTTCACTGGTGTCTGCCCTAGAACACCATTATCCTTTAATGAACAAACTTCTACCTGTCCTTTATCTTTGATACACCCTTCAAGCTTACCTTTCCCTCTCAAGGTCAATTCACTCTTGCTTCTTCCTTTCTCATCATCCTTTTCACACTTCAACTTTGAATCTGCTGTTACCCCTGCTGTCTCAGCAATTCTTTCATAGGTGGTGACTGCAACTCTTCCTTCATCACATTCTCCATCCTTTCCTAGTGCCTTTAGGGTCTTTTCACTTTTGACCTTCACTTTCTTTGTTTCCTTTTTGTCTTCAAGCTGCTCTGTCTTATTCAATACTTCTTGATGGTGCTTTTCTTTCTCCACTGTATCTATGCTATGCCCTTTTTTCTCATCCTTGTTTTTGTCTGCTTTATATCCTAAGAACTTGTGTCTTTCCTACAGTATCACCCTTGTTCTCTTGTCTTGGCCATCTTCCACCAATGAAGTCAAAACATAAATCCTCCCATCCTTTTTAATCTAGTAATTATTATCCCTGCCATAGTACACATCAAATCTTTCCCAACACCATGGTTTTCCAAACATTAAATGGCAAGAGTGCAATGATACAATATCACATAATATTTTGTCTTTATATTCACCTATTGCAAATTCAACCCATGATTGTTCTTTAACAAAAAATGTGTTCTCACCATTCATCAATGAAACATAATAAGGTGAATCATGTGGGAACCTTTCTAAGTTCAATTTTTCAACCATTTCAAGAGCTACCAAGTTATCCAAACTACTTGAATCAACCATAACCTTGCATATCTTACCTTTGCACTTGCACCTAGTCTTGAAAATTGCATTCCTCATTTATTTCTCCTTCTCATTCAAACCTCTGGTAGCCATGATTTCCTTTCTCCTTCAATCTTTAAGAGATCTACAACATAGCTCTGATACCACTCTGATGTAGAGTCCGGAGGCTCAACCTTAATCAACTTGGAAACATGCCTTCAAGAAGTATCCAGAAAGATTAAAATGACCACATAAAGTAATTCAACCAGCCTTCCAAGTTCTACAATCATCAGAAGCACAATTTCCCAATTTCACTCCTAAACCCCAATTTTAGTGCAAACCAAGTTTAGGAATTTTCACCAACATTTTCCAAAACACCTAAAAAACTCAAGGATGATTAAGATACCCTTTTGAAAGTTATAAAACATATAGGAAAACCAATATCAACTCTTTTGGACGAACTCAAAGATCCAATACTCCTGCCATGGAAAAGGCTAGTGGATTAGCCCACTTTTACAAAGAAAGTACCCTTTAAACTCCACCAAACTTTATGAAACCTTGGGGAAGCAATTAAAATGCCCAAAAACTACTAAATCCACCAATAGTTTCCATAAATCACTCTTCCAACATAGCAGAGCCTAAAACCCTTGATTCTAGGCCTTCAAAAGGAGGGTTTATTGTAAATCATACCTCCAGACCTTTCCAGACTCTGCCACCTTTTCAAACATGCATAATTATGCCTGCAAAATCTTTAAACTTCATCACATAGGTTATTTCTTCCAGAAAACTCATAAACCATCATTTAGTTCCTCACTTTCATAAGGAAAATCACCCAAATTCAACCTAGGGCAACACCCAAAACCCACAAACACACTTCCTCTTACTTGAAAATAATTTGAAAACCTATTTTACAACAAATGGGGCCATTCCACTGAGTTACAATTGCTACAGTAGGTGGAATGCCCTAAAAACTCATTTTAATACTCTGAAATCATAAATTTACACCAAAACAGGGCAGTTTCAGTAAAACGTCAATAAAACCCTCTAAACATAATGAAAATTCACCAAACCACTTTCAAATGAAAGCTAACACTCTCCTCTTTCCAACCATAATAGGGTTTAGCTCGTAAAGGTCGTACAAAGATTGTACCACACGTTTTAGCAGCAAATTTACACACAGAAATTTCCAGAAAGCAGCCTTTTTGTCATTATAACTTCAAAAAAAAATGATTCAACAACCATACCTCGACCATGAGAGGCTTATTTAACATCTAACCACCCCTAAAAACATCCTCCAACTGGAATTTTAATTAGTTGGACATTGGAAACCAACTTTTTACCAATTAGACCCCTAATTGCCTAGTTTTGCACTTTTAACAATTTGTTGACAATAAGTACATTTTTATGCAACCTTTTGCATTTTTTGAACTAAATAACATCAAAAACCCCTATTACATCATTAATAGTCTCAAAGACCTTATTTAACATAAAAATTACTCATACTATCACTAACTCCTAGACTAACCCTCATAGAATGCACTTTGCAATTACATGTTTTTAGGTGCTCCTGCACCAGTTATCAATTTTAGTGCACTATCGACCCTTGGGTTGTGGAATAAGTTATTGTGTTTTCAATAGGGGAGTGGATTTCAATGGGGACTAACAGACAAAGTGGTGCCAGGATAACTCGTATGAGAGTTAGTTTAATTAGTGGAAATTAAATAACCTATATTAGGGGAAAGGGTAGCTTAATACATTTTACTTGATAATTTAACCTTGCTCATTGGCTAAAGGGCTTATGTTAGACTTGAGATGAGTTGGGAAATCCTAGAATGGAAAGATTGTTATCTTGTCTTCTCGAAAGATAATCAATTCCACACTAGTATGCATATGGGTCCAGAGTTCACAAAAAGTTACCAGGATAACCCAGGATGGGAGCCAGGACCTAGGAAGATCTCCTAAGAATAACCAATGTAAAATTTGTGATGACACTTGTCCTATGACAACAGTCGGTTTGTATTGTACAATGGTTGTACTTGATTAAGTGGTTCTAGAAGCAATGTAACCTTATGTTATGTGTTTATTGTTACAATGTTGTTTTGTATGTTTCCTGTGTCTAGAGGTAGTAGGTTTGTCTTGGTTACCTTTTACTATCTCCTATCACAGGGGTTGCGCCTACGGGTACCACATGGCTGGGTGGATCATCCACCTTACACTATTGGTCTTTCTCTGCTTGTTCGTGATGGTAGGATCTTCTAGTTCAGAGAGCTCGTGTGTATCTATGGATATGATACTTCCCTTATGTTAATTGTATTAGTGGGATACTATGTATTTATACTCCTCATTTGTAATTGAGGAGTATCTATTTATTTTGTTATTGTATCTTTTTGTATGATCTACCTCATCTTGGAGATGAGCTTTGTAATGGTATATTGACTTACTGTAAAATTTGGAAGAATTCATTATTGTACTTTGTAATTTTGCAATGGGCTAATGCTTTGATGTATGTTGTTTATCATGAGTTAATTTCATATGCTATGGTTAGTTTAATTTTGTAAGTTTTGGGATTAATGTGTAGATGCATTGCGTGGCCTAGAGGATGTATGTGTTTAGAGTAGATTACTATACTTATTATTGTTACTCTTTTTAAGAAAAAAATTAGTTGTGCTTTCATAGTGTTGCATTGTCCTCTAGGTTACGTGGTGGGGTTTTACATTTGGTATCAGAGCCTAGGTTTAAGCATTGAGAACTTTGGGATAATGTGGAAACCATTAAGTTTTTTGTGTAGGATTTAAGTTGCATAACTTGTCTTACACCTTGGTGTGTTTGTGGAGGATCATACTACCTAGGAGAGGTCGAGGTCATGGTCGTGGCCATAGAGGCAGACATGGAGGTAGTCAGCAGAACTCACCTCCTCATGATTCTCATGATTCAAATTGTGAGGAACAGTAGGCTTCCCAAAACATTCTGGGAGGTGGTATTCAAAATCCATATCCACCAGGGATCAAGGGTGCTCAATCGCGTCAATTGTTGGAGGAGTCTCTTGCCCGTCTTGGACCGAGGCAAGGGGTAGATCAAATTGTTACTAGAGAGAGGGATGTACTAGCACAGTCAGAGGTTGTTGTAGCTGCACATATGAGAGATTTACTTAGAGCTCGACCACCCTTATTTGATGGTTTAGGTAGCCGATTAGAGGCTGAGACCTGGCTGATTGACCTAAACTGATGCCTTGCTATGCACCCGTATGGTAGCAATACTAGAGCCAGATGTGCGATTATGCACCTGAGAGACTTTGCTTCCACATGGTGGAGATTGGAGGACCATAAGTTCCATATTGTTATTGGTATTGTATCTTGGGAGATGTTCCTAGAGACATTTTGTGCTAGATTCCTCTCTGATCATTTGAAACAGCGTTGTGGTGATGAGTTCCATACTCTACGATAGATGACTATTTCAATGGAATTATATGAGTCATTTTTACGAGCTTAAGTAGTACGTAGGCATTGGTGACAATGAGGGCATGTTAGTGCAGTACTTCCTTAGGGGCTTAAATACCTGGATCAGTGGAGGTGTGTAGGTTTTTGAACCTAAGACTATGGAGACAGTAGTAGAAAAGGCTAAACTCGTAGAGGAGAATTTTGCGATGGCATTGGGTGGTCATGTTGGAGTATAGATAGGTAATACTTCAACTGTGGGACCTAGTACATGCAATGGCCAGACTCAAAGAGCTAGACCACCCAGGACACAACAAATATCAGCACATAGTGGACAATACCAAAACTCATAGGGGAAACTAAAGGATTTTCTAGCTAGATAAAGTGATAGATATCAGGCAGGGGGTGACCGGAATTGGAGGCATGTTAAATGCTTTAGTAATGCACAACCAACACAGAGTACTCAGTCTACCTTAAGGGGTAGTATTCAGCAGTCAAGTGCACCTTCTGGAGGTAGAGGTTTTGGCAGGGGTACCGGGTGTTTTTCTTGTGGCCAACAAGGTCACATAGCATGGTAGTGTCCCAATAAGGGAACATCAGGATATACACCGAGGCCAATGACATCAAAGCTGACTATTGGAGATGAAGGTAGAGGACATCGCGTATTTGTTGTGGTTCAAAGCCGCTAGGCTGATCACTGGAGCACAGTGGTGGAGACTACTAGTATGCTACAGGGTAATAGAGTTACCATTTTGTTTGATTCAGGAGCCTTAGACTCATTTATTTCATTGTCTATCATGGCACACTATAGACTGGGGGCAATAAGGAAAGATGATAAGTGGCAAGTCAAATTAGCATCTAGTGCTAAAGTTGCAGTGCATTCTTATGTACCAGATTGTAGATTGGAGATTGGATCCTGCCACACTACCACAAACCTCTACATTATACCGTTGGGGTCATATGACATTGTCTTAGGGATAGATTGGCTTGAGGCTCATAGGGTTGTGATTGATTGTTGACACAAGTCAATATGATGTATTGATGCATCTAGGAGTGAGATTGAGTTAGTAGGGATTCATAGACCTATATCATTGAGGATGATCTCAGCTATGCAGCTAAGAAGATGTGTTCATCAAGGATGTTAGTTATTTGCTGTGACAATAGATGACTTGGAGATGGGTGATAGAGAGGAGAAGGTGTCTATAGATAGCCACCCCATACCTCAGTAGTATGCAGATGTTTTCCTTGATGATATTCTAGGGATGCCCCCTCAATGTGACATAGACTTCAAGGTTTATCTTTTACCTAGTTCTGAACCCATTTCACGAGCCCCATACCGTATGATGACTCAAAAGCTTAAGGAGCTCTGCTTGTAGCTTGAGGAGTTGTTAGAGAATGGTTTCATTCGCCCTAGTGTTTCACCTTGGGGAGCACCTATGTTTTTTGTGAACAAGAAGGATGGTTCTCTTCGTATGTGCATAGACTACCGTTAACTAAATAAGGTCACCATCAGAAAATGATATCCCCTACCTAGGATCAATAATTTGTTTGATCAGATCAAGGGTGCTACGGTCTTTTCTAAGATTGATTTTAAGTTGAGATACCATTAACTGCATATTGTGGATTTTGATATTCATAAGATGACATTTCACACACGTTACGGTCACTACAATTTTATAGTGGTACTGTTTAGATTGATGAATGTGCCATTTGTATTCATGAGTTTGATGAACGGAGTCTTTTGCACATACCTAGATAGATTTGTAGTTGTATTCCTTGATGACATATTGATCTATTCCAGGATAGTTGAGGAGCATGAGGAATATTTGAGGAAGGTTTTGTAGTGTTTGAGGGATAATCAGTTGTATGCCAACCTATATCCAAATGTGATTTCTTCAAGACTAAGGTCAAGTACCTTAGACATGTTATATCAGGAGAGGGAATTCAGTGGATCCTGCAAAGATCCAGGAAATCATAGATTGGCCTACACCCACGAATGTGGCAGACATACATAGTTTCATGGGGCCAGCAGGTTACTATAGGGATTTTGTTCAAAAAAATTCTAGGGTAGGAAATCTTATCACTTCTCTTTAGAGGAAAGGGAAGAAGTTTGATTGGTTAGAGCAGAGCCTGGCTGCATTTCAGACATTGGAGGACATGTTGACTAGCGCGCCGATCCTTGTGATACATGATCCTACAGGAGACTTTGTTATGTGTGTAGATGCATCTTTGGAGGGGTTAGGAGCAATATTGATGCTGGATGGTCGAGTCATTACTTACGAGTCATGCAAGCTCAAGGATCATGAGTTGAACTACCCCATGCATGATCTTGAGTTAGCTGCAATGGTAAATTATTTGACTTGAAGGAGACATTTCTTATTGGGGCACCATTTTGAGTTACACAGTGACCATCAGAATCTATAGTACATATTCACGTAGCCTAACCTTAATGCTAGGCAAAGGTGATGGATGGAGTTCCTCTGTGAGTATGATTTTGAGGTGAAGTACATCTAGGGGAAGGAGAACGTAGTGGCCGATGCTCTCAGCAGATGGAGGCACGAGCTATCTGAGATGAATCTTACTGTGGATTTGAGAAGCCAAATTCTTACCACACTTCCTACAGAAAGTTGGTACTAGGAGGTAAGATTTGAGATTGAGTTAGGCAGGACACTAGAGGGTAGGTACTAAGGATATTCTTTAGATATAGATGAGTTATTGAGATACATGGGTATGTGCAGGATCATCATGGAAAAAGCAAGCCCTTAAGTGGCAAAAAATTCAAAAAAATCAAAGTTAGGCAACTTGATATAAAAATTTGAATAAGTGTTCTATATTATTTCAAAAATATGTATGAATAGAATCTATAGAAAATTGAATGAAGTTTCTAAACTACTAGGTTTGTTTTAAAAAAAAATCTATTTGGTGAAAATTTGAAATTTCAATGCAGAGTACTTAAATTTTAGGCAAAAAATAAGAAGTAGGTGTTTGTCTAACCACCCTAACCACAATAAATTGATAATATTTTTTTATAAGATTTTAGATATAATTAGAGGACACATGTCCCAATGTGATGCATATTTTTTTGTAATTTTTTTCCAAGTAAATAATTAATTATGATTTTGTTATTACAAATTTTAAAAAATATAAAAACTTGTATGTCTAACCACCTTAACTTGGTCAAAACTTCATGAAATTCAATTTTTCTTTTTTAATCCTATAGTATGCAAAGCATAGAATGTGACACATTTTTAGATTCAAAAAATGTGATACCATTTGAAAGTTATAGATGTTTTTCAATCATCCTATCAATCAGAATTTAGTCATAATTCAAATAGAAAATGAATAATAATTACTTATTAAATTCAAAGTAAAGCATAATTTATATTGGTGGAAATATGAGAATCTCCTTTAAAACCCTTTTCGCTTCATCAATTTTGGGTAAAAAAAAGTCGTCAACCACATACCCATCATATTGCCACTTTTTGGCCCATCATGATCCTGCACATACCCACATGGGACATATATATGTTCCATCTTTTGGGGGTCTTTGTACCTTAATTTTGACAGAGGAACATCGGGCACCTTATTTAGCTCATTTAGGAGTGAAGAAGATGTATGCCAATTTGCGACCGCTTTATTTCTGGGTAGGTATGAAGCGAGATATTGCTAATTATGTATCACGGTGTTTTGAGTGTTAGTGAGTTAAGGTTGAACAACAACATCCAGCTGGTCTTCTACAACTTCATTTGGTTCCTAAGTGGAAATAGGATATAATTTCATTAGATTTCATTGTTGGTTTACCCAACTCTTTGCGATGACACGATGCTATTATGGTGACGGTAGATAGGTTGACGAAGGTAGTGCACTTCTCACCTATCTCTTCCTCCTATAATGCTTCATAAGTTTCTAGTGTGCTCATGGAGGACATTGTGAGGTTGCATGGTATTCCTCGTCAAATTATTTCTGATAGGGATCCTATGTTTACTTCAACTCTTTGGACATCATAACATGCTATGGGGACATAGTTGAACTTTAGTTCAGTGTATCACCCTGAGACAGATGGACAGACTAAGGGGTTCAGTTAGACCCTTGAGGATATGCTACACATGTATGTCATGGACTAGTAGACATGATGGGAGGATTATCTCTATCTTGTAGAATTTTCATATAACAATGGGTTTCCGAGTTCTATTGGCATGAAACCTTTTCAGGATTTGTATGGTTGACCATGTCAGACTCCTTTGAGTTGGGACAGGTTGGAGGACATGATTTTATTTGGTCCTGATATGCTTCAAGATATGGAGTAGTAGGTGGTTCAAATCATAGAGCATTTGGTAGCTGCACAAGATAGGCAGAAGAAGTATGTTGATGCACATCGTATGGATCACCAGTTTGTTGTAGGTGGCTGAATATTTTTGCCAGTGTTCCCACAAAAGAGTCCAATCCATTATGGAAATGGTTTTAAGCTTGCACCTCGCTTTTTCAGGCCTTTTGAGATTCTAGAGAAGATTGGGCCAATTTCTTATCGCCTTGCTTTGCCGCCCAGTCTCTCACGTATCCACAACGTGTTCCATGTTTTTGTACTTAGACCTTACCACCCTAACATTTCTCACATCCTTGACTGGACTGCCTTACAGGTAGAGGATCCTATGGTCGTTACACAACATAGGAGACTCACCCTCAGGGGTCAAGATATTGAGCAGGTGAGGGTCCAGTGGGATCCTAGAGATGACACTTCTGGTACATGGGAGGATGCTACCAGGATGAGGGAGCTCTACCCTTATTTGTTCATAGGCTTCTAGGAGTAAGCCTAATTCTAGGGGGAGGATGTAACACCCCTCTGATTTGTTATGTTTTCTTTGATAGTTCAAATACTTTGATAGACCATATTTTATGTTATTGTTATTCGATCGCTGACAGTGGAGCGATGATAGATTTATATTGATGTGATGATACACTATATGCATGGTGATTATGTGTGACATGCTTTAGGTTTGCATAGATGTTTATTTCAGATGATATTGCTATATATGCTCATTGTAGTTTAATTGATATTTTAACTTTTCAGCTGATGTGACATTGTATTGGTGAAGGGGTGATCCCACAATAGTGGTTTACAATTTTTGGCCAAACTCGGCACTGAAATTTTTTTTTAATTAAATCTTCACATTCAGGCACCTATAGCAGCTAAACCGTGAGGAATTTGGAAATGATGCAAACTAGAGTCTCATTAAATTTTGTCTGTGGATTCTAAAAATACTTTTTTCAAAAATTTTGGAATGAGATTGCACTTTTTTTCCCATCTCCCACAAAAACTTGTATTTTTCATAAAACATTTTAAAAAAGTGACGCACGCCGTATGATACATAACTTTTTTCCATGAAGATTAAAATTCTAATTCTTTCGAATTTAGATTTGTAAATTTTATATCTAGTGCTTCCACTTGGTTAGATAGTTTTTTATTGAATATTTTTTCTTTAATCAAGTTTCAAAGTCAAAACAATTACAATTCAAACATAGTGCGACCGTATAACATGTAACTTTTTTTGTATATATCGAAATTCAATTTTGATTTTTTTTGTTGGATCAAGGACTTCAATATCTGGTGCACTCATATTTTTCAAAAAAATAAATTATAATCTGCTATTTTTCCATGTGAAAAATAGAGACCTTCATTTACAATGAAAAACCTATGTTTAATAAAACTAAAAAAAAATACATAATAAAACCAAAACATATTAAAATTATATTCATTGGATAGCTCGTGTCAAGGACTACATGATTCTAGTTGGGTTTGTGATGATTATTCCATTTTCATCCTCAACCCAAGCTTCGAAGCATAAAAATTTAGGTTTTTTTGTGAACAAGGTCAAAAATTAGGGAAAAGGGGGGTTCGCTAGAACCAGGAGGGTTCTAACGAACCCCCTTCCCAAAAGGGGTTTTCATTTGATTTTTTTCCATGCATGAATTAAATGGGTTCGCTTAAATGCTGGTTTGAGCGAACCCTTTTTTGGTTCATTCGAACCAATGAGTTCATTTGAACCCCCAGAATAAATTTTTTTGGCATGGGGTCATTTTTTACAAGTTTTCCTTCCACATTCAAATTATAAACCACTTTTGTGGGTTTACTAAAGAATGGTATTGCATCACTCGCTTGCGACTATCCTATGATTTTTACGATTCTTTCTTCACAGTGTGTATGATTTATTATTTGGTTACATGTACGACATATGCTTTGTTTCTAGGTTTGAAGGTACAAGACAATGACTTCACGTGGCTTCACAGGTCTAAGCATGTCCACTGCCCAACAATAATGTTTATTGTGAGATAGTAACAAGTTAACCTAGTCAAACCTTTACCCTAGTACAATGTGTCTTCAGTCCATGTATTGGTTGTATTCTTTATCCACATTTTCCTTGTTATTTGATTTATTGTGCAAGGTTTATTTGGGAGAATTATTTTATAAATGTTATGATTGTTTATTTAATTAATCTGGATTATTGATATGGAGGCTTGATAATTGATAAATTAATTAATTTAATTTATGTTATAAAGTGATTTTATTATTAGATTAAATTGATTTGAAATAAATAAGTTATTTAAATTTCAAATGCATAATATCTGTAAAAGATCTTTAGAAATATCTATGGTTGTTGAAGGAAAGATATTTTTTTTGTAACTGGAAGTTAGAAGATATTTACTACGTTAGTTGAAAATTGATTCCTAAAGAGAATTATTGAAACTGAAAAGAAAGGAATTTATTTTCACGGAAGAAAGAGAGGATGTTGAAAATGGTCGAATGGTTTTGGGGTTTTTAGATTTTAATATTAGAAGCTCTCAAAAAAGTTTGGGGATCTAGTTTTGTTACATTCTTTTGGTTCTGGATTATTTTTTGTTCTCTGCAAAGTGCTAATTCTTCTGGGAAGAGGCTTTGGCAAAGTTGGAAATTAAAGGGAAGCTTTGTATCAAACTTCAAATCAACAAATCTTCTAGAACAAGTTCTTTACTATTTTTGTAAATTTAATTTGAAAAGGTTATTTAAATTATTATTGTTTTGCAAATTGGAAAGGTTTCCTCTAGAAGAGGATTTTATTATTTGTAGAAGATTTTTTTTTAAAAGATTGCTGAGAATATTTACGTTTGTAGAAAATATTTTAGATCTTCTGTTAAAATTGAGTTTTAGAAATGGATTTATACAGAAGGAAATTATAGTTAAATTTTAGAATCTCAGTTGAAATTGAATCCCCTGTGAAAATTTTCCAAATATTTCTTTGTAGAAAATCTTCTGTGAAATTAATATGCCTGTGGAGCAATCGTTTTGATATATATATATATATATATATTTTAATATTTTATTTAGAGATTCCTATATATTTTTCTATAGGATATCCCTATTGAAAAGTCTTCTTTTTTTAAATCCCAGATTGTAGTGTTGTACAATGAATTTCATAGAACAAGGGAAATTGAAAAAAAAAAAAATTTGAAAAAAAAAAAAATTATTGGGAGGTTGGGGGCCTACCCCCATAACCGCCCCATAGGGAGGCAGCGTCGTTGCCTTCATAGGAAGCCAACGCTGCCTACCACAATGCACTCCACATATGGGGTTGGTTGCGGAGGTAGCCCCATTACTCTGCTAGTGTATGGGTTGTTTACATCCTGCGCAATTAATGAAGTTTGTTTGCCTCCTTCCCCGTGAATTCTGATTCTTTAATATTTATTTTGTTTTTAATATATATAATGTTTATATTATATTATGTGTGTGTGTGTGTGTGTTTCAAAAAAAAAATTATTATGGGGAAGCTGGGGACCTACCCCCACAGCCGCCCCGTAGGGAGGCGACTGTGGAGGCAGTGCCCCTACCTTCACAGGTAGCTAGCGCTGCCTACCATAGTGCACCCCACATATGGGGTTGGATGCGGAGGCAAACCCTATACTCTGCCAGCATATGGTTGTTTACAGCCTACATAGTTAATGAAGTTTGTTCACCTCCTTCCCAGAGAATTCTAATTCTTTAATATTTATTTTGTTTTTAATATATATAATAACTATATTATATGTAATATATATAATATATATTATTTATCATATATATTGTATGTATATTATATATATGTGTGTGTGTGTGTGTGTGTGTTTAAAAATATTTTTTAATTGAAATTTTATATATATGTTTATTTCTATTTTGCAATAGGTGGTTATTGTAATTTATATTTAAATGTATTGATTTCAATGAACATTGGAAAAGAATAATTGGATTATGTAATTAGATAATATATATATAAGGATATTTATTTAGATGCATGCAAGCACAATTAGTTAACTTTAAATGAATGTTTATTTTAATTGAGAAAATTTCAAATTAATTATTATGAGTAGTTGTGAAATTGGAAGTTAAACATTTAGTTTAATTCGTTGTTGATTTATAAATTGGAATTATGTTTAAATGATGTATTTTAAATATGAGTTATTGATTTATTTGGATTTAGGAAATCCTAATGGTAGTTTATTTAATTACTTGAGTGGCTTATTGTAATTGCGTATTCTTCTATAATGGTGTATTGGGGGGATACTTTTTATTGTGAAAATATAAGTCTTCTAGAGATTGTTAAATTGAGAAACAGTTATTATGTCTTTTTTTCACCCTTTGAGATTTCCTTGGGTAGTGCACATAGTTGGGATCCAGTATTTTACATCTGTAGAGATGTGTTGCCTCTTGAGTTGTGGTATTTATTTGTTATCAGTTTTAGTGCACTATCTACCCTTGGGTTGTGGAATAAGTTATTGTGTTTTCAATAGGGGAATGGCTTTCAGCGAGGTCCAGTACACAAAGTGGTCTCAGGATAACTCGTTTGAGAGTCAGTTTAATCAATGGAAATTAAATAACCTATATTAAGGGAAAGGGTAGCTTAATACATTTTACATGATAATTTAGCCTTGCTCATTGGCTCAAGGGCTTGTGTTAGACTTGAGATGAGTCAGGAAGGCCTGGAATGGAAAGATCATTATCTTGTCTTCTCAAAAGATAATTGATTCCACACTGGTATGCATATGGGGCTGGAGTTCATGAGAGGTTACCAAGATAACCTAGGATGGGGGTTGGGACCTAGAAAGATCTCCTAAGGATAACCAATGTAAACTTTGTGATGACACTCCTATGACAACAGTCAGTTTGTATTGTACAATGGTTGTACTTGATTTAGTGGTTCTAGAAGCAATGTAACCTTATGTTATGTGTTTACTGGTACATTGTTGTTTTGTATGTTGTTTGTGTCTAGAGGTAGTAGGTTTGTGTTGGTTTCCTTTACTATCTCCTAGCAAGGGGGTTGGTCCTACGAGTACCACATGATTGGGAGGATTGTGCACCTTACACTATTGGGCTTTCTTTGCTTGTTTGTGATGGTAGGATCTTCTAGTTCAGAGAGCTCATGTATATTTGTGGATATGATACTTCTCTTATGTTCATTGTATTAATGCGACACTATGTATTTATACTCCTCATTTGTAATCGAGGAGTATCCGTGTATTTTGTGATTGCCTTTTTTTGTATGATCTACCTCATCTTGGAGATGAGCTTTGTAATGGTATAAGAATTGATTATCGTGCTTTGTAATTTTGCAATGGGTTAATGCTTTGATATATGTTGTTTATCATGAGTTAATTTCATATGCTATGGTTAGATTAATTTTATAAGTTTTGGGATTCACATGTAGACGTGTTGTGTGGCCTAGAGGATGTATGTGTTTAGAGTAGATTATTGTGCTTATTATTGTTACTCTTTTTAAGAAAAAAATTAGTTGTGCTTTCCTAGTGTTGCATCGTCCTCTAGGTTACGTGGCGGGGTTTTACACTCTGATACCTATGTAATGCCTACTCATTAATATATCAATAAAATTAATAAATTAGACAAGAATAATGAAACAAGTATGGGTAGGGTACTTGTTTATTCATAAAAAATATGTTTTTGAGTGTTTTGATGCATTTTTGGGGCACACAGCAATAAGTGACGAGTTTGACAAATGAAGAGTCATCTTCTCTTGAAAAGACTTCGAGCATCCAAGTCATGAAGTCAACATGTACAAGGTGCCATGAAGTCAACAGGTACAAGGTGGTATTTACTTTCAACACACTCAGGTATATCTTATGTTTTAGTTTTGGAGGAACAACGTATTTGTATATCTTGAGTAGATATCATATTCATTGAACAATTCATATCTTCATATACACTGGTTTAGTATATTGACATTGCATTTAACTGTGCCTTTGATACTCTGTGTATCATTAAAATAGTGATTGAAAATGTTGATATATATAGCCAATAAGGCATTTGAAATCTATTAGTAAGATAATACTGTCAATGAGATATATCAATTATCCAATGACGCATTGTAAACAACAAGTTTTGAGACCAAGCCAATGAGACAATTTTTGAATGATTTTTCTACCCCAAGAGGGTTTTCAAATTAAGACAAATATTGTGTTATAGTCCCATTGATATTTCATGGTTGTGAAGTTTTTTTTGAATTTCCTTAATATTGCTTTAATGAAATAATACTATCGTATTAATGAAATTAAGTTGGCTTTAATTAAATTTCCTCTTGTTATCATACTTGTTTCATTATTTTTTTCTAATTTATTAATTTTATTGATATTTTAATGAATAGGCATTACATATGGTTGAATTTGCACACAAACCTTCACATGCTTTCATGTGTCATCTGAAAAGAAGAAGAAGCCATCTTTAGATAGGGCTTCATGTGCTTTCTTGCCAGCCATTTCCACTCTGTAATCTGTCCCTTTCTATACAAAAAGAAATGTGAAACCTAAAATAAATAAATCTAAGTGTGAAATGAGTGAAATATACGCTATTATCAAACTGTTGTTTTCCCTCATAATTGTTATCTTTAGACTCGAGCAACGAAGGGAAATGGATAAAGGAGGGGGGAAGCTATGACATTTGGAGTATAACTCATTTAGCCTTCACAAGAGGAAGCCATGAGCAGCCCAAACTCTGCTCAAGTGGGTAGCCAAGCTAATGAAAAAAAGTGAAATTTTGGGGTTAATGTAGCATCAATGTTAAATCTAGTAAAAAGAGCAAAATATATTCCACGTCACTATTACGGAAGGGGGTGTTTAAGACATTTTTTAAGACAATATTTGACTAAAATGTCTTAATTTGAGACCAAAAAAAATTGCTTATTGTCTTAACTAATGTCTTTAAGCGAGTGTCTTAAGTTATTGTCTTTAAAATTGTCTTTCTAAAGACAATATGAAACATAATTTTTTTTGTCTCTTTAGAGACAATAGTTGTTTAGAGACAATATGTCAGAGACAATATTTGTTTAGAGACAATATATCTTTAATCCCAACTATTGTCTCTAGAGAGACAATATGAAAAAATGTATTAAAAAAATAAACAATTTATTTTAAATTATTTTTTAGTGTGGTTTTCAACATTCAATGTTTCTAGATTCTCGTTGTCCTCCTGTTTGCTAGAAGGAAAATAGATTCTTCATAATTACATCCACTCAAAACAACTCAACACATCATATGAACAGCATTTAACATGAGATTCCTACTCCAAGATTGCATGAATGAGACATAACAAAGGATTCATAAATGAAATCACAATTTCTACATCAAATCACTCCTTGCAAAAATGAAACAAGAGTACTAAGAAGGAACCCTGCTACCATTTTATTGATTTTGAAAGGATTTTTTCTGTTACAATGATTTACTTTGAAAAGAGTTACAAGACAAGTTTTTTGCTGAGCAAAAAGAAGGAAGAACTAAAAAATAAAAGTCTTAAGAGAAGCCTTTATAAAGAAAAACCCTCAAATAAGAAACTTTCATTGAAGAAAGGGCTTCTAATTTTGATAAACTGCTGCAAACACCTTGAAATTAGCTTTCAAACTGAAGGAAATAATTGACTTCCTAATCTAGACACTTTCCTGTGATGTTGCAAACTGATGTGTTTCTAAATTTTGCCCTTGCCAAAATCAATGCAAAATTCCCCAAAAATCAGGACCCTTGAGCAATGTTTCAAATATGAGAAATCTTGCCACTTTTAGAAATTCACCTTTGTGCCTTCATATTCTTGGTATCTCAAAGATAATGGAAACCATGCATTTGCACCCTGGAGATAACATTTGCACACACTAAAGGCATCATAATGACTGTAACCGCTTTCACTCATCACTGCACCTCTTTTGAAGAATATCACTGCAACGTTTGACTTGCTCAATCATGCTTCTATGAGACAAAGCTATGAAACTTAGAATTATAATACTCCAAAGCACTCTCATCAAACAAATATACTACCCCTTCCATTACTACAACAATCACTGCAGCTAATTATTTCTGTGATCCCACTTGCATAATGAGCCTGAGGAATGTTGATTGTGTTTTTCTTTACAATAGGTCTGCATTAAGAGAGGCTACCATTGGGGCTGTACTTACATGAAGATATTGGCTATTGAATAATGCATTTATCCCATTCCTTCGATGATCCTCATAACAATTCCCCTCCATGCAAATTAAGGCTTCAAAACACAGTGACTATGCTAATCTGCAATATGACTGTGAAGCTGCTCAATAATAGATTCAATGGTGATAAGACTAAAAGGTACAGCATCCGCAACATTGCCACTTGATACAATTATATTTGATAAGGCACATTCAAAGCTATCCAAATGTTTATATAGGAGGAAATGCAAGTTGACTTATGATAAAAACTGGAACAATGCCTTCAACTGTCATTTTTATACAACTCTGCCCATGTGAAACAAAGAGTTTCTAACAGCAACATTTTATCCTCTGTGATCCTCCAAATGATTGAGTTAGCATTCTCCACAAATCTGTTATCACTCTCCTTCAATAGACATGCCATTTGATGATCATTCACTGTCTATGCATGTAATATCTTGTTTGTGGAATTGGCTTATCTAAGTTCTCAACTGAACAAAAAGAAAGAAGATAGTCTTCATGAAAAGACTTATGGTTTGGCACATTCATAAGCTAGACTGCCCCAAATAAAACCATGCTCTTTTATCACAACATTCCTCAGGAGCACTATCATCCAGCCATGTGGAAAGAATGGTCCATTTGTACATCATAAGTATAACAATCCACACTAAAATTCTTCTTTGTCCTTGGAAAAACTATACAAATAGTGATACATAAGTACAGTAGGCTCAGCTTCTCCTATAATTACCAATGGTTGACCCCCAATTACTGAGTTTATAATTCCACAAATTGTTGTAGATGCAAGTGTGTCCATACAACTCAACAACCCATCGAAGAAAATACACAATTGTTAGCTTATTTTGTTACACTCTGTTAATAGATAGTCTTTTGCATACTATTATAATGCAATGCATAGATCAACCTATTGAACATATTCACATAGAGTACGATAGACAACAGACTCAAATATACAATAGAAATTACGATAGACAATAGACTCAAATATACAATAAAAATTACACAAAATTGTCTTTACAAGGTGATGACCTGAATAGAATCCCTCTCTAGATTATTTGAGGGGAAAAAAAATTACTGTGAACCACTATTCATAGATCAATAAATTTGACTTAAAACTACATGACGTGAATAAGTAGCAATAATAATTACTTTAATCTCTTGTCTAGTTAGTTTATTTGCTATCCTCACTTGGCCTTACTAGTTTGTTGATTAAGTTGTTCCCCAAATGCAATAACAGGAACAACCAAAGCAAAGAATATATAGGCTGTCGGGTTCAATATTCTGCTCACAACATAGCATAATATATGAGATTGAATTGATTATGAATAAGAAATAGAATAACGACAAAGCAAACACTTTTAATTACCTAAATCTTGTACTGAATCCACTGATCCAATCTTCCTTGTAACATTGCAAGCGACCTTGAACATCTTTAAGCACTCCTCTCACGGGTACATAGTCACAACAATCCACCCTAAAAGGCCTCTAATAAAAAAGGTAATAAGAATATTAATATGCATGCACCACCTAAAAATAATCAATATAGAGATGCTAAAATTGGATTAAAAAAAAACTAAGATTATCAACCTCCACTTTTCGCATCAATCTACACTACCAGCTCGAAGAACCTTTAACAGTAACATTTGCATCCATGAGAATGAATAGGAAAGTTTCTGGAACCAGCTACTTTTCATCAATTTCATCTCAAGCATTTCATGAATAGGATGCATCATGACAGGAAATGTGAATACAAGGGTTGTGCAAAGAAAAGGTTTGTTGCAAAATTCTACAAAATCTACTTGTGAAAGACAAAATGAAAAGAACTATTTTCTATGCATTATTCACAAACAATAGATGATCTCAATCAACTAATTTGAAAAAATTCACTTTGATCATAATCTATTGCATAAGCTAAAAAGAAAACTTGAGTAAAGACCAAAAAGAATTCACATTGAGCCACAAAAGATAAGAAATGAACCAAAGATCAAAGACCTCTAGCAAAGTTTCATTGCCAGATGAAATTTTAAGAAATAATTGAACTGAACAATTTTCTTGCAAACTGAAATTGTACGCGTCAAACAACGTACATAAATTACTATGTTATAGACACTATAGACAATGGTCATGTCTACGTCAAAGAAAGTAAGAGAAGCGATGAAAAACGTGAAACACGAGCAAGAATTACTTTATGATAATTTTAAGTTATGATTACAATTAAGTTAAAAGTATGTTGTAATTACATAACATAAACACAAACATTCTTGAGGAACTATAATTAGCTTACCATTTATTTTATTCTAAAAATACCTACTAGATTTTATATAACTATTCAATCTTGAAATCATCTTTCGGATCATGAACGAAACTCTAGCAGTTATACTTTTTCTTTGGCAATCTCTGTGGTTTGTATTTTTCCATTCATTGAAGTTGTTGGTTCTGTACTTCAACCTATCTCTACTTGTTCGTGAAGAGTAGAATATGCAGCAGAATTTATATAACTATCCAGTCTTGGAATCACCTTTCCTATCATGAAATGGAACTCTAGCAGTTATACTTTTTCTTTAGCAATCTCTGTGGTATGTATTTTTCCATTCATTGAAGTCGTTGGTTGTGTACGTCAACCTATCTCTACTTGTTCCTGAAGAGTAGAATATGCAACCCTTACAGTATCAAGAAGGAAACTATCTCCCCCATACATTGCTATGAATGACACAGCCAAATGGCACTTATCATGTTGTCCTACAGGTATGTTCACCTATCCATTTACATATATATAAACACAATTTAGCAAAAAATGTTTTCAAAGAAATGTAACAAGCAATGTCTCATTGCCGGAATAGAAACTTTGAACCAACAATAGCTGTGCTTATTGCATTAAGAAAATGAAAGAATGACTGTTTAATGATCAATCCAATAAATTTTTCAATTCACCTCTTAAATCAAGAAGCCCAGCTGTCTCCTAGAATATTATTTACTAAAATAAGCTTAATACTTGCAAAAAGAAATGTACCAACAACTAGAATCTATTTAAATTTTAATATTTGCATCATACCTGACAGTATCTAGACATGCCAGCAATACTTAACAGAGTGAAAGCTCTCATCCGGAAGTCCTCCAAGGGGTTATCCTTAATTTTGAGCTTAGGAGGAGGACCTGGGGTTGTAGGTATAACTAGTATTCCATCATCCTATGAACATGATACACAATAGCAGAGATAAGAACTTTTTTAGATTATAAAGTTGGAACTAGATGCAAATCAATTTGAAAATGTTCCAGCAATCAAACATAGAACTATGTTATCAGGATATGCCTTGAAACATCCAAATTCATCTCTTGTAAAGATAATTAGTTTGGTGAATTGTATAATTAAATTTGGTAATTCATCCATCCCATAATTGGTAAAGGGGAATACCTACAATCTATTGTCAGATAACACATGAACAAGAAGTAAAAGTCACAAAAATTGCATGCAAGGTATTTCTGACTTGAAAGTCATGCTGTCAAAAAGTGCATATAGATATGCATAAATAGGTCATGAGAAGGTTGATTGAAATATATAGCAGAGGCCCACATGTATGTAGTAGATAAAGCATTGCAACTTATCCTCAATGCAGTAGTTATGTGCCTAATAAATAGCCAGGATAGGAACAGATACATCTTAATAGTATTTCTGATACTTATTGTTTTTGCCAAGTACATGCTACAAACTCTAATTTGTCATTGCAGTTTTTCAGAAAGTACATTACATTCTAAAAAGTAGTGAGGCACTATGTCAATCCAATACAAGTTTCCAAAACTAAACTCTGGTCATAGAGGATGAATCATGCTCCCCAGATATTTAAATTTCAAAAGAGCAGAAATAAAATTCACATACTTGAATGACTGAATTAACTTCCATAAACATAAAAGCACACTCTGATGGATTATACTATTGTAGATGATTGATCACATTTTGTAGCTATGAAAGATAAAATACCTTTAAAAGAGAATTTATAGCTTTATGCGCTTCTTCCCTAACCCTCGTGGAATTGCCAATATTTTCATCATCTGTATTTGTCTCTAGAGCTGCACGTACACGATCAGATATGCCAGGTCCAAAATCAGGCTTAGCTAAATTCACCTAGTCTTCATGATTCCTTTTGAACTCATACCTATATTTCCAAACAATGACTCACTGAGATTGGACATCTAGAAAGATAAAACAGAACAATTATTTAGGACATGGATGAAATCTACAAGCATGAATCACATAACATGTTGGATACTTCATGCAACTACATTGGTTATAGGTTGAGTAAAATGTCAAAATAAATTGCATGGAATGGTCATGTAAAACCTAAGGCTACTATATTCAGCACAGGGGTGTAATGCAGCATAAATTCATCCATACAAAAATATGAAATATATTTACATTTATACTAAGTCGCTAGTTTGGGTATGGAGTTCCGAGTTGGGTATGAGATAGGGGTTTGAGTTTTGCTAGTACAACGATTTCCTTTCCATGGGTTCTGAATATATGTACAATATAATTTAAAATAAATATAGACCAGAACTTGGGAAATTTGTGAATAAGTGTATGCTCAACAATATCCTTCATGTTGAACCACCTCTAAATCCATGATAATTTCTGGAATGACAAGAAGTTTCTTGGCACAAACAAATGGGCACATGCCACAAAGCAAGTCACCCATAGAGTAATACTCTAACCCTTTAGACAAACAATCAACCAAGGAGATGTGACCAATATCAAAGGATCCCCTAGTCATATACTCACAAGAAAAGGTTCTCTGTATGTTTTGTTTCTGAAACATGCCTATCAAATGTCCATTGTCAATATGTTTTGTTTTTGACAAAGAAAAGAGAGATTGCAGGGGCTTGCACCCATTACTAAATGGTTGAAAGTCAAAAAAATAGGGTTCTATGAAAGATGGGACCTACATGATCACAGAGACAGTAAACGTAGTGAAAATAAACAGTACAAACTACTGAGAGGTTGAGGCATTGGTCAATATATCTTGTTACAGTTGTAAATATATTACTATTTTGCAGAAGCACTGATGATTTAGATCATTTGAAATGGGTTTCAATTTTAGTGGCTATTAGTAATGGTTGCATTTTTTTCTTAATTATTCTTAATAATTTGTCTTTTGTACATATTCTTTGTGTTCTACTAATTAGTTTTAGATTTTTCTTAGTGACCTTCAAATTTTAAGCTATAATAGCTATTCATTAAGATTGTACAAAAGACATGTCAGAAAAATAGGGTTCTTTGAAAGATAGAACCTGCTTAGTCACAGAGACAACTTAGTGAAGATAAATAGCACAAACCACCAAGAGTGTAGACAGAGGTTAATATGTCTTGTTACAGCTATAAATATATTATTATTATGCAGAAGTACTGATGATTTAGATTATTTAAAATGAGTTTCAAGTTTTAGTGGGTATTAGTAATGGTTGCAATTTTTTGCTTAATTGTTCTTAATAGTTATGTCTTTTGTACATATTCTTTGTGTTTTATTGAACTGTTTTAGATTTTTCTCAGTGATCTTCAACTTTTAAGCTATAATAGCTACTTATTAAGATTGTCAAAGCTTACAAAATGTAGTACAATTATATTAGGTACTTTTAATATATTTTGTACATGTTTTTGTAGATTTCAAGTACAACGCAAATGAGGATTTAGTGCTAGTGGTGAAAAATGAATCCTACTACTCCTGTAATATTTCTAATCCTACTGCATCATATAGTGATGGTAACACAGTCATTAAACTTTGTCGTCCTAGTCCTTTCTTCTTCATCGGTGGAGCTCCTGCTCACTGTGCACATGGGAAAAACCTAATAACTGTAGTTTTATCACCAACTATTTGTTTCACCATCTCCTTCTCAATAGAGTAATGGAGTCTAAACTGCAGGAACCAGTTTTTCATCTAGTTATAGTCTAGTAGCTGCAACAACAATTGCTCTCCCCAATCTTGGCATGGCTTTCTAAAGAGTGGAAGGCATTGGATAATGTATACAAATTGGAAATGCATAAGCTCTTAACTTTCCAGTATAAATTTTGGAGTTTTTTGAACACTTACATTTTAATTCTGTAACTCTTCTAACATGTTCTGGTTTTGTGGAATGGCAATAAAAAGTATAGTTTTATAAAAGAGTAAAGCATTTTTAAATGTTAATAGTTTCTTTTGTCTTTGTTTCTTATAAATAGGTGGAAGCCATGAATGAGCATAAGATGTTATGAGATGGCATTCTCATTATTGGCTTCTTTACTGGGTATATTTTTTTCTATCACATTTATATAGAGTAATCAAACAAATGAACTGTTTATATATATGATCACTACAAATTCCTTTTGACATTTTAATATAAGTATAGGAGAATATAAATCTGATTCACTCCATTTCAATATAAATATAGGATAATACAAATCTGATTAACTCCATTAAAGAAGGAATGTTCAATTTAATACAAATATAATTTGAAAATATTCTTCTCATAGTTTTTATGCCGTTATCTATTTCCATTGTACTATGGTGAGCATCCGATGTCTGTAGATTGCAATGTTGAAGCTGTTATAAAACAGCTACATGCATCATACTGTTAGCCAATTGTTGACTATGAAGTACTAATTTGCAATTATGTATGTCTCCAACATCTGTACATAAAAAAACTATAGAGCTTCTTCACCTTATCATCTGAAGTTTTTCTAAGGCACTTGTTAACCAGATGCCAATATTACACTTTCTTGTATAGGTGTTTATGTTAGTATATAGAATTTGTGATCAGTTAATCTTGGGGAGTGATATGCATGTTGTTCTGGTAATGTTGCATGAGAATCTGTTGTATCAATTTAAGTATATTACTTGTCATAGGAGATTGGTTTATTAGACTCCACTGACTTCTTCCTAGTGTGCCCAATGAGTCCAATGCTAAGTTTCTCAATGAGAAAATATATGAACCAATTACCTTCAAATTTACCTATAATTTGTAGCGGTTAAGGCACCTCTTTTATAAGCTACATATCAAAACACTATAAAGTATAAACTGAAACATTTTGCTTATTTTACTAAAGAAATCTCTGAAACTATTGATAGTTTTTGTTAGTCACTTTATTGAGAAGCTCATCAGTCAATCACAACTCAATGTAGATTCTTTCTTCCTTCTTATTATAGCGAAATACATAACATACCAATCAATTCACACAAAAATAAAACAAAATAATAACTATATGAATTCGTTCTTACTATCAAGATTTTTTGATACAAAATGTATGGTGGTTTTCACACATGTTTCATGCTCGGTAATTATTAAGGCACAAAGTAGGAGCCAAATTTAGTTTCTGAATACATTTATACCAATTGCACAAGACTCGATCTATACATAATTTCTCAAACCATTTGAAGAAGAATCCAACTCTGAGAAGAAAACAAAGTGCTCTAAACTAGACTAAGATGGGGATAACCACTACCTACGCACCAACAAGGGGATATTATTTTTACTACACAAGAACCATGATAACAGTAGAATGCCACAGACTATTTCATGTTAATTGCTAATAGATGTATCAATATTCCTTGCCTTGTTTACTTCCAAACTTGTCTCCAATGCTTTCTTGAATTTCTCAACTGGCTCTAGTGGTAGAAAAGTTGCTATTTGGTAATTTTTATCAACCAAACAAAGAACAATTTGATTGTATTTGTCAAAACAATACGTAGTTGTTGGTATAAAGATGTGAACAAGCTGGGGGAACAACGGAAGCTTAAGGAGCTTGTCACAGAAAAAGAGAGTCCATCCTTCGCAACTAGTTCATATTTGGCATACAGATATTTAGTAGAAGGTTCATACCTTCTACTAAAAACCTTTGTTCTCTGACTTGTTGTTCCAATTATACCATTACTCTGCACTTCACTGACAACAGATCTTGCAATACTGGGTGCTTGTTTTGCTATGTCGTACACTTGGTATGTCATGTGCTTCACTGTTGGAGGTAGATGTGATTGACTGATTAGTCATTTTATTGAGAAGCTCATTTTATAGTGAATTTTTTTTTCCCTCTTATTATAGCGTAGCAGGGGCCTTTGTGATTCATTTTATTCTATGAGACTTATCTATTAATATACATTACTATTTCTCATCTAGCTAGTGTTAGTTATATGTTTTTATTTTTGGTATCCTATTGATGATTGTGACTTAAAATCAATAAGATTGAGTGTTGCAGCCACAACTCCAATATAATATTGAAAAACTTTGAAAATTTATAGAGATTCTATAAACAATCTAGAATAATGAATAGGGCTTTGAACTTGCATAGATAACTATGATATGGTTTAAACTTTGAATGAATGATTGCAATACAGCAATAGAAAAAGAAAACTCCCTATTCTCCCATTATCACAAGCAACAAACTCACAAAATGCCCAAATCTATGCACGCAACACAACAGAACATGCAACAAACGCACAAATCCTCCATTCATTTATTATGGCCATGGATTTGATGTGTTAGGGCCTAGTCAAGCCAAAAAAATCCACTGCAAAAGTGTTAGACAGAGCATATTGTGTTAATACGGGAAAACCTGGTCTGTTGCTTAAAGGCCCTTTGTAAAAGCTTTATTGTTGTCGCTTTCCCAAGATCCTAGACTCCTGAACTTCGCGCCTTTTGATTTCTTGAAAATCCCTTTGACCTTTCTAATGAGAAAGCCCTTGTCGTTATTGGAAAATACCATTCTGTTCTCAGTGCCCGTCGTGCCTCTATTCCTGTGCCTATGTTCTTCTCTGTTCCTGGTGCCTCTATTCTTTGATTCCTCTCGCGTTGTTATGTTTTGTGCAAGTTATTCAAAGGAAAAAATTCATACAAAGGAAAATGCATGCCAAATATTAAGGGAGGGAAAACGAAAAAAAGGAGGGAAATAAAAAAAATTATTGTCTTAATTTAAGATGATTAAATAATTAAAAATATATTTAAGACAAAAATAATATATTGTCTTAAATTAATGTCTCCTTTTTTTTATCTTTCATTTCTAATTGTATTTGTTCCATGGAATTCTTAAGTTCAAGAATCTTTGACTTCATTTATTCAATTCCACTTATAGCATCATCTCTCACTTTATTTTCTTGCACAAATTCATATGCAATACAAAACCTCTTGACTTTATCCACATTTGTATTGCCATTTTCCCCTTGCACATACTACACATGCACCTTCCTCAACTTCTCAAGAGTGGAAAGGATCTTTTTAGTCAATAAATTATCTATCACATTCACTTTGGTCTACTTCTTTTCATGCCTTTTAGAGAAGATTCCTTTTTCATTTCATGCATTCTAATACTTGATGCCTCTAGTTCTACATTTCTATTGGCCCATTGCATATAGTGCACATAATCCTTTCTCAACTTCTCAAGAGGAGGAAAAATCTCTTAAGTCAATACATTATATATTATCATTCTTCTAAAAAACATTTCACCATCACCCTTTATCATACCAACCCAAAAAAATTATCCTTATCCCTCCTCCATCCTATAAATCCATTTTGGGTGCCTATTTCCCACAATCAACCATCACATCTACCCTTCACACTAAGTCCATTTTGGGTCCTTCTATCCCTCCCACCCTACCACTTCATATCTCTAACCTTCCCTCTTTCTCTCCCTCCCTCTACCCCTCCCACCCTACCACTTCCTATCTTCCTCCTTCCCCCTCTCTCTCCCTCACACACACACACACACACACAATCTCTCTCCATCTACCCCTCCTTCCCTCCTTCCCTCCTTCCCTCTATCCATCACACCATACTGCTCTCTACACCTATCCCTATCTCTCTCCTTCCCTCTTTCTCTCCCTCCTATCCCTAGCACCCTTCCTCTTCCTATCTCACTCCTTCCCTCTCTCTCCCTCCCTCCCTCTATTATGATCTAGTGATAATTAATTTCAAATCTTCATAAGCATTATGATAACCTCTCCACCTCCTCTCTCTCTCTCTCTCACCACCTCTATTTATCTCTCCCACCCTACCTAGATCCCTCTCTACCTACCTCTATCTAGTTTGTTCACCTTACCTCTTTCTAACTACCTCTCCCTATCTCCCTCCTTCCCTCTCTCTCTCCCTCCTTCCCACACAACCTCTCTCCATATCTTCCTAATTACCTCTCTCACTCTAGTTTTCTAAGACTCAATTTCCTCCTAAATAGAATTATAGTATGGGGCACTAGCGAAAAGTACTCTGGGTAATCATCTCCAAGATTGTATAATAATCAATAGATTATATAAGTCTCAAATAGGGAATTTATGTCTATCCCCCTCCCTCTCTAATTTTATCTATCTCCCCCTCTCTCTCTCTCCTTCCCTTTCTACTTCTATTTATCTCACCTATCTCACCCTCCACCCTCTCTCTCTCCTCCTTTCACCCACCTTCTCTCTCTACTTCTCGCTATCTAACCTATCACTCTATAACTCAAGGAGGGAGATAGGGAGTGGTAGGGTGGGAGGGAATTGAAGTAGAAATATGTAATGAATTCCACCTTAAAATTTTAGATCAACTCTTTGGTGTAGTTAAAATGACATTCCACTTTCTTCATCTAATTGGAACACAAAATGTTCACATTATTTGCAGTGTTGGAAAACACACTGTCCCCTGTCAATTATTTCCTTATGAAAAGTTTGTGTTTTTTATGCCCCAAGAATGTAATGAAGTCCAACTTCAAATTTGACTACTCACATTATTTGTAGTGTTGGAAAACACACTGTCCCTTGTCAATTATATCCTTATGAAATGATTTTTGTTACATACACACCAAGAATGCAATGAATTCCACCTTAGATTAATAAATTTATATTAGCCTAAAATGAACCTAATGGATTAATGCATTGATGATAGATGTTATATTTAGGGTTTATGAGGGATAGAAGGATAGAAGGATCAATATACAAAAATCAAATATTACACAAGGTTTGTTTGGTGGATGCAATCCTCTTTAAAAACCTTTTCATAGTCTTTCTACAGAGACTTTTCCTTTGTACTAGTTCTTTATCAATACCATCACTATTTAGCAAAACTATTTTCATGATCAATGACTAACCTCTCTCTAACTTTTTTATTGGGATGTATCATATGGTAGACTCTTCATAAGAATTTTAAGTCTTGTACAAACTAAATAGGTGTTCTACCAATACTCCATTTTCTTTGGAAACATTGAAATACTCTATGTCCTTCTATTCCACATATAAAATAAGATTTCATAACACCTTGTGTTTTCCAACCTGCAATAATTGGTGTAGTATTCAATAAACTATGACAATTTATAATAATTTGTATACTCATTATCATAACACCCTATGTTTTCCAACCTCCAATTATGCATAGACAGTATGATTATAATGAAAACCTTTTGTTATTTAGAGAGTAAAAATGTAATGAAAGACACCTTAAAAATTTACATCTATTATTGAGAGGTTTTTGTGCAAGAAAAGAAAGTGAGAGATGGTGTTAGAAGTGGAGTTGAACAAATGAAATCAAAGATTCTTTAACTTAAGAATTTAATGGAACAAATATAATTGGAAATAGATTACAAGGAAAAGGAAAAATCTTATCTAAGTGCAAAAAAGAGAATCAGTCGGGTGGAGACATGGAAGTTTTATTTGAAAAGGTAAACAAGTCTTGTAAAGAACTTGTTAAAAGAAACATCTAAATTCTCTAATCATAAAGACACTCTCAAAGCTAAGAAAAAGTTTCTACAAATCTACATAAAATTATTCAAGACATTAAAAACTCTATCCAAGAAAGGGATGATGTTATCCTAAGAGGGTTCATGAGGTAGCAAATAATTTAAAGATTCAAGGAAAAGATGAAAAAGAAGTTAGAATATCATGATAAAAAATAGTAAGGGGTGTTAATAAGTAAGGGTAATGGGGATGAAGAAAAATGTGTTGATGATCAACTTCTAGATGCAATTAGAATAATTACAGGTTGTAAAATACTGTAAAACCCTCTACATGTAACAACCCAATTGGTTAATTACCAATTCATGTCAATTTTTTTAGTTTTATGTTTCCCCTACCTACAACTCCTCCCAAGACTCTCCACACTAGAGATTTGAACAAGCACCAATGAAATAACTCACAACCCACTATGTTTTCCAACCTACAATTGTTTTGTGCACATATTTTTCATGAGAATGAATATAGGATATCTAAGACAATGAATTAATGGGTCATAACAAGATGGATTAAGGGGATATACAAGATCCTTGACTTAAATTATGTTTCATACAAGAAAATTAGTTTTATAAATAGGAGATGGCTTAAAAGGGTATATAATTTTAGATAAGAGGTATAGAATATTTATATTTTAAACTAGATAAGGGTATTTATATGGATTAAATTAGTCACCATGTATGTTATATGCATTTCAAAATAGAGCTAAGTAGAATGAGAACCATATGTTGAAATAATCAAGTTCTATAGGAGAAGGCATCTTAAATAATCTAGGAGGAGGCACTAATGATGAATCAACCTTACTTCTCTCTCTTTCTCTATACAACCGTAATTCTATGATGAAGGTTGTTTCACTACATATACCATATCATCCTCCATATATCTAATATTCATCTATTCTTTTATTTCATTATGAAAAACTGCTTCCTCTTTCTTCAATTTCTTCATTATAAGGTCTTTCAACACCATCTTTATGTCTCTCTTTGGGTTAATCCATCATCATCATTGATTTAATACATTAGGTTAACCATAAATCCTAAACCTAAAATCTATCATCATTGCATTAATCCATTGCATGAAACTATAAATTATTAATGTTATCAATATTTAAACTACAATTGATTAATTGAAAAATTGAAGGCTCACTTTTACCATGTAATTGATGTAATCATGATAATTAATCATTCAAAATTTTCCTAAAATGTGTTTATAAGGCATGTGGATGAGAGTTTGAAATATTCAAATGCCTTATAAAAGCTATGATTATTAAAGAAGAAAGTTATCTAGAGAAACTAGAGTTTTTTTAAACAATGATGGTATCGATAAAGAACTAGTACAAAGGATAAGTCTCTTTAGAAATATATACAAGAATAAATATAAGTATTATAAATTAAAACAATGGTAGTAAATATATTTTAGCACCAAAAGAGATGGTTGATAAGTTAAAATTGAAAAGGTTAGAATATATCCAAGCCTATATAAAATTCCACAATTGTAGAAATAACATAAGGTACTAGTCATTGAGTGAGGGAGGGAGAGATAGATTTGAAAAGTATTTATCTACCTCTCCTTCCCCCCCTCTCTCTCACACACAATATATCTCTTTATACCTCACCCACCCTACCTTTGTATCTATATTTACCTGCATCTCTCTTTATTCCTTGTACCTTACCTCTCTGTACCTACACATCTCTCCCTCCCTCTTTCCCTCTCTCTCTCTCTCCCTCCCTTCCTCCCCCTCTCTATCTCTCTCCCTCCTTCCCTATCTATATTTTTACTCACCCCCTCCCTCTGTACATACCTTTCCCTCAATCCATCTCACCCACCTCTCTTTCTACCTACCTCTCCATCCTTCCCAACTTCCCCCTCTATCTACTTCTATCTCCTCTTCCCTCTCTACTTTCCCTATCTTCCATCACTCTCTATACCTACCTATCCTTCTATTCCTTCAACCTTGCATCTCTTTACCTACCTCTCCATGTATCTCCCTCTCCCTATCCCTCTATCCCTCAATATTTCTCTCCACCTATGGGAAGAGGAAGGTTAGGAGGGATGGTGAGAGAGGAGCGATAGAGTGAAGTATAGAGGAATATATTTATTCCATGGAATTCTTAAGTTCAATATGAACTCTTAGTTAATAAATTTTTCTTACCAATGTTGTCCATATTTTCATTATAAATGATTAATTGAATAATGAACTGATGAAACTATAAATGATTAATTTTATCCATATTTATACTATAATTTATTAATTAAACAATTGAAGAAGGCTATTTTTTACCATGTAATTGATGAAATCATTGTAATTAATCATTCATAATTTTCATCAAATGTGTTTATAAGGTATGTGAATGAGAGTTTGAAATATTCAAATTCATTATAGAAGCTATGAATTATTAAAGAAGAAAATGATAGAGCAACTAGAGTTTTTTAAAACAATGATTGTATTGATAAAAATCTAGTACAAAGGAGAATTCTCTTTAGAAATATATACAAGAATAAATATAAGAGCTATAAATTCATCATAAAAAATGGTAGAAATGAGAAGTAGATAAAGATCAGGAAAGTAGAGAGGGAAGGGGAGAGAAAAGTAGATAGAGTGGGGAAGTTGGGAAGGAGGGAGATTTAGGTAGAAAGAGAGGTGGGATGGGATGGATTAAGGGAAAGGTAAGTATAGAGGGAGAGGGTGAGTGGAGATAGAGATAGGGAGGGAGGGAGAAAGAGGGAAATAGGGAGGTGTAGGAAGAGAGGTAAGGGTTTGTGTGAGGGAGAGAGGGAAGAAGGGAGATAGGGGGTGGTAGGGTGTGAGGGATAGAAGGACCCAAAATAGACCTAGTAGGAGGGGGTGATGTGATGGTTGATTATGGGACATAGGAACCCAAATTGGGTTTATAGCTTCAAGGAGGGATAGGGATAATGTTTTTGGATAGGGACATGGATAATGTTTTTGAGCTGGTATAATGGAGGGGGATGGTGAAAAATGGTTTGGAAGAGTGATAACACATAATGTATTGACTTAAGAGATTCTTCCTTCTCTTGATAAGTTGAAATGGAAAATGAATTTGAAGAAGTGGACCAAAGTGAATGAGATATATAGTGTATTGACTGAAGAGATTCTTCCCACTCTTGAGAAGTTGAGGAAGGTGCATGTGCAATATGTGCAATGGGAAAATGGCAATGTAGAAGTGGATAAAGTCAAGAGGTTTTGTATTGCATATGAATTTGTGCAAGTAAAGAATGTGAGAGATGATGTTATAAGTGGAGTTGAACAAATGAACTCAAAGATTCACATGAACTTAAGAATTCCATGTAACACATACAATTGGAAATAGATAACAATGAAAAATGAAAAATCAGATCTAAGTGAAAAAAAGAGAATTTGTTGGGTGGAGACATGAAAGGATTATCTAAAAAGGTAGAAAAGTCTTGTAAAGAACTTGTTAAAAGAAACATCTAGATTCTCTAATCATAAAGACACTCTCAAAGCTGAGAAAAAAGTGGCTACAAAGCTACATAAAAGTATTCAAGACATTGAAAACTCTATCCAAGAAAGGGATGTTTCTATCCTAAGGGTTGATGAGGGAGCAACTAATCTAAAGATTCTAGTAAAAGATATGAAAAAATGTTAGAAGATCATGATGATGAATAGTAGGGAGTGTTAACAAGTAAAAGTAATGGGCATGAGGAAAAAATTGTGTTGCACCTTTTCCTCACTCTCTCTACTTACCTCTCCCTCTATTCCTTCAACCTTACCTCTCTCTACCTACCTCTCCATGTCTCCCTTATTTTAGGCTAATATGCATTTAATAATGAAGACAATGTTATACTAAATGCCAAATACAACAATATATTATTAGGGTGAAACCACAATAGTGGTTTACAATTGAGAAGAGGAAGGAAAATCAACTTTTTAAAAATTTCAATAGGAAGGATGGTTCGATCGAAACATACATGTTCGATCGAACCCATAAAGTGGTTTGACCAAAGCACTTTATGGTCAATAGGAAAATAGTATTTTAAAGGGGTTCAGTCGAACCCCTATTCGACCAAACCAAGTTGAATTAGGGCATTTATAGATCAAACCCTGTCTTTATCAAACAAAAAAAAGGTGAACTATCAAACTTGTAGCTCATGTGAGGTGAACAATGAATGTGATTGATAGGGAACAGCGAAAACTTGCAATGAGACCACCATTTCAACTTGAAATATCAACTTGGACATCCATTAGCAGGTTGGAATTCTTTCATAGTGATTTAAAATTCCATTTGTTTGTAAATTTGTAAACTCCAATGGATTCCATGAGACCAAATTATTCTGGTGAAATGAAAAAAAATTGAATGAAAAAAAAATTCCAAACAAAATTTTCATTTAAAACTTGAAGGCACATGTTATGAGAAAATTTTTTATTGTTTATAATCAATATACCCTATTTCAAGCTCTCATTTTGGCTAACGACTGTAAGTTGCATTTTCTTGAAAGTTTCTAAAACCTTTTAAAAACAATACCCATTATTTAAAATTTGGATTTATAGCTACCAATTGCATTTGCTTGAAAGTTTCTAAAGCCTTTTAAACAAACCCAGTTTTCAACCAAATTTGGATCTACTGCTACCAATTGCATTTGCTTGAAAGTTTCTAAATCCTTTTAAAAAAACTCATTTTGTAAAATTTGGCTTTATAACTACCAATTGCATTTGCTTGAAATTTTTTAATATTCATTTGGCTTTATAGCTACCAATTGCATTTGCTTGAAATTTTCTAATATTTTCCCCAATATTAGCAATGGATATATGCATGATATTATAAAAAAATTGTGACCACTTAATTTCTTCTTTTTTATAAGAACACATACCCCAATTGGGGCCTCAACCTTTGTAAAAAAACTACCTTCTATTACTAATTCATTATATCATTTCTTATATACTAGCATTAACCTAACAATGAGATCTTCCTACTAATATTTTTGTTCATCTTTAAACCAAGTTTACTCAAACCTCTAATTAGAATTTAAAACTATTAGAATTATGAAGAAAATAGTCAACATATATAGCCCAAAGATTCCCCCAAAATGTATAATCAAAATTTAATTTTGTTCCATCTTGAGGATATTTCCAACCTAAAAGTATATCCATATTTTAGTTCTTTCTATATCCATTGATAGATTGTGTTGAAGGCATTGCTTAAATTATCAACATGGAGATATTATTTGTGAATATTATTATAGACTTATTTTTCTTGTAAACTTGAATTCAAAATTATACTTGAATGGAACCTTAGAAAAATTAATAGGCTAGATTTATTGCTTCTATCTTATTGGTTGCATAACACTATCTTAATTATTCTTTGGATAAATTTTTATCTAAGTGATTGAAATGTTCAAATTGATTTTCAAATTGGTCACTCCATTTGTCTAGTTCTAGAGAATAATTTTAAGAATAAAAATATATTTTTGTTTAGTGAATCAATAAATTACAACTCTTAATTGGATGAATTGTTGTAATGGAGTGCAAAATTTACCATAGTTTTAAATATAAATGATATCACATTTTTTGTGGCATTTTTCCAAATAATTTGTGTCATGTTTATATGCATGCCTATTTTGCATATATTTAAGTAAAACTAGGCATAGTAAACAATTCTACTAAATTGAGCAAATATTATTCAATGAGTGAATAATATTTGTAAGAGGAAGAAATGAAAAAGAAAATTGGTTTGTATTCTTTTCAAAGAGGAAAGATCAATAAAAGTAACATAACTTACAACACTAAAGAAGAAAACAAATAATATGTAGAAAAACATTTCAAATTTATATTATGATAAATAATATTCAAGTAAAGAAATTATAAAGTGCTTCAAGAATGAATATAAGTTAAGAATAAAGTAAATCAGAAAAGTTTTTTCAAATAGGAAATTTTTATTGTAGTCAATAGAAATTATATAAAATTTGTATGAAGAATTGTTGTAGTATATATTACGAAATATTATAACATAAGTTAGAAATAGAATGTTAGCTATAACTAGAGCATATAATGTTTTAGTGGCCAAGAATAATAATGTAGAATAAATGTAACATGCAACAAAGAGAAACCAAGTGTTGTAGTGTAGGAAAATAAAAATAAATAGTAATTTTGTTTCATGCAAGAGTAGAATGAATAATGCTCCAATGTAAAGAATATATAGAATATAAGTGCCGAAAAAATACTATTATACTACATTTGTAGAATTTTAAGGATTAAATGGAGCGTATGAGGGATATATTACACTTTTGCATATAAAAGTACATGCTGCCTTTCAAAATTGAATAAAAAATAGAGTTTGGTGTTAAAATAGGGAAGAATAGAATGTAATGGGGTGAGATAAAGTTTTAGAAAGAATGTGTTACAAAAATTGGACAAACAATGAGAAAAAAATGAATTTTGTAGATATTTTTTCAATCCTTTCAAAATTAGTTATAAAAAAGGACATTTTTGAGATGTTAAGAATAAAATCCAACATATTATGAAAATAGAGAAAGCTATTATAAGACATTGTATGATTAGAATGGAAATTCTTTCTTTTGTTTCTTGTAATTTGGTATCAAGAATGGACTATTGTAAGTATTTTATAAAATAGTAGCAAGAAGAACATGCATTTCAAAAATATAGTTGTATGATTAGAATGAAGATTCTTTATTCTTCTCCTTGTAAAGATGTCAAGAATGGAGTATTGCAAGTATTTTATAAAATAGGAAGATTTATCTTTTTAAAATGGTAGTGAGAGAACATGCATTTTGAAAATACAATAATTTGTATTAAAAATTAGTTTAAAGAAAAAAGAAAATGATAAGAGGATAATTGTATTTGAGTTTTGATAAAATCTTTAATTAGTTAAAGATAAATTTAATTAAAAATAATTTAAAATGTCTTAGTTAGTTAGAATTTTTTATTCAAGTAAGAAGAATGATTTTAAAAACTAAATTGTTAGGATATTTTTAGGGTCATGAAGATGTTTACATAATTTTGTATTTAATGTTTGAAACAATACATAAATAATGAAATGTTAGAAGACGAAAATACATAAAAATATGAAATTTAACATAATTAAGTAAGAAAATATGAGATTGCCACTTAGATCTAGGAGAAGGTTAGGAAACAAGGTTAAATGGGCCCTAAAATTATGCTATGGATATAGATTCTAAAACGTGAGCATGAAATATAAATTAATATTGTAGTGTATGCAATTCTTCACATCATATTTTCTCACTTTAATGGGCTAATGTCGCTATATGATAAAACATTATAATTAAAGTATACAAAATAAATGCTAAAAGAAAAACATGAAAATAATCAAACATTTTGGATACATAGAATGATATATAGTGTGTTAAATTATCAAGGATTTGATTCCCTTGAACTCAGATATGCAAAACAAGCATGTCAAAAAACACAAAAATCTACAATATATATATGTTAGAATAATACAACCAATAATACAAAGTATGCCAACAAATCATACATAATCCAACATAAGCATTATACATATAAAAGGAAAAATTTCAAAATTACAAGGGTTGTGAGAGTATATGCCTCCTTAAATAATTGTATAAAAGAAATATGTGTAGTTATTTTTAAGGTAACTATAGGGGAATATAAAAACAAAAGTAGTTCATCACGAATTCTACAACAATACAATAGATCATTATATAATGTAATCATGAAAGTTTTACTTCCATATAAAAAAATTTACATATTGGTGTCCAATTAGATGGAACAATCCCTATTGCATGAATCAAAGGTTTTCTATGAATGAGTCTATAATAAGAAATTTATTCCCTATCATAGCATGGAATAACAAGTGAAGCGAAATAGGGCTTGATTCTAGATAAGAAAATCATATTTCCCAAAGGATCTCATCAAATAATAACAAAACCTTTCATAGAAAATTTAGAAAGAGTAAGATTAGAAGTATAAACAAAAATACATTTTAGGAATTAATGACTACAAATATTAAGATTAAAAAACCATTTTCAATCAATATATACTTAATGCTCATATAGGTTTAGCACCAAAAATTATTAGAAGATAAATAATCTTCTATTAAACCAGATTGAAGTGAAGGTTAGATGGAAGAAATGTAATCTCCATAATGTTAGTATATAATACACCCAATTTGGGCAACTATTTCAATAGGCTTAGTAGAAGAGGGAATATGGATCTTTTGTATAGAATTATGAAGAAACTCATGATATTAAGGTGAAGTTTAAATAATATCCCAAAGAGAAATATTATATACTAAAGTTATTTTATACTATTATACTCTTTAGTGTTCTTAAAGGAATACAAGAATTCAACATGAAATACTGGGATTAGATAAAGGAAGAGGAACAATATTAGTGTTGGTTTGTTAGTTTCACCAAGTGTTATAGGTATTCGTTACTGCATAAAATTTAAAAATAAGAGTTTCAAGTATAATCATCAACAAAATAAAGGTTGAAATAAGATGGGTCAACAAGGGATAATTCCTAGGTTCGTTAGGAATACCCACCTAGATCATGAAAACTAAAGAAGATAGTGGGATGAAGTAAAATACCCACACAAAGATTTGGAACATCAAGGATTGATCATTGTGCATCATTATAGAAAGCTAGATAGTCCATTATATCCAGTTGTGGAATTTGTATAGGAAACTTTTAAATTTTAAAAAATGTAAGAGTTGATTTATTTTACTATAATATCCAAGAAATTTATAAAAATAAGAGTAATAGAATAATTATTAAATATTATCTTTAAATGACTAAATATAACCATATTTTCACATGGTGGATTTTATATTATCTGTAAGATTTGAGGTAATAGAAAAAATATGTAAAAATATTAAATCAAGTCATTTTCTCCTATTCTTTCATTATTTATTTCTTTTTGTACTAGGGTAAATCTTCATCTAGGTTCAAATTTTGTACTTATAAGAAACCTTTGTTCCTTAGTATCATGTTCTTGTACATTGTATGGTAACTTTCATGATAAATATTATGTGCATGTGTCCCTTCCTCCTATCAAATTTTGTTTATAATGGATATGAGGAAGTTTATTTCTAATTTTTTGGTTTCCTCCTTATCAAAATATTGCTTCAATAATTTAGAAATCATATTTACAAGCTTATATCATCTATCTCATTTTCTTCTCTTATTTGTACCTTCAATAATGACTAAATTGATTTTACATGAACACCAACATTAAGTAATGATGCTTTCCCTTCATTACTAGTTGTAGGAAATAAATCTTAGATGCAACCTTTATCAATATTTTTTTAGTCTTTAATGGCACATTTTGTACTAGAGTGCACACTTGTAAATTTAAAATTTAGATCTGTTTTAGATTATGTTTTCTGTGCAATCTAGTAATTTGAATCTTTTGATTATTAAAAACTACATAGATGTTGAATGTTTTTTTGTTAATGGTATGAAAATATTATTGATGATTAGATGAATTATTAGAACTATTTTAGATAAATATATTCTCTATATCTAGATATATTATTTACCAAGGTCTCATTGCTCCTTGAGGTGTACATACATATATAACATGGAAAATGAAGATGTTACACCTGCATAAAATTTGTTTGGAAATACCACTAATGAGATTAAAAAATTGAGAGATTCATTAGCACAAGGTGCAAACTTCAGGTATATACTGAATCATGCATGTTAATATTGCATAGTCTAGAAAAACTAAAAGATGAACTTGAGAGGACTAGTGCATATTCCCTAGACAGAGTAGCTGTTATTCTTTCCCACATGCGGGAAGAAGTACATGGTGACATTCCCCTTAAAAAAATACAGGATAGTGTGACCAAAGAAATGATAAAACCAACTTTTTTTCCATTTTATCAAAATGTGCTTAAGGTTTGGGGATACTAGGTCACTAGATGTGTTGATAATGTTATGGCCTCATTGATCTACCCACAATTTCTCACATCACATGGTTTATATCCAAACAATGACTAGATTCCATTGTATTTTGTTTAGTAGTTGTATGTTGAGGTCCATTTGGGCTTCAAAGTCAACTACCTGGACATTCCACCATATGCTAGTTAGGGGTGTGGTAGGATTGTTGATAGGCCCACCTATCGTCGAGTAGATAGACCACTCCTAGTGTTTAGGGTATTGGTTGATGAGAGGTCTCCTGCTCTCACCCAAGCTCTAGCCCCCATAGTAGATGAGGTTGGTGTTACTTCCCAAAAGGAAGGAATTGACACTGTAGGTGACATTGCGGCTACCACCACTAGGATATTTGATGTATAGACATTCCTGATCCATGCCATTTTCAACATAGTGGACTACCATGGATCCTTTTATAGCGGCCAACATCTGTACTCCTACACAGCTTAATGTACTTACAAGGGATATGGCATGTAGGACTCCACATTGTTTGGCTAAGGACCTATTGGAGGAATATGCCCACATTGCATGAGGCAATGGGATTGGTATAGAGAATGTTAGAGATCATTTGAGATGCAGAGGTCATTCAGTTCCAGGATCCAATCACTCTCAACCCAACACTAGTGCACATCAGGATCCACCTATAGATCATTTGATAGTTGCATGGACTATGGGTTTTACTGACATGTTGACTGGTTTTGGTTTGTCATCACCGATGCCATTTCACCTGCATGGTCCTCTTCACTCTCTATTTATGGCATGACATGGGATAGATTAGAGGGATGCAAATGTTGATTTTTTTCTTGACTGTATAGTTGATATGGTGGAGGCATCTGTTTCAGAGGACTTAGGTCATTTGATATCAGATGATGTGCATGTATGTGTGCATGTGTATGTTTCAATTCCTTCTTAATTATTTTAAATTTTAGTTTTAACTTAGACATATTCATGTACTGATATATGTATATATATTGTAGGTGGACATACCTCATGTCACTCCTAGCCTTGTTCCTCTAGATCGTGTACATCGACGTGACCCTGTGGATGAATATGTCACCAGTGGACATGTGAGTTTTAAATTTTATATATACACGTGTATATGTACATGCATATGTATGCACATAGATCTAGATAGATATTTAAAAATATACAAGTACATTCTTAAATTTATATCTTTCATAAAATTTATTTAATATAAATTATATGTATTTAACACATTTTTTACACATTTTTATTTGTAGGTCTCAGCACATCCATCAGAGTAGGACCGTTCTCATTCAGATGGCCATTCGACTAGGTGTCAACATTCATAATAGGCCCTGCACTAGATCTATGATCTTTACTACATGTATTTGCTTATATGATGATCTTTAGTATTTGACATTTGATGATCTTTGCTTATATACATTATGCTCTTTGCTTATAACATGTTACATGTTTAAATACATTGAATCTATTTACATGTATGTATGTGTTTGCTTATGTTTACATGTTTATATGATATATGTATACATTTGCTTTTTTTTTCTTTTTTTTTTTAGACTACAGGAATCGGGTAGCACGACCCCCTATAAACTGTAGTGCGCATGGTAAACTTTTTAACGTGACCGGCAGCGCTGGCGCGACACGCCCTCCGGTACCACGGGACAGGGGGAGACTAGAACTCGTGACCACCAGAGCCGCAACGGAGTTACTTATCCAACCGAGCTAGGGCCCTCGCCCATATACATTTGCTTATATTCAATATACATACATTTTCTTATTTTATGATCTCTTAGAACTTACATTTCCTTATATGATATACATTTGATCTCTAGTAGAATTTTAGGAAATGAACATGCCACTTTATAATTAAGTTCATTCATGTTGACTACAATAAATAATTTGCACATACACCCATTGAATTTTATAGTAAGAAGTAAAAAATCATAAAATAAATGACTCTCAAGCTCAAGTAGACTAATGATATTTTATAAACGAGTTATAAAATATGATTATAAAGAAGAGGTAGGAACATTCCTTTTATAATTATATTCCATCCTTCAAACACTTCCCCTCTAAGTTATAATTTTTTTATGTTAAATTATTTCATAAATAATCTCTTAATCTACAACATTATTGAATTATACAAAACATTTATTCTTTGAAACATTAAGAAAATTCAATTCAAATTATAACTCTATTGTCTTTTTGACAAGTAACAAAATTCTAAAATTAATCTAAGATATATGTTGCATATCTATACATTAAAAAACAATAAACTCCACAATGAAATAACTTACTTGATTACCACTTGATTCATTTAATGATCTAGGATGTAGTTATTCCATACACTAGAACAAATTTTTCCCCATATACATATATATACAAGATTATTTTTCATTATTCCATATCAAATTGCAAGATTAATATGCATTTATATCAGTTGTAGTTCACAGATTTTGGAGACATCTTTAACTTGAAGAAGAAAATGGGACAACGAAGAAAAAGAAAAAATGCGGCTCAACGAAAATTGTCAAAAGAAGAACAAAAGAGGTGTGAACAAAACTTGGAAAATTATCATAGAAAGAAAAAACCTAGTACACATGCTTGTTTCTTCTCTCTCAAGTGTGTGTTTAGGACTTTTATTAACACCTCAATTTGTTTTGCTTATAAATATGCATGCCTTTTATGAAAACATGTTAGACTTAACTTGGAAACTTTAATACTAAAAAATAGTCATCTTGCATAAACATTACCTAAATTTCTTATCATCTATTTCCAATTGCTTTTGTTCCATGGAATTCTTAAGTTTAAGAATATTTGATTTTATTTGTTTCAACTCCATAAGTAAATAACTCATAGTCTCTCACTTTCTTTTCTTGCATGTAAATTCAAACAAGTAGGAAATTCTCAAGCAGAAGTTGAGCCAAATCTAGATATTGGATCAAACAAATCCGGTGAAGAACACATGGACCTTTAAGTTAGGGAGGAAACCCAAGTTCAAACAATGTTTTTTGGAGAGGGGTCAGGATCACTTCCTTCTATTGGTATGGATGAGCATATAAAACTAGTTGTTCAAAAATTTTGTCACTTATTGCATCATGTCTTATCACTTTGTTTGCTTGCATACATAAATTTCACTTATATAGAATCATCTCTCACTTTGCTTTGAAAAATGTAACATGTAGAAAGGGTCAACAAGCAAGAAGTGCTCATGTTAAAGTCGAGCCAAATCTAGATATTGGATTAAATGAATCTGTTGAAGAACACATGGACCTTGAAGATAGGGAGGAGACCTAAGTTCAAAAAATGCATGTTGGAGAGGGATCAAGATCACTTCCTTCTACTACTATGCATAAGCATATCAAATTAGTTGAAAAGGTGATGAAACAAAGTTCTTATAGAAAATTAGATCATTTACTTGAAATGGATATGGAGAAGCTGAAATGTTATGCCAACCAGCCTTATAATAAGAGAAAGAGGTCAATGACTAAATCTATAAATGGAATAATCAATCATCATTTCAATCGTCTTAATACACTTGAAACAACCCAATTGTTATCACGTTTACTTCTTCATAATGAGTTGAAAGAGTTATTACAATTGTTGGGTGTACATTCGACATCAAATAAGAAGAAACACATGGGATTACAAAAGGATATTGCTCAAAATGTTAAAAAGGGTTTAGATTCCATTGGGAAAGGATCTCGATCAGTGGATAAAGCCACTACAAGAAGGGTGATGTTGACATCTCTTGTACATCAAGATATAGCAAGAAAAAGAAAATTGTCTGCACTTTCAACTGAAATTGGTTATAGTAGAACCACATTAATAAAATATGAGAAAAAAAGAAAGTTTTTGGATGAGAATTCAGAAGGAAATTGGGAAATTATGTGTAGAGCTCCCCATTCTGACAGGATTGAAGATGTTAGGAACTTGATCTCAAGTTTTTGGCATGATCAGACTCGTCCATCATCAAATACTAGAGATATTATGAGACACATGATTGGGCTTGGCATTTATGAAAATCATATCAAACATTGGCTAGACATAACACAATTTGAGATGTATATGAGCTTTTGTAATACATATCCTCATATAAAGATTGGGAAAACAATATTTCAAATATTAAAGCCATATTATGTGAAGATAAACAAGTTTTTTGAAACTTGTTGTTGTCGTTATCATATTGAATTTGATCTCTACTATCAGGTGTTTCAAAAGATGAGAGAAGAAAGTTGTGGGTTTCAAAATGCACCTCCTAAACATGCAAGTTTGTTCATAAAGGCTATTTTATGTGATCATGAAAATGGACCTCAAATAAACTGCATAAAAGGAATTTGTGAGACATGTGGAAATTTGTCTAAATTTCCTTCAAGAAATGAGGATAATAACCTAACAAAGATAGTAAATTGCAAGAGGTAAGTACTATTTTTAGAGAGTTTATTTGTTTCAATTTGATTAGATTGTTATTTGAATTCTCTAATGTAATTTTTCATTCATTGTGTGGTTTATTAAGTTTATTCACATATTTTACTTACACAGGTACAAGTATGTAAAGTTGCAAACAAAATTTAGGAAAGAATCCACAAGGCTGAACTATGTAGAAGAGGAGATTCCTATTGGAAAATTTATGGAAGATTTTTGAAAATTGATACAACCATACATATAGAAAATTCTTTTTTTTCTAAGAGGCAAGCACGACAATTCCAAACATTGAGAGATACTTTCCCACTTGGAACAGTTCTATTAGTAGTTGACTTTGCAGAAAATTACTCCTTTGTACATCAAAAAGAGATTCAATCAGAGTATTACTTTTCAAAGCAGATCACTATTATGGTTCATCTGTGTTATCGACATGCATAATTAGAATTGGATGGTGTTGAGAGTACAGATGGAGAACGAGCCATAAAGAAAGAATATCAATTTTATATTAGTGATGATAAAGAGCATGACATGCTTTTTGTCCAACATTGCTTTACAAATTTTTTTGAGAATTTGAGAAGCAGGGGTGTAAAATTTGAAAAGAAATTTTTATGGTTAGATGAATGTGTGAAACAATTAAAATCTTCACAGCCATTCTATGCACTTTGTAGATATCATAAAATCTACAAAATACCACATGTTTGGAGTTATTTTGAGAGTGGGCATGGAAAGGGTGAGCATGATGGAGCAGGAGGTTGCATCGAACGAGCATTAAGAAAACATCAAATGAGTTATCTAGAAGATCGTATAGACAATGCATATGATGTTGTTGAATGGTACAAGAAACACTTTGCATCAAATGTGGTCGACACATCTTCGAGAACAAACCAACACATTCCACAGACTGTTTTGGGAGATATTAGGTATGTATAAATTACATTTTCAAAATTTTTAATTTATTTAAATTTAATTTATATCATATACATGTTTTTTCACATAAGTTTGTTGTTGTACATGTATCTAGGTGTGGACAGAAGATCAATGCATGGATACAAGAGGGTAGAAAAAATAAGATCTTTGCATTATGTTGGGAGTTCAGATAGTCACCATGGATGGACATTACACATAAGGGATTACTCTTGTTTTTGCACTGAGTGCATTGCAGGAAACTCTGATCATGCATGCAACAACCAAGAACTTGGATATGTTGGTAAATGGGATAAAGTGACACTAGTTGTTTCAGAAACATATGATGAAAACGAGGAAGAAATATTTGAAGACATTCCTTTGATTTCAATTGATTATGACCATGTATTAGGATTGGTTAGAAAAGGTACATGTGTAAGTTTTCAATAATTTTTATATATTATATATATCTAGTTAATGATCTTTAAAGTCTAGAGACATTTCTGATCTTTTTAGAAATTTTGTGTTTAAATTTGGTGTACAAGAGATGTTTTTGTAGTCATAGCAGAGCTTGGAAACATCGAAGGTGTTAGCTATTATTTATTGCATTGCATAGAAGAGAGGAATAAGCTAACACAACCTGAAACAAGTGATGGAATGTCATTTCCCAGAGGTGAGTTTGAATTTAAAATTATATATACATTGTGTTCACATGTGTGTGCATGACTATTATGAACATTAAATATATATTGCATAAACCTTGAGCACGAAAATGGTGTACATGTTCATATGTCTTACTAAGAAGGTTCATGTTTACCATGTAGGTTTTGTTGTAGTGCAAGGGACATATCTAAAACAAATCAAAGTTGTTCAGCATGAGATTCATTTTTTTTACTATCAACCTAATAACAAGGTATATCAATATAGTCACTTGATAATTGCTACTACCCTACATATTCACGTAGTTCCACATGCACGTGGCCGAAGAAAATGGAGACTAGATAGTGAATATCATCAAAAAATTCTACATGTTATTGAAGAGCAAGTTGAACCAAAATCTTTGACTTAGATTATATCCATGATTTTCAAGTTCACTTGTAACCCTATACATGTTCAAGTGAGAACTTATAGTAACTTGTACATAGTTGTAAATAATTTAGTGTAAATTATAATTATATGTACATATTTGTTCCATGGAATTCTTAAGATCAAGAATCTTTGATAGCATCATCTCTCACATTTAATTTTATATACAACTTATATTTCTTTCATGGAATTCTTAAGTTCAAGAATCTTATATACAATTATATACAACTTATATTTGTTCCATTGAATTGTTCCATGGGAAATTATTCAATTATATACAACTTATATTTGTTTCATGGAATTCTTAAGTTCAAGAATCTTATATACAATTATATATACAACTTATATTTGTTCCATCAAATTGTTCCATGAGAAATTATGTAAATTTTAAAATTAAGTATTATCTAATTATAAAATTATTGCACACATATTTAAAACATAAATCTATGCACCCTCGAGCTCCCTCTCTCCCCTCTACCCTTAACCCTTAAACCCTAAAACCTTGTACCCCCTACCCTTTATCTCTCTCCCACTCCCCCCCCCTCTCTCTCAAGTCTCTCCCTCCTACCCCCTCTCCCTCTCTCCCCTCTACCCTTGCACCCCCTACTGTTTATCTCTCTCCCACTCCCCCTCTCTCTCCTAAGTCTCTCTCTACTACCCCCTCTCCCTCTCTCCCTCTACCCTTAACCAGGTTAAACCCTAAACCCTTGTACCCTCTAACCTTTATCTCTCTCCCACTCCCCCCTCTCTCTCTATTATCTCCCTCCTAGATCCACTCTCCATCTCTCTCTCTCACATACACACACTCGCTCCTATCTCTAGATCCCCTCTACCCTCTACCTTTAAGCCTTAAACCCTTGAACCCTCTCTCTCTCTATCTCTCACTCACTCACTAATTCTATCCCTCTCTCCCTCTCTCCCCTCTACCCTTAACCCTTAAACCCTAAACCCTTGTACCCCCTACCCTTTATCTCTCTCCCACTCCCCCCTCTCTCAAGTCTCTCCCTCCTAGACCCACTCTTCATCTCTCCCTCTCTCTCTCTCATTCACTCCTATATCTAGATCCCCTCTACCCTTATCCCTTGACCCTTAAACCCTATTTAAAGCCTTCTACCATCTATCCTTTATCTCTCTTCCACTCCCCCCCTCTCTCTCAAGTCTCTCCCTCCTACCCCCTCTACCCTTAACCCTTGTACCCCCTACCCTTTATCTATCTCCTACTCCCCCCCCTCTCTCTCTCAAGTCTCTCCCTCCTACCCCCTCTCCCTCTCTCCCCCTATCCTCTCTCTCTCACTCACTCACTCACTTTTTGTCTCGGGCTCTCCTATAGCCTTAAAAACCCTTAAACCCTCTCTCTCTCTATCTCTCAATCACTCACTAATTCTATCTTGAGGCTCCCTCTCTCCCCTCGACCCTTAACCCTTGTACCCTTTATATCTCTCCCACTCCCCTCTCTCTGTCAAGTCTCTCCCTCCTATTCCCTCTCCCTCCCTCCCCTCTATTATTAACCCTTAAACCCTAAACCCTTGTACCCCCTACCCTTTATCTCTCTCCCACTCCCCCCCCTCTCTCTCTCAATTCTCTCCCTCCTACCCCCTCTCCCTTCTCCCCTATCCCTTAACCAGGTTAAACCCTAAACCCTTGTACCCTCTACCCTTTATCTCTCTCCCACTCCCCCTCTCTCTCTAGTGTCTCCCTCCTAGACCCACTCTTCATCTCTCTCTCTCTCACTCACTTCTTCTTTATCTAGATCCCCTCTACCCTCTACCTTTAAGGCTTTAAGCCTTAAACCCTCTCTCTCTCTCACTCACTCACTAATTCTATCTTGAGCTCCCCTCTACCCTTAACCCTTGACCCTTAAACCCTAAAGCCTTCTACCCTCTAACCTTTATCGCTCTCCCACTCCCCTCTCTCTGTTCAGGTCTCTCCCTCCTACCACCTCTCCCTCTCTCCCCTTACCATTAACCCTAAACCCTAAACCCTTGCCCTACCCTTTATATCTCTCCCACTCCCCTCTCTCTCTCAAGTCTCTCCCTCCTACCCCCTCTCCCTCTCTCCTCTTTACCTTCTACTCTTAAGCCTTGAAACTTTAAACCCTCTCTCTCTCACACTCAATCACTCACTCCTTCTGTCTCGAGCTCCCCTATAGCCTTAAACCCTTAAACCCTCTCTCTCTATCTCTCACTCACTCACTAATTTTATCTCAAGCTCCCTCTATCCCCTCTACCCTTAACCCTTGCACCCCCTACCCTTTATCTCTCTCCTCCCCTCTCTCTCTCTCAAGTCTCTCCCTCCTACCCCCTCTCCCTATCTCCCCTCTACCCTCTACCCTTAAGCCTTAAACCCTTAAACCATCTCTCTCTCTCTCACTCACTCACTCACTCCTCTGTCTTGAGCTCCCCTATAGCCTTAAACCCTTAAACCCCCTCTCTCTCTCTCTATCTCTCACTCACTCACTAATTCTATCTTGAGCTCCCTCTCTCCTCTCTACCCTTAACCCTTAAACCCTAAACCCTTGTACCCCCTACCCTTTATCTCTCTCCCACTCCCCCCTCTCTCTATCAAGTCTCTACTTTTTAATTATATACTTTTTAATTAATAATAATTATATTATTATTATTATTATTATTATTATACTATTATTATTATAATATATTGTAATAATAAGTATATTATATATTCTAATATTAAAATATTAAAATACAACTATTAAAAAAACAGAAAACAAAAAAAAAAAATTGGGAAAAAACTGGGGCAAACAAAGATCCATGTCAAGGGGTTTGGCCGAACCAATTTTCTAGGTTCGACCGAACCCCTTTAGTATACATTTTTTTATTGTATTTTAAATGGGTTCGACCAAACATATGCTTGAATGAACCTATATTCAACCGAACATATTTTCTTGGTTCACCCAAACATTGGTTCAGCTAAACCACCCTTTTTTCACCTTCACTCTTTGAGGCACCAAAATTGTGCAAAAGTTTGCACTTCGAAGCTTGATTTGAACATGAAAATGGAGGAGACTTCACAAACCCAACTAGTATTAGGTAGCCCTCAGAACGAGCTATCCAACAAATATAATTTTAATATGTTTTGGTTTTTTTATCTATTTATTTTTTAAGTTTTATTAAATATAGGTTTCTCACCGAAATTGAAGTTCTTTATTCTACACATATGGAAAAATAGAAAATCATCAAAAAAAAAATTTGAAAAATATGAGTGCACCATATATTGGATTCCTTCATCCAACAAAAAGAAAATTAAGAAAATAGATACATAGAATAAAATTTATGCATTATACGATCACGCTATGTTTGAATTGTAACTGGTTTGACTTTGAAACTTGATTAAAGAAAAAATATTCAATAAAAAACTATCTAACCAAGTGGAAGCACTAGATATCAGAGTTACAAATCTAAATTCAAAAGAATTTGAATTTTATCCTTCAAGGAAAAAAGGTTATGCTTTATATAGTGTGCGTCACTTTTTTAAAATGTTGTTTTCTGAAAAAAACCAATTTTTTTGGGAGATGGAAAAAGAAGTGCAATCTGATTCCAAAAATTTTGAAAAAAATATTTTAGAATCTACAAAAAAAATGTGGAGAGACTCTAGTTTGCTTCATCTTCTAATTCCTCATCGTTTATCCACTATAAGTGCCCCAATGTGAAGATTTAGTTAAAAATAATAATTTTAGTGTCCAGTTTGGTAAAAAATTGTAAACCACTATTGTGGGATCACCCATTATATAAGCCACAATCTCTCCTTCCCTCTTTCTCTCCCTCTCATCCCTCCCACCCTACCACTTCCTATCTCCCTCTCAAGTCTCTCTCTCTCTCACTCTCCATCTCCCTCTTAGGTCTCTCTATCTCTCACTCTCCATCTTCATCTTAGGTCTCTTTGTCTCTCACTCTCCATCTACAACTATTTGGTATAGTAAAACTAGAATTTCACTTTCTTCATTTGATCAAAAAAAAAATGCTCACATTATTTGCAGTTTTGGAAAACACATTCTCCCTTGTCAATAATTTCCTTATGAATTTGCAATGTTGGAAAATATATTGTCCCTTGTTAGTTATATAAAGAATTCCAACTTCAAATTTTAGAATGAATCTTTGGTTACAGTGAAAATGAAATTTCCAACTATCCCTTGATAGGGGATAGTGTGTTTTTCACTTTTTTGATATGATTGGAACAAAAATTGTTTACATTGTTTGCAGTGTTGGAAAACACAGTGTCCCATGTGTAGGAAAAGAGGATAGGGGACATCATTAGAATGTAAGATGTCTAGAAATAACTAATAGGAGATAGTGTGTTTTCCAATAGGGAACGAAAAAGGCATTGCATATTTTCCAATAGGGAACAAAAAAATGAAAGTGTGCTTTCCAACAAGGAAATAACTAATATGGGATAGTGTATTTTCCAACATTATTTGTAGTGTTGGAAAAAACACTATCCCTTGTGGAAATAATTGACAAGGGACAGTGTGTTTTCCAACACTAAAAATAATGTTGGAAAACACATTGTCATTTTTTTGTTACCTATTGGAAAACACACTGTCCCGTGTTGAAAAACACATTGTCCCTAACAATAGGGGACAATGTGTTTTCTAACATTGGAAATAACTAATAGGGGACAGTGTATTTTCCAATAGGGAACAAAAAATGACACTATGTGTTTTCCAATAGGGAACAAAAAAATGACAGTGTGTTTTCCAAGAGGGAGATAACTAATTGGAAATAACTAATAGGGGACAATGTGTTTTCCAGCATTATTTGCAGTGTTGGAAAACACACTGTCTCTTATCAGTTATTTGGGGATAGTGTGTTTTCCAACATTACTTGCAGTGTTGGAAAATACACTGTCCCCTATTAGTTATTTCCAATTAGTTATTACCCTGTTGGAAAAAACACTCTTATTCTTTTGTTCCCTATTGGAAAACACACTATTCTTTGTTGGAAAACACATTGTTCCTTGTTGGAAAACATATTGTCCCTAACAATAGGGGACAGTGTGTTTTCTAACATTGGAAATAATTAATAGGGGACAGTGTATTTTCCAACAAGGAACAAAAAAATGACACTGTGTTTTCCAATAGGGAACAAAAAAATAAGTGTTTTTTCCAAGAGGAGAATAAATAATTGGAAATAATTGGGTATGTGTAGGATCATCATAGAAAAGATAGGCCCTTAAGTGGCAAAAAATTCAAAAAAAATAGAGTTAGACAACTTGACATAAAAATTTGAATAAATTATCTATATTATTTCAAAAATATGTAAGAATAAAATATGTAGAAAATTGAATGTAGTTTATAAACTACTAGGTTTTTAAAATCTATTTGGTGAAAATTTGAAATTTCAATGCAATAGTACTTAAATTTCAGGGAAAAAATAAGTAGGTGTTTGTCTGACCACCCTAACCACAATAAAATGAGAATATTCTTTTATAATATTTTATATATAAGTAGACGACTCATGTCCTAATGTGATGCATATTTTTTTGTAATTTTTTTCCAAGTAAATAATTAATTATGAATTTTTAATTCAAACTTTTAAAAAATATAAAAACTCATATGTTTGACCACCTTAACTGGGTCAAAACTTCATGAAATTCAATTTTTTATTTTTTTAATTGTATAGTATGTGAAGCATAGAATGTGGCAGATGTTTTGGATTCAAAAAATGTGATACTGTTTGAAAGTTATAGATGTTTTTCAATCAGCCTATCAATCAGGAATTTATTCGTAATTTGAATAGAAAATGAATAATAATTACTTATTAAATTCAAAGTAAAGCATAATTTATATTGGTGGAAAGCTGAGAATCTCCTTTAAAAACCCTTTTTGTTTCATCAATTTTGGGTAAAAGATATTCATCAGCTACATACCCATCATATTGCCACTTTTTGGCCCATCATGATCCTGCACATACCCAACTAACAGGGGACAATGTGTTTTCCAACATTATTTGTAGTGTTGGAAAACACACTATCTCTTGTCAGTTATTTGGGAATAGGGTTTTTTCCAACTTGAATTGCAGTGTTGGAAAACACGTTGTCCCATGTTAGTTATTTCCCTATTGGAAAACACACTGTTATTTTTGTGTTCCTTGTTGGAAAACACACTGTCCCTGATAATAAGGGACAATATGTTTTCCAATATTGGAAATAACTAATAGGGGACCGTGTATTTTCCAATAGGGAACAAGAAAATGACACTATGTGTTTTCCAATAGGGAACAAAAAAATGACAGTGTGTTTTCCAAGAGGGAAATAACTAATTGGAAATAACTAACAAGGGACAATGTGTTTTCTAGCATTATTTGCAATGTTGGAAAACACACTCTCTTTTGTCAGTTATTTGGGAATAGTGTGTTTTCCAACATTGGAAATAACTAATAGGGGATAGTGTATTTTCTAATAGGGAACAAAAAATGGACATTGTGTTTTCCAACAAGGAACAAAAAAATGACAATGTGGTTTCCAATAGGGCAATAACTAATAGGGGACAATATATTTTTCAACATTATTTGCAGTGTTGGAAAACACACTGTCTCTTGTCAGTTATTTAGGGACAATGTGTTTTCCAAAATTACTTGTAGTGTTGGAAAACACACTATCGCTTGTCAATTATTTCCACAAGGGACAGTGTGTTCTCCAAGACTGCAAATAAGTTTATAAAACACACTATTCCTTGTTAGTTATTTCCTTGTTGGAAAACACATTGTCCCTTGTCAGTTATGTAATGAAGTCCACCTTCAAATTTTAGAACAACTCTTTGGTTATAGTGAAAATGAAATTTCACTTTCTTGATATGATTGGAACAAAAAATGCTCACATTGTTTGCAGTGTTGGAAAACACACTATCCCTTGTGTAGGAAAAGTGGATAGGGGACATCATTAGAATGTAAGATGTCTAGAAATAACTAATAGGGGACAACGTATTTTTTGACTATAATGCTCCTCCGTCTACACCACCGTTATGTGTTGTCGTTGTTGGTCTCTAAGTCAAGTTTAGCTTGATTATTATCTGAAGCTTATAAATTAAACTTATAGTTTAAAATAAAATATTTTAAATAAAATATTAAGTTATTATGATGGTTATAAATTGTTAAGTGGTGAAAAAAGAGAAGTAATGGAAATTAAATGAATGGATGAAGAAGAAAAGTAGTTATGGATGGAATTAAGGAAGGTGATAGTGGAAATTACCTAACATAGGGGTAATTGATTTATTCTCGGGAAAACTTATTGCATTGGGGGAAGTACGGGAATTGGTTATCTTAGATTCTAGAAATTTCTGTAGAAAGTCGACAGGCTTTGGGGAATTTGGGGGCTTTTCACAGAGATTGTGGGTTTTGGAATACAGAAGCTACTTTTGGATTTCAATTTTCAACAATACTTTCAGCACAGTGAACGAAATTTGACCAAGCTTCTGACCAAGCTTTGAGGTTCTATTCGAAACGGGAAATTTTGGGAAATTCAAATGGCCGAAGAAGTAAAAAAGCTTTGGAGAATTGAAAGTAGCAGCAGGAAGCATAGAATCAAACACTAATTTGAGCATCAGATTTTGTATCCAAGAGTCCAAGTTCCTTGCTAACCTTAATTTCTTAACTCTAATGGGTGAAGACGTATAAATTGTATTCCTTCTTGAAATTAAGAATAGATGTTGGGATGGGATTCTTGGAAATCTAATAGTTTTTTTTGCTTTTAATCTAAAAATTATTGTTTCAGAAGTTTTTTTTAATGAGTTCTTGTTCTCAGTAGTTATATCTCTGTATTCGTGTTTGAAAATTGTTTGAGCGTGGTTTCTTTCTTGTACTTTTTTGGATGTATTGTCACTCAGGCGCTATTGTTCTATTTCACAAATTTCCTCTTTGAAGCCATTCTTGACTCCTTCGTAACTATCACATGGGTGGAAGTTCAACATTTGATATTTTAATTTTGCGTTACCAGTCATTGCCCTGTTCTTTCTATGCCCTGTCCTATTGTAAGACGATGCCATACCAACTTATATTAATGGATTTGTGTTCTCCACACCATTATGTTTTAGCTTTAAGACAGTTGCTTGTGGAAGCTAGGAATACTCTTAGAATTTGATGCATGGCTATGGGCTTGATGCCGCTATTTGTGGACATTGAGATTATGGGAATTTAGCTCTCCAAGTTCTACCCAGTTGTGCCCTTGATATTTATTTTTTGATAAGAATTTAAAGTACAACAAGAGTAGTGTGTATTTTCCTTGTTCTATCGCAGCTACAGCCTTTGAAACTCAAATATTGTCATGGTTTTAATAACCTTCTTGATTCTATTGGTAACTTGTCACAGTTGCCACACTCTAACATGGTAGGCTGTATAGTTTTAAATAAATTTTGTATGATTCCTTTAGCAACCTGTCACAACTGCAATGCTTGGACATAGAAGGGAGTGGATGTTTAAATAAGCTCCCCAACTCCCTGTGCGATCTATCCCAGCGGCAGCACTTGAATGTGGTAGGGTCTATAGAATTAAATAACTTCCCTGTCTCATAGAAGTTTTCTCACCGATGCTACGCTAGAACATAAAGTCTGTAGAGGTTTAAAATTTCCTTTCTGATTGCTTTGGTAACTTGTCACTTCTGTGGTGCTTGAAAATGGAGTGGCGTCGAGGTTTAAATAATCTCCTTGATTCATTAACAATCTATCTTAGCTGAAGTGCCTACTCCAAATGGTTTAGAATTTTATTTATGTATCAAAGTTTAGAGGAGAGATTCGATTTGAAATTTAATGAGTTCCATTTGTAGCTTGGATTGATTTCTATAGGTGGCATTGGCCAAGTGGTAGTCAGAGGCATAGTTAGAATAATTGAGTCCATTACTAAATTAAGTGAACTACGGTGGAACCAATAGTCTGCATGCATTCTTGAGTCCGTGACTTCTCTTTTAGATTCCTCCATTGTTCAATATATATAATTGGTGGTGGGTATGTTGTGCATGCGTTGATTTTCTGGTTGTTATAACAGTTACTAAACATTTGACTATGAGAGACCGCAAGTATTTAGTCATAAATATATAATATTAGTGTAAACTAACACTTGTAGGAATAAATTGACTCTTGTAAATTGAAATGGAACTTTGCCTCACTAATACATAATAACCTGTATTCAGATCTTCAAATTAAGCTGAAAACTCAGTATTTTTATTAAAAAGTTTATAACTGATCTTTAATTCTCTTTATTCATTCAAATAAAGAAAATAGTTCTCATGAATATTTAAATACACTTATATTTTTGCTATAAAAATATACTTCAATTTATATATATATAAGTATGTATGTGTATATGTAAATGTACATAAAGGAGAGTAACATAAAACATTAGGAAAGTTACCTTGTTTAAATGTTATGTGATTTTGTCATAAATAAAGGTTGAAATTTACCGAAATAGAGAAAGTTAGACTATGACTTTAGAATATTTTAGTCTATGATAATTTAAATAAACCTTGGAGGGATATTCTTTTCCCATCTTTGAATTAGGTGGGTTGCGAACTTTTCCATATTGAGATCATATGATATTAAGTTTTATTATGTCAATACATTTGTGTAACTAGACTTTGCGTATGAATGTCTTATGTGGGAGTTCTTTATGTGTTTATGGTTGTGAGGGTAACAGAGGCATGTGAAAATTTGTCTTGTATTGGTATTCTTGATTATCGCTTGTTGGTAATCTTGTTAACCCTAAGATGAATACGGATATTTAAGTGAACTTGAGATGCTCTAGTTTTGCATGGTGTATCCACTTAGATGTTGGCCTTTTGAAATTTGTGAGCGGGATGGGATTTTTCCTTGCTTTGATACTTGCTTTAGGTTTTGAGTTGTGCAAGTGGATATGTTTTTTCTATTTCAGTGGGTTTATGTTGTCAGCAGGGGAGTGGCTCTCAGTTGAGGGTCTAGCATACAAAGGGGTGCCAGGGTAACTCACCAAGGGTTTAAATAAGTGATAATTTAATAAATTTAATTAGGGGGGGTCTAGGTAGTTCTCATTTTAAATAAATATATTGGATGCCTCTCTCATAGCTCAGGTGCTTGTTTAGGCTTGAGGTGAGAAGAGAAGCATAGTTTGTATGGGGGTCCGGTGGCTGGTAGAGGTAGCCAGGGTAACCCAAGATGGGGGTCCGGTAGCCTAGGAAGATTATGCCAGGGTAAACCATAAAAAACTATGTGTGACACTCCTCCTACATCAACTAAGAATCCTCGTGATGTTGTATCTCCTTGTTTTGGTATGCCTCTGGAAGTAGTGTTCTATTGATTAATGTTTTCTATACTTGTTTATTGTTGTTTTGCCGACTTTGTGAGTTTGTTATCCTAGACTGTCTGTGTTGGTGGGACCCATTGTTACCTCCTTGCACGGGGGGTGAATCTTCGGATTCATGCGGTAGGGTGGAACGTGTATCGTCTGCATTGGGTTTCCCTTATGTTCGTGATGTGGCTAGCCTTCTAATCCATTGTCTTCAACTTTTCATCTACTCTTGGAAGATAGATCACTGAATTTGTTATGCATTGTAACCTATAATGTATTAGGTATTATTGTAAAGCACTCCTCATTTGTTCGAGGAGGTATTTTTGTGTAAATGTAAATATAATCTATATTGATGTATCACTCTTATGCAAAAATTTTGTAAACAATGACTCTATTCTTGTTAATTGAATGAGAGAAGATAGTTATTCATTTATGTTATGCAATGAATGTTTCTCTTGATACTTATATTCAATTGTAATGTGAACTATAATGTATGCTTAGTGATGTTTGCATTTAATGGTTAATAAGTTATGTGGATTGTAGTTTGAACTTTGGTCAAATAAGTAATGCAATCGTGCACCCTAGGGGATTTAGGATGATAATTAAGTTATGTTTAGTATCGTTGCACAACTTTGCATTTAAAAAAAAAAATGTTCAAATTTTCGTAATGCAAGTTTTGTCCTCTAGGGTTTCATGGCGGGGCGTTACACCGACATTGGAAATAACTAATAGGGGATAGTGTGTTGTCACTATATTATAACGATGTACCCCTTGTTCATATGATGATGACCTTGATTTGGTAGATGAACCCAAAAAATTCATGGCACATCTTTCGTCAATAATACAAATGTTATTGCCTATATGTTAGATAGACTTTGTGTTAAATTATACACATCTTATTAATACTTTAGGTGATTTATAACCATCTAGGTATGTTTTGAGTACATATTTGTATATTTTGAGGATGATACATAAAATTAAAAATTACTGCTATCTTGTGAATCCAACATTTTAAAATTTCAATTTCTTTGTAATACTTTGGATACTAATGCATGACATTGAGACTATCTCTATTTTTTCACCCATGGTTTCATATTATTTTAGATGTTGATATAGAACATAAAGTAGATTGGGAAAAACACATTTGATATATTCTTTAAGAGGATAAAATTTTGCACACGAAAAGTTTATCTATTGATAACATCAACTTTACATAGATTAGATGTAAAAAATTATGCTACATGGAAGGGTTGTCATTCCCAAATACTTTATACAATTCAAGATCATAGAAATGAGGAATATGGTCCTCAAATAGAAAGAAAAAAACCATAAATGATAGTGATTCGTTCTCTATAATGAAATATTTGATACATTTACAATAGTTACAATAGCAATTACTCTTCCTAAGCGCTCAACATTTTTAAAGTTCTCATTTTCCTCTCAAATATCAGGGAAGGCTTTCTTTATATTGTGAATGCTTTCAAGTGTGAAGCCTTCTCCCTCTATCCAAATTGGAGTGCTAACCTGCTAAGACATCCAAAATCCACATCAAATCTATATAGTTGAATAAAAGGCTTTGAAACAAAGATTCATAATTGTAACCATAAGATTTGAAATTTGAAATATGTAACATCTCCTCTAGTCATATAGATCACTTTATGAAGTATCTTCTCTAGTCATGCTACTCAATTTCTATTTATATGTCCGCTCTCAACACCAATTAAAGAAACACAGTACCAAAAGGCTCGTATAAACATGAATTACATTTTGACATTTGATATAGCCAAAATAGAAGATGCATATATTGCAGCCAAAAATTAGAGAAATTTTTTAATAATATTAAATTTAAAACATTAGCTTGAACTCATAAGATTAAGGACCAAGTGTGTAAGGCTTCATGGAGCATGAACTTGTAAAAGAGCCTAGTAAATAACTTTGGATTCATAAGACACATAATATACTTGCCTTAAACACATGGGCATATAACCTAATTATGACAATATCTTTCATATAGATGTGATGTGTTGTGTGACAAACTGGCTTGAATAAATCAAACATACATAACCAATGGTACACATACAACATGAGATTAGACCTGAAGAGATTTCTTGAAGTCAACTGGATTAATGTTGTGCTCACTAGTAAGAAACATGAGCCCCAATCAGCAGATCTTACAAAACAAGACTCCCAAGGGCCTCTCATTAACATGGAATTTTGATGATGAACCAATCTATAACAAATAGGAGCTTTGATTAACTCCAACCAAAATTATTTAATGAATTTAACACACACAACAGGGACATGGCAGACTCACCATAATCTTGCAGCAACCTCAATGGCCAAAAAAACCAACATTAGCAAAGAGTAAAATTCACAGGAGAATACATTTATGGAATTTTATATTGAACCTGATAATTTTATATTTAACGTTGCAATATGCCCCCATGTAATAATGCGAAGTCTATTGCAAATAAACCATTGTTACAAAGATTTCATTTAATTATCTTATTCAAAAACAATAAAGAGATGAATCACTATCCATGTCTTCATAGTAAAAGAGAAACTATGTCTTAACCCACATAATGCACCACAACTAAATTCTTTTGCAATGACATATTCTTAAAAAAAGAGGGAAAACCAACTTTTCTTGTTTAGAATACCATTGTGAGAAGCCACCCAAGCCTTAAACACAAGTAGGAAACAAAATAAATAATAGGTTGACATACATACCCAAGCATCCATATTATAACACCCACAAGTGAAATCACTAGTGTCATCAAAGCAAAAGGGAGACAGTAGTAATCCAAATGGCTTGCATTTACACTTAGGAGAACACATGTTGCAGAAGCTAAAAATTCTCACTACTAAAAATCTTTTTGCATTTGCATTCATTTTAAAGGATTATAGACATAAAATCCTTAATTAAGTTTAGCTCTCTCAACACTCGCAAATCTCAACACCCACAAAAGGATTATCTTGCAGTGGTCGTAGGAAAGTAGAGAAGTGGAGCAGATTGATGAAGGAGAAGTGAAGTTGAAATAGTGCAAACGTTTGGAATACTAAAATCTATAGTAGATGAGATTACCTCCTAACATAGTGCCTGAAGTAGTATTTTCGTATGCCCACTTGCCTAAAGTAGTATTTTTGAAGGATATGCACATAAAGAATTTATTTGATAAGCCTTTAGAGATTCTCTAACAATGAAATAGTAGGTGTAAAGCCAAATTCCGTGACCTTTTTCCAACGTCCATTCTGGTTGTACCCAAAATGGGGGATTTGAACAGGGTATGGACACCAATTAAAGCATACACGATGGGGATGCTTGTCAAATGTTGTAGTTGCAATTGCCTCGGGTCTATAAGTATATAAAACGCAACAAAATAGACAAGGAACATGAATTGTTTGCTAGAATATTGTATGCAAGTGCGGAAGCACAGATAGGGTACATGAACTATTTGACAAAATGCCTCAAGGAAATGCGATCACTTGGGCCTGCAATGATTGTAGGATTTAAGAGCAAGACAAATTTGTTGAAAGGGATTTTAAACTCTCAGGAAGACACAATCAGCTGGCGTAAAGCCAACCCCAACTTTTTCTAACCTCCTACCCGCCTATGCCAAAATGGGTGCTTTGAGCCACAGGACGAAGATAATAAAGGAAGAGTATTTCGCTCAATAAAATACTCGCAATGCTTTGGCAGACATCCATGCAAATATGGGCACACCAATAGGGTAGTGAACTGCTCGAATAAAGACTAAGTAAATGCTTGAATAAAGAAGGAATTGACATCAAACAATCAGATGGATAGAGGAAAGGCCATAGCAACAGCGAGAAACAAGATAGAAAATGGACAGCGAGTTTCAATTTCCTCTATACTTCTCGTAGATGCCATAATACACTACACCACCTCCAACATTAAGCCGCAACAAAACCCAGGGGAAATCAATATTGTGTTGGGCGTGCTGGCCAGGAGGAGCCCCTGCAACATGCATGCAAAACTTGGCTACGACACCCATCATTACTGAATCAAAGTATCCCCAGACAGAGAGAGGACGAAAAAATTTTCTGCATGGAAAACGGGAAAAAAACAATTCTTTCTGAAATGAAATGCAGCATGAAGAATGCAAATATAGTCAAATCATATGTACCTTTGGACTTCCAATGTATATTCCCAACTCCAATGAAAAAATCCTGATACGTCGAGTTTTTTTTGATTCCCTACAATCAGTTGAATAAAACCATTCTCTGCTGCAAATTTTTGTGTATTTGATTTTGAATGCGGCTCCCGCTCTACAAAATCCTACTCTTTTTTAAAATTGAAATAAATATTAATGTCCCGCTTTTTTTAAAATTTTGGAGTCGTGTGTACTTTCTTCGTTTCTGTCTCCATGTACTTTCAAAATTCAAAATTCGGTAGAAATTGTAAACATCCATCAATCTAACTTTTCTAGCAGAATCCGTCATCCATCAATCACCTCTTTCTGTTAATGCATTCTGTTTTTCCATTTTATCTTTTTGTCCAGCACGTGGGATGGGGGATGGCATGTTATGTTAAGAGTGTTACATACATAGGTGCCTTTTTGTCTAGGAGTTAGCTTTCTTTCAAAATAAAGAACTATTTTTGGTGGAGAAAAATACATAATAATAAATTAAGTTATTTATATGAATATTCGTCTTGTTTTATTAGTGATATTTATGTCTTTAATAAGTGGATAAATTTAGTTTATTAGCTTATGCATTTTTTTATCTGCATAGTTCATTTTCTCCATTAGTTGTATGCCATAGCAAGCTTGATGGTGAACATCTTGTGCTTGTGTGGGGATGGGCACTGATAGTTTACAATCCTAGAGGGACTAGGATATGTATATGCTGCAGTCTAAGAAGAGTAAGGTATCTAGGATGATCTCATATACCTTAATGGTAGCTTGCAATGTAAGCATGGATAGGTGGACGAAATGCCAAGCATTGTAAAATTCAAGAGGGACCCCTCATTTCCTTTAAAGGTAAATAATGAAAATAATACTACCATAATCATAAAATTGTACTCAAGACATCTTCACCAAAGAATCTAAATTTAAAATTAGCATAGCTTGCAACAATACATAAGAAATAAATTACAACTGCATGTTGAGATTAAAACATGCACATTCCAAATTTGTTACTACAACTAATTACCCTTAAGTAGAAGATTTGAATCTTCTTAATGTTAAAACCTTATAAGCATAAGATTCTTGAAAATGGAGAAACTTGGCCATGATATTATAGATCAGTGTCAAGCAAAAGTGGTATAGGTTGAATATATTATCAAGTTGTCAATGGGGTTATGAGTGCATAACAACTCCCTTGTCTCTACTTTAAAAAAGTGGTGGGAAAAAGGTTAAAATTTCAAATTCCTTACCTCACCTAAAAGATGAATATATGATTTTAAACTGAACAACACATTTTGCCAACAAGAAAAGTTGAGGACTATGGTATTGTTTGAATAATTCATTCTGTGGAAGGGCTTAGGATTTTCTATTAAAGGATGGCATGCGAAAGGCCCTGACATACTGTAATACCCAACACCATGATTTCTTTGAAGAAGTGCAAGTCATAGAAGCACTATTATGATGCTTGCAGATAATTCATGCAATGCATTAGAAATTTTATGAGTTTATAGGGAACCAATTTTGTGGATTCATTAGAGTCCAAATGAAGGCTACTACAATGAATGAGAAATTGACTAGCTTTACACTCTAACACACTGTAATTGTTAATAAGACATGGATGAATGGTTCAAGCAAAAGATGAGATGTTCTTAACTCTTTTTCAACATCCTCAATGATTCTCAACCAACATGCATGGGTAAAATGTCCATATTTCCAATTTTGGACTTTATTTTACAGTGTTCTGTCATTTTCCTCTAGCAGATACCTACCCATAGCAACCATGTAATTCATACATCAAGTAGAATGACTACTTCTCCAACTAGAAAGGTCCTTTGATTAAGAGTAACAACTAGGGTTCAAAATGCTTCGCTAATCTTAATCAAAGTAGGATAAAACATAACTAACCATTCTTACTTCTAGGAAAATTATTTCCCATGGACTTACTTCAAGTAGAAAGGTTCTTTTATTAAAAGTAAAACCTAGGGTTCATATTGCCTCAATGCTCTTAATCAATGCAGGAATCAAACATAACTAACCTTTATTGCATCTAGGAAAATACCAGTTCGTGGACTTATAGATATAAAAGATAGCCAAATATTTCCACCTCTAGACATATACCTATATATGTAAGCAAGAGACAAATTATTAAAGTATAAAATAGTTTTACAAATGTGAAATTTTTAAAACATTTGATGAGTTTGACACCAAGAAAATGGCTCACCGCAACACTTAAAAGTTAAAAATGATATTCTACATTGTCCCCATTATATTATCAAAAAAAGTGAGAAAAGGATCTAATTGGCAATGGCAAGTGATGCCTCAATCACTCTACAATATGCTAATTTCTTCAAATCTCCTACTGTGTGTATGTGATGACTTGTAAGAAAAGCCACGAATAGTACTTTAAAAAACAACAAAATATTTTTAAAGCTATAAAACACACATAAAAGAAATTATATTGTAAAAGGTTTCTATAATAAACCTAACTTCATTTCTTGCTTTGCTAAAAAATTTCAAAAAGCGTCAAATTTGCATGAAGACTATCAAATTGTATTACCATATTTCAGAAACAATGACCCTCCATATGAAGTCATAGCATCTAAATACATATCCCAGAAGAAAAATTGTTTGTTATTTGACACAATATGCAACACGAATCTCACTCATGTCTACATTAGGTAGGTGCTTCCTGCTATATAGTTAAATAGACAAATATATACCATTTAATTGTAAACTTAATTTAGCTGAAAAGAAGACAAGATATGACACTAAAAAAGTTGTGCAATTTCAATGATACTTAATATTTTATTCTACATTCACTAAGTCTCATATACCTTCAAAAGCTATTGTTGGATTAAACAAGAATAGCTTATAAGTTAAGGATTACCTGTTGAATTATTTTTGCTGCTACTCTATCTTTAACACTTCCTCCAGGGTTCAAAAACTCTTCCTTAGCAAGAATCTGCAATCAAGATACTTTATCAAGTGAACACACTGTAATATGCTAATATCTGAAAATTACTCAACCCTTGTCCCAGAGAGAAACAAAGAGAAATGAATCAACAACCAAAGCTTTCAGAGTATAGTTTCATTTGCAATTTTGGACACAGTTCCTCACATATAAGCATTAGGCCTTACTTCCGTATATATGAAAAAATTATTTTCACCATTATGCCAATAATGTTTTTCCACGCTAAATAGTATGTAGCTCCATTTATTTAGATTCTAAAATCATTAGTTCTTTGTCTATTAAGATTAATTTATTTCTTAAAGTTTATTGTACACAGTTGTTGGAATCTACTTTTAGCCAATGGGATAAGTGATTGTTGTGTTAATATTAGTTGTTGATTCATACAATTTAAAATACCAAAATATAAAATATTATATGTGAAAGAAGAGTTGATTTCAGTCTTGTGCTCATACCCTAGGCAAAAACATAGGGCGAGTTTAATTTGTTTCACTTTGCAAAAAAACCCCATAGGTTTATTGTGCATGATGTGGGTACTTGTATATTTTTTCCATAGTCTAGTGTCCAAGATTAGTTTTAGTTACAAGTGAGCTTCCACTTCCAATTTGGAGAGAGGTTTATCTTGCATACTATTTCAGTAGAAATTAAAATGCTAACACATATCTAAGATGTTTAATTTTAATGGAACATATCATGCATAATATATGAAAGGGCATATCATATAGAAAAAAAGAAAGAAAAGGAAAACAAGGAGGAACTGATAATAGTGGAATAGACTTACAATGAGATGTGGTCAATTTATCATGTTATTCATGATCTTATGAACAAATTCTTTATGGGGCATTATCATTACCATGTAAACAAGTATATTGTATATGATTAGTTAGTCACTGCCCACATCACTCCCTATGTGCATGGTGGAGTCGTTAGTTCAAATATAGCTTGCTTGGTTTCATATCTATTATTTTCACTACTTGATTCCCTTGAAAAGTGGGAATGTATGGCCAAAATTGTCCATATAAAAGAAGATGACATGAAACAAAAATTATAAAACAACAAGGAAAGAGGAATATTAATTAAAATTTAAAACCAAAAATTCTCATGAGTAAAAATAAGCCAAGTTAGATATTATCTATGGCTCAAGTATTGTAAGCCACATTGTTCCAAACTACACTAATTGGCCATAATTTACTTTACTTACATAGTCTATACACAGTAATCAGCTTTTGCATAATTTACTTTACTCACATTATATATGTGTAGTGCTTAGTTGAAACCATTGTTTACTTCCTCACAACCTTATGCCATGTACTTAATTTTTTTTTGGCATATATTACCCATTGCAACCACTTAACATTCATTCACTATGCTACCTTTTACTTAGTTCCAACATATTTTCCATATAACATACTATGTGTCATACTTATTTATGTTTACATATATTTATATATATTATAAAGTATATTCTTTAATATAATATATAACAATATATATTTATTACACATATTTTCATATTTCAATCTGATTACTTATATTTAGATATCCTAATACACACACACACACACACACACACACACAAATACAAATACACACACACACACACACACACATACACACACACATATTACCAAAAAGGCTGCCCAACAGAAAAAACCAAGAGAGAACCATTGCCAACAGCTAAAAGCGAACATAGGCCAGTCAAAAAAACCAGCACAGAAACACCCTAAGCTAACTTAAAGACTTTAAAGTACCAACAACATCCTAAGCTAACTTAATAGCATATCTATATGTGTTATATTGATACATATATATAATACATATATACTTCTATAAATGAATGTTCACATTCATATTTACTTATCTACATATAGGTATACATAGATATTTCTTTCTATGCATGCTCATACGTACAAATGATCATATGTTTGTTCCATCACATATATGCATACATATATATTCTATATATACATACCCATATATGTATATTCATCCAAAGAAATATATAAATATCTCATGTTTCATCAAGAGGGTTTTAACACTATGACTTGAGTCAAAAAAGGATTCAAAGACAATAACCCTCACATACCTTTCAGTCCAAAAGAATAACAATGGTTTACCTACCAACTCTAAGCCCGTACCAACTTGGAAAATCTTGTCTAAAATAGGTTGTGAGTGTGTGAATAGCACAAGTAGGTACATTAGTGGATGCCATACAAAACCCGTCTCCTCACTAAAGGTCTTGATTCTTTCTTGCATCCAACTTAGTGCATCGTAAACATAGTTATCCAATAAATGAAAATAGTATCCATCATATATCATTTACATAATTAAAGCAACAAAAAGCAATAACATCATAATGCATATTCAGGTTTTTCATTCATCCATTGAACATATTAAATTCATAATTTTTGCAATTCATATCATAATTACTCATGAGGGTAAAAGTAATATGGAAACTAAGAAACAAGGTGTAACAAAATCCTACATAGAACCTATTATTTTTATGGTTGTTGATTATGACAACCTTAATTTGAATATGTAGGAATATGACCATCTTATAAGATTTATAGGGGTAAGTGCACAAAGATGGCTCCCAAAAAGGGGACTTAAGTGAACAATTTTTTTTTAAAATTAGGAAATACTGACCTTGGATGTGAAATTGAGGATACTTACACTCAAAATTTTGAGATGGAACAAAAAGAAAGATTCAAGTGCTTCGAGTCTACTTTCTAAACTACTAATTTATTTTGAAAATGGTTGAGATTAAGAGGTTCAAAAGAGGGATGTACACAAATTGGTGTTGTTTTTGTTAGAAAAGCATAACATAGCAACTCTTGTCTGACCCTAGCACGGTGAAAAATTTTGTAGTATTTTTTCAATTGCTACAACCAAAAGTTAGCTAACCATATCTAGTTGATGCATGATTTTTTTGATAATTTTTTAATGAATATTTGATTTTTTACTAATTTTCTAAGTGGACACTTCTTAAAAAGTAGAATTTTGGCTGTGCTCCCCCTAAATTTTTTTGAAGGTAATTGATTTTTTTTAAAATTGTAGAATGGAGTCTAGTTTCTAAAAGTGTAATTTATTTGAAATTTTGATGAATGGTTAATTTATAACGAAAAAAATACCAAACATTGTTTTTTGGCAAAAAAGGGGCATACAAACAAATGAAATTATAGATGAAAGGCTTAACATTGTCAAAATGTGAAAAAAATTACATCATTGGATAGCTAAGAGAGGACCTAAGATTACCCATGTGCTCAATTTTGTCAATATTGAATTAGATACAATCTTGACGGTGAGCATGAACCCGAATATGTGAAAAAATTATAGAATTTGTAAAAACATGTCTCTGGTCATTGGGAATTCCCTCTAAGCCTTTGGGTTGGTATTCGAAGGAAAATACCAATTCTAAGGCTCGAGGATTCCCAAAGAAAAATATAGCGTGAGCACATTATAGCACGAGCGTGTTATAACATGAGCACGTTATAACGCGAGCACGTTACAATGCGAGCGCATTACAATGCGAGCACGTTACAATGCGAGCACGTAACAATGCAAGCGCGTTACAACGCAAGCGCGTTATAGCACGTTTGCGTTATGTCTTAGTTTTGACATTTTTTGCTTATTCAGGATACATGTCAAGCAAGACATAACACACTCACATTATGTCTTCCTTAATGTTAAATGCGACTCTATTGAATGTTTGTTGATATGTTTGTATGTTTGTATGTACATGTATGCTGGTGTGTCATGTGTGTATGTATGCATGCCTATATGTATTAGTGCATGTATATTGTATGGATGTAGGATTGTATGCACATATGTATTATGCTTGTATGCATTTATTTATGCCTTTATAGGGAGGGATAATTTTAAGAGAAAGAGGGAGTTGTCTAGGTAGGGTGGGACGGGGTGAAGGAGAGAGAGTCTAGAGAGAGGGAGAGGGGGTGGAAGTGAGAATTTAAGAGAGAGGGAGTGGGAGAGGTTAGAGTGAGGGGGACTTAGGTAGGTAGGGGAGAGGGAGAGGAGAGATAGGTAGGGAGAGGGAGTGAGAGAGAGAGAGAGTGGGAGGGAGTGGAAGATGGTGGGAGAGAGTGGGAGGGAGGAAGGGAGTGGGAGAGAATGAGAGAGAGTGGGAGAGGTTGGAAGAGTGGGAGAGAGTGGGAGAGGATGGGAGAGGCTAGGAGAGGGTGGGAAAGTGTAACACCTCTCTAATCTTAGGCTGGTAAGGTAGCATTTTGATTTTGATTTGATATTTTAAAATGTTAAATGTTGTTATAATGAGATTAGACATTGATGGTTATATGAAAGGTTACCATGTTTAGCTATTATTCTAGATTACATGCTTATATGTTTATATATTGTTAATATCATTGCTTATGTACGATTATGGATAGGAAAGGGATGATGTCATAACACTCATATTCAAGAAGCTTATGATATCATGACTCCCTTTCTGATGATTAATGTTGATTTGACTATATGATATATGTAAATGCACATGTACTTTGATGTGTAACTAGAAATGATGCAAGTACTGAGTATTGACTCCGCCTAGATCCACAGGCCTGAGCATACTCATATCCTTGATGGTGGTTACTAGAGGTAGTTACAGGCCAAACATCCCCTATCTTAGCCCACTGTAGCCTGTTAGGGCAGTGTCTTATTGATTTCTTACCATCTGGTTACCTAACGGTAATGTCTGGAGCACCTTTTAGCCATATGTTCTGGAGCACCTTTCAGCCGTATGTTCTTGTACACCTTTCTATTGCATGTGGTTTACCAATTTGTCTTGCTAAGGTATTTTGTCTTGGTTTCCACAAATCTGTTATGTGGATATATATTTAATTGGTTGTCGGTGTCTTGATGTGGTTTCCTTGACATCTTTTTGTGATTTCATATATGGCTTTTTATAGTATTTTAGTGATGGGATATTTAAATGGTTTTACCCATGATATTTTAAAATATGTTATTTTTAAATGATTTTTATTGATCATTTGAGATAATGATATATTTCAATTGAAAATTTTAAATGATTTTATTAACCCCTTTTGGGGAGCTTTGTGTATTTGAACGATTGGATTTAAATTATTATTTTTATATGAAAGAGGGAATGTTGGATACTTAGTAATTTTTATTAATTGTATTGGGGGGGGGGCTTTATAGCTTGTTTATTTAAATGCCTCATTTTATTTTATTGTTTGGGGTAGAAATTATATATAAAGGGGCAGCCTCATCTTTGATATAGATAATTTTATTCATTTTGTTTTGGGGGAGTTATCTTTTAGAGAAGAAAATATAAAATGGAAGAAATTTTCTATTTTTGGGGAAGGAGAAGAGAAAACCCCAGGGATTGGGCAGTAGAGTTTGGGGAAGAAATGTGGAGAGGAAATTTGTGGGCATTTTTTTGTTGGTTTCAACATGCCATTTCATCCCTATTGTCTCAGTTTGGAACCCAGCTGTGCTTTCCAGTTAGAGCATTCTCTCATTTTGTTTTGGAGCAAATTAAGGTATTTTTCTATTACTCAATCTTGTATGGCTGATATTTTGTTGATCTGGGATATTTTTATGTCATGAAAATTGGAGGAACTCCTCTATTTCATTTTTTTTTGCTTGGGATTTGAATGATGGTTTTTTAAAATTCAATTTGTTGCCTTGTAGTATTTGGTATTGCATATTTTTTTTCATTTCTAGAAAATATGAAATGGGTTGTTAAAAAGTCTAATTTGTGGATTTCTTTCATGTCCATTTTTTTTGCCCAATTTGTAAAAACATGTTTTTTTCTTGCTTCTCATTATCCCCTTGCTAAAAATGGATTTTAAGGGTGGATTTCATGTTGAAATTCCAAGATCTCAATTGGGTCTTTGGCAGATTTTAGTTCTGGGGACTTTCATTTTTGCCCAAATTTGTGCCTACTTGCAAAATGACATTTTTAATTGCTTAACATTAACCACCTATTAAAAGTGAAAATTAAATGTATATTCCATGTAGATTCGACCATATCTCAAATGGGTCATTGTTCGATTTTTAATCTAGACTCTTTCATATTTTCATGTTTTTCTTGCCCAACTTGGCAAATGTCATTTTTCATAACACCTCATTTTTGGTTTTAAACTCAAAAATTGAAGGTGAATTCCAACTTGAAACACCAATATCTTAACTGGATTGAGCTTACAAATTTTAGTCTAGGAACTTTGAATTTTTATGTAATTTTTTATGCCTCTAGTTCATGTTAAATTTCAGCTGTTAATTGCGTCTTCTTACAACAATGTTTGGTTGGTTGTGTTAAATTGATTTATGATGGATTTTGTGGCTTTCTTCATTGTTTCAATTTTTCTATCGATTCCTCATTTGGTTAAACGAGAAGGCCTATCCATCTACAGGGCGTTGATAAGGGCATAATTGAGTCTCCTCGTCTATATGAGAGGTGTACCTAGTTTTGTGTGGTGCCATCCCTTTGAGCACATATGATGTTATTCTATATAGTCTATACTCTTGTGCTTCATACCTTAGTAGTCATGAGTAGCACTCGACATGTCATTGTATGAGCATCTCATGTTGTGATATTGGCTTCAATGATTTGTATTCTATGTTGCTCTATGTCTAATGTGAGTGTTGGCCATTTGTTACCCTTTCCTTGTTTTCTGCTTGGGCCTTGTGACTAGCTCCAAGAACGGTGGGGTAGCCTTTTTTGAGTCCACATGGTAGGGAGGTGTTTCCCACACCATTGGGGACCAGCGTATAAGATATTGGAGCACCAGTTGGAGTTGTTCTCTCGTGTACTTATCCCCTTTGTGGTTGTATTTTATTCATGCCTATGCTATTGTACTCATGTATATTCTTTTATGTATATCGTACTCTCTTGAGAGAAAGAAATCATAAATTTAATGAGAAGAAATGTGATAGCTTACATTTGGCATATGAGTTCTAGTGTTGGTATTGTTTGCTTGTATTATGATGATCATTATGGCCTTTTCTTTAATATTTTCCATGCAAAACTTAAAGTTTTGGTTGTATATTTCCTTCATGCTTTAGTTTGCTCAAGTTTCGAAGCAATGCCACCTTTTGTTAATGCTCTGTGATGTGGCTACAAAAGCTCCAGAGTAACACCACCTTTTGTTATCATTTAGTGTTGCTTCTACAAAAGTTCTAAAGCATCGCCGCCTTCTATTTGCTATTCTGTGTCACTGCTGCTAAAGTTTCAAAGTAACAGGAAGTTTTGGAGTAGTGCTGCTAAAGTTGTAGAGTAGCGTAGAAAGTTCCAGAGCAGTACTGCCAAAGTTTCAGAGCAGTTTTGCTAAATTTCCAAAGTAGTGCATAAAGTTTTAGAATAGATGGTTATGGAGAAAAGGTTTCAGAGCTACAAGTTCCATAGCCAGAAGTTTCGTAGTCGGAAGTTCCATAGCTGGAAATTTCGTAGCCAGAAGTTCCATAGTTGGAACTTCCGTAGCTGGAAGTTTCATAGCTGGAAGTTTTGAAGCAAAGTTTATAGAGTGATTATGTTTGGTTGGTTTTGAATTTTTCTCTAGAGGGTGGATTAGTTCTCTCCTTGGGTTGTGTTTGGCAATGCTTGGCAATGTTTTTTGTTGATTTATCATTTTTACAACTGCTTATGTACAAGTTATTCATTATGTTTTCAAAAAAAATTTATCTGGTCTTCTTTTGGCTCTTACCCTTTGGGGTTGCATAGTGGGATGTTATAGAAAGGGTGTGAGAGAGTGGGGGAGAGTGGGAGAGGTTGGGGGAGGGTTGGAGAGAGTGGGAGGGAGGAGGGAGGGAGGAAGAGAGTGGGAGAGATTGGAAGAGGTTGGGAGAGTGGGAGAGAGTGTGGGAGAAATCAATCATCGGCGCATCAACGCATCAAAATCAGAAAAATCGAAATCAACCGCTCAAGATCAGACGAGATCAGGCAAAATCAGCTCAAAAATCGAGATCCAGAAAATCCATCAAACGTCAGTAAAATCGATCAGATCGGCAATCAAATCCATTGCAAAATCAGGCGCAGAAATCAAATCAAAGATCATCAAATCAGAAAGATCGTCGATCGATCAAATCTTAAAATCGAACAACAAAATCAAAACGAAATCAGGCTTTGGAAATCGACAAATTTCATTTCAATCAAGAATCAACAAAGTCGAAAATCAAAATCAAACACAAAATCAACGAGTCAGGCGCAAAATCAAACGCGAGATCAAAATCAGGCGCGAAATCAGGCAAAATCATCAGAAAATCAGACATCAAATCGGCAAAATCAAATCAGAAATCAGACAGATCCATGAAATCAGATCAAGATCCGCAGATCAAAATCAGAGATCCATCAAATCAGGCGGATCCAAAATCAAAATCAGAAAAAATCAGCATCAGAATCGAAAAATCAGATCAAGATCAGGCAAAATCAGCATCCGGATCAGATCATCGCGCATCAAAATCAAACAAATCGAAATCAGCGCATCAGGAGATCAACAAAATCAAAATCAGGCGCAGATCAAATCTTTAAAATCATCGTTTCGATCAATCAAAATCGGATCTTTTTGATCAAACATCCATTTAAATCAGGCATCCGCTTTAAGATCAGATCAATCTCAAAATCAATCCATCAAAATCAATCACTTTCCAAATCAAAAATCAGGCGCAAATCTCATCAACAAACAAAAAAATCGAAATCAAACATCAGAAATCAAATCAAACGAAATCATCAAAATCAGGCGCGGATCAAACGCAAAAATCAAAATCGAAATCGGCGTAAAATCAAATCCGGCAAATCAACATCGTTTTCCAGCAAATCAAAAATCGACGTCGAGATCGGCAAATCAAAATCAGGCTGAACAAAATCGATCAGGCAGAAATCAAACTCTTTTTTAAAAATCGACAGGCAATCGGCGCAAAAATCAGGCGCGGATCAGGCATCAAACATCAGAAACCGGATCAAATCCTCAGGATCAGGCAGAAACATCAATCAGATCAAAATCGCTTTTGAACAAAGAAATCGTTTTTTGATCAATCAGATCATTAATCAGTTTTCGGCAAAATCGAAAGCAGGCGCAGGATCAAAATCAGAAATCGAAATCAGATCAAAAAAATCAAAATCAAAATCAATTTTCATCTTCAGGCGCTCGATCTTCCATCGATCCGCTTTAAATCAGGATCAATCGAAATCGAGCGAGATCAATCAGCGAGATCAACGAAATCAAAATCAATCAGATCAGTCAAAATCAAAATCAGGCAAAATCAGGCGCATCAAAATCAAAATCTCAAATCAAAATCAGGCTGCAGGACAAATCCACTGAACAAACTTTGAACAAATCAGAAATCGGATCAAAATCAAGCATCAAGATCAGATCATCGACATCCATCGTCATCAAGCAAAATCAAAATCAAACATCAAAGATCAATCAAAATCAAATCAGCATCAAATCAGGCATCCTCAGATCAGGCAGATCAAAAAATCAGCACAAAATCCGGCAGACAGATCGAAATCAAAAAAATCGATCTCAACATCAGAAAAATCAAAAATCAAACGGGATCCGTCAGATCGAAATCAGGCAAATCAGGCAAAATCAGGCAAATCGGCAAATCAAAGATAAATCAAAATCATTTTGCGCATCCGTCAAACTCCGGCATCAGATCAAAATCAAAAATCGGATCGAACAGATCGACATCTTTTGCGCTCGAAAAATCAATCGGCGTCGTCAAATCGGCAAATCAAAATCAACATCCGGCGCATCAAACGAGAGATCATCAATCCGCATCAAACAAAATCGAAATCAAATCGAGATCAAAAAAATCAATTTTAAGAAATCCGGATCAAAAATCAAAAATCAAAACAAAAATCAATCAAATCAAAATCAAAATCAAACAAAATCTCAATCAACGTCAAAAGATCAAGATCAAAGAAATCAGGCATTTCAAATCAGGCGGCAAATCAATCATCAAAATCAAACATCAAAAATCATTTTTCAAATCTTTTAAAAATCTCAAAACAAAATCAAAATCAAATCTCAACAAAATCAAATCAGCTGCGCGTCAAATCAGGCGAAATCAGAAATCAGAAAATCGAAATCAGAAAAATCAGCGTCAAAATCGAAATCGAGCGATCAGGCAGATCAGTCGGATAAATCGACCCTCAAAATCTTTTCAAATCAGTCTTTCATCAAAATCAATCGAAATCGAATCAAACAAGATCCTTAATCAGAATCAGGCTTTATCGAAATCAGAATCATCGGCATCAGGCAAATCCGGAAATCGGTCAATCAAAAATCGGATCAAATCCGCTCAAAATCAGGCGATCAACCTGCGATCATCGATCGATCAGGCAAAAATCGACAAAAAATCAAATCAATCAAAAATCAAACGAAATCGGCAATCGACAAAATCGGACATCAGAACAACAAAATCAGACCAGGATCAAATCGTTTTTTAAAATCAAATCAGATCGTTTCAAAAATCAAACGTCGACATCGAGGCAAATCAGACAAAACAGATCAAACAAATCCACCAAATCAGTAAATCTGCTTCCATCAAAATCAATCAAAATCAGAATCAGGCGAAATCAAACATCAGCGACATCAAAATCTCAAAATTCAGAATCAATCAAATCAGCAAAAATCAGGCATCAAATCAATCAGGCGCATCTTTGCGTCAAATCCAGATCAATCAATCAAATCAAAATCGAAATCAATCCGGCATCAATCCAAAATCAAAGCGAACTCAAATCAAAATCAAATCAAAATCAGGCATCAAAATCAAATCACGCACAGATCGACATTTTAATCAAAATCATCCGCTGCGACATCTCGAAAAATCAAAATCGAAAGATCGAAAATCAGAAATCAGGCGAGATCAAAAAATCAAAAATCAAATCAAACGTCAAAAAAATCTAGAAAATCGATCAGGCAGAATCCGTGCATCAAACGCAAAATCCGGCAAAATCAGAAATCAGGCTTTATCGGCAAAGTCAAATCAAATCAACAAATCGGCATCAAAATCTTTCATTTTTAAATCAGGATCCGACAAATCAAGGATCAATCAAAATCAAACTTTCCATCGTTTTGCCAGATCAACATCATTATCCGGAAGGAAAAATCCGGGGAAAGATCATCGGGAAAAGTCGGAAAAAATCGAAAAATCGGCATCCAGAAGATCTCAGAAAAGTCGGAAAGAATAAAATCATCGAAATCAGGCATCATTCCGCGCACTCACTCCATCAAAATCATTCAATAAACTCGAAAAATCCGGTAAATAAAATCGAAAAATCAAAGTCTCGTCAGGAAAAAGCATCCAGATCCAGAAAAATCGAAAAAATCGAAAAAGTCAAAAATCAAAAGAAATCGAAGAAATCAGGAAATCCGGCAAAGATCAATCAGGCAAAATCAGGCAATCAGGCAAAAATCAAATCAAACTTTGGATCAAATCTCGAAATCTTCGGCATCATCATCGGCATCAATCAAGCAATCAGGCAAAATCTCGAGCAATCAAATCAATCAAAATCAGGCAAAATCAGGCGTTCAAAAATCAAATCAGATCAGGCAAATCAAACATCATTTGAACCATCATTTTATTTAAATCCTCGAATCAAAATCAATCCGGCAAAAATCGACGTCAAAATCAAAATCAATCAAACAAAAATCGAGACATCAGATCAAAATCTTTTTAAATCAGGCGCATCAAAATCAAAAATCGGATCGGGTCAGATCAACCATCTCAAACGCATCAAGCAGATCCGAAAAAAAAATCGCATCAAGAAAAATCAAAATCAGAAATCAGATCATCGAGATCATCAAAATCAGGCGCGTCAAGCAATCAGAAAATCATAGACAAAGAGAGAATAAATCTATAAAAAATATTGACTTTATGATAACACGAGCACATTATTAGGAAGTAGAGACATGACCGTTATAGGAAGAAATAAAGTGATCACGTTATAACACATGTGCATTGTAGCTTGCACTAATTTTTTTAGAAAAATACAATATATTTGTGATGTCAGTCCACATTTTGCATATTCTCTTGGTTTTGTGCATGCTCCAACAAAATGTAGCTTTTTGAAGATTGAGTGAAGTTTCCATGCATGATTTTTAGATTCCACCACCTTTTTCATGATCTTTCCACCACCTTTCCATGAAATAGTAGAGTTTTCATGTTGAAAGGCATAAAATATCAATTCAAATTTGAATTCTAGTGATAACTGATATACAATTGAAGTCTGGAGGGGAAAAATCTTTTGAAAAATTAAAATTGTTGAGGAGTTTGAGGAAAGAAGAAGCACAGGCTACATAATTGGGTGGAACTCCTCCAATTGAAACTCTGGTTTTTTAGGTATGTGAAGTCTTTGTACATTTTATTTCATTATATTATGTTTTGCTTTCATTTTTGGTTTTTTGCATATTCCATGTTGATCATTGTTTGTTTGTCATGTTACAACCTTAGGTTGTCAATGGAAATTTTAAATTACACAATTCTATACACTTTCCAATTACATTTTTAATCCAAATCTCTTTGAGGCATTTTGTTATTTAAAAATTGACTTACTTTGTGTATGCTTCCAAAGCTTCCATTGAGGTATTTTGTCAAATAGTTATACAAACTAGTTGATTGCCTTGTCAAATCAAGTTTTCTATACTTTTAAGGGCCCAAATTAGCCCACTTTTACAAAAGGACCACCTTCAAAACTTTGTGTAATCTCCTGAAACATTGGGGAAACACTTTATATCTAATGTAGAAGAGGAATCAGAATCACTCTTCATGTTGCAGGTACCGGCTTTAATACCAACAACAATGGTAACATCAAGGATTCAAGGATTATATTGTAAAGGAAATTTCCTTTAGTTGCAAGGATTCAAAGCACATCAACCATGTGGTACAAATCACTAAATCCCAGAGATGTTTTGTAGAAATGAAAGAGTCTGAAAAGGAAAAGAGAGCTACATTGGTGACTTAGGAGAAACTTTCGCTTTCAGAAACAAAGCCAATTAGGCTAGAAAATGTGCGGATCAGGCCAATATTTGGTGGAAGAGGAAGTAAGATTACTAGAACTCTAGAGGCCCACCATACTAGAGTTTGATATTCAACTATGAGAGAAGAAGAGAGAGTTGATATCATGTATCAAAACATTAAGCATGCATTCTTCCAGCTAGTAGAAAAGGAGATGATTACTTTGCTTCATTTTTATTTGCATAACCATATCAAGGCATGGGAACCAAGAAGACCAAGGATGTTGAGTTTTATGTGGAGGTAATGGATGTGGTCCAAAATTTTGGAGGGGCAAGAAGGTTATATTTTTTTTACTGCTGCTACCTACTTTCACATTGTTCTTGGATTGAAGGGTTTCATGATGTAATTCGACCCATTCCACTTTTGTGCCTACTGTAACTTGTGGAATGGGTCCTCTAACTTTTAAAATACATGCCTAACCTATTTATAATGTTTTGGATTCAAGGTTTGGTGTTTGGGATGATGTTCTAGGGCTCCAACAAGGTGTTTTCATGATGAAAATGATGGTTTCAATTGGTGTTTTGACAAAATGTAGGAGGGACTATCCATGTAATGTATTATTCACCATGTGTAGGGTTTGGTAAGTGTGTTTAGTGATTTTTTTGGGTATGGTAGGTTTGGGAGATAGGAGTTTCATTAAAAACTAAAGTATTTTGCTTGAAATAGAGGGTTTGGTGTATTAGGGGTCTAGATGTCTTGGACCTAGAAAAAAATCATGGAATTCGAGGTTTTCACACATAAAATACTATTGTTTCAGGAGTTTGAGTGAAGATATAGTGTTTAAAAGGTCATCTCTCTATAAATAGGGATAATTTGGTTACCTTTATGCAAGGTGGTCTATTGAATCTTAATGATGGTACAAAGAAACATGGCATCATCTCTTGAGAATTTGTCTTAGGGTCTGTGTTAAAGATTGATTGATGTTTGGATGGCCATTGGAGACTATAAGTTAGGTAAGCGTTTATTGAAAACCCATAATCGAAACCTTCCCACAGCCAAAAAAATCCTAAAACACCTTCAAAAATGTTTGAACAAGCTTAAAAGTTCAAGGTATATCATTGCCCCCAAATATTTCTTCAAACCCTAGCAATAAACCACCATTTTCCACTAAAAAATGCACCATTTGACAAATAGGGCATCACCTAAAAACCCTCTATTTTCCTCCATTGTGCATAAAACTATGAACACATGTTTTATTACCATAACTAAGCCTTTCCATTGAGTTAGAAAAGCATACAGTGGGTGAAAGGCTTAATATGACATTTTAATGGTCTTAAAACCCTTAAAATAGGGTATACAAACTGACCCTTAGTAATTGGCTTGTAAAATGCGCAAAATCACTTGAAATCCAACCAAACCAAAACTAAAATGGAGTTAAGTCTACTACCCACTAAATTCCATCGAAAAGAGGGCACAATCACCATGTATGAAACCATACAGTTCAATGAAACATCAAATCCCAAAGTGCAAAAGTGTAGCAATCTTTGACGGGGTATTACTCATATACCATGGCACTTATGAAATCTCCATCTGAACCTATGGAATTGTGTTGGGGAAATCTACAATATCATCTCTTATTTTTTGTTATCTTGGAGTAGTTTTCTTATGGTTTCCAGTTTTTAGTTTATGGAAAAAGTGTCAAACACAAGCAGTGGAAAGATACAAAGTGGTGCAACTTTCATTCTGCAACTTGTGTCACCAAACAGACTATTCCAATACATCTAAATAGATATGTTTATACTAGGAATGGTCCTCTTTCAAACCCAAACACGCATAATCGCTTTGAGCTATGTTCAACCGGATCAATCCCTTAAGGGTCCAAAGTGAAAAATGGCTACAAACTTCAGCATGTTGTAACTTGGACACTGTTATTCTTAGAAACTTTTTTTTTGATCCTATGGGATCATGTTGGGCCCCTCTACAATAAAATTTTTCAGTTTTTGTTATCTCAGAGTGTTTTTCCTATGGTGTCTAGTTTTCAATTGATGGAAAAAGTTTCAAATGGAAGCAGTGGAAAGTTGAAAAGTGGTGTAACTTTTGTTCTACAACTCATGTGACTAAATGAACTATTCCAATGCATCCAAATAGGTATTTTTATGCTAGGCATGGTCTTATTTCACTCCCAAACATGTAGAATAACTTCGAGCTATGTTCAACTTGATTGATCCTTTGAAGGTCCAAAGTGCAAAATGGCTGAAAACTTTAGCATGTTGTTACTTGAATACCGTGATTCTTAGAAACTTATTGTCTAATCCTATGGGATGGTTTTGGGCCCCTATACAATGAAATCTCTCAGTTTTGTTATCTCAGAGTGGTTTTTTTGTGGTGTCCAATTTTCAATTGATGGAAAAAGTGTCAAATGGAAGATGTGCAAAAGTTGCAAAGTGGTGCAAATTTCATTCTCCAACTCATGTGATGAAAAAAATTGTTCCAACATGTCTAAATAGGTATATTTATGCTAGGAATGGTTCTCTTTCACACCCAAACACGTGGAATCAGTTCGAGCTACGTTCAACTAGATCGATCCCTTAAGGGTCCAAAGTTCAAAATGGCTAAAATTTTTTGCATGCTATTACTCAGATACTGTGATACTTAGAAACTTCTTGTTTAATCCCATGGGATCATGTTGGGCCTCTCTACAATAACCTCTCTCAGTTTTTGTTATCTTAGAGTAGTTTTCTTGTGGTGTCCAATTTTTAACTGATGGAAAAAATGTTAAATGCAAGTAGTGAAAAGTTGCAAAGTGGTGCAAATTTCATTCTACAACTCCTGTGACAAAATGAACTATTCCAACACATTTGAATAGGTCTATTTATGCTAGGAATGGTCCTCTTTCACACCCAAACATGCGGAACTACTTTGAGCTATGTTCAACCAGATCGATTCTTTAATGCTCCAAAGTGCAAAATGGCTACAAACTTCACCATGTTGTTACTTTGATACCATGAAAATTAAGAACTTTTGGTATGATCATATAGGATCATGTTGGGTCCCTCTACAATACCCTCTCTTGGTTTTTGTTATCTTGGAGTGGTTTTCCTGTGGTGTCCAGTTTTCAGTTGATGGAAAAAGTGTCAAATGCAAGTAGTGGAAAGTTGCAAAGTGGTGAAAATTTCATTATACAACTTGTGTGACAAAATGAATTGTACCAAAATGTCCAAATAGGTATGTTTATGTTAGGCATGGTCCTCTTTCACACCCAAACACGTGGAATCAATCCTTTAAGGGTCCAAAGTGTAAAATGGCTACAAAATTTAACATGCAGTTACTCAGATACCATGATGCTTAGAAAATTCTCATTTGATCTTATTTGATCATGTTGGTCCCCTCTACAATATCCTCTCATTTTTTTTTAAAATATCATAGTGGTTTTTTGGTGGTGTCCAGTTTTCAATTGATGGAAAAAGTGTCAAATGGAAGTAGTGAAAAGTTGCAAAGTGGTGCAACTTTTGTTCTGCAACTCATGTGACCAGTAAAATATTCCAACACATATGAATAGGCATATTTACACTAGGCATGGTCATCTTTCACACCCAAACATGCGGAATCGCTCCAAGCTACATTCAACTGGATCGATCCCTTACGGGTCTAAAGTAGAAAATGGCTGCAAACTTTAGCATGTTGTTACTCAGATACCATGATTCTTAGAAAATTATCATCAAATCCTATTCAATCACATTGGAAATATTTGCAATAACCTATCTTGGTTTTTGTTATCTCAGAGTGGTTTTCTTGTAGTGTCTATTTTTCAATTAATGGAAAAAGTGTCAAATGCAAGTAGTGGAAAGTTGCAAAGTGGTGCAACTTTCATTTTGCAACTCATGTGACCAAACAAACTATTCCAACATGTCTGAATAGGTATGTTTACATTAGGCATGGTCCTCTTTCATACCTAAACACATGAAATTGCTTCGAGCTATGTTCAATCAGATCGATGCCTTAAGGGTTTATGTGTAATATGTTGAAATAGGCCATTCCATCTATTGTTCAGGTTGTTTCTCGGTGATATGGACCTAATCTAAGTAGAATAGGGAGTAGGAATAAGAAAATAGCATTGGTAAAGGCATTGGAAGAGATTACTAACACTACCCTTGTTCAAAATTCATAATTAAGGCTTGTTAAAAGCAAGGGTAGAAGAGGTGAAAAGAAGAAATTTCTTGAAAATAAGTTAGAATAGGTTGGAAATAGGGTGAGGTTGTGGAGTTTGATGTGTGAAAAAGGTCTGCAAGGATAGGGGAGGTCAAAATTATGTTATGGCATGATGCCCTAGTTGGGAAAACAAGGGTTTTGAATGAAAAAGAGATGTTTGAGGAGTAGAAGTGGGTAAAGTAAAGAGGAAACATAATTTGGTGGTCAATTAAGTTTGTGTAGGTAGAATGAAGAGTATTGGAATAGGTTTTGAGTTTTAGGTTTGGGTTCAGGAGTTCGGTTTGCTGGTTAGGCCAAAATTTTTTGGAGGTGGGTTTGGTTCGTTTTGGGTTCTTTGGTACAAAAATCATGTAAAAACAAAATATAAATATATATGCAGCCTAGAAGCATACATTAGGATTTGAATATCACACAACATTGTATAAACAACAAAACCACTATAAACTTTAATTTCATTTGAAACATGCATGATAAATATTCATCCTTGAAACTTGAATTGTGGTAGCTTGATATATAGAGTCTATTGATGCTAGGGTTCAATTTGTATGATTTTTAAAAAAGAAGCAAACTGAGTAGAGTTATTAGCATTCTTCATAAATCATAAGAATTTTTTTAGTGCACTAGCCATTTTGATGTCTTCTTGCAGTCTCAAACATTATTTTTTATCATTGTTACATTGGTCTTGAGAGTGGTAGCTTAATATAGCTCCAGAATACAAAATCTGGTTTACCTGTGCAATGTAACAATGGCATAGGAAAAATTTTCTTTCAAAGAACCAAAGGGTGAGTGCACAATTGAAGTGTATAAACACATATCTTGTTGTAATATCAAGGATACTTTTTGAAAATTCTTGCATTGGTAATCTAAAAGAAAAATTCTTATGTATCCTTTGCTTAATTGAGTTGTTCCAATCAAAGGATTAAATATATTGGAATATTTTTATCAATCATTTCATAGAATACCAATTTAAGATGTGTTTTTTTCTTTTAGATAAAGTTGTTTACCATCAATAATTTAATTTATTCAATACAAATGATGAAGGACAACAATGATCAATGCTATGGCTAACCAATTAATAAGTATACATGTGAATAATTCAAGCATGTACATGTGAATAATGGAAGCACAAGTAGTCACAAACACATCTTCCTTGAAGTATACACACATATACATAGTATACATAGCTTAATACAAAGTATATATGCACAAATACAAGGTATAGACATGAAAATGCGTAAGTCGCAAAGTATACATTGGAACACATGTAAGTCACAATGAATACACATAACTCATACCTATTAAACCATGAATTTATAACATGAAAATATGGAAACCATTGATAAAAAAGGTTTGTATTAACCAAATAGCCATGTATGCATACATCAATATATGTGACATTTGGAGGTGTTTCCACAACCAACATTTGAAAATAAAACAACAAATTCTTTAATCACAAAAAAGATACAATAGCGATCCACGTCATGACTTATAGTGTATGAGGTCTAATGAATTTTTTTTTAGTAATTATTAAACTATATATTTCTAGATATCATGATTACTATTTTCCCTATCCATATCTTGTTCGAAAGGACATGTTTTTAGGATTTTACCCATAGCAACAAGCTATTGAATCATTTGATTAAATGTTTTCATAGACATGTATGATAACTATGGTGGCATAGAGAAGGGAACTTGAACTATTTGAAAAAATGCCTCGAAAGAAATTGGGTCTCATGGTGATGGAATTCCATTACAAAAATTTGCACATCACGACATTCCATCACCATAAGAACACATTTCTTTAACGCATTTTTTGAAAAAGTTCATTTCCTTCTCTATGGTATTATTGCTTACTATTATTCTTTGATAGATATTTTTCCAAGCATCCATAGTTTGTTGGAAAACACCTATTTTAGGCTTTTAGCCATAGCAACAAGGAAGCATGAGTAGTTTGATAAAATTCTTTGGTGCACATGTATGAAAAATGTGGTATCATAGAAAAGGTGGTGAGCACTTTTAAGAAATTCCTCGAAGAAATGTGGTCTCATGGTGATGGAATGGAATTAGATCGTGCCATGATATTTTATTTATTCGAGGCAATTTTTGAAACTACTAACTGCCTTGTATATGCTATTGCTTACTATTATGGTTTCATATATTTTTTCCAAGCATCCATAGTTTGTCGTACAGGTGCACCTTTGCAAGCACATGCCTCCATGTGATGAAATTACATCACTACTTATGTTGAATTTCTAAACAACTATATTGTAGTTGAAATTTTGTCATCTATCAACATCTAGTTATTAGCTATGGGATGTGAAGTAATGCTTTGAGTTTGAATGATGTGCAATGCAATGTAACCAATGATATGAATATAAACTACACAAATCTATTAAGTACAATTCATTAGTTAAACTCTTTATTCTATTACCTCCATGAAGGTTTGAGTAAATCCACTGGCATTGGGAGGTGTTCCCTTGAAACCTCCAATATTACCCTATGTAGCATCCAAAATCACATATTAAAATATCATTCATAAAATAATGCTATTAACATGTAATAAATTTTTAATTGTTTATTAGTTACATACCTTGCCGATAGGTGTACTACAAAAATAAGTAGGCAGAGGACTAGTGTATCCAGTCTCAACACTGTGACCCTGCAATTTTATTAAAATCATAAACTAAATTAGTTAATCTTGAATTTCAAAATCAAAATTTATAAAATTAAATTCAATGAACATGCTAACTTTTACCCAAGTATAAATTCCATACACATCATGCAAAATGTCAACCAGCCTCTTTATCTTTGTAGTTAGATACATATCCTCTGCAACAGCCTCTTGAGTGTCGGTGGGGTCATATGAACAAGTCACCTTGCCAGATTGACACACATGGGTTTCAAGGCCACCACTCGAAGACTCCCCTAGATGGCACTGTAGAATAGGGATAGTATGATGGATGAAGCTCTGGGTCAAATTTTTGACTGCCTACAATGTCTCTACATCAACACTCTGCTTCACAATGACTAGCATAACAATGTGCTCACAAGGTGGCCTAGTGAGAGCTCGTCTCCCTTGCCACATAGGATTTGGATGTGAATTGGGTCTATCCTGAACTAACCCTCCACCTCTCCCCTGGAATTCCCTCATATCAAAATAATTTGGGATTTTTGTTCAATATGAACTCACTATATAGTTTGCTATCAAAATATTGGGGCACTTCACAATTTTTGCATGGTCGGTCATCAAAGACCATGTACCACCTATCATAAAAATGGTTCCTAATCTCTCTGTGGTGACACCAATGAATATGAAACCTTTTTTCATTGAGGCTAAGATTTTTATTTATGCTTGGGTCAGTGAATAATGAACACAAATCACCTTTTGTAATTTTTAAATCCTTTACTTGCTTATATGATAGTTTATCTGCATAATATTCCCTAGTCATCTACCTCCTATCTTACCATCCAGTTATTTGTTTTCTAATTGAATTAAAAAAATTTAGCATATCTTTCAACGAAATTGTGAGGGTCATTCTTTCTATGATTGAACCATTTGGATCACTCAACCTACTAATAAAATCCTCAATTGGTTTTTTATTGCTCTCAATCTCACTCATTAAATTTTGTTGAGTTCCAAGAGGATGTTGAGGGATTGGTGGAGGAGGTTGTTGTTGAGGTTGATTTTCTTGTTGAGGATTTTGTGGGTTTTTGGGTTCATTTGCATCTCCTACAAATTCAAAAAATTATATATCAAATATAACCTAAGACTAACAAAATCAACCTAAAACTAAGAAATTCAAAACAAACAACAAACAATACTTACCTCTCCCACCTCTTCATCGTCATGGCACTATCCTTGCAAAGAAATAGAAAATCTTGTTGAAGATTTGTGCTCAATATCTCCTCCTAGAACGTGAGTGTAAAAGTTGGGGGTTTTGGCCACAAGTAGAAGAAGAAAATAGTCAAAGTGAAAATGAAGACTTTCACTTTTTTTTTGCTTTTAACGTGCTATAATGTGAGTCCATTATAACACACTCACATTATAGAATTTTCAATTTTTTTAGAAAGTGGCCATGAAATTGCTACCCAACTTCATGCACCCACCCTTGTTTGATATTGAACCAAGTGAATCCTGATGGTGAGCACAAACCCAATTATGTGAGATATTGTAGAAATTGCAAAAACACGTCTCTGGTTGTTGGAAATGCCCTCCAAGCCTTTGGGTTGGTATTCCAAGGAAAATACCAATCCCAAGGCTTGGGGATTCCCAAAGTAAGATATAGTGTGAGCACATTATAACACGCTCACATTATATGCCATTTTTGACATGTTTTTTATTTGTGGGGAGCATGTCTAGCAAGACATAATGAGAGTGTGGTATAACATGCTCGCATTATGTCTTGCTTTATTTTAAATACATATTGAATTTATGTTTATATATTTTTATGTTTGTATGCGCATGTATGCTTGTATGCATGTATGTATGTATTTATATGTCTTTAGAGGGAGGGAGAATTTTAAGAGAGAGAGAGAGAGTCTGGAGAGAGGGGAAGGGGGTGGAAGTGAGAGTTTAAGAGAGAGGGAGTGGGAGAGAAGGGGTTGAAGTGAGAGGGACTTATCTAGCTAGGGTGGGAGGGATAAAGGGAGTGAGAGAGAGGGGGGTGGGAGAGAGAGAGAGGGGGATAGAGAGAGAAACAAAGAAAGAGAGAGTTATGTAGGTATGGTACCAAAGGGAGAGACTTGAGAGTGTGAGGGGAACTGAGAGGGATAAAGGGATAAAGTGAGAGTTTAAGAGAGAGGGAGTGGGAGAGAAGGGGATGGAGTGAGAGGGACTTATCTAGGTAGGGTGGGAGGGATGAAGGGAGAGAGAGAGAGGGGGTGCGAGAGATAGAATTGAGGGAGAGGGAGAGAGAGAGGGGTGAGAGAGAGAGAGTTATATAGGTAGGGTGCCAATGGGAGAGACTTGAGAGTGTGAGGGAGGTGAGAGGGAGAGACTTGATAGATAGGTATTGAGAGGGAGTGTGAGAGTGAAAAAGTGGGAGAGAGAGGGAGTGTGAGTGAGAGACCTAAGAGAGGGAGAGGTTGTGGGAGGGAGTGACCTAATAAAGGGAGAGAAAGAGGGGGGGGGTGGAGTGATAGGGACTTATCTAGGTAGGGTCAGAGGGATAGATGGAGAGAGGGGAGAGAGACAAAG